>CM042144.1:103192882-103310382 GCA_023376005.1 Doryteuthis pealeii | reverse complement strand
TATCCTGCTTTATCTGTAATACGCTGCTGCAACTGTTGAAATAAGCACGTATGTACTCTGTATATACTAAAATGAGACTATTCAAAAGACAGAAAACTAGAGGTGATAGAGCAAAACTGTTTATAAATTTGAATTCAGCACACCCAAATTAGTAAAAAAAACACCTATTCACATTCTTGCCGCAGACAAAAAATATTTTTTTGTAAACCAGTGTTATCATTCCAGGTTTGGTCTACCCTTTTTTTTATTACTAAGCATTGGCCTGTTTCTTTATTTATGTGTGTGTATGTGTGTGTGTGTGTGTGATTTCCATGCCCATCAAATTCGCCTGTTGATCTGTGGTGGATTTTGCTTGTATGTATTTGTGCGTGTATGTTCTTAACTCCCATTGCCATGTGTGTGTGTTATTTGTATGTGTGTGTGTGCCTTGCCCATGTGTGTGTGTGTGTGTGTGTGTGTGTGTGTGTTGTTGGTTGGGTGTGTGTGTTTTGTTTGCGTGTGTGCCTTGCTCATATACGTTTACATGAGTGTATGCGTGTGTATGTTGGATTTAAAATGAGTATGAATAGCATAGGGACCTGTAAAGTGAGGAGCTGATGGCAGGTGTGGCGCTCCAACTCAGATGCTAAAGGCAATCTCCTTGGTCTAGCACTAGTAAAAAAGAGATATACACCCTCGATGTCAGGCTGATACCGACTATAAACCTCCCTGATGAAAATATTAAGAATTCAATCGTTTGAAAACGCGCTAATATAACTCAATATAATTTCTTGTTAGTTTATTGTTTTTGTTTTGTTTGTTTGTTTGTTCTGTTTTTTCATTCTCGCGTGCATGGCGTAAATTATGAAGAGATAATTGCTACAATCAGAGAATTATGAAGCGAGTAACTTGTCGGCTGACCCCTAGGGATTAATTCTAAATGGACAAGGACGCCGAAGAAGCGATACACAATAAAAAGGGGTCCAACTGAAAAAGATTTATGGCCCCCAGGTAACGGAGAATAATGGATTTAACTCTATTGAAACAGGTGCAAAATATCATAGGTTATCTCTTTATATCTATCCCTCTCATTCTCTTTTCATCTCTCTCTCTTTCTCTCTATATATAAATAACCCCCCCTCTCTCTCTTCCACTCTCTCTTTATATATATAAATAACCCCCCTCTCTCTCTCCACTTTATATATATATATATATATATATATATATATATATATATATATATATATATATATATATTCTTCTCTTTCTAGTTGACACACACTCATACTCCTCTCGCTCTATATATATATATATATATATATATATATATATATATATAATTAGCTTTTTTATTGTTACATTCGTAGGGTTAAAAAAGTAAGCAAATTAAACGAATACATTTTTATCACTTTAAATCAACAAGCAATTCAGAATTAAATTCACATTTTTGTCGAGTGAACAAAAATGTTTTTTATAAATTCAAAATTAATGGTATCCAGGCGCATAGCAAAACCACAGGGAGAGGTGAATTTCTCAGCCTTGTCAAGGCAAGTGTCTAGGAGAAGGAAAACTCCAAAATTTAACCTGCTGCTGCTGCTGCTGTAACCAATGATATTGACTTGTTCTTCTTTTTGGTTCAATGTGGCAGTCACTTAGAGAGTGGGATTGGTTCTGTTCAAAGCATTTCCTCACTTAAAAAAGCTTCAGACACAGGCATTGCTTGATATGCAATACATGTCTTGTCCGTTATGTGTACTAAGGCTGGTTGTAGCATAAAACGGCAAAAACATGAATTTTATTAAAGATATGAACGTCAATGGCAATAAGGGCTTTGGAAATATCAGGGTCTGGCCCGGCAGGTGTCTCAGGGCCCCGCAGCCTGTGCCCGGTCGTCATCCTGCTACTGCGAGGAAATCTATGCCAATGAACAAATGGGCTGTTGGAACATACGGACGCTGCTTGACTTGCCATCGACACTCACACGTCCGGAACGTAGATCTGCTCTTGTGTCAAAGGAACTTCAGCGCTATGATTTGTATATAGTTGCATTATCTCAGACGAGGCTGGCTGATAAAGGACAATTGTCGGAGTTGTGTTGGGGGCTACACCTTTTTCTGGAATGGTAAGGAGGAGGGATGTAGAAGGGAATCTGGTGTGACTATGATTACAATTTTAAAAAGTAATATTTTAGATTTTTTAAAAAATTCTAAAAGAACGTCAATTGAAATTCGAGAATTTTTCAAGAATTTTTAAGAAATTGATAAGGAATTTGGTCAATAATTTTTCTTTCCCCTTCACTAGTGTTCCCAAAATTATTTTAGGCCAGTTAAAGACCTGAATATTTCTGCTTGTATATATATATATATATATATATATATATATATATATATATAGTAGTGAGTCCATCTGTTCAGTGAAAACCATCTTCTGTTCAGATTCATTTGAAAATTTTTTCATGAGCAATTTTTAAAGTTACACACAGACTTTACAAATTCCTCATATATATAAAAAAAATTTCAAAAGAATTTGAACAGATGGTTTTCACTGAACAGATGGACTCACTACATCTAATACATATTCTCGTTCGGAATTTTGTGGCTTTTCAAACACTTAGAGTTAAAATATTTTTATTTATTTAAATATGTATTTAAAGAATATGCATGTTAATTAATGATATATTCAGTGTCTAATTCTAGCTTACTGTTAATTTGAGGATGTAACCTAGCTATTAACAAATATCAATATATATATATATATATATATATATGAATTTAGCATTTTTGAAAAAACAAATGATGTTTATAATTACTGACAGAAATCTGTTTCGGCCGCTTTTAATAGATCGGTCATCATCAAGAAAGACGGGATGAACAACCGTTAGAAGAAAGGGTACAAACAAAACGCTATTATTCAATGCTGGAATTTTTAAAAAATGCGTGTTCTGTGTTGAAAAATAAAATAAGTTTTATTTAAAAAAATCAGAGGCATTATAGTTCATAATAATACACAAAAGAGTTTGATGTAAAATTATATAAAAGTGTATAATGAGTATCAAAATTGTTCATGATATATTCCAGCTATTAAAAAAGTAATTTACAAGTCCACAATATAATTGAAGAAAGTTTCAAATCACTTGTGGTGTTGATAAATCCGTAGTGTTGTAGATAAAAGCCTTCTGAGGTGTGTATATATATATATATATATATATATATATATATATATATATATATATATATATTAATAGCTAGGTTACATCCCCGAATTAACAGTAGGCTAGAATTAAACACAGAATATACCATTAATTAACATGCATATTCCTTAAATACATATTTAAATAAAAATAAAATATTTTAACTCAATTTTAACTCAATTTAACAGTCGATTAGAATATATCATAGAATAAATTATTAGTAATAAAAAGTATAATGAAATTAATTTGAACAACTGAAGTCACATCTCTTCCGCGTGATGCTCAAATCCCACACGTGACGCCGTGTTAATAACATCCAGAAATAGGAACACACAACATTCCATTCATATTGAAAATGTCTCTGAAGATGAAGATACTTCAAAATTAATAAGACCTTGGACATATACTTTTACATTGCCTTTAAAATATATATACAAGGTGTGTCATAAAAGTGCCGAGATTGAAGCTGCATTCACCAAGATAAAAATGCACAATCAATTGTACGTTCATTTTTATCCTAATACAAGGTGTGTCAAAGAAGTACCAAATTTAAAGCTGTATTTACCGAAATAGAAAGGAAGAATAAATGGAACGTTATTTTTTTTCAGAATACAAGGTGTGTCAAAATGTACAAATAATCTTGAAACTTATTTGACACACGTTGTATCATTGTAACAATATAATATTCAGATGGAATGTTTGAGCAATGCATCAAATTCACCGTGACCAATCATTGGTTCAAATAGTCATGTGATCTGTATGAGTGGCACTAGACAGTGAACTCCGTCATCAGCAAAAGACCTTGCGAATGCCCTCTGCGTTCTTATAAAGACAAAATCAATCAGAATATGATAAAGACGAATATCAAGTCGGAAATCCGAGAGGAATAAACAGCTGATCGCATAGTTTGGCGCCAAATCGTCTCGATGGGTATAAAATTGTTTGAGTAACAATGTCACAAAAAAGAGAAAACTACAAAAATACAAAAAAAAAAGATAAAGAGAACCGTCAAGCCTGAAGGTAATAAACCAATCATAAACGATTATAGCCGAATGATTACAAACGCAGAATTTGAAAAAAAAAAGGTGGGTGGGGGGAGACATAAATAAAGAAAAGGGAAAATCACACCAGGGAGACCGGGCATGAGGTCTGAAGAGACAATATATCGAAATAAATTTATATCCAAAACAAGGTATATATCCTTTACGAGGGTTAGACAAAAACTAATGCCATTTTCTTTTGGACAGGTATAAGTACCAATGCAGGAACATGTATCATACATCAAAATGAAGCAGACCCTCTGTAGATCACACCACTACTTCTCCACATAGTCTCTTAATAGCAATATCCCACCTTCCAATGAGAGCATGTATCCCTGCCCCGTAAAATTCTGTTGACTGTTCTTTGAGCCACTTCTTCACTACAGATATCACTTCCTCCTCACTGGAATAACGTTTGCCTCTCAAAAAACAGAAAGGAAGAAAAAGAGAGTTTGAAAGAACAATCAACAGGACCAGGCTGATTTTGAAGTATATTATTTCTGTGTTGATAAATATACCAGTCCTAAATAAAATGGCATTACTTTTTGACTCACCCTCGTATTTATCTATAATACTCCGTATATGTAAAAATATATATGGAAATCGTTATACGTAAGTTTGAATTTGGTGAATCTGACCATGTAAACACTTGATATCATCCACCTGAATATATATATATAAGATAAAAGGATATGAAAAAAACACAAATGCTGTTAAAATGAAAATATTTTATATCATATTCATAGCTAATATTGAACAATATTTCGATTTATAAAAATCATCATCATAACTAGTTTTTAATCTGGACTCATCGAGAGAGAAGCAGAAGTTTTGAATTTAAATTATTTCCTGCTTCTCTCGATGAGTCCGGATTAAAAACTAGTTATGATGATGATTTTTATAAATCGAAATATTGTTCAATATTAGCTATGAATATGATATAAAATATTTTCATTTTAACAGCATTATGTTTTTCATATCCTTTTATCTATACTTATACCGTCGGATTCATTTCCTTACTATAACTTATATATATATATATAAGTTATAGTAATGAACTACTCTTATACAAACCACACCAAACTAATGACCGAATCTCCTATGGTATTTCACCACGGTCGACATATGCACAAACTGACAAAGCTACTCACTGAACAATATAAAACCCTACAAACCGACCCCACAACAAAGTCCATCTTCAAACCCCGCCCATCAACGCAAAAAAACAACCACCCAACCTACGTAACATCCTCACTGCATCCAGAAAAAATTTACATAACACCGTACGGAAAGGTAATAAAAGATGCGACAATCCTAGATGCCAAATCTGCAGCCACATACATACGGAAACCGAAATAAAAATACCCTACACAAACATAACAATCCATCCGCCACACCTAACATGCGATAACGCTAACATCATATATTATATATACTGCACACAATGTAGAAATAGTGGATATGTGGGAGAAACATCAACACCCTTTAGACTAAGACTAAATAACCACAAATCCACTATAAATCTCAAATCCCCGCATAGTACAATAGCACTTCATTTTAACACCTTATCACACAACCTTACACACCTCAAATGCATTTAATAGAACACGCATTTCCAACAACGCAATCAAGAAAACAATCAGAAACTAAATGGATTCTAAAATTACAAACACACGTGAAGGGATTGAACGCAGATATCGGAATTCTCCGTTATTATAAATATTTCACAGATGCTGCCGCTGTCAATAACAACAGAGACAAGGAAGCCGTTAAACAGGAATAACATTCATTTGATAAAGGGTATCTAACGAACCTGAAAATTTATGATAAAAAAATAATTTAAAAAAAATAAGTGAATCCAATACTCCATAATATCGAGTTCATTCATTTATATTTTTAATGCTTCGTAATAACGGTTTTAAAAAAATTTTTTTATTATATATATAATATAATATATATTATATATATATATATATGAGTTAAGGTAGCGTGGATATGGAGTCAATACCTAGTTACTATCCTGAACGGGCACACACAACACACACACACACACACATATATATATATATATATATTATAATACTATAATGAAACAAGAAAAACAGAACTAGTCAGAATTTTTACTATTGGAAAAAGGAAAATAAACTAAGTAAGTCGGAATAATGAATATTGGAAAGTGCTCAATACGTTTAGAAAACCGAATCTGTGACAGAAGTTAAGTACACAGATTACACCGAAAAGATCTTTACGATGTCTGGATGACAAAACACCAATATGATTAAAAAGGAATGCAATCTTTGTCTGGAAGAAAAAAAGCAATAATAAAATTTAAAAAACGGAATAAACTTTTAAATAAAAGAAAGGAAATAATATTTAAATGTAAACATGTAAATAATTTTAAACTTATATAAAAAAAAAATTATCAAAAAACATGAGAAAACTTACGCACTTATATATATTATATATATATATACAAAACCGCGAAAATTGGAACATAAATACAGTTAAAACATGCATATTTAAAGTAAAGAAATCAAAATTAAAAACTTCAGCGTCACCAATAAGAATGTGAACACACGCAACCCATAAAACTTATTTAAATTACGAGTGTGCGCGCGGCCGTCAGCTGTCATTTTTAAGAAATGCGAAAAAAAAATTTGAAAGCAGAAATCGGCAAGACGGGTAAAAAAACATACCAACAAGACCGGATAAGACATCTTCAAACTTTTAAAAAAATCAGACTGAAAGAGGTGAAAAATGCCAAAATAAATTTGAATTTATATCTGAAATAAAGAACATATATATATATATATATATATATATATATATATATATATTATATAAATATATGATTTGAAGGCAATTACAATGCGTATAAAAAATAAAAACAAAAAGATGTTATTTTTGTCTTATCGATTTCAAAGTAGAAACTTCATCTTCAGAGGTGTATATTAGAAAATGATATCCACCTCTGAAGATGAAGTTTCTACTTTGAAATCGATGAGACAAAAATAACATCTTTTTATTTTTTATACGCATTGTAATTGCCTTCAAATAATTAATATATTATAACATACTTGACAATGCTTCAAGCAAATTACCAATTACTTTTATATATATATATATTATATATATATATATATATATATATAATATAGGGAATTAAAAATGCTGGTCTAATGGTTTTATTGTAAGAGGAAATAGTTTCGAGTTTTTAAGATATCTCAGATGCCATTGAAAACCCCTGAAAACCTCTAAAACCGCTAAAAGTCAATAAATATTTTGAACGAATAGAAATATTTCCCTATTTTTTAAGTGTTGCTCTAAGGCTTCTCTAAAATGGGTGAAGTTGTGAAGAATAAATTCCGTCTTTGTATCTGACCACCGCTGTAAGGAGAGTCTGAATGAATTTTGAGAGAGAGAGGAGAGAAGAGAGAGAGAGAGAGAAGAGAGAGAAGAGAGAGAGAGAGAGATCTGCCTATGATAACGGTGATCAAAAGTGTGGCTTAACACCGTAGGACAAACACCCTTTTACAGTGAACATGCCAGTAAATCATTGAGAGTGAGATACGGATCTGACTCCAGAAAACCTGTCTAAACTGGATAGCCTTGCATATTTTGAAACCTTTTATAACAGGTCCATCAATTCTTGATAGTTTGGATGAAAAAGGACAAAAGCTTAGGACATATATTTGGCAAGCCTATGGAGGCGCGTGGTCTAATGGTTCGAGTGGTAAGAAATGGACTCTTCAATCCGAGTTCAATTCCTGGACGAAGCTGGGTGCATTTCACATGGCGCTAATATCCTTGTGACACGTCTGAATCCAATTCTCCCTACAGCTATAGGTAAATAGCAGGCCAGACTGGGTTCTTTGTCATACTATAAGCTGCAAGTGAATTTGGAGGCGTGTGGTGTGAAGGTTAAAGTCGTAAGAAATAGACTCGTCGATCCGAGTTCAAATGTTGGACGAGGCTGTTTGCATTTCACATAATGCTAATACCCTTGGGAAAGGTGTGCATCCAACTACTCTCTAAATAGGACAGAATGGGATCTTTAACTATGGCTAGCTAACCAGTCTAGAAGAAGGAAAACTCTGAATTCAAACCTATTAAACTCCGCTTAAGAAATGTTTGTGTCACATAATACTCATGCGGAGGGGTTGGTAAATAAATATAATTGGCAAGCCTCATCGCCGAATGCAGTTTATTCTGACTGTTAAATAGCTACTTGAATAATTACATAACCCATAACAAGTTGATATACCATTAAAGAAATAAATCGAACCAATAACAATACAGACTTAATCATTATCATCACCCCCATTCTGACCCGGAGTAATAGTACATGTTTCAAATATGAATCTGGGTGAAAATTCATATCTTATTATAACGGAGATTCGGTGTCTGTAATCGGAACTACGTCACTCCTTACGTCACAGTACCTGCGGAAATTACGTAAACATATCAATGAGTATTTGCTTTATAGCCAAAATCATTAATACATAGAATAAATCTTATTTATTAAAGATGCCTCTATGAAAATCTGAGTTAGATTTGCCTCGAAACAGTCCATGCTGTTAGTGTGATTGACTATAGGTTACTTTCTGGCATTGAATGACCCAGAGAGGTCGTTAAACAAAACTCACACTCAAACTCTCAGGAAGTAAATGAAAATTATTTCTACGAATTCAATATTACGCATGAAGTTAATAAAAAGTATTTATACCGATTTATTAATACACAGGAAGTTAATAAAGATTACTTTTACGAATTATCTTAATACACATGAAGTTAATGTAATTTATTTGTAAACAAAATCATATACATAGATATACATAAATAAACAATATTTGGTATTAAATGACACACAAGGGTTGATATAACATTTAACCACCAAAACCCAACCAACCAACCAACCAACCATTACTATAGTGATAGCCTGTAGTGAGAACAACCATTCTAACAGACCGAGATGAATACATTGAATACTTGTAAAATCTTTGCTGGTTTTTATTCTATGGTCATGCTGGCAGGGTCGATGAATAAAGTTTCGTGATTGCCCGGATTAAAAAAAAAACTCATAATAACTTACAGATGTTTTTTTTTGCAATATTTTTTAACAAAGGAATTTTTGACACTTATCTTGTCATCTTGAGACCTTAGAGAGATTTTTGTTTAAATTAGCCTCACCACTGTCCCACATCCAAACCCTTCCAACCGATTCTTAACACATTCTTATTCGCCTTCGAGGCATCTGAATAATAAGCACTCATATCAGTACGGTTATGAATCTTCTCAATTCACATACAAATGAACATAATATATATATATATATATAATATATTAAGTAGAAACCACTGAAAATAATACGTTTTTGGCATAAATGTGAGTTCAATGCTATGATAGGGGACTAGGTATAAAAGCTATGAAACAGACAAAATAAAAACTTGTATATATATATATATATATATATAATACACACGCACACACGAACTATATATTATATATAATATGATCCTAATAATTCAATAAAAGCAGAAGAAGGTGAGTTCAATGCTCCAGCGAAATATACTACACATTTTTGTCTGAGTTTTTTCTTTCATTCGTTATTTTACCTCACACACACACACACACACACACATATATTATATATATTATATATATATTATATAATGCATGTGTGTGTGTGAATGTAAGATAATCCTAATGTAAGGGATAATTCTATTTGGGATCTTCGAAATCTCACTATACAACCATTTTTATTTTTCGATGAGTCCGGATTAAAAACATTTACATCTAAAAACGGACCTAATTATCATTATGCCATGAGGATGTTTTTTTATAAATCAAAATTAGCAATGAAAATGATATAAAAAATATATTCATTTTAACAACATTGTGTGTTTTCATACCCTTATATATATATATTGTGTGTGTGTGTGTGTTGTGTGTGTGTAAAAATGGAATTTGAATTGAATCCGACAATATGAGGAAGAATGAATAAAGAAAAGAAAGTACATAATGGATAATAAAAGATGAATTTAATCAATATCACTTACACGTGTTTCGGTCAGTTTATATATATATATATATATATATATATATTAATATATATATATATATATAAGGAATGGTTACAACTCAGATGAACAAATATCAAAATTTCGGATGTCACATATTTTAAATAAAAAAACAAATGGATACGAACAAATAGTATCGCCTCAATTCAAACGGAATTATATGCATGGTCAATGTTAAAATATACATGATCCCGTTAATGGCACCTCAGGCACCGAGTAATAAACTCGCCCCTTGCCCCTATGAAGCAAGTGGTCAGGTGCTGCCCGGGAGAAGGCCATTCGGACCATGCAATTAGCTTTACCTCACCTACCCGCTCCAAGTATGCAGGTAAGCTCTGAGTAAATGATAGAGCAGGCTGGGCTTTTTAATGTTGCAACCGATCGGAAAGGAAGGAAAACTCTGAATCCAAACCTTTTAAAATTCACTTTAAAATAGACCGTGTGTCGAATCTTACTCGTACGGAGGGTGGGTTGTATATTAATACTGACTAGCAGGATCTGTAGATATACCAAAGTATGATAATTTATTTATCACAACGTTTGACATGTTTACTTAAGAGCTATTGCGAAATAGTTCAATATATAAAATAATAAGAATTTTGATTTAACTCTCTCTCTCTCTCTCTCTCTTTTCATCTTTTCATTATGTCCGATTGAAACAGATAAGCATTATCGCTTCCGCGTGCTCACCTCCTATTTTTCCCCTATTCTCTTTCTTTCGTCTTTCTTTCTTCTTTCTTTCTCTATATATTTTTTCTGAGTAGCAAGTCCTTTTTCATCTCTTTTTTTTTTATAATAAAAACGGAATTTTCCATCATTTAGCTGAAATGACGACACTATTAAGAAATAAGAATTCGGTGGATAAGCAACACCAGATAATCAGGATTTACATTTTTGCATTTCATCTTAGACGATTTGGATGGTCTCATTTTTTACCAGAGGGTGTAACAAGATGATAACAATCGGAAGATTAAGGAATAACAGTATTATTAAACAATATACCAATTGTAGTTGGTGCACTTGGAACCGTCCCAAAAGGATTGGAAAAGGGTTTGAAAAGTCTGGAAATCAGAGGAAGGATCGATACCACCCAGAACACTGCACTGCTGAAATTTGCCAGAATACTCAGAAGAATCCGGGAGACCTGAGGAGACTTGCTGTCACTCAGACTCCAGTGAAAGAACATCAGCTAATGCTGATGTGAAAACTTAAAAGGAGTAAAAATAATATAATAATAATAATAATAATAATAATCACAGGGTGAAGCTAAAGGAAAATGAAAAAATAGACAAATATCTGGACCTTGCCAGAGAACTAAAAAAGTTATGGAATATGAAAGTGAAGGTGATACCAATTGTAGTTGGTGCACTTGGAACAGTCCCAAAAGGATTGGAAAAGGTTTGGAAAGTTTTGGAAATCAGAGGAAGGATTGAAACCATTCAGAACACTGCACTGTGCAATCTGCCAGAATACTCAGAAGAGTCCAGGAGACCCTTGCTGTCACTCAGACTCTAGTGAAAGACCATCAGCTAAAATCTGTGCAGATATCCATGATAATCCCTTTTGGAGTTTTGGACGGTCTCAACCAGAGGGTGTTGCAAGATGATAACGGTCGTACAAATAAGGAACACGAGTATTGATATATAGTTGTTTGTTAGTGAATTTAAAAAAAAAAGGATAAATAGGCAAGAAAATATATTCTGTGAAAAGATGAGTGATATTTGAGCTCATGAAGGGCTGTAAAGAGTGTGACAGACAATACATCTTGAAGCTGTACGTGCTACAATTCTTACAGACGAAGTGGCCACTGTTTAACTCTTGCAATCGACTCAATAATGACGTGACCCCTTTCAAAGGGTCCAAATTCAAATCAAGTAACAAAGACGACTCAAAATGGGAACATAAGGAATTAAGGAAAAAAATCGCTTAAGTTACTGAATCAACATAACATGACACGAGGTCGTTGCTGAAGAAAGGAAAAGTTAAATTTCAAATATATTCGCTCGTTGATTGGGTGAGAGTTAACCAATCAGAACACGACATCTCTTCCTCTTGTCTTTTCCTCCTAAATATCACGTAAGTAATTTGGTTTTAACTGCAGACAGTTTATTTTCTGTTGGATTAAACAACCAAAGCGAATGAAATAAAGGAGTGTTGAATAAAGGCGAATCAGGTATTAAGGAAAATAAAGGATATGTTGACGGAAATCGGATCGGAAGAGAAAGAAAGGAGACAGAGGTTTTTAAAAAAATGAAGTAGAATAAAGAATATAACATGGACAGCAAGGAAAAGGAAAGATTAGGAGAACGGTGGAATGAAAATGAAATGATGAGAAAAATAGAAGAAAAGAAGAAAAAGAAACACCGAAAAATCTATATGTGGTGTGGTGAAAAGAAAGAGAAAGAGGAACTATACCAAAGAAGAATTAATGAAAGGTAGGTAGAATAAAGAAAGAAAGAAAAAAGAAAAGAACGAGAGAAAAAAAAGAAAAAAAAAAAAGGAGGAAGGAGAAAGAAAGGAAAGGAAAAAAAATAAGAAAGAAAAAAAAAAGAAAAAGACGACAGGACAACAATGCACAAAAGACAGAATAATTAATTAAATGATACGTTAAGCAGAAGAGTAAAGAAGAGGGAAAAAAGAAAAAAAAGAAAAGGAAGGAGAAAAAAAAATGTTTGAAAAACGAAAAAAAGGAAGAAAGAAAAGAAGAAGAAAGAAAACGAAAAAAAAAGAACAGGAGGAAAAAATTTGAAACGAAAAAAGAAAAAAACAAAAGAGAGAAACCAGAAAGCGAAAAAAAAGAAAAAAGAAAAAAGAGGACAAAAAGAAAAAGACAAGAAAAGAAAAGAAAAAAGAAACGAAAAAAAATTTGAAGAAGCGAAAAAAAAGAAAAAAAAGAAAGAAAAAATGACAGGAGAAAGACAGAAAGATAAAGGAAAAACAAATGAGGAAGAAGAGAAAAGAAAAAGAAAATGAAAGACACAAAAAAACAAAAATTTGAAACAGGAAAAGAAAGAACCGAAAAACAAGAAAGAAAGAAAGAACGAAAAAAAAGAAGAAATTGAAAGAAGAAGGCAGAAAGAAAACTAAGAGAAAAAATTTGAACAAGAAGGAAAACCAAAGAAAAAACGGAAAAAAAAAAAGAAAGAAAAGAAAGAAAGAAAGAAAAGAAGAGAGAAACAGAAAGAAAGAAGAAAAAGGAGAAGAAATTAAGAAAAAGAAAAGAAAAAAGAAAGAAAAAGAACAGGAGGAAAAAATTTGAACGAAAAAAAAAAAAAGAAAGAAAGAAAGAAAAAAGAACAGGAGGAAAAAATTTGAACGGAAAAAAGAAAGAAAGAAAGAAAAAGAAAGAAAGAAAAAGAAGAAAGAAATGTAGGTAAGAAGAAAGAAAGAAAGAAAAAGAACAGGAGGAAAAATTTGAACGAAAAAAGAAAGAAAGAAAAAAGAACAGGAGGAAAAAATTTGAACGGAAAAAAGAAAGAAAGAAAGAAAGAAAGAAAGAAAGAAAGAAATGTAGGTAAGAAGAAAGAAAGAAAGAAAATGAACAGGAGGAAAAAATTTGAACGAAAAAAGAAAAAAAGAAAGAAAGAAAGAAATAATGAATGAATGAAAAAAGAATAACTATGCAAAGAACGAATTAATAAACATAAGGTGAGAAGAAAGAAAAAAGAAAGAAAGAAAGAAAGAAAAGGGGCTATGCAAAGAATGAATTAATAAAAGAAATAAAGAAAGGTATATTGGATCTTAGTGAGTAGAAACTCAACTAGGTAGCCTTCCTTACATCAAGTTAACCAATAAAGGAAAATAAGTTTTGAATATGTTTGATCAAGTGAGAAACGAACTCGAAAATAACGGTTTCCTTGCGAACAAGGCGTAACGCGAACTTCAACTTGCTTTTATAAAAATAAATGGTGTGGACTAATTGGGCAAATGAGGCGGACCTATAGACAATATGGCTCTGACAGAGCTAATATATAAACAATATATAATATATATATATATATATATATATATAATATATATATCAGGTTTTGGTACAAAGCTTATTGAATCACAAGAATGATATTTGCTTCTTCCGCCTCTTCACAAAACCTCTTAGTGTCTTTTTTTATGTCTGTCAAGGATTATCCTTTTAGTTTTAATCGCAGGAAATAAATTTCTAAAGATGTTAATCGCTTGAATCGTACGCCCCTTCATCGGCTAAGTACTACCCAGAAGTGCGCTTAAGGGTTTGAGGAAAGTTTACAGGCGAATGAGGGCCTTCTGAATATGATTTTCAGGATACTTTCTTTTGTTTTTTCTTTTATGTTTTTTTTCTCTTGCGAATTTGTTTGATTAAAAAAAAAGGAGTAAATGTCCCAACATAATGTCAACTGACCGGTTTAACGAGGTCAATATTAATAAACACTAGATATCTAATTTTAAATGTACTACAATGACCTATGGGATCAAATGACTGTACAATGGTTATCTTCAAATATCACGGACATTAATGAGTAAGCGGTGGGTAACACTAAAAAATAGATAGGTCAAACCTGACTCATATTTGACCTACAGCTTGTCACACTGAACGCACAGATTTGTGCCAGGTCACCGAAGTTAAGCAATGATAGTCGAGTTCTCTACTAAGATGGGTTAATACAGTTCAGGAGGTAATTTTCACCTTTAGTTGGCTAAATTCCTAGCAAATAAGGCAATTAGAGTAACCTCCCCTGACTTTCACTTTGAAACAAGCCGGTAGCTATTTTGAAAGTCTCCGTGCGAAATACACAAATCTTAGAAACTTTTTCGAAAACAATACAATTGCATGCTTTAACACAAAAATGTGTGTTCGTGTTCTTAATAACAATTACGTTCATTTCAGATAATGCGCACGCACAATTTTATGCTGGGAATTTAGCCAACTAAGGTGAAAATTACCGTCTAGGACACAATTGAGACCATTTTTAACACAACAAAAATACTTTAATTGATCAGTTGTGTATGGATACTGGGTACTAATGTTGTATACCCATATATACCCACATAATACGTCGAGTATACAAAATAGAGATAGACAGATAGAGTAGTAGAGATGGAGATGATGGCTTTTACTTGTAAAATTCTGCTTACTGCTTATTTCGTCTAACTTGGCCGCCATCTTTTCTTGTTGATCTGCTTTCTCGGGCTGATTCTTCTGGTGTGGCTTTTCTGTATTGGACTGGTCCTTCTTGTTTGAATTAATTAACAAAACTTAGGTGTTTCATGATAAAGCGTTATTTTGCAACCCAGCCCATATTAATTCCGCCGCGGTGAAGAAATGGGCCCTGAGAGCTGACAAACAACGTCAACGCTTCTCGAAAGTTTAGTTGCATCTGAAATTAGTTCCCACATGTCTGTAATGGTGCGTTCTTCAAGGGGTCAAGCGAAAAAGTTACTAACCACCAATAAACTGTCTGTTTCCATAGGATCCCGTCATTCTAAATCTATAGGACCCTAATCAAAATATTCTAACTACAGGTACGTACATAATTTATAAGCTGGGATCATGTAACACTAAAGCAGAATAGCGCGCAAGAGATAATGGCATTAGCTTACGTATAAAATGCATTGGATTTCAGTACATTCACGGAAATTCCCAAAATACTTTGAGACACTAAAACAAAATTTCAAAAAGAGATCATTAAAACGATTTAAAAATTTTCATAGCAAAAAAAACAAACAAACAAACAAACAAAAAAACAGTATCTTCTTTTTTTTTTTTCATTTTTTTTTCTTTGAGTGGGGATTTACATGAAACGGAGACTTTAATGGAAGAATGCATATTTTCACTACTGCTAGTACAAGTCCAGAAGTTGTTTTCTGCCGGATTATCATAACATTGCCGAACATCCAAAGCGGCATGATTGTTCTTCCGACACTATACTTTCCCCCGATGAAAGCTGTCTCGTCTATTTCCAATCGTGTGCCCTGGTCCACCAATAATTCTGGGGTTGTTGATGAAATGTTCGCAGCAGACGTCCCTGATAAAAATTCTTTTAGCTACATACCCAGGACACTAAGGCATTCAACCATCACCTTCTATTATATATGATAAAAAGGGATAGGTGTTTGCTATAAGGGCAATAGGGCCTGATATAACTAGAAGGGTCTCTCCGACCGACCGTCTAGCTTAAGTAAGGGCTAAAGTAGAGATGCTCAGCCACCAGGGTTCCGTCCTTAAGCATCACGGGTTGTGACCCATGGCACACAGATGGCCCCATTGGGATATCTTACCCACAGTCATCGTATTCTACAGCACCATCCGACAGGACTAGTTTATCGTTTCAAGTAAATATTCCTATTTACAGTCCACGACACTATTGAGGCCGTTTTTAACAATATTTTCTTGGCATAAAGAAATTAATATCTATTTGACGAGTGGAAGAGAAAGGTCTCAACGAGTTCAATTCACTCTTTTTTTTATTGCTAATTCAAACTCGTTATATCAGGTTTAAAATTTCAAAGTAATCCACTTGGAGTCTAATGCAGTTTCACATCCTTCTCTGCCCCGCTTGCATGTACTCCTGGAAGGATTCTTCTGGGATTCTCCGTAGCTCTGTCATCACGGCCTTTTTGAAATCGTGTACATCCTCAAAACGGATTCCCTCGATGACACCCTTGAGCTTGTGGGAGAGGAAAAAATAACATGGAGTCAAGTCGGGTGAGTAGGGAAGTTACTCCACAGCACAGTGATGTTCTTCTGGGCCCTGAACTCTCGGATACTCAGGGCTGTGTGGGCAAATGCCTTGTCATAGTGAAGCCTCCACAAGTTGTCCTGCCACATCTCTCGCCTCTTATCGCGCGCTGAACGAAGCAAACGCTGCGGTATCTCTTTGTAGACATACTGGTTAATCGTCTGGCCCTGTGGCAAGAACTCACAGTGGACGATGTCCCTCATATCAAAAAATGGATCAACTTAAAACTTTTCTGACATACCTCGTATTGGTCATCTCGAAAGTTCTCGAAGAAAAGCTTGTCGGGGAAATTGTAGAATATGAAGAGATGAAAAAGTTCTGCATATATATATATATATATATATATATATATATATATATATACCAACATTTCCGCACGAGCAGGATGTGACACAAGACCACTTTCTTAAGTGGAGTTTGACGGGTTTGAATTCAGAGTTTTAATTCTCCTAGATTGGTTACCTAGCCAAGGTTAAAGAGCCCTGTACACCCAACTATTTACCCATAATTGGGGAGAGTAATTGGATGCATGCCTTTCCCAATGGTATTAGCGCTGTGTGAAATGCAAAAACCTCGTCCAGGATTTGAACTCGGGTCGATGAGTCCCTTTCCTACGACTCTGACCATTACACCACGCGCCATTCTCCATATAAGGAAAAGAAATGATAGTCACTCGGTTGCAAAAATGCCACACGTTTATTTTGATGTTTTCATCCACAAACCGGTAAGATACGTAAAGTTCTTTTACTATGTCTATGAAGGAATCTATCATCAATAAATCGCCCCGTCTCCTATGGGAGAGACATTCGTTTAAGCCCTAAATTTAGATTATGATTTATCACAGTCCCGGTAACTAACAAACTCTTAAAAAAACCTATCAGCTGGGGCCGTAGAAAACGCCGACCGGTAAGCCCCACTTTCGAATGGGACCACCTGTTTTTCATGGGTGTCGACTCATTATACCTGAGAACAGGCTCGTGGTGGCTCAGCGGTCCGGTAACCAGTACCAAGTGGATCCGTGACATCAAACACTCTACTTAGGACCTTACTTGGCCTAGAAGGTCGGACGAAGAGGTCCGAAACTATCAAGCCCTAGCACCTATATAATTGTTCCGACCGTATTCTTCAAATTGCTATTATGCCAAACAGCCAGCTTTTTATCATATAGGTTATAGAGAAGTGTGGGCGTGGGTCAGCCACTAGTTTATCAATTCTACCAATTTAATAATACACATGAAGTGCTTGTGTGTGTTTTGAATTAATTAACTCATATACAAATATATCCAGACACACCCAGAAAGTCAGTAATTATTTTGTAGACATCAGGGTCTATCTCTGACCCTAATTTTATTTGTGCAAAGTGGAAATTGCTGTCTGAGGGTCAGGTCATTAGGCTTCTTTCATTTTTTGCTTGGGCACCTGCATCAAAGGCAGATAATGTGAGTTAGATTTTTAATCTTAGCCTAGTCTGGTACAAGGACCAAATTAGTGTGGACCAACCGAAATGAACTGTAAGACTATCTTCATAAACATTATATATATATATATATATATATATATATATATATATATGTGTGTGTGTGTGTGTGTGTGTGTGTGTGTGTCCTGGTATGCTGCTAAATTGCATCTAGTTGTGAGGTTTCAGTTCTGTAGCTTAGTAGAGTGTGAAATACTCCATCATTGTCATTACATTTGGGTTCAACCTGACCTGGAGTGGTAACATGTGCTAGGGACCTATCCATGAGCTAAAGGGATGCGTTTGAAAGTTAATTTCTTGATAGATAGATAGATAGATAGAGATAGATAGATATAAAAATCAGAGAAAGTGTGATAGCTATTGATAGATAGGAGGGAATTCAGAGAGAGAGAGAGACAGACAGACAGATAGAGAGAGAAAAGATGAGAGAGAGACAGACAGACAGACAGAGATAGAGACAGAGTGTGTGTGTGTGTGTGTGTGTGTGTGTGTGTGTGAGTGAGAGGAGAGAGAGAATAAGAACGAGGAAATTCAGACACAGAGAATATTAATTAATATACTGAGATAGATAGATAGATAGATAGATAGATATGAAAATAGATAGATATATGCAATGAGATGAGGATAGAGCGATAGAATAAGATGAAGATAGGTAGATGGAAGAAGACGAAGATAGATAGATAGATAGATAGATAGATAGATAGATAAAAAAAGTGTGAAATCGTTTACTTGTCCGCCACTTTTTTTGTAAATATTCTCTTTGCTTGGCCTTTTTTCTTTAAATATTTATACTTTGCATTGGAGTATGAAATGAGTAGACGTCAAAACAAAGTCTTGTCATTTTCTTCTATCCAATGGTAAATATTTCCTCTGATACTTTCTTTGTGAATTAAAGTATCTTTATTCTTATCATATCTTAAAATCTATTTAGCTGTTTTAATTTTTAAATAAATTTTTAATCCTAGATTTATATTGATTCTCTAAATCACAAACATGCTGCTGAAATACCCTCTTACAAAAGACACCCCCTTACAAAAACACTCTCTTACAAAAAACAGCTGTATCACAAAAAAGCCATCACTGTGGAGCTAGACATGGTTTACGAGCCCAAACATCATCCCCACTAGCAGAGAGTGAACCCTCCCCTAAAAATAATTTATGATAGTCTTTGTTATTTTTCTGACACATTGTGGGAATACCAGATGAGACACCAAAATCGTTGCGCAATCTTTTGTTGTTTTCATAACTTTTCACTCAATGTTAATGAGGCCAGCAATAAGGTATTATATATATATATATATATATATATATATATATATATATATATATACTACAAAAAACGTGACCCGTTGAATCAGCCATTTAGCTCTGAGTAGGGAAAAGTGAGTTTTAAAAAATAAATACAGTCGGAGAAAATATTAAAATCAGTTTGTAAGATATGGAATGTTTAATCTAATTTAAGCTACGGATTGCTTATGAAATTTAACATAGAAATACATTTCAAATTCTGCCATCTCTCTCTCTCTCTCTCTCTCTCTCTCTCTCTCTCTCTCTCTCTCTCCAATCACAGTAAAACTATTAGTATATAACGGAGGGGAAAAAGTGATAGACAGAATGTAAATTAAAAGATTGTTCAGTTTTTGACTTAATTGCAAATTATAAATAATCAGAACCAATTAAAATGGATTTTTTTCACACATAACTCAATCCTAAAATTGAGGAATAATCTAGTAAAATTTTTGTGTCAATAAACTAAACAGTAAAAAAGACTTTAGGAGACAAAAGTTGATTCGTTCTGCTTTAGAAATATATTATGGACTCTCTCGTCGATTTTCGACGCATGAGGGTTCACACACAATTAACACCCACACAGTGATTTGTTTATAGTGGTGAAGGCTTGTGTTGGACCATCCACACTTTTTGGCACAGTCGATAGGAAAGAATTGGTGCATCAAGGGTTGCCACAAACCCAATCAACGACCGACCTCAGGAATTTTGAATTCAGAGTTATCCCTCTCCTAGACTGGTTACCTAGCCAAGGCTGAAGGGTCCAGTCTGCCCTACTATTTAACCCATAGCTGGAGGGAGAATATATGAATTCATATCTTTCCCAAGGGTATTAGCACTATGTGAAATGCCAACAGCTTTGTCTAGGAATTGAACTCGAATTGACGAGTCCATTTCCCACGACTCTAACCACCGCCTCTCTCTCTCTCTCTCTCTATATATATATATATATATATCGACGGGGCGGCCTAAAGTCGGTATCAGCCAGTCAGCGAGGGAGTATATCCCCTTTTCAATAGTGCTAGACCAAGGAGATTGTTTTAGCATCTGAGGTGGAGCGCCACACCTACCATCAGCTCCCTTACTTTACCGCACAGATCCCTGTGCTACTCATACGCTGAGTTGGCGGGGACCAGTATCGAACTAGGAACCTTGTGGTTTCTAGCCGAACGCTCTACGACTGAGCTAACCCGGCCCCTTAACAGAAGTGGGGGCTGGTTACACTCTCTAGTGAAAGGGCAGGCCAATGGTAGCTGTAAGGGGTTTGATGTAAGGTGGATCGAGCACCCCATCCTGAATCGGTCTATACGTAGGCAGCACATAACGGATGTGACAGACACAACTACATTTGACCGACATGTGTGACAGGGCTTGCCCATCGAGGGCTGGGCTGCTCATTCACGTATCATATATATATATATATGATGCTTCATTGCTTCATATATATAGTATATATATATATGGTGATTGCCACTTCTTCACAGAATAAGGCCATTTCTACAAGTAGTTTGGTTGTGCGCAGGCAGATGGTCCAAGGGTCCAGTTTTTTTATGTACCCTATCACATGTGAATCCCTTCCGTCTTCCTCACGTATGCAATGATACGTGACTGAGCAGCCCAGCCCTCGATGAGCAAGCCCTGTTACACAGGTCGGTCAAATGTTGGAGTTGTGTCTGTGACGTCCGTTATGTGCCGCCTACGTATAGACCAATTCAGGATGGGTTGCTCGATCCACCTTACATCAAACCCCTTACAGCTACCATCGGTCTGCCCTTTCACTAGAGAGTGTAGCCAGCCCCACTTCTGTTAATTAGTTCTCATCGCTATAACTGTCTTCCACAAGGGCCTCAATGTCTACCCCATATCAAGAAAGTTTGTCACGATTCCAGTTCGTCATTTGGGATATATATATATATATATATATATATATATGTGTGTGTGTGTGTGTGTGTGTGTGTGTGTGTGTGTCGTGGTATAATGGTTAGCGACGTAGAAAATGGACACGATTACACGAGTTCAAATCCTGGACGAGGTTGTTTGCATTTCACATAGCTCTAGTACGCTTGGGAAAGGTATGCATCAAACTATTCTCCCTCCAGCTATGGGTAAATAGTAGGGTAGACCGGGCTTTTTAACCAGGGTACGTCAACCAGACTAGGAGAAAGAAAACACTGAATCCAAACCTGTTAAACTCCGCATAAGAAATACCTTGTGTCACATCTTGCCCAGGCGGAGAGGTTGGTCCACACACACACACACACACACATATATATATATATATATATATATATATATATATATATATATATATATGTAAAGAAACATAAATATATATATATATTATATATATATATATATATATACAAAAACCAAATGGGTTGGTTGTGGGAGAGATTTTATTCAGGATACTCGTTTTTCTCCAATATGCATATATATATATATTTGAAAAAAGAATATATATAAGATATTTCCTTCCCATAGATATATTATAAAAAATATTTGGAGACTTCAATGTATGCCGATTTGAAAAAGTTTATACAGGGCAATATGTGTAAATTTAAAATAAGAAATAATATCTATTTGCGTATGTATGGTTCTATCTGTCTATCTATCTATCTATGTGTGAGCTAAAGTTCGACCAAATAAACCTTTGTAACCTCAGTTGTACAAACAGTTGCAACCACTGGGCTAACTCATAATTATATCCGGCTAAAATTTTGTTTTCAGTACAAAATGTTGTGATTCTAGACTTTACATGTACTCGCTTTTGTTTCAAATCTCATCGTCTGTCGAACAATTGTTGCATGTTACTCAATTGGACTTAAGCTTCGGCCATTTTTGAATGGCGCCAGGCGATATATATTTTCCGATTTCCTGTCCATTCTTCCTCTTTGATTAGCGATATGATTAAATAGTCAAACGTTCAGGCCACAGAAAAAGTCAGAGAAAATCGATGGAGACCAACCAAATTAGATGAACTGAACGTCGCTCTTATCAGACTGAAGTTTCTTTATATTTATCAAAAATATCGGCGATGATTATCCGAATGGCCATTAAGTGAATGTCTAGGCGTCTCTATTTACTAAAGCACGAAAGAATAATATATATATATATATATATATATATATATATATATATATATATATTAAAATAAGGAAATGAATTCTACGTTATATGAGGGTAAGATAATATTGAAAAGCACACAGATGTTGCTCAAATAAAGTTTTTTTTATTATGCTGATATTGCATTATTTTGATCTGTTAAAAATCTTCCTCAGAGCATATAATGTTGTGTTGATAGGAAGACAATTTATGAAAATTTTCACCGTTTTATAATGAGATTAACTCATTTTTCTTAGATTTAAAAAAAAAGTCCGGTATGAGTAAATCCCATCATGAAACGGTTTACGTTTTCATAAATTGTCTTCTCATCAACACAACATAACATGCTCTGAGGAAGATTTTTAACAGATCGAAATATTGCAATATCAGCATAATAAAAAAAAAATTTGAACAATATCTGTGTGCTATTCATACTATCTTACTCTTATATATATATAATATATATATATATATATATATATATATATATATGGGAATAAAAGGCCTTAAATACCATGGATATCGTGGGTATAGACCATTTCCACTCGCGAGTATGCTCTGTTTACAATAATTAAACATTGAGCTCTCATACGGAACCTGAACTCTACAACAAACTACTGGTAGAGAATTACGAGCAGCCTAGAATCACCTTGTACCAAGAAACTTGGTACCGCACCAAAGTATATATATATATATATATATATATATATATATATATATATATATATATATTCTACTGCCCTAGTCTACTGTATATTCTACTACCCCAGTCGACAAGGCTAGACAACGCAAACCTCTCAAACCCTCTTTCATGGGACCCTATGAAAAAGGGTTTAAGAGTCAAACATTATTCCAATGATGAGGAAGTGAAATTTGGAGTGAAGAAGTGTCTCAAAGAAAAGTCAGCAGAATGTTATGGGGGAAGGAATACATGCTCTTATTCGAAGGTGAAACATTGCTATTGAGAAAACAATGACTATGTGGAGAAGTAGGGATATGATGCACAGAAGACTAGCTTCATTTTGGTGTGTGATACATGTTCATGTGTTGGTAATTATAACCTGTTCTAAACAAAATTGCATTACTTTTTGACACACAATCGTATATGCTATATGTGCTAGCGTGGATAATCTACGTTGTCTAGCCCTGTCGGCTGGGATAGTAGAATATACCGACTGTAACTCTGCAGAGAGGTTAAAAAACCTTCAATGTTGGTCGCTGGCCGCGGGTATAGAATTAATTTTACTATCAACACACATCATTCCATTCCGTAATGAGAGCCATAACGTAACATAAACATTCTTATACTCCTTTTTTATCTCTTTAACCCATATATGGGATCCAAACAGGTAATACCACTCCAGATCAGAGGATATATGTTAGTAATGGCAATGTAGTAGTCCTCCACACGCCACAAGAATACAAGATGTGTCAAAAAGTACAAAAAAAATCTCGATACTTTTTTGACAAACCTTATATATATATATACTAGAAGAAGTACCTCATCCATGACTGGACTAAAAGGATTTTAGGAACACTAGGAAGTGAGAGATAAAGGGGGAAAAGAGGATTAAGAGAGATTAATTTTAAC
This sequence comes from Doryteuthis pealeii, assembly GCA_023376005.1. Taxonomy (NCBI): domain Eukaryota; kingdom Metazoa; phylum Mollusca; class Cephalopoda; order Myopsida; family Loliginidae; genus Doryteuthis; species Doryteuthis pealeii. The sequence continues at coordinate 103,285,923 of CM042144.1, read as the reverse complement.
GATAATAGAAGGTAAAAATTTGCGTATTATAATTGTTTGCTTTAGAATTTCTTTTGTTTTAAAGAAATAGAAAGAAGAATTAAGAAATGTATTTATCAATAGTAGGTACAAGTTATAAAGAATAAGTAAAAGAAAAACTTTCTTTTTGTTAAACTACTATTGAAGGGAGACCATGCCTAATAGTGTGAAGCTAAGCCCATCGACATAACCACCCTTGGACGCTCACAGGAAACGATACAAGACTCACCATACAACACAAACATATAGATATATATCATGAGACAAATTAGCCGTGTGAGAATCTAAATGCAAATCTATTGTTTATAAGAGGCAATAAAATGCCTTTTCAAAAGTTTTTCAATGACAAAATAATTTACCGAAACAAGCTTCACCTTTTCCTCCTTTTCTTCATCAAACAATACTGACTGAACAGTGTTCCAAGAATTAAGTGCATTAAAACGAATCGAATTATGCCCAAAACTAACCGTGTTGATGATAGGGAAATTAAACAAACCAGTTTGGTCAGAACGAGTGACCTGAGCACGGGTGAAGTCAACTGCAAAAGCATTCTGAACAGTATCAGGCATTTTATCGTGGAACAGTTTATGTATGAACAAAATATTTTCACAATGGACCACATCAGAAAATTTGAGAATCTCCAAATTTGCATACAGGTTGTTAGATGATGTCCTAGGAGGCACAAAGGACATAAGTCTCACCGCAAAGTTTTGAGCAATGCAATTAATCAAAGTACCGCCATTAGGCTGACCCCAAATTTGATTACAGTATTGAAGATGGGAATGGAAAATGGCATAATAAACTTGGATCAGACATTTAGTGCACAAAATGACGAAGTTTACCTAGAGCTCCATTAGCTCTTTTGAGATTGAGCACAGTGCTCAAAAGGGCTAATGGAGCTCTAGCTAAACTTCGTCATTTTGTGCCACTAAATGGGTTCACAGAGCTCTGGGTCAGAGGTTTTCAACCTTTTTCAGTTTTGCTCATGGGACCCATTAGTTCCTAATTTGCTCATGTGGACATGCATACACATTCGATGTTTAAAAGTCCTATTGTATTTTTATAATTTAATATTTTGCTCGCCTTAACCCAAAAATATTATATGGTCCCCGGGGGCCATGATAACTCCCAGTTGAGAACCACTGCCCTAGAACATTCTCGGAGAAACTTGAGAAGTAAGCTTCTGTTAAACCTACATTCAGAATGTCACCCAGTTCATATCTACCCATCTATATATCTGTCTATCTATCTACGTATATATATATATATATATATATATATTATATATTATATATATATTAATGGAATTGTATGTATCTGTATGAGGAGATTGTGCTTATGTGTGTTTTGAATTAATTAACTCATATACAAATACATCCAGACACACCCAGAAATTCCGTAATTATTTTGTAGACATCAGGGTCTATCTCTGACCCTAATTTTATTTGTGCAAAGTGGAAATTGCTGTCTGAGGGACAGGTCATTAGGCTTCTTTCATTTTTTGCATGGGCATCTGCCCCAAAGGCAGATTATGCCAGTTAGATTTTTAATCTTAGCCTAGTCTGGCACAAGGGCCAAATTAGTGTGGAACACCCGACACGATCTGCAATACTATGTTCTTAAACATAATATATATATATATATATATATATATATATATATATTATAATGGAGATTGTGGGTTTGTCTGTCTGTAACCGAAACTATATTACTATACAAGTCACAATTCCTTTAGTTATTTACATCATATTCTCCATGATTTTATTTTTATTTAAACCTCAATTATTAATAAAATTGTTTTACATTACTTACACTGTTGACCATATCTACATACTAATAACATGCAATTGTATTTATATATACAACAAAATAGAGGTTTACAGTATGAATGGGAAGGCTAATTTGCATATTGATCTTAAAAAATTGATTTTAATAAATATATGCTTAGTATTATCGATTTCTAATTGTTTGGTTTTATCTTATTGAATATGAGCAAAAATCTCTTCAATAAATCTTAAGAGAAATCCCTTGACAAAAAGAAATAACAGTAATATTATTCTTTACGTCCTATTTTAACTATACAGTTTAATTAGGAAAATTTACCAATGAAAGACGGGAGTAACGGAAAATGATGGAAGAGTTAGTTTCAAAGTTGTTCCATTTTTCAATCATACCCCCTCTGTTCAAAATCTTTTTATCTACATTCTTATTCAGTTTCATTAGCCTTTCTAATTTAATATCATATTTTATAATAAAATTTAACAAAATACTTGCACCCGGAGGGTGCATATATTTGCTAGTTATATATATATATATATATATATATATATAGTGTGGGATTGTCACTGTTTCAGCTTTTACTGGAACGGTGTGTCAAACGCAGTACTATTGGGAGAGTGCTCAATATAGAATGGAGTTGTTATAATAATATAATAAAATAAATATATACCAAATGAATTTGAAACAAGTTCACCTGATGATTGTTGATGCATGAACCCAAAATGGTTGTGGAGGTTCCTTTGTCACCAAATAAATATATATGTAAAACCTTTATATATTTAGTATATTATATATATATATATATATATATATATATATATATATATATATATATGGTAATCCAAATGACTGGTAAGTAAGGGATGATTCTATTTGGAAATAGGATATAGTATGGTAAAACCATACTATATCCTCTAGTAGGTGCAAACATATATACTCATACAAGGATTTTCATAAATCCCTAAGAGAGATCAATGTATAATAATCAATAAAATAAATTATATACAGAGCAATATTTAACTTTAAAAGAAAGAAAAACTAATCAGCTTATTTTCAATCATGGTTGCCAGCCTGAAAAATAATTTGATAAAAGTCGCAGTTTTCATACTTTTTATACTGACCAAGTAGTAAATATCTCCAGTTGTTGCTGATACAATGCTTCAGGAAATCAAAGCCCCGAGAACCTAACCTCTTCTAAAATCGGCCTGTAATCACATGTTTCAAGGTTTACAACGCCCCTTATCTTATGATGATAGGAAAAACTATGAGAATCTGATGTGATGCCAGGAAAGAAGCTATTATCTTCATTGCAGTGATTACATTTCGTGCTTTATTAGATAAAGGTTTATAGACAACTGAATAGGAACTTATTTTTGGAATCACAAGCCAAATTGATTGGATATTCGTTTATTTTGCGAATTCACCTCTATCATTTATTTTTTTTGTTTCGACTCGTCTGCATTTTTAATCTGAGACATCTGGAATCAAACAAGGACATAGATAACACCCAAAGACGTGATAGCTTGCTTGGCCGGTTTAAGTAGTCTCGCAAATAAGTAAAATGAAATAATACTATATAAAGAAAACGTGAATAGGTACTAATAACTAGTGAGTTATCTTCAATCTTTCAGACAAACAATGACACGCCAATCGGCATCTTTGAGAAACCGCCCAAGATGGCCTCGTTTTGAAAAAAAAAAATCACTCGGGGGTAAAAGTAAATTAAAATAAAATGTTGACTAGAACACCATAAATCAGAATGAAACAATAATGCAAAAACGTTAAAGAACAATAGAAGAAAGAACAATGAAGAAAGTAAAAAAAATTTAAAAAGAGAGAAAACTTTGTGTTCATTTTTAACATGCCGTTTAACTTTTACATTTATCTAAGTCTTGCTCATAAATCCGTTTATTTTTCGTTTTTGTGTTTTCCCTTTCTTTTTTATTTTATTTTACAAAGCCATCATCTACTTTTTTTTTTATCTCTTTCAACATGCCAAAGCAGCACTCCAAGCAAAGACGCAGTTGACATTCGTAAATATCGTTCGTTACGTCATTAGATTTACTAGCAAAAAAATAAAAAAATAAAAAAAATAAATAAATAACCCTCCGGGCGGTGTAAAATTCAACTTTTGAAATTATTGCTTAAGGTAAGCAGTGACATAGTTTCGGTTACAGACAAATAGAGACGAATCTCTATTATTATTACTAGCAAAAAAAAAAATCTTCCTGGTGGTGTACAAATTGATTCGTGAAAGATATTGTCTGAGTGGGGTGAAGTTAAAAATTCAATCTCAGACGGTTTGTGTCATGAATAAGTAAAATCAACAAAATTATTAAGGAGTAAAAAAAATAAAATCATTTGAAATGGAAACTCAGTCTTGTTACCCCCAAATAAAATGTTGCGTGAATTTATTAATTATTAATCAAATAATTATTTTGAATATTTTACACAAATTTTACACAAAATCTTTGGTATTTATTTATTTGTAAACTTATTAGTTAACCCCTTGTTACTGGAAAAAGATGAGAGTAAAAAATAATTTTAAAATTTGATTACAAATTTAAAAAATATTTTTCCCATTTAATAATTTAAATAGTTTAATAATGCAATTTTAAAAAATAATTTAATAATTGATTTAATAATTTAATAATGCAAGTTTTAAAATTAATTTCATAGGTTGTTCTTTATTCTATACTAGCAGCGGCTACCCGGAGTCGCCTGGGTAGAGGGAGATTTTTAAAAGTTAGTCCCACAGGTCCATTATTACTGAATCGTGAGTTGAATCCTCGTGGTATACCCCATTTAAAGCCCCATGTAAAAAAAAGTAGACATTGCATTGATCCAGCTACTCTGAAAAGAAATGTTTAGTATCTAAAATATTAAATGAAAGCAAAAAAAATCCATGCTGTTATCATTTGAATTTTATTTTCTAATTATCTTCACGAATATAAATCAAATCGCTATTATTTTTGCTCAGAAACCAAGTCTTGGTGATATTTAATGTGAATATATATTTACTTTGTCATTAATTGTTTTATTTCGAAGTTTCTTCCGGACATACATATACACACAACTGCCCTTAATATATGTTTAGATTTGACGATTTTTGGGTAACCAAAACTACGTCATTGCTTACGTGACGTAAGCAGGTCCTTATTGTTTTCTTTAAACAAATTTTGATAAATGCATGCCGGATACTATGTATAGTTTGTTTTATTTTGATATATATTTAAAGTTATCAGAACTAAGTTTCCATTTCAAATTTTATTTCATTTATTTTTTTATTTTTATTTTTTTACTCCTTTAATGAGTTTTATGATTTTACTTACTTATGATACAAACTCTCTGGCAATGAAATTTCAACTCCTATCCCCTCGGGCAATATATTTCACAAATAGTTTTTTACACTGCCCAGAGGGCGTCTTTTTCTGATATTTTTTCTACTTTAACAAAGGAGTCACAAAGCGTTAATGATGCTGTATGGAAGCAATGAATAATTTCGCTTTGAATTCCATCGCACTAGTGAAGGGAGTTCGATTCTCATTCTTAGTTTTGTTTCATATTGTGTATTTCTCTGTCTGTAACCGAAACTATATTACTACTCAAGTCACAATTCCTTTGGTTATTTACGTCACATTCTCCATGATTTTATTTTTTATTAAAACCTCAATTATTAATCAAATTGTTTTACATTATTAATACTATTGGCCTTATCTACATAATAACATGCAATTGTATTTATATATACAATAAAGTAACGGTTTACAGTGTCAATAGGGAGGCTAATTTGCATATTGATATTAACAATTTGATTTTAATAAATATTAGTGTTACTGATTTCTAATTGTTTAGTTGTATCTTAATGAATATGAGCCACAATCTCGAGGATAAATCTTAAAAGAAATCCATTAACAAGGAGAAATAACTGAAATTTATTGTTTACTTCTTATTTTAACTAAATAGTTAAATTTGGAAAATTTAGCAATGATCGACGAAAGTGATGGAAGAGTAAGTTTTAAAGATGTTCTATTTTTTTTATTATACCACCTCTGTTTCAAATCTTTTTATATGCATTCTTATTAGCCTTTCTAGTTTAATGTAATATTTTATTACATTAAAACTTAAATACTTGCATCTGTAGGGTGCATTTATTTGCTAGTACATATAAATGACCCACCGAGGTTGATATGCCGTAAAACAAAAGAAACAAAACAAACAAAAACAATACAAGTTCACAGCGTAGCTTAGACACGTTTATATTACAGTGAACCTGTATTTGAGTTCGCTGATCTTTACCGGGAAAAGAATTACCTCTTTGATTGTTGAAAATTGGCGCAAGGGAATGCCAATAAGTTTTTGCTTGAGTGAAGTCAAACCAAAGGGGGTTTATACAAGCAAAGGAATTATTGCAATATTATTGATAAATGATGGACTATCACTGTACTGTATCATGGACAACGATCCTGTTTAGTAAACAATTATAGTATATGTAGTTAATAACCTCTCTGCACGAGCAGGATGTAACCCAAGGTCAAGTTTTTAACGTAGTTTAACAGGTTTGAATTCCTTATGTTAGGTAATTATGAAATGTTTATGCATTCCAATGCAAATGTGAGCACTTCCGCCGTATTTTTCTCGGTCACCAGATAGAATCTTGTTAATATGTCTTATTTTTTGAAAAACTGTTACAATAAGATATACATAATCTGGTGACCGAGAAAAATGCGGCGGAAGTGCTCACATTCGAAACTATTGTATAACTTTTCTTTTTTCTTTTTTTGCAACATCAAGGTTTTTGTTTTGAACTCATATGACTTTTGTCTCCGATCTTGACAACACGGAGTATAAACAAGCTCTGAAGATGATTTTTATAAAATCGAAATATTGTTCAATATCAGCAATGGATATGTTATAAAATGTTTTCACTTTAACAGCATTTTGTGGGGTTTTCATATCCTTTTATCTCTCTCTCTCTCTCTCTTCTCTCTCTCTCTCTTTCTTTCTTTCTCTCTCTCTCCTCTCTCTCTCTTTCTTTCTCTCTCTCTCTCTTTCTCTCTTTCTTTCTCTCTCTCTCTCTATCTTCTCTTCTTTCTCTCTCTCTCTATCTATCTCTTTCTTTCTTTCCTTTCTCTCTCTCGTCTCTCTTCTCTCTTTTCTTTCTTCTCTCTCTCTTCTCTCTTTTCTTTCTCTCTTCTCTCCTCTCTCTTTCTCTCTCTTTCTCTCTCTCTCTTCTCTCTCTCTCTTCTCTCTCTCTTTTTCTTCCTCTCTCTCTCTCTCTCTCTTTCTTTTCTCTCTCTCTCTTCTCTTCTCTTTCTCTCTCTCTCTCTCTTCTCTCTCTTCTCTCTCTCCTCTCTTTCTCTTCTCTCTCTCTTTCTCTTCTCTTTCTCTCTCTCTCTCTCTCTATTCTTTCTCTCTCTCTCTCTCTCTCTCATATATATATATATATATATATATATATATATATATATATATATATATATATGTGTGTGTGTGTGTGTGTGTATAATTGGTGTATAGAAATTACTGAATACACTCGGCGTTAATAAATAAATAAAAAAGTTCGACTTACTTGTTCCATGTTATCTCTGCACTCTCGACATCTGCCGCCATCTTGAGCTGCGTTATAAGCAAAACATCCTTCGACTGATATTGCTTCCTCCCATGTGATATTCTTTAAGATGCGGGTATCCTGCCAGGAACAAACTTTCCAACCGGGGGCGCACAGGGAATTGGCGTTCTCTATGTGACCGTGCCAGTAACCCGAGCAAGCTGCTATGTTACTACGCCAATGAAATCCTTCAATGGAACCGTCTGCACAGCCCGACGCTAAATTTCATAGAATTAAATAGAGAGAAAAAGAATTAAAAAATTATATAGTCAGATTGCTATGAAAAGTATGATTTATAATAATTACTAACAAATACATGCACCCTCCGGGTGCAAGTATTTAAGTTTTAATGTAATAAAGTATATTAAATTAGAAAAGCTAATGAAACTAAATAAGAATGCAGATAAAATGATTTGAAACAGAGGGGTGCATAATCGAAAAATAGAACAACTGAAACATACTCTTCTATCACTCTCGTCTTTCATTGCTAAATTTTGCTAAATTTTCCTAATTTAATAACTTAGTTAAAATAGGAAGTAAAGAATAAAATCAGAATTATTTCCTTTCGTTAATCGATTTCTTTTAAAATTTGTTGAAGAGATTTTTGATCATATCCATATACAATTAAAAATCAATAATACTAAGTACATATTTATTAAAATCAAATTTTTAATTTCAATATGCAAATTAGCCTTCCTGTTCACACTGTAAAATGCTATTTTAGTGTATATATAAATACAATTGCATATTATTCATTTGTAGATATGATTAACAGTATTAATAATGTGAAATTGAGGTTTAAATAAAAATAAAATCATGGAGAATGTGACGTAAATAACAAAGGGAATTGTGACTTAAGTAGTGATATAGTTTCGGTTACAGACAGAAAAGCACACAATCTCCATTATGATAAGATATTGTATGTGGTACCTTGTATTTAAATGGGATAGAGTTCTACAACCGTCCCCCCAAAAATGTCAAATGTCTTTTAGCGTCTATTGTTGGTGGTTTTACCAGAGTTTGATCACCTCTGTTAGGGTCAGCAAGGCGAGGGAAGTCTGATGTTGGAAGACCCGAAACTTCACAATGAACCTTGCGGATTACATCACTGACGACAACCACCAGCGCCCCAAATATAGGAACGTATATTTAAAGTATATTAAACCTTATTATAATGGAGACTCGGTGTTCGTCTGTCTGTAACTGAAACTATGCAAACTGCTTACATCCCAATACCCCTAGGAATTTATTAACGAGTATTTAATATATAGTCGAAACCATTATTACTTAAAATAAATCTTATTTATTAGCGATGTCTCTATGAAAGTCTGAGTTAGATTTGCCTCAAAACTGCTTATGTTATTAGTGTGTTTAAAACCCTGCAATGCGTTTTATATCACTACAAACTAAAGATTTATATAATATATGGTGAGGTTAATTCGCCTACTGGTTTTAACAAAACCGGGTTAAATAAATAATTACTCAGAGTTATTGATTGTTAATAATATCATTTTATTCTCCAACCTATTAAAATCAATCGTATGAATGATTTTGTATAGAAACCAATTAAAATATCACTAAATCAAGTGTAATCTTTTATTTACTTTTGTTAGTCTAGTTTTTGTTAGTCTTTATAATTTATAAGTTTCATTACTTTAAAATTTAAATAGTGTGCATATTCTGGCTAGTTCATACAATGATATAAGCAGAGCCAGATTTAGATCCTAAAGAGACTCATGTTGCTTCATCATAGAAATTAAATTAGGTACATGAGGATCTTTTAAAAATGAAGTAAAATGCAGTGATTAAAAGAAAGAATATATAAGTCATATTCCGGAAAAAATGTTTTATTGTATCTTTATGTGTATTTTTTTTCCATAATAAAAGTAATTTACGATTATTGCGGGCTTAGAATAAGTCTGTTTTCCGATTTGGCAAGGTGGGAGGGATCACCAAATACCAGCCAGAAGACCGGACCTAGTATCAAATTGTATCGTTCAGGAGTTGGTATTTGCCTCATACCCCACTTGTATGGCCTGGACACAATGGTCTCATTTTTATGTGGGCTAATAAAAATTGCGTCGATCCCGTCGGCATTCCCACTCCAGGGGGCGCCTCAGGCGCTGGGCAATAAACCCAGCCATGCCCCTTTAAATCAAGGGGGCAAGTATTGCCTGGGGGGAAAGCCCCCTGGGATCGACGCTATTAATTTAAACTTACCCTGATCCAGTGGCCGATGCACACTGGACCCCCCGAGGGGTGGGGAAGTATCGTTCAGGAGTTGATCTCGAGAAATAGTCTACGTCATTTTATTATAATTAACCAATGTGTTTTTGTTTGGCTATTATTTTATCAACATATAAGTCATTGCAAAAATAGAGTTCTGTTTTATTAGTTGAAAATACGTCTGAGGGAGGGTTTTCTGCTAGCAACAAACAAATGTGTTTTATGGGAAGAGATATGATACATCAATGAAGTATCGGTATAACTCAGATGCCTCTCTTGATCTAATGGCCAACGACCTCGGTTAGCAGGCCATTACAAGTGAGTTTGATTTAAAAATGGGTGCTCCATACAGATGACATTGTGCCAAACTAAACTAAGCTTAGTGAATCGCACTTATCAGTAGAAGAACTGAAAAATGTTAAAGTAGGGTTTTAAAACATAAAAGGTAAATAAGATCTAACAGAAAGAAAAACATCATAATTTAATATGGGTTTAAAATAATAAAATATGATAAGTGCCAACGCCAGAGTGTTTAGCGCCTTAGGCCAGATCTTCATTGTGCATTCATATATTTTAGCTCAATGTGTTTTGTCATGGTAATTAAGTTTCTCACCGCCATCCTTGGCCAGTTGAAAAGGACTTAAAGTAAGTAAGTCCCGAGCTATAGAATCCTTTGGTAAGTGAATAAGTCCTGAGTTATGGAACCCTACGTAATGTCAAAGGTCCATTGATATAATCCTATGTTCCGTCGTCCACGAAGGTTCAAAGCAATATGCGTAGGTATGACCAGATCAGCCGGTATAAATAACAATATCAGCAGAAGAGTACTGCCAGTGCTTGGCCAAGATTATGGTCACATTATTATAGTCTATAATAAGAGTGGGCATTTAACACACGCCTTATATCTAAAAATCTCAACAGTAATAACACAAAATTATACAATATTATTGAAAAGACTGCACTATAACAATTGGTACACACGGGGTAGCACATTTTATAAGAAATTAGTTCCCTAGGCGGTCCCCTTGGGCACTAAATTGAATATCTCAAACAATGTCAGATTTTCTGAAATGTCTTACTAACTTCAAATAGCAATAGATTAACAGAGGTTCAGTGTAGTAGAGTTTGGTCATTAATAATGACTAATATCGATTTTTATTGTATAATATGCCACAAGGTTCTGGGTTCGATACAGACCCGCGCGAATTTCGCGCATGAGTAATATAGCTTAGATCTGTGTGATAAAATGCGGTTGAGCATCCGCCTGAGTCACAATGTTCCGGGTTCGAAACCAGTCCTCGCCAATTCATATAATCTGACCTGTGTGGTAAAACATCTTGGTGTTTCACTCTACCTCAGACTACTTTTACTTACATATATATATTGCAACGTTTCCCTATAAAACGGATGGCGCACTCTCTGGCGGCCTTTATATATATATACATATGCGTGTATTTATCAGTTAAAATTCTCGTCCCTGTCTATAGATGCCTATGACCGAGTGGTTAAGTAGCCTGACTGATAATAAATCGATCGGGTTTCCACCTCTGCTGGAGGTAGCCTGCTAATGTCTTGCTACATTGAAGAGACGTGATACGTTGAAACAAGGTTTCTGCGGATGACTATATATATATATATATATATATATATAAAATTATAGGTCAATAACAACAAAGACAAAGGATCCGTTGAACAGAAGCGACATTCATTTGAAAAAGGGAATCTAACGGTCACGAAAATTTATGATAACAAATAATAAAAAAATAAGTGAATCCAGTACTCCATAACATCGAGTGCCTTCATTTATTTTTAAATGCTTCATAATAACGTCCAACTTCAACAACAAAAAGACACACACACACACACACACATATATATATATATATATATGTGTGTGTGTGTGTGTGTGTGTGTGTGTGTGTGTGTGTGTGAGAGAGAGAGAGAGAGGGGGTCCGAGTAGTTAAATAGGGAGTTGATGGTTGGTGTGACGTTCCACCTCAGACCCAAAACAATCTCCCTGGTCTAGCGCTAGTGAAAAGGGGATATACTCCTTCTCTGTCCGACTGATACCAACAATAGGTCACTCTGTTGACTTTACTTTTACAACAGCTTGGATCTTGGAAGGTAGGTCTGGCGCTCCACATCAGACACAAAACAATCTCCCTGGTCTAGCGCTAATGAAAAGGAGATAGACTCCCTCGGTGTTCGGCTGATACCGATAATAGGCCACTCCACCGACTTTATTCACTTTTACTATTTTTCTATTCTCTTGGTCTTTCATTCCTCTTATTCTTTCTTCATAGATGCAAAAACAATCTCCCTGGTCTAGCACTAGTGAAAAGGGGATAGACTCCTTCGCTGTCTATGTTATTACTAACAATTGACCACTCCACCGAAAAAAAAAAAGATAAGAAATAATAATACCTTGCCGGTTTAGTTCAGTCGGTAGATCGTCAGCCTGGGAAGCATAAGGTGCTTGGTTCAATACTGGCCCTCGCCAATTCAGCGTATGAGTAGCACAAGGATCTGTGCAGTAAAGTAAGGAGCTCCTGGCAGGTGTGGCGCTCCACCTCAAGAAAGAAAAAACAATCTCCTGTGTCCAGCGCTAGTGAAAAGGGGATAGAATCCCTCACTCACTGGCTGATATGGACTTTAGGCCACCCTGCAGACTTTACTTACATACTTATATTTGGTTTATGGGCGACACTGTCGAATCTCGTTATGGAGCAATAATCTATATGCAAAGGTGACACAAGATTTTGTTTCTTTTTAAACAATGTTTTTGTTGTGTTGGCTTTACTAAACGTTAAACACTTTAAATAACAACAGTCCATAAAAGTTTTCAGCAAGATAACACCGATTGATATCATCTACTATCAGATAACCTTCAACTGAATATCAATTCAGAAAATGGATACCCTATGAAATCAGTAAACGAAGCAACGATGACACTTCTTTCGCGCCAAAATTATTATCATGTTCACGGTTTAGATATTGTGGATTTCGGTTTATATTTGTAATGCGATCACTGACCACCAGGTGGAGGTGGGACAAAATACATTGAATTCCGGACGGCGTTTTAGTTGGTTGGTTAGTTTTTACGGCATGTCAACCCTTGTTGTGTTATTTTATGCAGGAGATGTCTTGTTTTATTCATTCTTGATGGGTATTATTTTTTAATTTACTCAATTTTAAACGCAATTTTAAAACTATTTTTTTCTTTTTAACCCAAAAATCGGAACTTAACAGGTGCAATCATTCCGGGTCAGGGTGGATCTGGGAGTAATGGTGATAAAGAGGTACTTCACATTCCTCAGAGCTCCAGAATTAATACTTCACCTGTAGATGCAGTTTAATGTTATACCCAGGGCGCTAAGACCCTCAGCCACCGCCTTCTAGCAAAAGATAAAAGTAGGCTGGGGGGGGGTGCCATAACGATAATAAGGTTGGGAAAATCATATAGGTGCTAAGACTTGATGTGACCAGACGATTGATCGGAGAGCCCCTATCACCTATACGACTATCCCGACCCTAGTGCCCTTATGGATAGATGTGCTCGAAGGCTGTGGCCGAGGGTCTTAGTTTCCTAGCTATGAGGATAAATTACATCGAGTAGAAAAGTTCAAATTCTGAAGTCCTGGGGAGTGTGGAGTACCCCTTCATCTCCATTACTCCCAGGTCCACCCTAACCTTCAGTTGTAGTACCTGGTAGGATCCCATCTATGGATTAAATAGAAAAAGTTAGTTTAAAAATGTGTTTGAAAAAAATTCAATACTCATCAAGAATGAATAAAAACAAAATTTCTTCGGAATAAAAATAACCCAACGAGGGTTGACATGCCATCAAATCTAACCAACCAGCCAGCATCTGTTCATACGAGTGCATCTCTTTCCTCTAAACATCTTAACATTCTTGAAACAGTAGTTGTTCCTATACAGCGTCCGTCAACAGCCGATCAATCACCTTAAAAGGAAAATCTTTCCGAATATTATGTTAACATCATGAACGTACGAGAAATACACGCGGTGAAATAAAGGCGAGAACGTGGTTTATAACTAATATTTATTTAGATGTCACTTCCAAGGCGATTTATCAGAGGAGAGACATATAATGCTTTGAAACCGACGCTGATAAATCTGCTAGTAATATATATATATATATATATATATATATATATATAATGAATAGAGAATGAAAAAATGAGAAAAGTATTGGCATGAAAAGGTGCTCAATGCTAATAAAGCAGTGCAGATTTATAAAAAATTACTAGTTTTTTTAACATCTCACCATTTCACGACTGGTTTTTAAGATCTCAACGATTGAACCATCTGATGATTGGATTACCATGAAACTTCAAGTTATGAGTGTAAACCCATAATATTACCTTTGATTATTTATATATATATATATATATATATATATATATATATATATATATGTCTCATCCAACTCAGCACATGAGTAGCACAGCTTGGGCAATCTGATCTGTGCAGCAAAGCATCTAGAAGTTGCAGGGCTGGTGTGGTGCACAAATTCGACAAAAAGAATCTCCCTGGTTTAGTGCTCGGGAAAAACGGATAAACTTCCTCGCTGTTCGGGTGATACCGACAATAGTCGACTCCGATTATATCGGTGACGCCATTTTAGTTATCATCATGGCATAGAATGATGAACAGTTTGGGATTGAAACAATTTTTAAACTACATAATTAAAAAAAGGCCTAATGTCGGTATCAGCCAGACAGCAAGGCATTCTATCCTCTTTTCACTAGCGCTATACCAAGGGGATGTTTTTGGCGTCTGAGGCGGAGCGCCACAATTACCACTAGTTCCTTAACCGGTCCTTACTGACTCTATAATTGCAACGTACCGAATATTTCGTAATTAGTACGCTTATGACCTTGTGTCAGACCTAGTAGCATTTTATTTTTTCATTTTGCTTTTAGCAACGCCCCGAAGTCCATTAAATTATTTTATGGTGGGCTCTTATAGAAAAATCAGAGACGACTTTAAATGACTTGCGAATATTGTCTCATGTAACTGGAGATTGTGTTGTCCTCAAACCGATGGCTATGACAACTGGACGCTATGTTGCGTGTCAAATTCGTGAAACGGCTTGAGGCACAGACGTTGAAATAAAAGACGAAAAACGGTTATAAAGTGATTAAAAATGATCCTTAGTGTTCTCTACGGTGGAGTCGAGGTTCGCTGATGCTGGTTCATGATTTCATTATGTTTCGGCTATTCATTGCTTAATGGACAAACAACGATTGAGTCATTGCGTGTTGGGCAACAATATTAAAGGCGAAACGGAAAGAAAGGTTCCTTGTTTTTCAACAGTATCTGTGAAAAAAAAACCCCGGACAATTGATTTCCGTCTAGTCGACTCATATATCACAAGTTTAACATCATAAAATCCAAACACACGGACACATGGATATATATATTGGTGCAAAACCATAATTTGTATAAGCATCATAAATAGACAATGGCAATTATAGATACCTGTTTTGCAACCCACCCTCTCTCTCTCTCTCTCTCTCTCTCTCTCTCTCACACACAACACAACACACATACACGTATACATATACAAAGTCCCACGCACTCATACCTACATATTCACCTATATAATATATATATATATATATATATATATATATATATACATATTAGTGTAAAAAACAAAATATGTTTACTGTCCTCTCTCTCTCAAACACACACACACACACACATGTACATATATATCTATGTATATAGTATATATACATATAGAGATATATATATACATATATATATTTATATATTATATATACATATATATATATAGATATATATACATACATATATATATATATATATATATATACATATATATATATATATATATAGTATATATACATATATATATATATATATATATATACATATACATATATATATATATAGATATATATACATACATATATATATATATATATATATATACATATATATATATATATATACATATATATATATATACATATATATATATATACATATATATACAATATATATATATATTATACATATATATATATAATATATACATATATATATATATATATATTGTAGATAGGTATATCTCCAAAATTCCACGCACTCACTCAGATATACACGCATACTTCATTTTGATGTACGATACATGTTTCTGTGTTGGCAACTATACCTGTCCTAAACAAAATGGCATTAATTTTTGACTACACCTCGTATATATATATATATATATAAGAGAGAGGATAGAGAGATAGAGAGAGAGAGAGAGAGAGAGAGAGAGAGAGAGAGAGAGTGAGTGTGTGTGTGTGTGTGTGTTAATAAGTGCTTCTTATAACTATTTTTGAGATGTTGAGATAAGATTGGTTTAGTGTTGAGACACCGCAGAAAGCAAGCCTCCCTTGCGGCAGTACTAAAATGAATCAAACGTCGGCCGATAAATCAAAGTCTTTTACCTTTAGACAAGAGGGCAAGTTCTGCTTTGATTAGGAAAAGCCCTCCAGAAGTTTAGAAAATACTAAGGTGAGTAAATTATTTTGCAATATCTCGGTATATTTTTTGGCTTTTATTCTTCAAATTACAACAAAAGCAGCCTAGCAGTCAATGTAGAGATCATCACGTTGCACCGTCCGATGGCACTTGTATGCCGATTCTTTTATCCCACGCTGATACCAGTTCTTGTCCTTTGAGATGAAGAAATCCTTCACTGAAGGTTCTTCCTCATCTTTGAAGTGTTGTGAGTGGGCCATGAATCTTATAAGTAATAATCCGAAGGAGGGAGTTTCAGACTATAAGCTGCAAGTGAATTTGGAGGCGCGTGGTGTGATGTTTAAAGGAAATAGACTCATTGACCTTAGTTCAAATGTTGGGCGAGGCTGTTTGCATTTCACATAATGCTAATAAATAATCCTTGGGAAACTACTCTGCCTCCAGCTATGGGTAAATAGTAGGACAGAATGGGATCTTTAACCATGGCTAGGTACCCGGTCAAGGAGAAGGAAAACTCTAAATTCAAACCTGTTAAACTCCGCTTAAGAAATTGACCATGTGTCATATCCTGCTCATGCGGAGGGGTAGGTATATATATATATATATATATATATATATATATATATATATATATTAGGATAAAGATACACGGTAATAACCGACTCGAGTTTCACCATAAGGAACTTCAGGGTTAAATCCACTGGATTAATCAAGATATTGATTAATTGCAGTTGATTGCACGTGTGTATTTTTTGCAATAGATTTGCTCTACCAACGTATTGAGCACTTTATATTTGTTATATCGCTGCCTTATCATTGGGAATCTTGCATCAACTAACCATTGTGACCTGTTTCACCGGTAAGTCACCTTTTCCCACAAATACCATTATAATATATATATATATATATATTATATATTATGCTGCAAGTTCCTGAAGTCGTTCGAGTGGTATCACTGTTACTTACTGTTTACTGCTGTGGTATTCACCCTGGGTCGATTGAGTCGGCTCCACACAACAATGCAATATCTCGAATGCAAATGCTGCACCATGACATCCAGAGTTATCAGAAGGGCCGCTGTGATAGAGATAGATACATCAGCCTGTGGGATCTTGACGGTGCGGCAGTCGCTATCGGGTAACCGTACGTCTGAGTGACAGGTGACATCGGTGACATACTGATGAAAGGAGGACATCGTAACAGCTTGTGTTTCTTCAAGTTTTAGTGTTCGGGCATTCCAGCATGGGAAATGATGAATTTCTCTGCGACGGAACATTGCTAATTTGACATTAGCCTCAATGGGACTTGTGAAAGGTATAGCAGAAGTCGTATTCAAGATTGTAGATGAATTTCTAAAGGAGTATCAAGGGAATATAAAAATTCGCATGCGTTTACCGTGGGGGAAGAGGACTGGTCATAAGGATCGCATGGGAGTTTTAAGACTATATAAAGTCTAGAATTAGCAGGAAGCGCGTGGTGTAATGGTTAAAGTCATAGGAAATGGACTCGTCGCCCCGAGTTCAAATCCTGGACGTGGTAATTGCATTTCATTTCGCGCTAATACCCTTGGGAAAGGTATGAATCCTACTCTCCCTCCAGCTAATGGTTAATAGTAGGGCAGACTGGGCCCTTTAACATTGGTCAAGCAACCGGGCTAGGAGAAGGAAAACTCTGAATTCAAGGCTGTTGAACCCCGCTTAATAAATCGACCATGCGTCACATCCTGCTCGTGCGGAGGGATTGGTAAATATATATATATATCCCGCTTAGGGAAAAAAGAGGATTTAACACAATGAAAACACAAAACGGTTGTATGAGCTCCTTTGTTGTATTGCTGCTGAAGATATCACTTCCTGTGAACCATTGCCAGGTAGTTTTTAGCAGCACAACGTCATACACCCGATCCAGCTGTTCGGATTTACAGATTGCTATCGATGGTTTGACTGTCTGGTAAGATTTTGGAGTGAAATACCCCCACCCCATATATTTTCATCAGAGGTAGAACATCACCTTGTGTTTGAAATGCAAATATTGCAAAACATTTGACTCAACCCAGAGATTTCTGGCCCGACAAAAGGCTAAAATGCAAGAAGTACATCACTCTTATATATATATATATATATATATATATATATATATAATACGCGGTTTTGCTTTTGGCTATAGTTGTGTTGCAATTTTGCTTTTGTATAAATAAAAAAATGGTAAACCTTTGTTACGGAATTCGTTTATGCCGTTATCAAATTGGGGCAAAAATTGGAAGAGACATTTAGAATGAAACTGGGTCAAAGAAACAGACTTGATAGATAAACAGACGAATATATATATATATATATATATATATAGAGAGAGAGAGAGAGAGAGATACAGACTGACAGACATATAGATAGATACATAGAGATAATCTGAGTGAGATATATATATATATATATATATATATATATATATATATGTAGATAGAGAGATAGATAGATACAGACTGACAGACATATAGATAGATACATAGAGATAATATAAGTGATATATATATATATATATATATATATATATATAAACTGATTAATAGATAGATAGATAAATAACAGACGTGATAGATAAACAGAGGAAAAGATAGATAGATTTAGATACATGCGGACAGACACACAGACAGCTAGCTAGGTAACTATTTAGCTAGCTAGAAAGATAGATATAGATAGATAGATATGAAAAGGCTATTTATCGATATATATATAGATACAAAATGATTGATAGATAGAAAGATAGATAGATAATAGATAGATAGATAAAGCTCAATGATAAATAAATATATAGATAGCTAATATAAAATGATTGCTAGCTAGCTAGGTAGCGAGATAGATAGATAATATACAGGGATAGATAGATAGATAGATAGATAACGTACAGTGTTAAATAGATACATAGATACATAGATAGCTAATATAAAATACGTGCTAGCTAGCTATTTAGCGAGATAGATAGATAGATAGATAATATACAGGGATAGATAGATAGATAGATAGATAGATAGATAAAGCGCAATGATAAATAGATATATAGATAGTTAATATAAAATGCATGCTAGCTAGCTAGTTAGCGAGATAGATAGATAGATAATATACAGGGATAGATAGATAGACAGATAGATAGATAAAGCGCAATGATAAATAGATAAATAGATATATAGATAGCTAATATAAAATGCTTGCTAGCTAGTTAGTTAGCGAGAGAGATAGATAATATACAGGGATAGATAGATAGACAGATAGACAGATAGATAGATAAAGCACAATGTTAAATAGATAGATATATAGATAGCTAATATAAAATGCTTGCTAGCTAGCTAGTTAACGAGATAGATAGATAATATACAGGGATAGATAGATAGATAGATAGATAGATAGATAACGTACAGTGTTAAATAGATACATAGGTAGCTAATATAAAATGCTTGCTAGCTAGCTATTTAGCGAGATAGATAGATAGATAGATAATACACAGGGATAGATAGATAGATAGATAGATAGATAGATAGAGCGCAATGATAAATAGATAAATAGATATATAGATAGTTAATATAAAATGCATGCTAGCTAGCTAGTTAGCGAGAGAGATAGATAATATACAGGGTAAGATAGATAGATAGATAGATAGATAGATAGATAGATAACGTACAGTGATACATAGATACATAGATAGCTAATATATAATGCTTGCTAGCTAGCTTTTTAGCGAGATAGATAGATAATACACAGGGATAGATAGATAGATAGATAGATAGATAGATAGATAGATAGAGCGCAATGATAAATAGATAAATAGATATATAGATAGTTAATATAAAATGCATGCTAGCTAGCTAGTTAGCGAGATAGATAGATGGATAATATACAGGGATAGATAGATAGACAGATAGATAGATAAAGCGCAATGATAAATAGATATATAGATAGCTAATATAAAATGCTTGCTAGCTAGCTAGTTAACGAGAGAGATAGATAATATACAGGGATAGATAGATAGATAGATAAAGAACAATGATAAACAGATAGATAGATAAAGCACAATGATAAACAGATAGATAGATAAAGCACAATAGGTAGATAGATAAAGCACAATAGATAGATAGATAAAGCACAATGTTAAATAGATAGATATATAGATAGCTAATATAAAATGCTTGCTAGCTAGCTAGTTAACGAGATAGATAGATAATATACAGGGATAGATAGATAGATAGATAAAGAACAATGATAAACAGATAGATAGATAAAGCACAATAGATAGATAGATAGCACAATAGATAGATAGATAAAGCACAATAGATAGATAGATAGATAGATAGATAGATAGAAGCACAATAGATAGATAGATAGATAGATAGATAGATAAAGCACAATGATAAATAGATAAATAGATATATAGATAGTGAATATAAAATGTATGCTAGCTAGCTAGTTAGCGAGATAGATAGATAATATACAGTGATAGATAGATAGATAGATAGATAAAGCACAATGATAAATAGATAAATAGATATATAGATAGTGAATATAAAATGTATGCTAGCTAGCTAGTTAGCGAGATAGATAGATAATATACAGGGATAGATAGATAGATAGATAGATAGATAGATAGATAGATAGATAGATAGATAGGGTACTGATTTTCTCTTTAAGTTCCCAAAAGTCAACCTACTCTGTTCAATTAATGAGTTGGAAAGCCGAGTCCTCTGAATGTAAAAAAGAATGTAGCTGATAAGTGTGACGTGGTTGGGGGGATATACGCTGTCTGCAATCAATTTCTTTTTTAAAAGACACACAATAAAAAACGAACTAAAAGGAGACGATGCAGCCCGAGTTAAATATCAGATGGCTTCTCGTATTCACAGACAAAACAGAATTTGTGCGTGTAAAGTAATACTGACGCGTAAGCGAGCTAACAAGTTGTAAACATGAGAAATTCCAGTGATAACATCAACATTAGTTTTAGTTTTTAGTTTTTAGTTCATTTTGGTGTTTTTTTAGTTTTCTTTCTCACCCTCGACCACGGCTCATTTATTCCTTTGTGATTCGAACCCTTCCCCACTGGAGACGCAACTTGATATTTATGCACTGAACATAGTCGGTCAGGGTTTCAACAGGCTATCGTTCTCGGCATGGTTATGACGAACCTGTTTTCGAGCATTTCTTAAAGGCTTTTATACACGTTCGTATGCAAGAGGGAATGCCCCTACGATTACACTGGTTTACAAAGAAATTGAGGCAAGCACAAAAATAGCTGTTTTAACCGTCAAAGGTGTTGAACTGACAGAGTGATTACCATCCACAATGTCTACCGTTATTCACCGAAGACAATATTGTCAATAACACCGGTCAACACTTTGCGACTGGGGGAGCTAAGAACACCCGCAGGACAAAGTGACTTTGAAATGTTACATAATCTATGCAGTTGCATAAGATTATTGTCAAACCCCTGTATTTCTAAAGGGATGGCTCTTTTCATATCACGGGCGGGACTTTCCATGGAATATTACAGAAATCCCGCGAAATACGTGAAGTCACGTGGGACCTAGTTGGGTCTTCAGTTTTAGTTTGGACGTCAGGCAGAGAAGATGTACTGCCTTAACTGGAACTCACCTGCATACGCGCGCTATGTTTAGTTACAGGAAATGTTTAGTTAAGTAAATAAAAGCTTACGAAAATAACACGGTTTTGTGGTTGGTGAATGTCTTGGTAACAAGACTGATATAGAAGAAGAAATAAGTTAAGTGTGACCGACCACCAAGACGAAGTCCAGACGCTAGAAGAGATTTAGAAGAGACGCTAGAAGAACTTAAGATATCAAAGACGCCAGAAGAAGAATAGAAGTAGGGAAAGAGATATGCAACAAAATGAAGAAGGACTGTTACCCGAGTAGATAAGAAGATGTATGTTTCGTATGACTGCATTTTTATAAATTAAAATAAAGACCAGATCTAGTATTAATTAATAACAGTGGTTTACAAAGAAACTGAGGCAAGCACAAACATAACTGTTTTGACCTCATTTGGGGATGCTGAATTCAGATTTGAAATCCGTTTTTACTCATCAGCTCTAGTTTTTTTTTAGATATGCATACTGTACATTTTGGACACATACTGTACATAAAGTTGTATATGCATTCAAGGTTAATTTCTAATATTGTGTGACTTATTTCCTCTTTTTTAGTTATCATGCAATAAATGTAAGTGATAGCATTAAAATTTATATATAGTAATATATCAAGACGGATTTTGGCAGTTAAGCGTAGCCAACAAGTCTCTATCAACAGCCAGTAGTGCTCTGACAGTCAGCGCAGGTGGAACGTGTCCCTCGACAATTGTGTTACACAATCTTTTGGGTATATATTTGTATTACAATTTCCAACGACGCACATTTTATTGCCTTACATATGATTTAATTTTACTTTTTTTTTCATATTCTCCAATGTCTTCAATCTCATCAAAACATCGAGGATGCCTCAACAAGGCCAATTCTTTCTGAATTGCGTACATTGTGTCATCCAAGTGTATTTATTCCGTCAATGTTCTTTATCTATCCTGTTTTATCTGTAATAAGCTGCTGCAACTGTTGAAATAAGCACGTATATACTCTGTATATACTAAAATGAGACTATTTTAAAAGACAGAAAACTAGAGGTGATAGAGCAAAACTGTTTATAAATTTGAATTCAGCACCCCCAAATTAGTAAAAAAACACCTATTCACATTCTTGCCTCGGACAAAAAATATTCTTTTGTAAACCAGGGTTATTGGAGCTGGGTAAGGTGCTGCTGTTGTTCCTCACAGCTATCTAGCGTTTCTATCTAACCAAATCATGAAATTATGATTGATATCATTGACATGCCTAGAGGTTAGGGAATTGCGTACGTATTTACTCAGCCCGATCGAAACGAATAGGATGTGACACAGAATCACGAGTATATAGCGTACAGCGACGGACGAACTTGTGTATCAGTAGCAATGGATCTGCAAGACTAGTTTGCTAAGCATCGCACCTCGATGGGGCACCCTTCATACATAAGGGTATGCATCCAATTATTTTCCTTTTAGCTATGGGTAAATAGTTGGACAGACTGGGCTCTTTAATCTTGGCTGGCTGGTTGGTTTGTTGGTTGGTTGGTTGGATTTTACGACATGTCAACACTTGTTAGGTTATCTTATGTCGAAGACATTTTGTTTTATTCATGCTTGTTAGCTATTCAAATTTTTTTTTCAAACTCAGTTTTTTTAATATTCATTTTTGATCAATTTAACCTATAGATGGGACCCTAACAGATACTACCACTCCGAGGCAGAGTGAACCTGGGAGTAATGGCGATAAAGTGGGACTCCACATACTAAATCCTTGGCTAACATTCTTAATAAACATACCAACGAGAGAATCTGCTGTACACACACACACACACACACACATATATATATATATATGTGTGTGTGTGTGAGTGTGTGTGTGTGTGTGTGTGTGGTTGACTCTCCTATCGTAAACGATAGATGAGGGTCAGTAGCTAGTGAATTGTTTCCTCCCACATTGTACATGCTATCAAGAAGACAATTTATGTTTTCTCGAGTGTGATACCAGCCCAGCTTTGATGCGAGCTACGAAGACACACTGACGGATTAAATTTTCTAAAGCGGAAGTGAGATCTTTTTGCTCTAAAGTTGATCACGATGTTTAAGTCTATTTTCTTCAATCTCTTTAATTTAACGAAACATGTCTTACGCCATTCTTTCCGATTTCATGCTTGATTTTCCCAGACATTCAGATCAATATTGAGGCTTTTAAAAAATTGTCTTTCAATTTGTATTTATGATATAAGAGTGGACGTCCAATAGAACGCTTAGAATTTGTTACTTTTCCGTATAATATCTTCTTTAGAAGCCTGTTGTCATTCATTCTGACAACGTGGCCAGCCCACCTAAGCTGAAAATTATCCTGAAGATCCTTTCGGTTAAACCTGGTTAGTTAATTTCTGCCTCTTATTTGGTTAATAAACTGGCTCTATTCATGGAGGACTTTCTAGTATCTATTATGTCGTCACATTAGGGTTTTTTTCAAGGGCCAGTTGAAATGTTCATCGGTAGACCAAAATATAAAATGTGACCAATTGAGATTCATTTTTCAATGTAGCTTTCTTGCCCTCAAGACACTACTTCCATCGGTGTTGCAGTGCTTACATCATATTATTCAAAAAGTCACCAACAGCAGATATGACTCCATTTTACAAACTTTATATATATAAGTGTACAAGGTGTGTCAAAAAAGTATCAATATTTTTGTACTTTATGACACACCTTGTATTCTGGAAAAAATAATGTTCCATTCATTTTTCATTTCTATCTTGGTAAATACAGATTTAAACTTGGTACACACCTTGTATTCTGAAAACATGAACGAATGGAACGTTATTTCTTTCAGAATACTAGGTGTGTCAAAAAGTACAAAAAATCTCGATACTTTTTTGACACAACTTATATATACATACAAAACATAATATAATGATGAATGAATATGAAAAGATTTACCATATAAAGGTTCTCAATGCTAAATATTTATGAGTATATATATATATATATGTGTGTGTGTGTGTGTGTGTGTGTGCGTGTGTGTCACAGTATATATGTTAATATAATGTTGATATATGTATGTTAATAAATATGTGAATATATATATATATATATATATATATATATATATGAGATAATATGTATGTTAATGTATATGTTAATATATACATAAATATTTTAATAAATATCTGAATATATATGTTAATAGATATGTTATATATATTAGTATATATTTTTGCATATATTTATATATATTAATAAGTTCACTAAAATAATTTTTCCAAATTTATTACGCCAAAGAAAAAGATTATTTAATAAAGAATGAATATAAAAATATTACATCACATAATTCATTATATTCTATTTTATTATGATTTTATACAATGCAGTGATCTTTTTCTTATTTAAAAGAAACATAACAAAAAAAATTAGTGTTATTGTAGTTATGGCATTTCAGTTTATTTCAATGGTGAAAATTGAATAATGCAATTAAAAACATAACAAAACAAATAAAGAGTTTTTTGGGTGGGCTAAACGAAGAAAGGGCATTTCAGTATAAAACAATTAGGAAAATTGATTTGATATACGAGGAAACTGAATTACAAGAGGAACGAATTAAACTTATAAGTCAAGCTACCACAGTATTTGTTAAGCTTTTTTACTATTTTATTTCCGTAAAAAAAAAAAAAAAACCTGGTCAACATTTTTATTACTAGCCTAGTTCATAAAAAGTGATATCATCAGATATCTACGTGGTTGTAGAAATAAGAAAAAGGTTGTTGTGTTTTTTAGAATGCGAGTTTATTACAGGTTCACTTTTAGTTTTTAAATCATACAATGAGGTCAGTTTCACCGTTGGCTTTTGAAGTGAATTGACGGCTTGTTAGAAATGCTGTTATAGGGCAATTATTGTTATCAGATAGGCCTGCTTAAAAGTAACACGAAACTTCAGGTTAAAATATCACCACAGCCGCCGAACTGAACACAGAGATGAAACACTGACACGAAAAAAAATGAGGAGCGGTCAGGATCAGTTTTAGAGACTTCTTTACTCTTGAAGAATTTTGTGCGATTTATTAATAAGCCACACTTTCAACTCATTACTTTTGCTCCTATTATACGACCGCCCTGTCGGCTGGGACGTTAGAATGCACAAATTGCACCTCTTCAGGAGGGTAAGACAACTCCCCAATGGAGTCACCTGTTGGCCGTGGGTGGTGAACTTTGATGCTTAAGGATGGAACACAGGTGGCTGAGCAGTCCATGACATGCAACACTTAGGCTCTTACTTAGGCTAGATAGGCTGGACATGTCAAGCTTTAGCTATATATATATATATATGATTGCCCCATCCCTATTGCCCTTATGCAAAGTCCAACCCTTTTCATCAATAGGGTGCTAGAAGGCGGTAGCTGAGGGTCTTCATATACTGGGAATGACGTTAGACTATCTGATGGTGAGGTTCCAGTTCTGTAATGCTTGGGGAATGTTCAGCACCCCTTCATAACCATTGCTCCCTGGTCCACTCTGACCCGGAGTGGTAGTACCTGCTAGGATACCATCTATTGATTAGATAGAAAATGTGTATCCGTTAAGAATGAATTTATTTCAAAAATTTATCGGCATTAAATGACCCAGCGAAGTTGATATGCCATAAAACAAAACAAACCAAACTAAACCTATTATACGAGTGGCTGGGGCTGTAGAATTCGCCGACTGTACTACATTAATAACCCGTTTCTTCGGGGCGGGGTCCGGTGGCTTCAACCACTGGACATTTAATGAAATTAACAATGTGATCCTAGGGGGCCGTCCCCCTAGGCAACGCCTGTCCCCTTGACAGGGCTGGGTTTATTGCCCAGTGCATGAGGAGCCTCCCTTGAGAGGGAATGCCGAGGGATCCACGCATTTTTTTGATCTGCCATCCCATGAGCTTCGGTTCGTGGGTGGCTCCAAATTAATAGTACTTTGTGTCTGACCCGCATAAGTGGGATGCATGCTAAATACTACAGCAGAGGGGTAAAGGTCGTCACCACTGGGACCACTTGTTGACCGTGTGTGGGGAGCTGTAATGCCCGAGGAGTGGATTGTGGTGGCTGAGCGGTCTGTGGCACGTGTACTAAGTGGTCTCCTGACATGAAACACTACACTTTGGCCCTTACTTCTGAAGAAAACAAAGCGAGTAAGAAAGAAAGAAAGAATGAAAGTAAACGGAACAAGAATAGTGATAAAAGCAGAGAGAGAGAGAGAGAGAGAGAGAGAGAGAGAGAGAGAGAGAGGGGGGTATTTGACTGCTCATCCCACTTATGAGGGCTGGACACGTTTTTACGTGGGCGCATAAAAATTGCGTCGATCTGGGTGGGATGGCCCCCTGGGATCGACGCTATTAATTGTACTTTACCTGTCTAGTGGCCGAAGCACACTGGACCCCCAGCCGAGGCCGGGTGGATTAGGTAAGAATCAGAGCATAGTAACTGGAACAGATACTACACTCTGATCCCCCCTCAGCCAGAGAGAGAGAGAGGGGGGGGACAGAAGGCCGAACGAAATAAAAGCAATAAAGAAGGAAGGAAAGAAAGAAAACAATGGAATGGTTATGAGAATGGAAGTAGAGTAATAGAAATAAAAACAAAGATATATTTTGCCCATATATATATATATATATATATATATATATATATAATATATATATTATATATAATATATATATATATATACCTATAGAGTCAAAACTACCTACCTAGGCTTAACCTAATGGATCATCAGGATAGCCATGTCAGAATCATCATCAGGCTAATTCTGAATCAGAATTATCCGGAAGATATGTTAGGTGAAACCTAGGTAGGTAGTTTCTGATTCTTTTGGTTTTATAGTTTTACTCACTTATTGTATTGACCACTTTTACTTATTTAACATATTTCGGTGGGGTTTTTTTTTTTTTTGGGGGGGGGGCAATTTTATCACGACATTGGTTGACTATTTTCAGGCAGTACGGATATTTTCTTTTGTTCTTTTCTTTTTTTTTTAAACTCCCCCCCCTAGTCATCAGTTTGTATTTTATTCTTTATTTACAAATTGCCTTGTCTATTTTTTCATGCCACAGTGGTTTTAAAAATAAGATTAAAAAATCATATATATATATATATATATATATATATATATATCACATAGCGCTAATACCCTTGGGAAAAGTATGAATCCATATATTCTCCCTCCAGCTATGGGTTAAATGTAGGGCAGACTGGGCCCTTCAGCTTTGGGTAGGTAACCAGTCTAGGAGAGGGATAACTCGGAATTCAAAATTCCTGAGGTCGGTCGTTGATTCGGTTTGTGGCAACCCTTGATGCACCAATTATTTCCTATCGACTGTGCCAAAAAGTCTGGATGGTCCAACACAAGCCTTCATCACTATAAACAAATCACTGTGTGGGTGTTCATTGTATAAACCCTCATGCGTCGAAAATCGATGAGAGAGTCCATAATATATATATAATATATATAATATATATATATATATATATACTAGACAAAACGTGAACCGTTGGGTCACCCATTGAGCTCTTTGTAGATAATTGGGATTAGGGAAAATTGAGTTTGCAAAGCGAATTAGATTTTTTCAAATAATTACGGTTTTAGAATTAACAAAACCCATTAAAACCATTTTGTAAGATTTCTCAGAAAGGGAACGTTTGACCTAATTTAAATTTATCAAGAGCCAAGATGTTACCTGGGTTGACAGCTTATAACATACAAATCCGTTTCAAACTCTTAAATATCTCTCTCTCTCTCTTCTCTCTCTCTCTCTCTCTCTCTCTCTCTCTCTCTCTCTCTCTCTCTCTCTTTGAGAACCTAAATGTATAACGAGGAGATCATCAAGATATACATAGAGAGGGAGAAAGTGATAGGCAGAAT
This sequence comes from Doryteuthis pealeii, assembly GCA_023376005.1. Classification (NCBI taxonomy): domain Eukaryota; kingdom Metazoa; phylum Mollusca; class Cephalopoda; order Myopsida; family Loliginidae; genus Doryteuthis; species Doryteuthis pealeii. The sequence goes on along the minus strand of CM042144.1, from coordinate 103,257,250 downwards.
GTGATGTAAGAGACAGGTTAGTTTCTACTTAATTACAAATTAAAATGGATTTTTTTCTAAACATAGCTTAATCCTAGTACTAAGGAATGATTTAGTATAATTTTCATTAAACTAAACAGTAAAAAAGACTTTAGGAGACAAACATTGATTCGCTCACCTTTAGTGTTATATATATATATGTGTGTGTGTGTGAGTGTATGTATATGTGTGTGCGCGTGTGTGCTTGCACGCGTGTGTGTATGTGTGTGTGTGTGTATATGTGTAAAACTTACCGGCCTCGATTCCTTGACTGGTTATACATAGGTTCAAGCAAGCGATGACGAGAAGCGGTAGCGACATCTTTTGTCCGGGCGACATCAATAAACTTGAGGGATTACCTTTCTATTGAGTTTTTTCTGTAAAAGAGTTAAGAAAAAATATATAAGCTAAACGTTTAAAGAATATGTATATATATATATATATTTTTTTTTTTTGTAGGATATGTGCTTAATTGAAGTCATGTCTAATTTTGGAAATTAATTAGTTAATAATTAATGAATTTAGGCGGGCATATATGTTGAAATGTAAGGCTAAACAAATCGACAAAATGTCAATCCCTGAAAGTACATTTCGACCTATTAGATCTCATCAGCAAGGTTATGGACATGGGAGACTGCTCCGTGTGTGACTCGAAACCTCGACTGTCAAGCTGACAGGCGAAGTCTCTAACCGTTACACTAGCTGGCCATTACCATATTCTTCGTTTGTTTTGAATTCGAGTCACACACGGAGCAGTCTCCCATGTCTATAACCTCGCTGATGAGACCTAATAGGTCGAAATGTACATTCAGGGTTTGACATTTTCTACATTTGAAAATATATGCCCGCCTAAATTCATTGATTATTAACTAATTAATTTCCAAAATTAGGTATGACTTCAATTAAGCATATATCCTCAAAAAATTGTCGGCTTAAAGCCATATAAAAATAAACATATTTGTTTGTTTACTTACCCTCATATATATATATATATATATATATATATATATATATCGTTGGGGATTTATTCATAAAATCGACGATTTGTCTTCTAATCAAAAATCCAATGACCGACATTTTCACATCTAACATTAAAATATTCAAATGAAACTGCGAGTCGCGGTATAAAAATGTGTTCGAAGTAAGTACACAAGTTTGACGCTTTTAGATGTTTGAAAAATGCGTTTTTTATTTTCATTTACATTTTTCTCTTATTTTCTATTAACTTAAATATCGCTATTGCGAGCCAATAAAGAATAGAAAATATTATATTTTAGTAATATTGTAATATATACATATATATATATGTTTTAGTAGTATATATATAGAGAGATTAGCCAATAAAGAATAGAAACTATAGTATTTTAGTAATATAGTAATATATATTTTAGTAAATATAGTAATATAGTATCTGGAAATAAATAAACAAATGAGGAGAACTATTCTGCAATTATGATGTGCCAACGTCCACTCTTTTCTATTGGTATTTCATTTTTAAATTCATAACATACATACAAAAATACAAAAACAATACATACATATAGTGTTGTCATAAATATTGTTTTCTTATGTAAACATATGAGAAGATTTAATTCTGGGAAAATATTTTTTCTTTGAGATTCCCTAATATTTATAAAACCTGTTTTAAGAGGATAGACTCGTTTTGAACTTCTGGTCGAAATAAAATTATAACAGGATGACGGTTCGTTAAGATTTTCTTTCTTTGAAATTTAAATATTGCTCTGTATATAATTAATTTCTTTATTATTATACATTGAATTCTCTTAGTGTTAAGGGTTTAAATGCCATCCTTGGCTAGATGCTTGCTCATTGAGTCTAAACTACCAAAAAATATCTGGGCCCATAACTTGTTAAGTTTTTAAATGCCATCCTTGGCCAGTTGAAACTTAAGTAAGTAAGTCCTGATTATGGAATCCTTTGGTAAGTGTATACGTCCTATCCTGCGAATAAGTCCTATCCAGCGTATTGGTAAAGATCCAGTGATACAATCCTATGTCCGTCGTCCACGAAGGTTCAAAGCAATTATGGCCAGTGTTCTTCGTTTTAGTATTGTATTAACAGCAGAGTACTGCCAATGATTGGCCAAGAGTATGATCACATGGTTATCGCAGAGTCTATAAATAAAAGTGTGCATCTAGCACACACCTTATATACAAAATTTCTCAACACTTAGGGATTTATAAGAATCCTTGTATGAATATATACATTTACACCTACAAAAACATAAAGTATGGTTGTACAGTGAGATTTCGATTATTCCAAATATGATCTTTCCTTACATACCAGTCAATTATCGTATCTACCCTAAAACAAGGCGGTGGAATGACATATTGTCGATATCAGCCAGACAGCGAAGGAGTCTATCCTGTTTTCGCTAATGCTATACCAGGGAGATAGTTTTCACTGAGGTGGAGTGCGATACCTACCATCATTTCACAGACGCTTTACCATAGAGATCAGATTATCCAAACTGTGCTACACATGTGCTGAGTTGGCGAGAACCGGTATCGAACCAACAACCTGGCGATTACTTGCCAAATTCTCTACGGAATGGAATTTATATATACATGATTTATAAATTATATTGAGCACTCTTATAGATATAATAATTAATCTATCCAATATATATATATATATATATATATAATTTGAGTCTAAAAAGTATCGAGAGTTGTTTTACTTTTTGACACACTTTGTATTCTGAAAAAAAGTAACCTTGCATTCATTCTTCAATTCTATTTCGATAAATACAGCTTTAAATTTGATACTTTTGACACACCTTGTATTCTGAAAAAATTAATGAATGGAACGTTATTTTTTTTTCAGAATACAAGGTATGTCAAAAGGTACAAAAAGTTTCGATTTTGTTACATACCTTGTATATATATATATATATATATATATATATACGTGTGTGTGTGCGTAATGATAAGATATATATATATATATATATGGTTTAAATGCTAAACATCCCGAATAAATTCAAATCTATTACATTCGGTTTCATGCGGTGTTTATGCTACAATGATCAGGCATCATATTGAAAAGGGGTAGGTTGTGTTCGTTGTGGTCAGCCTTTCATTTTCAATATAAATGTCTTTCAAACTCAAATTTGAATTATTTAAAACTGATGAAATATAGAAATAAATCTAGGCTTCAAAGTGTTAATCTATTTCTAACATGTTTTTTTTTTTAGAGAATTGTTACCCGATTTGAATTTTGGTGGGAATAGAGCGACTCGTTTGTCGTATTCAACTCAAGAAACAAACACTCACTCCCGCAACGAAAGATTTCTACAACCACCTGCCTACATCAGTATCGCTGTCCAGTCACGTACTTGGAAAATTCCCCAGATTTAACGGCGGTCATATGAGCAGGTTTTATTATCAAAAATCCTGAATGGACTGTAAAATTCAACAAACCTCATCATAAGTCTCAACGATTAATGCAGGGTCAGCGTTACGATCGCCCCTTTTTCTTTGTCCAAAGATCAACAGGACAAAAGCGAAAATTCATTTTCTTTGCTTAATCTTATGGAAAAGTCCGTTTTATGGCGCTAATTTTTCCCGCCTAGACGCTGACTAATGATCCATTATAAGACTTTTATTTCGGCAATGGCCGCCAAAAGCTGCAAGGTTCAAGATCGTTAGAGAATGGAGAGGGTCGTAATTACACCGGTAAAGAACGTAATTTGCCGAATGAGAAGCTTCAGTGGAAGTAATAAAGAAAGAAATACATGGGTGACATTGCTAAGTGAAATATTGTGTCTTCCCGATTCAGACAACGGAATTCCACATTGAAAACGGTGGAAAGTAATGAGAGAAAATAACCGAAGAAAAAATGAGAAATAAAACAAGTTGAAAATGAATCCAACCGCGGTCGAATACTGGGCAAGCTATATAATATTACTGGGCCGAGTTCACATTTTATAAAAAAATAATTAATATATAATATAGTTTATAGTAATATAGTTTATATATAATTATAGTTTATTGTTATATATAATTATAGTTTATGTTTATATATAAATATCGTTTATTGTTTATATATAATTATAGTTCATATAGTTTATATATAATTATAGTTTATATATAATTATAGTTTATTGTTTATATATAAATATCGTTTATGTTTATTATATAATTATAGTTTATATAGTTTATATATATTATATATATAATCATAGTTATTAGTTTATATAATTATAGTTTATAGTTTATATATAATTATAGTTTATAGTTTTATATAATTATAGTTCATATAGTTTATATATAATTATAGTTATATATAATTATCGTTTATTTTTATATATAATTATAGTTTATATATTTATATATATATTATAGTTTATAGTTTATATAATATATTTATACTTTATATATGATTATAGTTTATTGTCTAATATGATTATAGCTTATTATATCCAAAAACTAGTGGAAATGAATCCAGCTGCGGTGTAATACCGAGAAAGCTAGATAATACTTCTGGGCCGAGTTCAATCCTTATATGGTTTAACGGTATATCAAATCTGTATGGGTTATTTAATTCTGACATTGATTCCTTTTTTAATGTTTAATTGCAATCCAAAGTATTTGGTGATGTTTGGTCTATTTGTTTAAAGGTATATCAATTCCTTGCAGGTTATTTAATGCCAAAATATGCTTAATTTCTACATATGTGATTGTAATCATAACTATTTACATGTTTGGTTTGGTTTTATTTGGTTTATTTGTTTAACGGCATATCAACTCCTTATGGCTTATTCAATGTTGAAATTTCATACATTCACAATGTTTGATTAAATTATAACTATTTGGTTAGGCATGACTAATTTATTTAACGGCATATCAACTCCTTATGGGTTATTTAATACCGACATTTGATCCATTTCCAAATGTTTGATTGTAAACATAACTGTTTACAGGTTTAGTAATTTTTAAGCGGCGTTGAATTCAGAGTTTTCCTTCCCTAAACCGGTTGTGATACCAATGTTAAATTAGACAGTGGGCTCTACTATTTACTCATAACTGAAGGTAGAATGATTGGATGCATACCTTTCCTAAGTGTATTAGCATCTATTTGAAATACAACTAGCTTCCTCCCAGATTTGAACTCGGATTGTTCATTTTCTACGAGGAAAACTATTACACTAAAAAGGCTTATGTTTTATCATAGATAAATTCATGATTGCATATAACCACGTATGAGTGTATCTATTAATAATGGAGATTCGCTTCCGGTTTTTGTCTGTAACAAAAACTGCGTCACTGCTTACGTCACACTACGTAAAACGTCATAACGTAGAATAAATACACTCAAAATTTGAGCATGCAACGTTAGACAGTCCTCATTGGTTTTTTAAACAAGTTTTAATAAATACATACCTGGTATTATCTATTTATATATAGTTTGTTTTATTTTAATATATATTTAAAGTTATCAGAACTAAGTTTCCATTTCATTTTTTAAATTTTTTTACTCCTTTAATAAATTTGATGATTTTACTTTACTTATGCTACAAACTTCCTGATATTAAATTTTCAACTCCCATCCACTCAGGCAATATTTATTTTACGTCGCCCAGAGGGCGTTTTTTTATTTTGCTAGTATAAATATATAAAGGTCAGATTTGGTTTTGGTTTAACGGCATATCAATCTTCATGGTTTATTTAATGCCAAAGCTATCCTTGTTGAAGAACAGTAATGGTACTATTAAACCAATTGCTGGGGGTTTGAGGAGGTTTATACTTTTCCCAAGAGGATTTAGTCTGAAAGTGAACGTAATGGCGTCACTGAAGTTCGAACTTGCTTACTACAATTTCAAAGTCCAGCACATTAGCCACTACGCAATGGAAACAACCGACTAGAGCTTAGGTGAGATTTGTTTTTCGCAAAGAAAGATAGTTATGAAGGAAGTGAAAAGGGGAAACAAAGAAAGACAGAAGGAAATAATGAGAACGAAAGAATGTATGAATGAGAAGAATGAAATAGAGAAATAAAAAGAAAGAAGAAAAAAAGAAGAAATAGACAATAAGTGAGAAAGAAAGAAAGAAATAATGAAAGAGAAAAGAGAAAAAGAAAGAGAAAAGAACGGGAAAATAATTGAAAGAACGAAATAGAAAAATAATGAAAAAAAAAATGAAAAAATGAATGAAAAAAATGAAAGAGAAAAAGTAAGGAAGAGAAGAAATGAAAGAAAAAAGAAAGGAAACAAGAAAGAAATGATGAGAGAGAGAGAGAGAGAGAGAGAGAGAGAGAGAGAGAGCAAACACAAGAAAAAGAAACAAAGGAAGAGTAAAATGAAAGAAAAAAAGAGGGAAAAATGAGAAAAAAAGAATGAAAAGAAAAAACGAAAGAAGCATGAAAACAAGAAAGAAAGAAAGACAGACAGAAGAAAAAGAAACAGAGAGACAGAAAGGTGGGGGTAAATGAACGAACGAACGAAAGAAAGAAAAAAGAGAGAAAGAAAGAAAGAAAAGAAGAAAACATAGATTTAGAAACCGATGGGTAATATGAAAGAAAGAAAGAAAGAAAGAAAGAAAAAGGAAACAGAGAAATAGAGACGGAAGGGAAAAAGAAAGAAAGAAAGAAACCAGAAACGGAAACAGAGAGAAATAGAAACCGAAGGGTAATATGAAAGAAAGAAAGAAAGAAAGAAAGAAAGAAATTGATTTTTTTTAAACCGAGGGAACATTACAAACACAAAAGACAATAAAGAGAAAAGTAAAATTCCCTGGAGCCCTAGAGGGAAGATCACAGCTATAAAAAAAACCCCATTGAATACCCCAGCCCCACATCGTAGAGAGGTTGGGAAGGGATATACTTCGTAGATCGTCAAATAGTATTAAATTCAATTCTCACTGGTTACCCCACAGCAAGGGCCTTTTACCAGACTTAGCATGTAAATATCTGACACTTCTACTGTAGCTTGATAGGGAGCAAACGCACAGACTAATTCACAAATGTGGTGACTTCGACCCACACTGGGTGCAGCTCAATCGTAATTCTGGGCATTATAATGTTATTATTATATTATTGAAGTAACTTAGCGGTTATTTCGACTAAATGGTTCGGAAAGAAAGAAGAAAAAAGTGAAAAAGAGATCAGTAAAAGTTGTTAAAGAATGATCAAGAAAAAACTTCATGGGGAGAGAGAGAAGAGAGAGAAAGAGAGAGAGAGAGAGAGAGAGAGAGAGATGGGGGGGAGACAGACAGACAGACACAGTGAAAGAGAGTGACACAGAGACAGAAATAAATTGTTGTTAGAAGAAAGTAAAGAACAGATGAAAAAAGCTGCAAAACAAAGATCAAGGAAAAACACGAGAGAGAGAGAGAGAGAGAGAAGAGAGAGAGAGAGAGAGAGAGAGGAGAGAGAGAGAGAAGATAGGGTGAAATAGAGAAAGAGAAAGAGAGAGAAAGGGGATGTGAGAAAGAGAGAGGGAGGAATATAGATCAACAAAGGTTGTTAGACAAATATCAAGAAAAAATCAGAGAGAGAGAGAGAGAGAGCGAAAAGAGAGAGAGAGAGGAGAGAGAGCGAAAGAAGAGAGAGAGGAGAGAGCGAAAGAGAGAGCGAGAGAGGGAGAGAGAGAGAGAATAAGAGAGAGGGGAAATGGTTGTTAGAAAAAGGAAGTGAAGAATAGATTAACAAAGCTGAACACCGAAGATCAAGGAGAAAACACCATATAAAAAGACAGGGAGGAAGACAGAGAGAAATGAGAAAGAGAGAGAAAGAGAAGAGAGAGAGAGAGAAAAAAATCAGAGAGAGAAAGAGTGGGCGAAAGAGAGAGAGAGAGAGAGAGTAAGAGAGAGGGAAATGGTTGTTAGAAGAAGAAAGTATAGAATGGATTAACAAAAGCTGTAAAACGATATCAAGGAAAAGAACATCGGATAGAAGAGAGCGGGGAAGAGAGAGAGAGAGAGAGAGAGAGAGAGAGAGAGAGAAATGGCTTTTAGAAAAAGAAAGAAGAACAGATCAAGAAAGGTTGTTAAGCAAATATCAAGAAAAATCAGATAGAGAGAGAGAGCGAAAGAGAAAAGAGAGAGAGAGAGAAAGAGAGAGAGAGAGGAGAGAGAGAAAGAAAGAGGGAGGGAGGGAGGGGGATATATATAGTGACAAAACAAAGCAGAACCAGACTGTGAAATTTTTATGAACGTGTGTGGCCTCAGCATCCTCCTCTTCTGTTGATGCCCGTGACATTTCCAACTTGTTTTAATCAAACGTCACCATATGTTTTGACTGAACGGCCAAATACGCCATTTTATCAAGACATGAAATAGAAACGATCCATGCAACCTCGAAGCGAACAATGGCCTGATTAAATTCTTTGGGCAACCACAGAAGAGAAGAAAGAAAGAAAAAAACATTAAGAAACAAACAAAAAAGAAAAAATATTAAAACAAAAGCACTGAAATCTACGATAAAGATTTGGGTTTGATTTGTTTTACAGCATATCAACCTCACAGGGTTATTTAATGCCAATGAAGTTTTGAAATAAACTCATTCCTGAGAGAAACTCTATTGTCGGTATCCTTCCCTCTGAGAGACGACTGAGTGGTGTCCAAATTTTTTGGGAACTTCTTAGACTGGGCGGGTTCATATGGAGGATGAGCAGTTGCCCAAGCAGCAAACCCCTCCCTCTCCACACTGCCGCTGTTATAGAAAAGAAAGGTAAGGAACCTATGCAATTTGGCAGCGGTAGTGTGACAGGAGTTGATGGGTAGCACTGTATTTCATTATCACACCACCTTAGGGACTCCGGCTCATGATTTGTTTTTATAAACCCCCAAAACAAATCCCAATGGATTCTCAACATTTTTATAAACATGTTTTTCTATTTAACCCATAGATGGGACCCTAACAGGTACTACCACTCCGATTCAGAGTGGACCAGGGAGCAACGGCGATGAAGGGGTGCTCCACATTCCCCAAACCTCCAGAACTGACGTAGCATCGGTTACAGACAGTCAGGTACATTATACATTTTCCAACCCCTCTGCACGAGCAGAATGTGACACAAGGTCAATTACTTAAGCGGAGACTGGTTACCTAGCTATGGTTAAAGAGTCCAGTCTGCCTTACTATTTACTCATAGCTCAGGGTAGATTAGTTGGATTCATACATTTACCAAGCTATGTGAAATCCAAATACCGTCGTCCAGGATTTGAATTCAAGTCGACGAGTCCATTTCCTATTACTTTAACCATTAAGCCACGCGCCTCCACAGATAGGAACATTATTCCCATTATATATTCTACTTTGTTCCCTCTGACTTATGGGTAAGTGATCACATGGCGTAAACAGTTTTAGTAGCTGACAACGTTACATGTAGCTAAATGTCCTCTTTTTGTATATCACATTCCTTCATATACAATCACTTCATACAATTTCATTTCATACAATCACTTCCTAATGTCACTTAAAATGTATCATAAGTTAGTGTTGAGATTCTTTTAATATAAGGCGTGTGTTAGAAGCCCGCTTCTACTTATATACACGACAATAACCATGTGATCTCTCTTGGCCAATCACTGGCAATACTCTGATACTGATATAATACTTAAACCAACAGTACTGGCCATAACTACTTTGAACCTTCGTGGACGACGGACATAGGATTAAAGCACTGGACCTTTAACAATACGCAGGATAGGACTTATTCACTTACCAAAGGATTCTATAGCTCAGGACTTACTTACTTTAAGTCCTTTTCAACTGGCCAAGGATGGCATTTAAAAACTTAAAGTTAGCGGTGTGTAAAACTATAGGGTTTGAGGCAAATCTTAGCAAGACTCTAATAGAGATATCGTTAATGATCAAGATACTAATCGAGATTAAATATTATTAAATAATCATTGAGAATATAATGTAAATAACTAAGGGAATTGAGACGTCAGTGGTGACGTAGCTTCGGTTCCAGACAGACAGATAAATTATCTTCATTATAATGAGATGTAATTAAAAAAGATAATAATATTTGTAAAATATGAACAGAGCAAGTCTGTATCAGTCGAAGTAACTTAGTTCTGTCCAATTTAAATCAATTTTATATGTCGGTACTCACAGCGTTAAAAAAGACAAATAAAAAAACTAATACTGGGATAATGGGACTTACGAGTGTTCCAACATACGAGTTTTCTGAGTTACAAGCTGACACTCGGTCGATTTTTTGCTTTGTGTTACGAACTTAAATTTGAGGTACGATGGAGCTTCAGATACGCTTATGTTAATAAGTTTCCATAATTCATCACGGTAAAGAAAAATATTATTTGTAAAAAAAACATCAAACTTATTATTGAATATAATTCATTACATTCTATTTTATTATGTTTTTATACAATACAGTTATTAAAGAAAACATACACAAAAATCTGCCCTGTCGGCTGGGGCTTTAGAATACACCGATTGCCCCTCTGCAGATGAGTAAGAATACACCCCCAATAGGGCCACCTGTGTGACCCGTGATGCTTAAGTATGGAATCCTGGTGGATGAGCAGTCTATGACATGCAACACTCCACTTAGGTCCATACTTAGGCTATACGGGTGGTCGGAGTCATATCAAGCTCTAGCACCTATTTGATTGCCCCAACCCTATAGCCCTTTTGGCAAGGATTTTTATCATATATGTGCTAGAAGGTGGTGGCTGAGGGTCTTCATGTCCTGAGAATGACGTTAAACTCTGATAGTTAGGTTCCAGTTCCAGAGGTCTGGTTAATGTGGAGCACCCCTTCATCACCATTGCTCCCAGATCCACTCTGACCCGAAGTGGTAGTGCCTGTTCGGGTCCCATCTATGGGTTAAATAGAAAAATGTGTATATAAAATTTGATTTAAAGGGGTAGAGCTGGGTTTATTGCCCAGTGTCTGAGGCGCTCTCCTTGATGGCGAATGCATTTTTTGCACCTACCATCCCAAGATTCTCGGCTCGTGGGTGGGCCCACATTAAAACATCCTTGTGTCATACCCGTATACGTTGGATACGCTGTAAACACCCTTTGTCCTGTAATTCTTAGCAGGATTGTCTCGCAGATCCATTATTACTGAATAGCGTCTTCGATCTTTGCTAAGTGCCCCATACTTGCGACCTTGTGTCACGTCCTATCCGTGGTGAACTGGTTGGGTAGATACCTACCAGTTCTCTGTATTTCTCTGAATTGGACACATGGCCTAGTGGATAAAGGAGTTAGATTAAGACAGTTCTAAGTGACAGTTATCTCTAGACTGCAGGTTCAATCCTGGTCAGGGACAGCAGTAACATAGAATAATAATTAACACAGCTTAAAACCCGTACCCCAGCCATGGTTAGTGGAATGAGGATACCCCAGTGGACTGAATAAAGGGTTAGGTTCAAGGTTCTGTGATGGCTCCCGATTACGACAAGAATGTTCTCGATTACGACAAGAAGGTTCCCGAGTTCGAAAGAAGGTTCCCGAGTTCGAAAAGAAGGTTCCCGAGTCCGAGATGGTTCTCGAGTCCGACAAGAAATACCTGACGAAGGCCGGAGGGTACATCGGCCGAAACGTTGTACAGATAACAATGAAGATGAGGACAACAGTCCAAATAATAGAAATAACACTTTCTGTTTATATGTTTCTTTTTAAATTCTGTTAAAAATACATACATACCCTCAAAAAATAGATCGTCAAATCGTGGAGTAATGGTTAGCAAGCTAGTCTCAGAGATCCATTACACTGAATTGTAAATTTGATCATCACTGGATGCCTGATACTTGTGACCTTGTGTCACATCCTACCCGTGACGAACGGTCTGGATAAATAACTTCATACCCCTAAGATAGATTAGTGTAATGGGTAGCAAGCTAGTCTCGTAGATCCATTACTACTGAATACAGACTTAGATTTTTGCTGCATGTCCCATACATTCGACCTTGTGTCACATCCTACTCATGGCGAACGATTTGGGTTGAAAACAAAATACGTACATGAATGTTGGTTAGTTAGTTGGGCGGTTTGATGACTTGTCAACACTTTTGTATTATTTAATGCCAAAGTCAGGCTTTTTTTGCAATCAGTTATATGGTTTCACGAAGTTGTAATAGGATAATGATAATAATATGTAAACAATTATAACTTCAAGTAACTATACTAAAAACATACATACGTACATAGCAATAGCATAATCTTTACAGATCACTGCCGTCCTTCACAATCCTATAAACCCACCACCAGAACCTTTCCTCTCATACGTACATACATACGTGGGCGTCCCATTGGGATCTAATGCTTAGCAACTTAGTATCACAGATCCATTTCTATAGAGGAGTCAGTTCGATCCTCGCTGGATACCCATACATGCGATAGGTTGTTACATCATATCCGTGACAAAACGGTTGATATATATATTATATATATATATATATATATATATATATATATATATTTTTCAGAGAGTTGACGTATGCTTTTTAAAGATATATGCAGTGGATGGTGGGAAGGTTTACTGGTTATATTAGAGGCATAGAAAATTAAATAATAATAATAATAATAATAATAATAATAATAATAATAATAATAATAATAATAATGGAGATTGTGTGTGTCTGTAACCGAAATTACGTCACCACCAGCTTCACAATTTCCTTAGTTATATACGTTATATTCAGCATGGTTATTAAATAATCATTATTTTATCTTAATTATCATTTTATTTATTAACAGCGTAAGATTAGCGCAGATTGATCTGATCTGTACGGTAAAGTACGGGGCTGATGATAGGTGTGGAGCTCCACCTCAGCAAAGAACAATCTCCCTGGTCAACCGATAGTGAAAAAGGGATAGAATCTCTGGCTGTTCGTCTGATACCGACAATAGGCCATTCTACCAACTTTTTACATATAACAGACCAAACGTATATATATATATATATATATATATATATATATATATGTGTGTGTGTGTGTGTGTGTGTGTGTGTGTGTGCTTGTGTGTGTGTATTTGGGCATATTAAGGGGTGTAGAGGCTTGAAGTTACATGCATGCCCCCACTCTAATTACCGAAATATCCTAACTGGAAAACTCCAAATACTAGAAGCTTTATACATCAAACAATACAAACCATCCTTAAATAAAATTATTTTTCAATGCAGTACACACATTTTAAAATGCCTATAACACTTTTCCTACCAATTCTCCTCTTTCCAACCCCACATCCCTTAATATACTAACTTGAAACAAACTGGAACATAAACACATCACCCCTGATGATGGCACTTAGAAGTGCCGAAAGTACTTGGGATACGAACTTCGGTGGATTAATCTACGGATTCGATCAAAATGTAAAAAAAGTTGGTCAGAAAGCTCAAAAAGATCGTTAATAAAATTATTAAACAGGAAACGTACCTTTTGTTTAATTCTACACACACACACACACATATATATATATATATATATATATATATATATATATATATATATATATATATATATATTCCATGATGAATCAACGGTTATTTTTCTAACATTTTGTTAAATTTATTAAGTGATCAGTTTAGTGTTTCGACCTCTACACCAAGTTTGAAATTACTAAGTGCTTTCCATGAAATTTAATGTTATCGTTAATTTTTTCCATGCTTCTAATATAACCAAAAAGTTTCCCAGCACCTATATATATACATGTGTGTGTGTGGTGTGTGTGTGTGTGTGTGTGTGTTGTGTGTGTGTATCTGCAAGAAGGACATGAAGACATGCCACATTAACACTAACACATGGGCGTTTGCTGCAGAAAACTGAGCAGACGAAAATGAGTGGAAAAGAGAGGAAAGAAGCCGCCACATAAAAGAGAGCCAGAAGGAAGGGGAGACAGCAGCAACATCAGCAAGCATCACTGTTCGTTTGCAGTCACTGCAACAGAGATTGCCATTCAAAAATTGGCCTGTTCAGCCACTCACGCAGTTGCATTTAAAATAATTAAAATAAATGGACACAACGTCAACGTCTTTAACAGACAGAAGGATGCCAACAGGAATATTATATATATATATATATATATATATATATATATATATATATAACTTACTGGTAAACCCTTGCGGTTAGAAAAAAAACGGCAAATAGTTTGATTGTAAAAATATACTACGAAACTTCACATGGGGGAAAAAATTTAAAAAAAGAAAAGACCAAGATATATATATGAAACATATGAAAAGACTAAGATATATATATATATATATATATATATATATATATGTGTGTGTGTGTGTGTGTGTGTGTGTGTGTGAGTGTGTGTGTGTGTGTGTATTTGGGCAGCATTCTTTCATTTATACATGTAGAATTAAACAAAAGACGCATCTCCTGTTTAACAATTTATTTTTGATCTTTTCGAGTTTTCTGGCCAACTTTTTTATATTTGGGTGGAATTCGTGGATAAGTCCACCAAAGTTCAGGTCCCGAGTAGTTTCGGCACTTCGAAGTGCCATCATCAGGGGTTATGTGTTCCAGTTTTGTTATTTTTTAAATTATATTAATGTGGAGGCTGGAAGGAGAAGAATAGAATTATCGTAAGCTAAAATGTAAAAAGTGCTTAATACCTAAGTAGAGCAAATAAACCTAACGAGTCAGATATACCTACTAATAGTTTCGCTTAGTAGCTCATCAGGGAAAAAACATTAGGTTTAACTTTATCTATTTCTCTCTCTCTCTCTCTCTATATATATATATATATATATATATATTCAAGATAAATCAGCGGTTATTTTTTTCTAACATTTTGTCAATTTTATTTCAGTTTAGTGTTTCAGCTTCTCCATCAAGTCTTAAATTACTAAGAACTTTCCATTAAATTTAATGACCCGTCAGTAGTTATTGACTAGCGTGTGATCATTGATTTATGATTTTTTATTTATTTCTGGTTAGTTGCAGGTGCGACCATTATTGTGTTGCACCTGACAATGCCGTGAAGCCGTTAGTCATGGGACGTTAGACAAGTAACGGTCATTCCGATGCTAAATCGATCATAAAAGAAAATCAGAGAGAAAAAAAAAGGACCAGTGTTAAATCTGCACGCAATATAATGGCTTAAGTGAACGATCTCCTCGTTCGACAAACATGGTGTAGACAAGAGAAACTAAAAGAAAATGTAATTCTTAAAAAGGAGACGAAATTGAGACGAACGAAGAATTAAACCAAAGTACCAGAACAATTACGAAAACACTTATAATGGAAACGGCTATTTTGTATTATATATATATATATATATATTATTATTATTATTATTATTATTATTATTATTATTATTTATATTTTTTAAGGCAATTACAATGCGTATATCGTATAAAATTCGATGATTATTGAAAATAATCATTACAAGTAGACCCGGCGAATAACGTGCGTCACGTGGAACACCGTACAGATGTTTCAACTTTATTAAATATCATCAGCGGTGTATAAAGTTGAAATAGCTGTACGGTGTTCCACGTGGCGCACGTTATTCGCCGAGTTTGCTTGTCATGATTATTTTCAATAATTATTGAATTTTGTAGGATATACGCATTGTAATTGCCTTCAAAAATATAAATAATAATATACTTTACATAACAATGCTTCAAAAGCAAATTATCAAATTATCAAATTCCATATATATATATATATATATATATATTAATATATATGAAGATAGGAGGGTTGGAGTAAAATCCGACAGTATGAGGTAAGGTAAAAGGAAAAGTGGACAAAAATAATGACTCAAACAAGTAGAAGTAGGGGAGAAATATTTCGTTCAGCTTTACGCGAAAAACTTTATCAGTCTAACTTTATTCAAAACAAAGTACGTATATATGTATTTATAGAACAGAAAGTGAGTTTGTGGTGAAATTGAGGGGTAGGGAAGTTAGAGAGGATTTGATTGTACAAAGAATAACTATCATATAAAGTGGAGGGGGGAAGATCAGAGGATAGTAGTTTGTATTGGAAGATGAGATGAGGAGGTTGCTGGGTACTTGGGAAAGGGGGTGTTAGGGAGAAGAGGGTTAAAATTCTTGGTTAGGATAGAGTTTTGATTTATTGCATGGGTATGATATGGAGGATGGTGGCATTAGGTGTCACAAAATTAGTTCCTCAGTTTTATGGTGGGTTTAGATAGGAATTTTAATTCTTTGCGAGTGGAGGGAGAAGAGACGAGATGAAATGGGGTAGGGTTGTCAATATTCATGTAGTTGGCTGGGGAATTTTTTTTTTTTAATTTTGGTGTCATCACCCCGGAATATGTTTTCTTTATGATCTTGAGATGTAGATGTTCAAGTCTTCTAGTTGTTTTCCGATACTAGCGCCATAAATCATCATATTACGAAACAAACACTGAAAAACTCCCATCCTCCGACACAAAGATTCTCACTAACAACGCTAATATCCTCTATAAAAATAACAATAAAAAACGCCTACAAATACTTGCTATTTGCATAAAAAAAAAAATTAACATAAATAAAAAAGCATTTAACACCGGCAACAATATACTTTATATCTTTCATAACCAACTGAATGAATCGCTAAAAAAAAATTCAAAAGAATAAAACTCACACCAAATAGAACCTAAATCCCATTGAGTTGAAAGCGTTTTATGAAAATATGGGCTATTTTCTTTACCATCTGGATCCCGATCTACGAAAAACAACTAGAAGACTAGAACGTCTACACCGGAAGTTCATAAAGAAGAAATAGTCCGTGGTCTTAAACAATACATGCCTAAATAATAACTTGCTGCTAAAATACGCAATACAGAGAAATATACACCTACACTCACACACACACACGCACGCGCACGCGCACATACACGCGCGCGCACATACACACACATACACACACACACACACACACACACACACACGCACACACACACACACACACTTAATATATTTGAAATCAATTTATTTCGGATACTTTCGCCTCTTCAATTTGATTTCATAACAGCCAGAAGCACATGATAACACACACCACACACACACACACATTATTATATATATATATATATATATATATATATATATATATATATATATATTATATATAGGAGCATGGTATCACACGCACACGCACACACGTATATATTTGTGTGTATTTGTGTGGGTATGTATGTGTGTGTGTGTACTTAATTTTTTTATAAACACATTTTTACTATTTAACCCTAGATGGGATCCTAACAGCTACCAGCTCTCCAGGTCAGATTGGACCTGGGAGTAATGGAACCTCACCATTATATAGAGATTAACGTCATACCCAGGATATGAAGACCCTAGGCCAGGGCCTTCTAGCATATATATGAAGGGTAGGAAGTTGCCATAAGGGCAATAGAATTTGGACAATCATTTCGGTGCTAGGGCTTGACATGACCAGCTGTTTGATCGGAGGGGGCCTCTCCGACCAGCCGTCTAGCCTAAATAAAGGCTCAGCCACCTGTATTCGATTCTGAAGCATTACGGGTCGCCACCCATGGCCAACAGGTGGCCCCATTTGGAAAAGGGAGGTCTTACATGTGACGAGACTGAAAGGCAGCCCTATGAACAAGTGGATTCCCAGCCCCCACAAACAAAGCGCGTCAGGATATGCTTGGCCTGTGGCGAGGGAGGAAGAGTGTGGCGAGCGGCTACGGATACTCGAACTTGCTACCTCCTCGTAGCTGAGGTATTGTTAGTAGAGACCCAAATAAAGTATATCCGAATTTGCATAAACGCATTCGAACGAGCAGAAATAAAGACGGACTGTCGCTGACAAGGAGAGTGAGGAAGAAAGTGTTTGGACGGCAAGGAAATCTGACGACTGTTATTTGATGTGAGAGTGGCGTGTTCAGATGGGAAAGGAATTGCATTTCGTTTGCTGGAGAGGCTTTTCAAAGGATTGATGTTACCTTGAATTTTTGGACCCTTTCTGCAGAGGAGAGTCGGTGTTTTCTATAGCCCCAGCTGACAGGTCTGGATTCTGTTTTCTGTGCCGGTGACCGTTACACATAGATGCATCCACCCTGAATCTGATCACTGGTTGATTTGTTTTTTTGTTGTTTTTTTAACAACTTGTCTATGTTTTGTTTATGTCTGCTTTTCATATGTAGGCTTTCAATTGAACAATGTATTCGTTGATGTTAAAGGAAATAAAAAAAATAAAAGTCTCTAAAAAGAAATGGGACAATTCGTCGGAGTGTCTGTAGATCATTGTATATCGCTATCCATGAGTGAAGGTCGGTCAGAGATCACTAAAAATTACTTGTTTAGCAGAAAGAATAGAAATACAACATCAACTGGTGAATGTTTCTTACAAGTATTTTAACATATTCATATAAAAAGAGAAAAATGCCGTTTCATCTTCTTAGATCAGGTCGGTCTCAAGAAAGAAGAATTTAAAAAAAGAAGAGAAAGAAGAAAAGGGGATACTTATTTGTCCTTAATATAGTTGAAGTACAGATATAAACACATGTAGGGAAGTCCCAGTGACGTGGTTTGGTTTGTTTTACGGCATATCAACCTCAGTGGGTCATTTAATACCGACAAAGTTTTGAAATAAATTCATTCTTAACGGATACTCAATTTTTTTATAAACTCGTGTTTTTCTATTTAACCCAGAGAAGGGACCCTAACAGGTACTACCTCTCCGGGTTAGAGTGGACCAGGGAGCAATAGTGATGAAGGGGTGCTCCACATTCCCCAAAACTCCAAAACTCAAATGTCACCATCAGATAGTTTAACGTCATTCCTAGGTCATGAAAACGCTCAGCCACCGTCTTCTATATGATAAAAAAAGGCCAGGGCTTGCCATAAAGGCAATAGGGTTGGGACAATCATTTAGGTGCTAGGGCTTGACGTGACCAGTCGATTGATCGGAGGGGGCCATGATGTAATGGCTAACGTACTGGACTAGGACATCATAGTAAGCGAGTTAGATCACCAGTCGCGCTGTTACCTTAACATTCGTTCTAATACCCTTGTGAAAAGTTCAAACACCCTAATCCACCAGCAATGGGTTAAATATTACAATAAAAAACAGCAGAAAAACAGTAGTTGAAGTGTTAATACAAATATACAATCAACGCAATTCCCTAACCTCTAGGCTTACAATAACCTTAGACGTGTTACCATTCCGTTAAAATCAATAAATCAACCCTAAAAGGGTTTTGCACTTAAAAAAGACTTATTAAAGTCAACTTTTTTTTATCCATATCTTCTATACCATGTTTTCCCAAAAATAAGACCTACCTGCAAAATAAGACCAAGCGTGATTTTTCAGGATGATTTTAATATAAACTCTCCCCTTAGAATAAGCCCTAGTTGAGAGCGGCACACGGACGAAAGAAATAAGCATTCTTTACAATTTCATCATCCGACATAGATATTCGTCTTCGTCAATGATCACGACTACGCGTGTTTGTTTGTGCTATTTAGCTTAATGCTCAGGAAAGGTTATGGTTACCCCCCCCCCACCATTCCCAAACAAAATCAAAACTATAGTTTTCCTGATCGAGGCAAATAAGATCACTTCATAAAGTACACGACTGATTTCACGTGCACAAACAACGAGTCACGTTCCACAGGATGATGATAGGATTATTTTTTTTAATGAATTGTCGTTAATGAGTTTTTACAATAAAAGGACATGTTAATCTATACATATATAAAGGGCAGTTGTTTGTATGTATGTCCGGAGGAATCTATGAAAATAAAACAATTAACGACAATGTATATGTATATATATATATATATACACACATTCACTATCACCAGAGCTTGGTTTTTGTGCAAAAATAATGAAGGTAAAATCATTGGTGACATTCGTGATTAAAACATAAATCAATTATGTAAGACCAAAACAATTAATGGATCTACGAGATTAACTTTTTATTATCCCCTCTACCAAGGAAACGCCGGGTAGCCTATTCTAGTGGTAAATAAATGTTGATCGTTTTTCGTAGCTGCGGTTTATTTAGAAATTTCAGTATTTCCTAATTCGACATTGTCGTTTTTTCCATATATGAAGAATAAAATACACCCCGAAATTAAGCCTTAGTTTATATTTCGGAGTGAAAATTAATACAAGCCCAGTTTTATTTTAGGGAAAACGCGGTACTAGGCCTTCTTAAACCTTTAACTTTAGTGAGTTCCCGTAGGTTAGTGGCTAAGGTGCTCAACTGCAACATAAGTAAGTGAGTTCGAGAATTGTTGTCACTCAGCCCTCGGTGAAATACCACCAAAAAGCGGTGTGAAAAACTTTCAAGAGAAATAATAATATCATCTAATCCTGACCAGGAGACCGGACCTAGTATTGATTGGTAAGAAGAAGAGAACCTGTCATCTCGTGGATTTTGACGTCACAGTCGACCAGCGAGGGAAAATGAAAGAAAGCGAAAAGATAGACAAATACTTGGATCTTGCCAGAGAACTGAGAAAACTGTTGGACATAAAAGTGAAGGTCGTAACAATTGTAATTGGGGCCCTTGGAACGGTCTCCAAAGTTCGTGGAAAGAATTTGGGTGAATTGGAAATCAGAGGAAGAATCGAGATATCCAGACTACAGCACTGTTAAGATCGGCTAGAATACTCAGAAGAGTCATGACTCTGAAGAGACTTGCTGTCACTCAGTTGCCTGTGAACCACCGGCTAAGGCGGGTGTGAAAAACTCGAATCAAGTGAAATAATAATAATAATAATAATAATAATAATACAAAAATGGTATATGCATAAACCAGAATCTGTTCTTGAGAACGAAACACATAAAATTATCTGGGATTTTGAAATAAAAACGGATCACCTTATCCCAGCAAGAAGACCAGACCTAGTGTTGATAAACAAAAAAGAAAGAACTTGTCAGCTGGTGGATTTTGCAGTTCCACAAGGTGAAGCTAAAGGAAAATGAAAAAATGGACAAATATCTGGACCTTGCCAGAGAACTGAAAAAGTTATGGAATATGAAAGTAAAGTGATACCAATTGTAGTTGGTGCACTTGGAACGGTCCTGAAAGTTTGGAAATCAGAGGAAGGATTGAAACCATTCAGAACACTGCACTGCTGCAATCTGCCAGAATACCCAGAAAAGTCCTGGAGACCTGAGGAGACTTGCTGTCACTCAGACTCCAGTGAAAGACCATCAGCTAATGCTGATCTGAAAACTCAAAAGGAGATAATAATAATAATAATAATAATAATAATAATAATAATAATAATAATAATAATAATAATAATGACTAGAAAACAAAAATGGGAAGAAATACAATTACATGGACACTTCAAACGACAAACTGGAGAGGTTGCACACGAAAAGACCTGGACGTGGTTAAGAAAAGGAAACCTTAAAAGAGAAACTGAATCACTAATAATTGGTGCACAGAATAATGCCATAAAAACAAACTATATCAAAGCAAAAAATGATAAGACCCAACAAAATAGTAAATGTAGATAATGCGGTAATAGAGATGAGACTGTAAACCGTGTACTAGGCGAATGTAGCAAACTAGCACAACGGGAGTACATAACCAGAAACAACTGGGTTGGGAAAGTGATCCACTGGGAATTATGCAAAATGGTATATGCATAAACCAGAATGCTGATGTGAAAACTCAAAAGGAGTAAATAATAATAATATATCACTTTACGTATAGTATGTATTTTGGTCACCTTACATTGAGTAGTGGTTAGAAAAATAGGTTAACAGCCGATTGTTTACGGGTTCGATTCCCACAGGATGGCTCAAACTTCTGACCTTGTGCCACAACAAAACAAAGCTTAGTAAATAAATAGAATTATAATCTTAACTGACCAACCATTCAAACTTAGTTAAAAGACGAATGTTTATGCCTTTTGTAATGGTATTAGTGCAAAATCGACGATAATTATCCCAGCCGAATAGATTGTCGATTCCATTCTTCGTTTGGCAATCAACTTCCTCTTCGTCCAAACTTATACAATCTATAAAACAATTTGTTCACTGGATCGCAGAAGATTATATTCCTCTCCTGATTTCTAATTTACGGAACCCTGTTTGTATTCTTCGCATCATCCATTGCGTTCATGTCTTCAGATATCATTCCTTATCAGTTTCGACTTTGGTATTTATATAGAATCTTTTTCCAAATGACCTTTAGCAGTTTCATCTCATTATTTCCAAGAATAGGGGGCAAACATTGTTTAATTGCTTTCCGATGACCATATCCAGTATTACAGATAGAAAATAAAGAGACACGCGGGAGACTCTTGATAATTAAATTCATTATTACGGTAATAAACGGTCAATGAAAACGACTGTGGAGGTAAGGCTCTAACACTTTTAAAAATATGGACAAATAAGAAAGAAAAAATAGGCAGAATTAGGCTTAAACGCTAATATTATACCAGAATATAAAAATAATATGTGTATATTTACCAACCCCTCCGTACAAGCAAGATGGGATACAAGGTCAATTTCTTAAGCGGAGTTTAACAGTTTTGAATTCAGAGTTTTCCTTCTCCTAGACTGGTTACCTATCCAAGTTTAAAGATCTCAGTCTGCCCAATTATTTACCCGTAGCTGGAGGAAGAATATTTGAATTCATACCTATTCCAAGCTATGTGAAACGCAAATAGCCTCGTCCAGGATTTTGACTTGGGCCGATGAGTACATTTCCTGCGACTCTAACCATTACACCACGCACCTCCATATAAAAATAATGTATAGGTTTACCAAAAGACGTGCGCTTGGTAAAACGGTTATCCCCGTATGAAATAAAATCGGCGACCTGAGTTCAAATCCTAGAATAGACCACCCTGTCAACTAGAGCTGTAGAATACGACGACTGCGTCTCTGCAGGGGGTAAAATCCACCCCAATGAAGCCACATGTGTTAAAAATATTGAGTTTAAAAGATACTGAATACCCATCAAGCATGAATAGAACAAAACGTCTTCGGCATAAAATAACCCAACAAGGGTTGACAGACCATAAAATCCAACAAACCAACCAACCAAATTTCCAAAAAATCAAAATTTGAATGTCTTAAATTTTTAATCTCTTATGACCTTTTTTGATTCATCCCAACCAAAGTGGAGGGAAAAATGTCAGCACTGAAAGACTTTAAAAAAGATTATACTTCCTAAATCCGCATGAAGAAAGCGCATCTGTTAATTATTAATTAGAAAAGGGGAATGTCATTGGAATCTGTTCATTTTGTGAGATCCTGGTTTTGACATGGATCTGGGTGCGGGGCTTAGCCTGTATAGAAGAACAGATAGTTTAATAAGAATTGTGAATACCCATCAAGCATAAATAGAACAAAACGTCTTCGGCATAAAATAACCCAACAAGGGTTGACATGCCGTAAAATCCACCAAACCAAAACTGCTGTTAAGGTTAAGTCTTTAAGTTGAAACAAAAATATATTCTTTGACAAAACGAGAAGTAAAATATATTTGAGATTCTTGTAGATTATCTTTATTAATGATAATAAAGTAAGCCCAATGAGCCAGAGAATAGATATATAGGTTTCGCCTACCGGATCATCAGGATAATTCTGACTTATTAATTAGCTCTACTTTTTGTATTGAGCATTTAGTATTTTTAACTTAGGCAACTGTTACAGTTTTTTTTAATTTCATTTTACCAACTGATTATTTTCAAGAGTTGCATATTATTTGGTCTTTTCTTTTTTTATAATTTCTTTTTTCTCCAGGAAAAAGTTTGTATTGTGTAGTTACATACTATATATCCGGGAGTTTTATTTATACTGTCGAAGTCTAGAAATAAAAATGAAAATAGATTATTTTCATAATTCCATTTAGACATCTATTCGTCTTCGTCATGATAACCAAGGGATTTCTTTTGTTTTTAGTTTTGATTTTCAGGACCCCGAAAAAAATTGCTGCATTATTTTATTTTCTTCATGTAACAATATTGATGAACCCTGTTAGCAAAATGTATTTAAAAAAATCTTTCTTAGACATGAACTTAAAACCTATAAAAGTGAATTGTAATTGTCTATGAGGGACCGAGTCAGTATGTTGAGTCCAACAAATGATCAATGTCTTGTTCTGAGGTAATTTCTATTGATTTGAAATAGATAGACTAGAGATAAAAGCTCTTTGAACTGACCCTGACCACTGATTATATATATATACATATGAGGAAGAATGAATAAAGTAACGAAAGAATGGAATGGATAATAAAAGAAGAATTTAATCAATATCACTTACACATGTGTTTCGGTCAGTTCATCTGTGTGAAAATATTTCGTACACAGAGAAGATTCGACCTTCATCACTCTAATGAAGGTCGAATCTTCTCTGTGTACGAAATATTTTCACACAGATGAACTGACCGAAACACATGTGTAAGTGATATTGATTAAATTCTTCTTTTATTATCCATTCCATTCTTTCGTTTCTTTATTCATTCTTCCTCATATTGTCGGATTCATTTCCAATTTCCATTTTTACACATACACACACACACACACATTATATATATATATATATATATATATTAAAATAAGTGTATTTTGGCAGCATTTTTTCTTTTATATAAGTTTTGTTGAACTGTACAGACATTTCTTGTCGGATGAGTTTTTGGTCGATCCTTTCTAATTTACATCTTTTTGGTAATGTGTAACAGTCCACCAAAGGTTTCGATACGAGCGCTTTCGGCAATACAGTTTGCCATCATCAGGTACTACTCGTTCTCCTTAAAAACGAGACACGAAACTTACCATCGTTTCTTACCTGATGATGGCAAACTGTATAGCCGAAAGCGCTCGTATCGAAACCTTTGGTGGACTGTTACACCAGTTCCACCCCGACACCAAAAAGATGTCCCGAAAATTAGAAAGGATCGACCAAAAACTCGTCCGACAAGAATTGTCTGTACAGTCCAACAAAACTTGTATAATATATATATATATATATATATATATATATATATATATATATATATATATGTGTGTGTGTGTGTGTGTGTGTGTGTGTGTAAGTGATAAAAATGGAAGTGAATCCGACAGCTACGTTTTATTTTCAAATATTCAAAACATCATGCCCTAAAGGAGACCCCCTGTTTTGTATACTTAAATTTTATGTTTCTCTATTATTATTATTACTATACTTTATTCTGTTTTTAAAATAATACTAAACAGGATTCAATGAATACAAGGATAAACTCTTGTTGAAACACGTGTTGGCATTTCAATAATCTTTTTATCCATACATTTTCTTTCCATTTATCTTTTTATATATATATATATATATATATATCACTTAGATTATCTCGATTTATGTATCTATCTATATGTCTGTCAGTCTCTATCTATCTCTCTATCTACACACACACATAAATACACACACACACACATATATATATATATATATTCGTCTGTTTATCTATCAAGTCTGTTTCTTTAACCCAGTTTCATTCTAAATGTGTCTTCCAATTTTTGCCCCAATTTGATAACGGGTTAAACGAATTCCGTAACAAAGGTTTACCATTTTTTTATTTATACAAAAGCAAAATTGCAACACAACTATAGCCAAAAGCAAAACTGCATATTATATATATGTGTGTGTGTGTGTGTGTGTGTGTGTGTGTGTTAAAGTAACGTGGATATGGAGTCAAGGGCAACTGGTTACTGACAGTTTCACGCCTATGCGATCTTCAGACCAAGTCTTGCCTATAGGCCTAGTCTGAAAATTGCGTTGGCGAGAAAGTGTCAGTAACCAGATGCCGTTGACTCCATGTCCACACTAGCTCAACTTATATATAAATGCTGTATCCTTGATATTGAGCACTGTTGACTCATAAAGATAGCACACATGTTATCCCTCTATCAATATATATATATAATAATAATAATAATAATATAATAATAATAATAATAATAATATAATAAATATATAAAGGTTTTATTTTATATTGAGCACTCTTCCAATAATACTGCGTTTGGCAAACCGTTCCAGTAAAAGCTGAAACAGTGACAATCCCACACTATATATATATATATATATATATATATATATATATATATATATATATAATGAGCCTCCACATAGAAAACCAAACAACACAATGATTTATATAAACATTAAACTAGATCACCCACAGGCGATCCTAAAACACATTCACAAGCCAACCTCTAATTTCAGCAGCGTAAATATATTCAATGAAGCCAAAATGAAATATGAAACAGCTCTGAAAATATATACATATCCAAAATAATAACAATAACGAAACTGAATGCTTCAGAAATAGAAATATAATATGGTTCACCTACCACAACCCCACCCAGAGGAAAACTATTAGAACAAATGTGGGTAGAATATTTTTCCAGTTAGAAAAAACACTTAGAAATCTGCAACACTTGGCAAATCGTTTAATAAAAACAATTTAAAAAGAAGTTATTGTTGCATATATAGTTTCAAGAAAATTATCAGTAAGCGCAACTGAAAATCTTAACTGAAAGAGATAAGAACCAAAAACGTTAGATGTATGGGGGCTTTGGCCCCTATTTACGTTCATGCAGAATTAAATACATTAAAATAATTAAGTTTTTTTTTTAACAAGTAATTTTACAATTATATAAGCTAAGTTTAGAAATATGTAAACAAAAGAGAATCAAATAAATATTAGTTTAGAAATATTTTAACAACAATAGAAACAATGGTTTAAATTCATCCGATAATTTATGTCACCAGAATTCCACAGATACCAAAATCATTCGATATTGCATCATTGCAAATCACCTGATATTTGATGAATATTTTAGCTTAATGATCACAATAGACAATAACAAAAAGAAAATTATAAAAAGGCCCATAGAGCTGAAAAACTACAGCGAGTGGAGCTTACGCTCTTCCCGACTCGACAGAGTTTAATCTGAATGCTCCTAACTCGACAGTAGGAGCGAAAGTTCTCCCCAAACATCGACATAATGGGGAGAAGTCGCTGTCCGAAGACACAAAATGATATATCAGGTTGGTCTCGTATTTTCGTTTCCAATTTTCTCTCTATCGCTCAACAACAACAAATTTCAATCACAAGTTTCAATCACAGACAAAACTGCTACAATGTTGACACAACCCATCGCACAAATATAAACAATATATGTCACACTTGTCACACAAAACTATGTACAGACACATAGAGTCTCTAACACTGCTGAAAGAACAATTGAATTTACCAATTGTAAATTAATGTATATAAATTTGTTTCATTTATCAATTTTGCCTTCTTTTGTTTTCTATGGAAACTTCATTTCCGTAATCTTATACATTTAAATTGTGGGGACCCATAACTCGGATCTTCTTCAACTCCTCAACTAAACACTCACCAAACAACCACAGTCCCTACAGATGCAGCTGCAGCTATAGAGAGAGAGAGAGAGATGCCCTATATACGGTAATTGCTTGATTGACAATGTCACATATTGTCAGAAGGAAGATGCTTATAATGATAATGATGAAAGGATTTACATCGGCGCTATTGAATTAAAATAGAAAGAGAGAATGTATAATTGCAAGCTTAGTTTCACCAACAAAAAGTACTACATTAGAAGATACAAGTTTTAGCCATAACAATCGGGTTAAAAAAAAACTTTCCCCTCTGATGAATATCAAAAAGGTATGAAACCCAGAGTCACAAAATTACTTCCACTCTCTGGTGATCGTAAAGTATATGAACAAACGTATTTACTTAATAGTTTAAACACCACCCCACTAACGGCAGCTGTCCAATGGCCGAGATGTTAAGAAGTCAGGTGGACAAAAAGTCAGTCGGATTTCGATCCTGGCCATAGATATTTGTTGTGTCTAGCCGCACTGAAGAGGCGTGAAACGTAGAAACACGGTGTCTATGGATGACTTATTATATATATATATATATATATATATATATATATATATATATATATATAAATTTCATAAAGATTTGTTAGTCTCCTGTCATCTATAAAACATCCATCAATTTCTTCACCCCATAATACATCCTGATGAAGGTTTAAAGAAACCGAAACGTTTAAACGTCGATAAAAAATTCATCTTATTTTTGGAACACTTGTTTTTTTCAAATTTCTTAATATATATATATATATATATATATATATATATATATATATATATATATATATATATAAGTTAAAAGAAAGGAAATGAATCCGACGGTGTGAGTATATATAAAAATATATGAAAACACCACAAAAAGCTGTTAAAGTGTTATAAAATGTTTTCACTTTAACAGCTTTTTGTGGTGTTTTCATATATATATATATATATATATATATATATATATATATATATATATATATATACTATTAGCAAACCCTTTCGGTAAGAAAAAACCGGCAATTAATTTTTTAGTAAAAATATAGAACAAAGCCTTGCCTCGGAAAAAATGAAAACAAGAAAAGACTGAGAGAGTCGCACCAACCGAAAATAATCGATTAACACTATAACACTTGGCCAAAAGAAATAATTATATATACTGCTAGAATTGTCTAAAGCTAAAATGTAAAGAGTGCTCGATACCTAAGTAGAGTAAGTAGTAATATTAATCCTAATGAGTTAGATATCCCAACTAATAGTTTCGCTAACTAGCTCATCAGGGCAAGAATCTGACTAAAACTTCAAATTCTTGTCCCGATGAGCTAGTAAGCAAAACTATTAGTTGGTATATCTGACTCATTAGGATATATATATATATATATATATATATATATATATATATATATATATATATACTCAGATAAATAATTGACCATTCCGTTTTTATTATAAAGAAAGAAAGAGAGAGGGGGTGAGGGCGCAGAAACTATAACGGTAATCTGTTTCAATAGAACCTAAAGAAAAGATGAAAAGAAAGAAAGAAAAGTGTGTGTGTGTGAGAGAGAGAGAGAGAGAGAGAGAGAGAGAGAGAGAGAGAGAGAGAGAGAGAGAGAGAGAGAGAGAGACTATTATACTTTTTACTCTTTGAATTATTTTGCAATAGATCTTAAGTAAAGATATCAAAAGTTATCATAATTAAATTATCATACTGTGGGATATCCACAGGTCCTGTTAGTATTTGTTTAATACATTGTTTTTTGTTTTTCCTCTCCAGCCAAGTAAAAATATTAGCTACCCTTTCTGTATTTTAAGTGCGTGTCATTCTGCAGATTAGACGCTGAGTGCATTCTTCAGCATGGTTCCTATTTGGTCAAAGGGCATGGTCCCTATTTTCTAAGCGCGACTTCTAGATAATATGTAAAAATGAAGACAAAACAGCATGGTTAGATTTAACACACCCAGTAGAAACTAAAAAGCAAATGACCAATATGTTTTGAATAAAGAAGACAAAAAAAAGCGAAAACAGAAAAATAAAGGGGTTGATCCCGGATCTTGTATGCACTGCACGGGGTGTGCCTTATTAGCGGAAATATACTTCACCTCGTGCGTTGTGGTTAAGAAATTGACATTTTTTTAAAGGCGGATTTTCGAGGCAGACGCACCTATAATTACGCAATTAATATTAAATCATATTTCAGGAAATCGTAATTTCCCCCTGGATTGTCTCATCAATTTGTATATATTGGGATCATATTTCTCGGATTTTTTTAGATGAGGCTTGATAATTAGTATTATTTGGATTATTTGAACTATTGTCCTCAACTTTATTGTTATCTGTACAACGTTTCGGCCGATGTGCTCCCCGGCCTTCTTCAGATATTTCTTTTGGGGAACCTTCTTGAACTCGGGAACCTTCTTTTCGAACTCGGAAACCTTCTTGTCGTAATCGGGAGCCATCACTGAACTTTGAACCCAACCCTTTATTCAATTGGATTCAAAGTTCCGTGATGGCTTCCGATTACGACAAGAAAGTTTCCGAGTTCGAAAAGAAACTAGTAAACTATAGTAAAAGTAAACTTACAGCTTCAAACTCGGCACTTATATGGGACACCTTGTATTCTGAAAAAAAATTAACGTTCCATTCATTGTTCATTTCTATCTTGTTAAATACAGCTTCAATCTAGATATTTTAATGACATACCTTGTATTCTGAAAAAAATTAACGTTCCATTCATTGTTCATTTCTATCTTGTTAAATACAGCTTCAATCTAGATATTTTTATGACATACCTTGTATTCTGAAAAAAATTAACGTCCCATTCATTGTTCATTTCTATCTTGGTAAATACAGCTTCAATCTAGATATTTTTATGACACACCTTGTATTCTGAAAAAAAAACGTTCCATTCATTGTTCATCAGCTTCAATCGTATTCTGAAAAATTAACGTTCCATTCATTGTTCATTTCTATCTTGATAAATACAAATTAATCTCGATACTTCAGTGACGCACCTAGTATTCTTTACCTATTTTCTCATATCGAAGCGGATAATCAGGCCCTTAGTGACCCCCGAATGAATTTAGGGGTAGACGTAAATGCCACATAAATTCTCACCTAGAAAAGTTTTGTTTGATCTTGGTACAATGTTTTGCATTCAATTCCATCCCCGGACAGACATAAAAGACAAATACAGAAAATGTGTGATTACAATTATATCCCTTCTATGGATATCACCCAAAGGGTTTTGCCTCCAGAAAGCGATATCGATCTCCGCAACTTAAGATGTACCAGAGAACGTGCCATAATATTGTGGCAATTATTTAACCAGAGAAATCTTCAAATTGGTCAAATTGTGTTCAACGCTTGTCTTTCAAATTCATCTGAACCTACTGTATCTTTCCATTATATATATATATATATATATATATATATATATATATATATATATATATATATATATATATCTTATTATAATGAAGATTGCATATTTTTCTGTCTGTAACCGAAACTATATTACTACTCAAGTCACAACTCCCTTAGTTATTTACGTCAAATTCACAATGATTTTATCTTTATTTAAACCTCAATTATTAATAAAATTGTTTTACATTATTATTACTGTTGGCCATATCTACATACTAACAACATGCAATTGTATTTACATATACAACAAAACAGCGGTTTACAGTGTGAACGGGAAGGCTAATTTGCATATTGCTATTAAAAATGTGATTTTAATAAATATGTGCTTGATATTATTGATTTCCAACTGTTTGGTTTTATTTTAATGAATATAAGCAAAAATCTCTTCAATGAATCTTAAATGAAATCCATTAACAAGAAAAAATAACTGTCATTTTATTCTTTACTTCCTCTTTTAATTAAATACTTAAACTTAAATACTTGCACCCGGAGGGTGCATATATTTGCTAGTATATATAAAAGAAGGTCCGCAAAATGTATTATGTTATCAAAAATTTTTTTAATTCTTTTTATCTTACATATGCGACATGTGTTTCTGATCTGTTGTCCTCTTCAGGAATTGATTAATTTTTTTGGCAGTATGTCCGATATTTGATAGGTTGTGTGTGTTTCTGCAACTTTTCTATTATAATGGCTGTGTAATAGCGTTGAACCGTTATTACACAGCCATTATATTAGAAAAGTTGCAGAAACACATACAACCTATCAAATATCGGACATATACTGCCAAAATAATAAATCAATGCCGGAAGAAGACATCAGATCAGAAACACGTGTCGAATATGTAAGATAAAAAGAATTTTAAAAATTTTCTGAGAACATAATACATTTTGCGGACCTTCTTTTTTATAAAATATTGAATTTTCTCCCGTTGGAACCAGAACATTTTATATATATATATATATATATATTGTGAATAAAAAGGCCTTAAACTCCAGAGGTACGTGATTATGGACCATTTCCACTCGTGGGTATCTGAGGCCCACCGAGTTTCGTCAGACCACGTTTTTATTTTATTCAGACTGGCAAATAGCCAAATTCAGCTTAAATTTATATATTTCACCCCGCCCCCAGGGGCGATATTTGTGTATTCTTTCTTTCAAGATACCCACAAGTGGAAATGGTCCATAATCACGATGCCGCTGGTATTTAAGCCTTTTTTATTCACAAATAAATTTGCTCTGTTAATAAAAATTAAGCATTGAGCTCCGATACGGAACGTAAACTCTACAACAAACTACGTTTAGAGAATAGGACCAGCCTAGAATCCCCCTTCTATCAAAAAACTTGGTATCCCAACAAATATATATATATATATATATATATATATATATATATATATATATTGTAAGAAGGATCTTCAGAATAATTTTGTCAGAATTATCCTGAAGATCCTTGTCGGTGAAACCTGAGTAGTTAACCTCTGTTACGGGTTCGGCTCCCTAAAACGACTCTACAAGTGTGTATTGAGTACATTTCAGTATGTATTATCCCGACATATTCGGTCCCTTTTTGTTTTCGGGCAATCTAAATTGTTCATTTTTTTTCGTTGAGTCTTTCCCTAAACTTCTAAAGAGATTATATATATATATATATATATATATATATATATATATATATATATACCGATACACTTAGCTTGCAGTTATATGCGAGTTAGATTACTTATTTAGTGTAAAGGCCTGAAGGAAATAAACGGACGAACCGTGCTCGTTTGAAATATTAAACCGATATTTCTTCCCTTGTTCAAAAACAAAAATCATGGCGGCCTTGTTAGACAAGCGTATCACGCAAGATCCTAAAATTCCCGCTCTTTGCTATCGGCCGCGTTTATTTTCTTCATTTTTCCTCTACTTCACAAGTTGAAATGTTTATTGAAACCAATCCCGACCTTTACGTACTCGATCTTGTGGCCACAATTTTCCAAGATCAAAACAGACCACCGGTGTGTGTAGACAAAGAATGCGAATATAGTCACTCGTTTACCTGTGTTTTTATTTCTATTTTTATTTCTTTTATTTAAATCAAGAATAAAAACAAAAAATAAGATTCATTAAAAGTAACAAATATCTGTAATTTTCTTCATTTCGGTGCTGAACTCACTCAGCCGAAATGGGCCAAAAAGGCGTTTTTGTTTAGATAATATTCTAACATCCAATCCCCGTGAATCAGTGTTTTGTTAATTTATAATTCAGAGGTTCCCGTAATGTTTTCCTTGCTTCCCTACTATCAAACAATAATATTAATAAATAAATAAGTAAAGTAAAATCGTCGGGGCGGCCTAAAGTTGGTATCAGCCAGTCGGCGAGTGAGTCTATCCCCTTTTCAATAGCGCTAGACCAAGGAGATTGTTTTGGCGTCTGGGTGGAGCGCCACACCTACCATCAGCTCATTACTTTACCGCACAGATCCTATGCTACTCATACGCTGAGTTGGCGAGGACCGGTATCGAACTAGAGACCTTTGGTTTCTTGCCGAACGCTCTACTGACTGAGCTAACACGGCCCTAAACAAATAAATAGAAACTTATTATATTACCGAAATAGTGACCCCCAAGTATTTTTTACACTCGGGTGACTAACAATTGTTTTTAAAGAAAAGTGGAAGAAAGAAATGTCATATCCTCGAGATTAAAAGTGACAGTGGCTAATGTGCTCAACTGCAAAATAATAATAAGCGAGTTCGAATTCAAGCCAGGCTCTTACGTTTACTTTCGGAATAATGACATTGGGAAAGGTACGAACTCCCTCATCCCCCAGCTATGATATATAATATAACTGTTACTGTCCTTGCAAAGATAGCTTTGGAATTAAATCTATACATATGTAAAGGACAGTTGGTGTGTATATATCTATGTATGTCCGGAGGAAAATACTGTTACATAATCTATGCATAGATTATTGTCAACCCCCTGTATTTCTGAAGGGATGGCCCCTTTTCATAACACGGTCGGGAATTTCCATGGAATATTACAGAAAGTCCTCGGAATACGTGAAGTCACGTGGGACCTGGTTGGCTCTCAGTTTCATCTTGGACGTCAGGCAGAGAAGATGTACTGCCTTAGCTGGAGCTCACTGCATACGCACGCTATGTTAGTTATAGAAATATGTTTAGTTAAGTAAATAAAAGCTTACATAAATAATATGGTTTTGTGGTTGATGAATGTCTTTGCAACAAGACTGATCTAGAAGAAGAAATGAAGTAAGTGCGACCAACCAGCAAGAACAGAGACGTTAGAAGAGATGCTAGAAGAAGAACGTAAGATACCAAAGATGAGCAGAAGAATAATAGAAGTAAAGAAAGGGTATACAACACTACATTCCTTATCACTCGAGTTTGGTTTTTGTGCAAAAATAATGAAAATTTTATTTATATCTGGGGAGTTTTTTTTAGAATTAGGATCTGGATAGTAAGAAAAAAGCAAAGTCATTGGTTGCGTTCATGATTAAAACAAATTAATTGTATAAAAGCAAAACAATCAATGGATCTGCGTGACTAACTTTTTATTACTCCTCCCCTCTACTCAGGCAATGCTTCTAGTAATCCATAAAGGTCGATATCTATTAATAATGGAGATTCGCTTCCGGTTTTTTCTATAACAAAAATTACGTCACTGCTTACGTCACATTACCCAAAATCGTCATAACATAGAATAAATACACTCAAAATTTGAACATGCAATATTAGACAGTCCTCATTGTTTTTTTAAAACAAGTTTTAATAAATACATGACTGGTATTATAATCTATATATAGTTTGTTTTATTTTAATACATATTTAAAGTTTACATTTCAAATTGTTTGATTTCTTAATCCTTCAATGAATTTCATGATTTTACTTACTTAGGGTACAAACTTGCTGACATTGAATTTTTTACACCCACCCGCAAGCAATATGATTCAAAAATCTATTTTTACATCGCCCGGAGGGTGTTTTTTATTTTGTACTAGTATTATTAAACAAATAAACCAAACCAAACCAAATATAGTGCCCTGAGTATGACTTTAACCTGCAACCAGTTCTGCTATAGAGAGTACCCTTTCATTGCCATTATTCACAGGTCCATTCTAACACGAAGTATAAGTCCCCATTAAGGTACCATCTATGGGTCTAATAGATCTGTTTGAAAAATATTAGGATTAGACAAGAATACGTCAGACTATTTAACTGTGTGCAAACAAATTATTATTATGAACCAATACTAATATAAACTTATCAACATTCATGGGTTATTTAATGGCAAATCCATCCTTGTAGAAGAACAATGGTGATACTCTTTAACCCATATCTAGTAGGAAGAGGGAGTTTGTATCTTTCACAAGGGCTTTAGTTCGAAAGTGAACGAAAGAGCGCGACTGGAGTTCGAACTCACTCACTATGATGTCAGTCGAGCACATCAGCCGCTATAGCACGGGGACACCCTATGTATGATCCTGTTAGTAAATGGTATAGTCACGTGGCTATATTGTCCACATTTGTCAAGTAAGTCTTTTTTTCCATTTTGTAACCCTTTCACATACTGTTTGTTCATGAATAATAACTGGATATTTCTACAATGAGAAACATTTGTGTATTCTTTGCTCGAAATGCCACCAGCATGTATATTGTACAAGTAAAATATTATTGTTCTTGTATGTTTAATTTCCGTTGTGTTCTGTGTTAGTATATCACGGATATATTAATGTTAAGATTAGTCCTTGGGGAGTGGACTCTCGACTAAATATAATCCCTACCATTAAGCATTCCATTACAGCCAAATATCGCATGTTTATGTTGGCATTTACAAGAAACGATACACAAATAGCTAATATTTTCTCGTGCAACCATGACAACAGAATTTTTCAATGCAAACACGCGCGCGCGCGCACATATATATATATATATATATATATATATATATATATATATATATATATATATATACCATAAATACAATCTAGAATTATCATTCAATCAAACAATTTCCACATTCTCTAATAGCTATCATGAAAATAAACCTTACATTCAGTTTGATTACGTTTTCATACATACATTTTGAGAGATTTAATATATATATATATATATAAATATAAAATTTGAAAAAACAAGTATTCCGAAATTGGGATGAATTTAATAATCGATGTTTAAAACATTTCGGTTACATTGAACCTTCATCAGGATGTCTCTGGGGTGAAGAAAATGATGGATGTTTTTATATGTGACAGGAGATGAAAATCTTTTTTCTCGTCTTTTGCATTTCTTCGAGTGGCGTCACGCGTCATGACACCTTCGCGTGAGTGGATCGCGACTTGCCTTTCAAAATTAAAACGCTGATCAAATACAGTTACATAACTAAAAAGATTTTCATCTCCTGTCACATATAAAAACATCCATCATTTTCTTCACCCCAAGAGACATCCTGATGAAGGTTCAATGTAACCGAAATGTTTTAAACATCGATTATTAAATTCATCCCAATTTCGGAATACTTGTTTTTTCAAATTTTCTTTATATTGTCGGATTTAATTTCCATATTTACTCCCATATATATATATATATATATATATATATATTCTAATTTAATACAATATTCTATTACATTAAAACTGAAATACTTGCAGCCCGAAGGTACATATATTTGCTAGTTTATCTAATATTTATTCTGATTGTAAATTTCACTCAGCTGATAGGTAGAAAATAAATCCTTTTTTATGCAGTGAAAAACCAAGTATATTAATAGTATCTTCGTATATTTCGTTCCACGCTGAGTTGCTTGTGATTCTTTAAATTCTATATAGTCTCTTGTGACACGTGAAACTGACTTAAAAAGTATGTGAATGAAATTCTTGCCGGCATGAATCTCGTAGTTCCGAACTCGCTCAGATATAAATAAAATCTTAATGAAGTCTTGTTTGAAAAGAAAAAAAGAAGAAAGAATCCTTGTATTTCCTCTTCTGTCCTCTTGTCAAACGAACAGAGACCAGATGTTTTTTTTCTAATAATGTTTTAATAAAATAGATTGAGGCGAACTGGAAATTTAACCAACGTTAATCAGATATCTTGAAGAAATAGGATCTAAACTCTTCAAATGGGTAGCACCCAAAAAAGGGGCCGTTTAAGCCCTTTCAATTTTATCTTGACTAGGTGGACTAGATTGTACTTGACATCAGCTTTTAAAACATAACACCAACTTCCGACCCCTCACACACATACAGAGAAAGATATATATATATATATATATATATATATATATATATATATATATATATAGAGAGAGAGAGAGAGAGAGAGAGAGAGAGAGAGAGAGGGAGAGAGGAGAGAGAAGAGAGAGAAGGAGAGAGAGGGAGGGGGATATAGAGAGGGAGAGGGGGACAGAGAGAGACGAGTGCAAAAAGTAGTGGACACAGCTTTTAGAACATTAATTTAACTCCCGACCCCTCACATACGCACGCTCGCACGCAAATAAAATACAAACACACACACACACACACACGCTGACACAAACACAGATATACCCCCCACACACAGACACACACGTGCGTACAAAGTTCGTCTTTCTATAAATTATATCCGTCTGTTGTACGGTTTGTGCTCTATTTATTTACCAACCTCTCCGCACGAACAGGACGCGACACAAGGTCAATTTCTTAAGCGAAGTTTAACAGCTTTGAATTCAGACTTTTCCTTCTCGTAGACTAGTTGCCTAACCAAGGTTAAAGAGCTCAGTCTGTCCTTCTATTTACCCATAGCTGGAGGGGGGTAGAATTTCCACGTTTCCCAAGGGTATTAGCGCAATATGAAATGCAAACAGCCTCGTCCAGGATTTGAACTCGGGTTGACGAGTCCATTTCCTACGACTCTAACCATTAGACCTCGCCTTTTTTTTGCTTTGTGTTATAGAAGCTAAGTATCTGCACAGGTTTTCTGTGGGGTGCAGCTTTCAGAATTTGTTCAAGACAGCACTTAGCATTCTTGAGTAGTTCAATTCTCTAACCATTTCCTTAGATTTTCCAGTGTTGAGTCTTACAGTAGCACTGACACGGCTACAATTTGGAAGAATTCTCGGTTTATCTTATCAGAGATCAGATTTCTATATGATCGATAAACTGTCTATGGCAGTCCATGCCTTTCTTATGCGTATATTGATATTGCTTTCTGTATATGAGATATTACTACCTAGGTATGTGAACTGTTCAACTAATTTCAGAGGATTACCATCCAGTATGGAGGCGTCTTTGTCTCTCCACATAATTACATTAAAAAGTATCAAATAAGCTAACAATGGTTTGCTTGCCAGAAAAATATTAAAACAACCTGAGATCATCTAAAATTAATTCAGTAAACAAAAGTTAAAAGAAAGGAAATGAATCCGACGGTATTAGTATAGATAAAAGGATATGAAAACAACACAAAATGCTGTTAAAGTGAAAACATTTTATAACATATTCATAGCTGATATTGAACAATATTTCGATTTTATAAAAATCATCTTCAGAGCTTGTTTATACTCCGTGTTGTCAAGAGCAGAGACAAAAGTCATATGAGTTCAAAACAAAAAACTTGATGTTGCAAACAAAAAAAAGTTATACAATAGTTTCGAATATGAGCACTTCCGCTGCATTCGAATGTGAGGACTTCCGCCGACATTCGAAACTATTGACTTGACTTGACAACATGGAGTATAAACAAGCTTTGAAGATGATTTTTTCACTTTAACAGCATTTTTGGTGTTTTCATATCCTTTTATCTATACTCTATATATATATATATATATATATATATATATATATATATATATATAAGTGTTGTTATGGGTCCAACGGGAGAAAATTAAATATTTTATAAAAAGAAAGTCCGCAAAATGGATTAAGATAAAAATTTTTCTAAAAACAATCCATTTTGCGTTCCTTCTTTTATATATAATATATATATATATATATATATATATATATATATCGGTACGGGTTAGCAGTTTTTAAAATCGTTTGAACCCGAACTATCAAGAACGCCGTCTCAAATGCACAGTTCAATTTGACGTTGTCAATTCACCATATAATTAAAATCAACTTCGTGGCGCGTTGTATAATGCTTTTTGTCTCAGGAAATGCACACTGCGACCCGAGTTCAAATCCTGGACACGGCTGTTTGCATTTCAAACAGCGCTAATCCCCTTTGGGAAAGATGTGCATCTAACTATTCTCCCTCCAGTGATGGATGAATAATAGTGCTGACTGAGCTTTTTAACCTCGGCACGACAACCCGTCTACGAGATGGAAAACTCCGAATTCAAACTTTGTTAAACTCCGCTAAAGAAAGTAACCTTGGGTCACATACTACACGTGCGGAGGCGTCTGTAAATATTTCTAGCAGGACCTGTGGATATACGAAAGTATGATAGTTACAACGTTTGATATGTTTACTCAAGAGCTATTGCTAATAATTCAATATGTAAAAAGTATAATAATCTTGATTTAACTCTCTCTCTCTCTCTCTCTTTTCTTTCCTTGTTCTCACCTTTTCATTATGTTCAATTGAAACAGATTGGCGTTATCGCTTCCGCGTTTCTCTATTTCCCCTACTTTTTCTTTCTTTATTGTATTTTTCTGTATAGCATGTCCTTTTCCATCCTTTTCTTTCTTTATAATAAAAATCGAATTGTCCATTATTTAGCAGAGATGACTACACTCATAAGAAATAAAAATTCGGCAGTTGAGCATCAACAGATAATCAGGATTTACATTTTTGCATTTCATCTTGGACAGTCTCATTTTTAACCTGGGGTTTTGCAAGATGATAACGGTCGTGCTTTTAAGGAAGACGTGTATTAATATACAGATTAAGATTATTGAGATGATGTACATTGGCTTAACAAGTGAATTTCCAGGAAATTATATGCTCGTTCATTAGTTTCTTAAAATCATATATTAGCTTTATCATCATCATGTCGCACTAGCAGCACGGATATCCATGACAATCTCTTGACAACCATCCCTATCATTCATTGACCCTGGGAGATCCTCCACACAGCATGCAGTATCTGCACAGAGCTGGTCTAGGAAGGCCTTTGCTGGACGACCAGCACTAGCATGTCATGTGCTGGTTTCCACGGAAAGACGTCGCTTGTGAGTTCATCCTTACTTCTCCAGCTGTGTCCGACATGTCTTGTTCGTCTTATTCGGATGGTTTGTGTGATAGTGGGCAAGTGGCCGAACAGCTGCTTTTTTGTGGGATATTGCTTCCTTGATTTGTTCAAGATAGCACGCAGCATCCTTGCGCAGCTTCCATTCAGCCTATTTTCCAGGCGCCTCATCAAGTCCTGGAAGAATTATCGCTTAAAAAAGGCTAAAGTCGGCATTAGATGACCCAACAATAACAAACAGACCGCAAAACTAACCACCTTCGCCAAAGAACATTTAAAATTACTTCAGTAAGAAATATTTCAAGTTCTCTTTGCCATCTCTAAAAAAATCTTATTATAATGGAGATTGTGTGTTTTTCTGTCTGTAACCGAAACTATATTACTACTCAAGTCACAATTCCCTTAATTATTTACGTCAAATTCTCAATGATTTCATTCTTTTAAACCTTAAGTTATTAATAAAAATTGTTTTACTTTATTAATACTGTTGACCACCATATCTACGTACTAATAACATGCAATTGTATTTATATATACAACAAACTAGCGGTTTACAGTTTGAACGAGAAGGCTAATTTGCATATTGATATCTAAAATTTTATTTTAATAGATATGTGCTTGGTATTATTGATTTCTAATTGTTTGGTTTTATCTTAAGAAATATAAACAAAAATCTTGTGGATAAATCTTAAAAGAAATTTATTTACAAGAAGAAATAACTGTAATATTATCCTTTACTTCCTATTTTAACTAAATAGTTAAATTAGGAAAATTTACCAATGAAAGAGGGGAGTAATGGAAAATAATGGAAGAGTTAGTTGCAAAGTTGTTCTATTTTTCAATCATACCCCCTCTGTTGCAGATCTTTTTATCTGCATTCTTAGTCAGTTTCATTAGCCTTTCTAATTTAATATGATATTTTATTATATCAAAACTTAAATACTTGCACCCGGAGGGTGCATATATTTGCTAGTATAAAGAATTGGTGTATTAAAGAATTTCTCAGAGAAGCGACAATGTTTACTCTATTGATAAATGTTACGAAAGTCGATTCTTTCTTTTATGTTTTCATTTATTTTTTGTACTTGAGATGGAATTTAACAGTTTACAGAACACAAACTCTGTTGGCTGGTCGGAATGCAAGGATTGTAATATTTATTGCTATGAAGATGTAATTTTATAGATACAGAATTGCTTCCATTTTGATCTTTTTGTATAATTTGGTATGGTTTGCGTTTTGCTAAAAAAAAAAAAAATATTAAAAAAACTCTCACTTATACGTATGTAAAAACAGAGGAATTAATAAAAAAGGGACCGGTGAAAAGTTCTACCACAACCAAGATAGGAATTAGCGATAGTTATTTTAGGTATTCATCCCCGGTTCAGTACACTTGGCACATAATTTCTCAGGTTTATTTTATCTTTCCTAAAAAATTCACTTTTTAGTTGGACTAAAAGTTGCACACTTTACACACCCACAAACACCCACACAGCCAGATTTATATATATATATATATATATATATATATATATATATATATACAAATCTGGCTGTGTGGGTGTTTGTGGGTGTGTAAAGTGTTGGATCTTAAAAACCAGTCGTGAAATGGTTGAAATTTTTAAGATCTCAACCATTGGACTCATCTGATGATTGTATTACAATGAAACTTTAAGTTATGAGTCCAAATCCATAATATTACCATTGATTATAAATCTGCTCTGCTTTATTAGCATTGAGCACATTTTCATACCAATACTTTTCTCATTTTTTCATTCTCTATTCATTATATATATATATATATATATATATATATATATATATATATATATGAAAAGGAAATGACTTGCCGGGGAATAAAATATTGAGTTAATCACAATATTTATGGTCGATACAAGCATTAACCAAATAAGTCAGTGTTATAACGAATATAAAGTTCCCAATACGTTAGTTGAGCGGATTTAGTATAAAGTTGTATACAGAAATAACCTACTTAAGTTTCACTATAAGGATCTTCATTATTCAACTATTTTCAACTTCTATAAAATTCAACTTTTGAAATGACGCAATCAATTACATAGCGTTCAACTTTACTGCGAAAATATTTTCACCGGTCATAATTGCATTATCCACTCCCGTAATTAATCAATATCTTGATTAATTCATTGCAATTAACCCTGAAGATCATTATAATGAAACTCGAGAAGGTTATTGCTATATAAACCTTAATTATATATATATATATATATATATATATATATATATATATATATATATATCACTAGCGCTAGACAAGGGAGATGGTTTTTGCGTCTGAGGTGGACCACCACACCTATCAACAGCTCCCACACTTTACCGCACATATCCAAGCTGTACTGTTCATGCAGTTAATGAGTTAATCAGAGCCGGTATCGAAAACGGAACCTTGAGGTTACGAGGCAGATACTCTACCGACTGAGATAAAAACGTATAATGTAAAAAAGAAAATGCATAGAATATTTTTGTATTGTATAATATTCTTTTTATATGCTGTAATATAATACAACAGATAGAAATACTTGCAAGTTGATGATAAAACAACTAATAATATGGCACGAATATGTTATCGGTCCTGTTTCTTCTGTTTCTGTTACGGCTTTCACCCTGGGTCGTTTGGGCTGGCTCTATCCAACAAATTCATCTGTGGTGAATTCATGGAAGGAGTAACTAGGGAATATGAAATTATCAAGTGGTCTCCAAATCCCAAATGCATATCCCAGCCAGGAGAAGGAAATGTCTTTGTTTGCAGCTGATTTTCTACAGACGCAGTGACAATAACGCCAAAACCCATTGATTCTTGCGATGATGGAGACCCCTTTGGTCAGGTTTTGGCCTTAATACCCCTGGGTGTCAGACCTATCAGCTGGGGGGTCCCTACAAAGAACCTAAGTTGCCGGTGGCATAGCTCTTGTAATATATTGTCTGATCAGTGCACCCAAGGACCAGGCTGAATAGGAAGTGCATTGGGGTCAGGTGCAGCCTGGAAACGAAAACAGGATGTAGCCCTGACCTGACCATTTGCACCTGGAAATGCAGGTGAACATTTAACATGATTTAGATGCAGAAACATGTAGGCGTACTCCATAGCCAATAAAAACAGCCTGCGTGGGCGAAGAGGCGTGTCTACAGAAAAACTGCGTAGGTGTCACGAATAAAGAGGCGTGACACCGGGGGTCAGACTACAATAAAAGAAACTCGTAGAGATCGATTGGACAGACAACGATCAGGTTCGAGATCGCGTGAAAAGAACTCTCGATGACTCCATTTTTGCGTAACCCTGCCAACGACTCTCAGCTGTACACAACAAGTGATGAGCCGAATTGCACTTTAGAAATAATGTGCTAGATGGCCGTTGAGCAAAGAGATTCCACTGCCCTTTTACAGGTTTTTTTTCTCGTTCTGCAGGGTGTCTAGCCACTCTCCTCTCAAATCAAAATCCGTGGGGTTACTGATTTAGACACCGATGATCCGACTATGAAACAGGTAGTACTATTGCACATTGGAAAAAATACCTTACCAGCACGCTACATTTGATACTTTGAGAAACACTTAAGTAAAGTACATTAATGTTTACGGATCATTTTTAAATTTCATATTTAATTAATTTAAGAAATAAAGTGTATAATTTTTAAAGCAATCTATAGCGAAGGCCTAAATTTATCTACTCTTCTGTCAAAGGAGTCACTGTGGCACAGTGGTTAACGTGCTGGACTGTGACATTGTCGTAAGCGAGTTCGACTCAAGTAGAACTATTACGTTCACTTTCAGACTAATACCATTGGGAAAGGTATAAAACTAAGGTATCCACCACCTACAAGTTATATAGTTGCACCACTGTACTTCGAAAAGAATATCCATAGCATTGAATTACCCACGAAAGTTAATGTCATTAAGCAAAAAACAAATGCTTC
The DNA here is from genome assembly GCA_023376005.1 of Doryteuthis pealeii. Classification (NCBI taxonomy): domain Eukaryota; kingdom Metazoa; phylum Mollusca; class Cephalopoda; order Myopsida; family Loliginidae; genus Doryteuthis; species Doryteuthis pealeii. The sequence goes on along the minus strand of CM042144.1, from coordinate 103,213,404 downwards.
ACTGTCATTCGTTCAATATCTATAAGGTTTTGTCGCTGTTATGATATGTCACTCAGTTGAGGTGGATTTTTGTCACCCTTCTATTATGTCAGTATTTTTTTTTATCTCTCACTATTCTGAGCATGATTTCTGTGACCCTTCTTTTATGGCACTCTTTTGATCTGTTACTTTTCTGAGCAGAATTTCTGTCAAACTTCTTATTAGACTCTCATTTGATCTATTACCATTCTGAGCATGATTTCTATCACCCAATTTAAGCTTTTGGAAAAAAAAATTGAACTATATTTTAGGTACAAATAATGTTTAATATATGTGAAATAATAATAGAAAAGAAAATTTGTCATAGATGCAGTGCCATATCGGAATATTGATCTTGCTATGAAAGATTAATAAATCATCAAATAACTTCAAATTGGTTGACTTTAAGACTTTAGGGAAGCTCTGGAACTCATTTTATAGACAAAAATAGATTACAAAAAGTCGCCATTTTTCGCCAACCCAAGCAAATTTGGAGAGCTAAAAATTGACATAACTCCACTAAATTTTGGAATTGGAAGCTCAAATTTTGGGGATTGTCTAACGTTAACATATTCCACACCTGGAAAAAATTCAAAAAAATTGAAGGTGGTGGGTGACAATTCTACTTTTTTCTGGATGATTTGACATGGAATTATCCCTTAATTATTATAGTGACAAAGACACAGCATCAATAAAACAAAAAAGAAATTCGGAGAAAGGAAATCAGTACTTACATTTATTTACAGTTACCGTCCACAAAAGCGGGTACATCCTATTTTAATAGTCAGTTGAAAATGGTGTCTTCTGATCGCATTTTATCGTACGAATCGTTGGACGAATGTCACTGAAATCCAACAGAGAAGAAGATTAGATGGACGTTGTATCGTTGAGGAAGTTACGTAGGACAAACTTCAAAAGGATATCGGATTTGGGGTAGAATAAATGACGCGCATGCGCTGGGAACATTCAATCAGAAAGAGGGTAAACGAACAAGGAAAGGTTTCTTTGATAAAACTGATTCTTGAATTTCAACGAAAACAAACACGAAGTGATAGGGTGGATATGAGAAAAGTTAATTTTATTTGAAAGAAAACATCCTGGAAGTTGTTCTTTGGGGTATTAGTTGAAAGTCTTTTAAAAAAACTCAATTACAAACCTAAAATATTAAAACATTTATAATCTCATCTCTCTCTCTCTCTCTCTCTCTCTCTCTCTCGTTTATAATCTCTTTCCTCTCTTCTTTTTGTCCCTCTCTCTCTCTCTCTCTCTCTCTCTCTCTCTCTCTCTCTCTCTCTCTCTCTCTTCTTCCTGCCTCTCTCAAATTACAAAAATATTAAAACATTTAAATCTCTTTCGTCTCCCCTCTCTCTCTCTCTCTCTCTCTCTCTTCTCTCTCTCTCTCTCTCTCTTCATCTCTTTCCCTCTCTTTCTCTTGTCTCCCTCTCTCTCTCTCTCTCTCTCTCTTTCTCCTGCTCTCTTCAAATTACAAACCCAAAATATTAAAACATTTATAATCTCTTTCACACTCTCTCTCTCTCTCTCTCTCTCTCTCTCTCTACCTCTGCTTTCTCTCTCTCTCTCTCTCTTCATGTCTCTCTCACTCTTTTCCTGCCTCTCTTCATTTTGTTATTTTTCTTCATCTCTGTATCTCGCTTTTCACTCTTATATCTTTCTCTCCATCTCACTCTTAATATATATATGCTCTCTCTCTCTCTCTCTCTCTCTCTCTCTCTCTCTCTCTCTCTCTCATATTATAAAAAATAAATATATATATATATATATATATATATATATTATGTCGTCCTGAAGTTTTTCCACTATATTTGTTCATTTAGAATGGTAAAAAAATTGTCTTTCTCTAATATACAATGAATTTATATCTTAGATTCTTTTTATCCCGAATGTAGATGGATCCTCCTGTTTTTAATTCAGCTCAACGCCTCAATGGCAAACATTAACCAAACTATAATGAGACTGTTCCAAGATCCAGTATAAACAGAACATATTACTACTAATTCTTGTCGAGTAAATCCAGAGAAAATACATATATATATATATATGATCTGATATATTGAACGCTGAAAGCCAAATTGAACGGACGTCTTGAAGAAACTATTCATTAATCTACCGTTGTTTTAAAATAAATAATGGAAATGATGATTTTTACTTTTTAATCTTCTTATTCATTATTATTTAAATCACATTCTTTATTAATCTAGCATGAAAGTTCAATAACATACTGCTTAGGCTATGCAATGCAGTATATAGACAAAATAGAATAGATAAATGGACGAAAGGCTGCATCCTCCATTCCCCAAAAAGGGAGATCTCGAAATCGCTAAAAACTATAGAGGCATAAATCTTACTGCTATTGCAGCCAAGATATACAATACCCATCTTCTTAATCGCATCCGACCCGAAATAGAGAAAATCCTTAGGAGAAACCAAAACGGGTTCCACAGAAATTGATCCACAACCTCTCAAATCCTGACTATTCGACAGATCATTGAAGGGGTACGAGCAAAGAATCAAGAGGCAATGCTACTATTCATAGATTTCTCCAAAGCATTTGATTCCATACACGGAGGGAAAATGGAACAAATACTACTAGCATATGGTCTCCCCAAAGAAACGGTTTCAGCTATAATGATGCTATACAAAGACACTAAAGCGATAGTACGCTCACCTGATGGCGGCACAGATTTCTGTGACATCGCCGCTGGAGTCCTTCAATGAGATACATTAGCACCATATATATTTATAATATGCCTAGACTACGTACTCCGAACATCATTAGATACAATAAAAGAAAAAGGTTTCACACTAAAAAAGGCAAGAAGCAGGCGATATCACGCACAAACTGTCACAGATGCAGACTATGCTGATGACCTTACATTTCTAGCAGATACACCGGAGTCACTGCTATATAGCTTGGAGGTAGCGGCCTCTATGTGAACTCTGGTAAAACAGAGTTCATGAGTTTCAAAAATAAAGCCTCTTAAGCCAGTAAAACAATTCACGTACCTAGGTGGTAATATCTCATCCACAGAGAGCGATGTTAATACACGAATAGCAAAGGCATGGTCGGCCACAAACAAATTATCAGTCATTTGGAGGTCCGATCTCCCTGACAAGCTGAAGCGACAGTTCTTCCAGGCTGTGGTTGTGTCGGTGCTTCTATATGGCTACACCACAATATGACTATATATATATATATATATATATATATATATATATATATATCAGTATCACCAGATCTTGCTTTTGATCCAACTCACGATTCAGTTATAGTAGATCTGCAAGACTAATTTTCAACCCCCCCCCCCCAATTTCTACCCAGCTGACATCGGGTAGTGGCTTCTAGTAATAAAATAATTATGTTTAGTTATAAAATGATATTGTAGAGAAATTCAATGAGACTTTAAAAAAAAATGTGATTAACTTAAAAATCATTTCCACACTTTTTCTAACAAAATAACGTTTTCATGAACATATACATTCAGTCAGAGATACGAACTAAGGTTGTGTATGTGAAATTCGCTCACTTTTTGGCCCTTATTTTTGTTACTCTCACGATTCCACCATCCACCCAGTGACATATTATAAAACAAACTGTTTGTGTAACATAATTGATAGGTTGCCTATAAATTATGGACGGTAGATTAGAAATTAAAAATAACGGTAATTATGAAAAGAAAAAACGTAAAAGTAAATTGCTAGGACTTGGCGTTTCGCTAGCCTTGTAGCTGGTCTCTGATTGGCCAAAGTGATTCGGAAGAACAGAAAGTAGACTTAGAAAAGAGAGTTTAGCTGTGGTTTTCGGGGGAGCCAGATATGTATCCAGGATGTCTATTTCTCTTATGATGGTTAACTTGGACAAAATAAAGACGTCTGGAAAATATACAAATCTTTGTGTGTGTTACTAAAAAAAAACAAAAAACACCGAACACAGAGATGAAGAAGACCCAAGAAGAACAAAAAAACAGACAAGAATATCAGACAAAAACATGCCCAGATACCCAGAAAGACGATAGACGCCCAACCAACATAGAAAAGGCCGGATTGTAAAATAGACTGGCTGGCCAAGAAGACAGAATAAGTACAATATAATAAGAAGAGGAAAAGGACTATATCACATTTGGCTGTGCAGAACAACCACCAAAATATGTAATGTTACATAATCTATGCGGTTGCATAAGATTATTGTCAATTCCCTGTATTTCTAAATGGATGGCCCTTTTCATATCACGGGCGGGAAATCACGTGAAGTCACGTGGGACCTAGTTGGGTCCTCAGTTTTCAGTTTAGACGTCAGGCAGAGAAGATGTCCTGCCTTAACTGGAACTCACTGCATACGCGCGCTATGTTAGTCATATGTTAGTTACATGAAATGTTTAGTTAAGTAAAATAATAAGTAAATAAAAGCTTAAGAAAATAACCCGGTTTTGTGGTTGGTGAATGTCTTGGTAACAAGACCTATCTAGAAGAAGAAATGAGTTAAGTGCGACCGACCACGCTAGAAGAGACGCCAGAAGACACGCTAGAAGATGAACAGAAGAAAAAGTAAGAAAGAAGAAAAGGATATACAACAGTAATAGCAAGAGACAATTAGTTCCCCATTATAAACGATGACTATGTTATTGAGTAAGCTTTATAATGGATATACCAACATTGCCGGGTGTGAGGGTCTCACCTAGTGCACCCAGAATAAAGGCTCCGACTAAAGATGACAAATAGTTAAGAAACCATTAGCATAATTTTCTAGAAAAATAGAAAAATGCCGGCCAAAGATGAGGGCAATCAAAAAGATCGTGACAAGCCATTAACATTATTGTTATTATTTATTCTAGAAATCGTCATCTATTTTGGAGTCCGCCCACGGGTTGGCCGCCCGTTGGCCCGTCTGGGTGTCAGAGTGGGGACATAAAGACTTGGACGGGGCAGTAAAAATAGAAAGAAAAAAAAGAAAGAATAAAGTCTCAAATGACCCCACCTTAATTTGCTACAAAGAGCTTTTTCGTAATAGGATTAACCTGTTCCCCCGAATGGCCCCAACCTTATTCCAAACACGAGACCGGCAGCGAATGAAAACACGAAGATGAAAAGCCAGCCTGTGTCTCGCCTTCCAAAGCAAATAATGGCGGAAGTAAGAAAAATACGAGGTGGGTGCAGTTCGTTACCCCCTGCCCTGACGAGATACAAAGGCGGGGGTTAGATAAATGTTTCATGTACAAAGTTTAACAACAGTCAAAGTGCATTTGTACATGCATAAACCCAGACAATATATATATATATATATATATATATATATTATATATATATATATATATATAATATATAGAGAGAGAGAGAGAGAGACGTTTATATAGAGAGATAGAGAGGTATTTACGTATATATAGATGTCTGTATAAGCAAACTTATCTAAACATAGACATACGTGCCAATGTATTATTATTATTATTATTATTATTATTATTATTAAATATAAATACATTAATACTTTGAAAATATCTCAGGATACTTTAAACGCAAAACACACATACAACACAACATATTAATATTAAGAATAAATCACAACCTCCAAACCAATATATACACAATGCTTCAAGCAAATTATAAAACCTATCTATCTATATATATATATATATATATATATATATATATATATATTGTTCTACTTAGTGTATTTAGTACTTTTTACATATTAGCTTAGGCAGCTCTTTCGGTATTTTAATTTTCTTTTGGCCGGTCATTGAGGTACTGGTTGATTATTTTCAGACAGTACGGATGTTTTGGTCTTTTCATTTTTTTACATATTTTTTTTACCAGATATTGGTGTGTAATATATTTCTTTAGTCCAGTCGGTAGAGCTCCCGGCTAGGAATCGCAAGGTTTCTGGTTCGATGCCAGGTCCCCGCCAACTCAGCCTATGAACGATATGCCGTAAAATCCATTTAAGACGCGTTCTTATTACTACTACTAATAATAATAATAATAATAATAATATTAATAATAATAATAATAATAATTGTGCAAGAAATTCAATTTTCACCATTCAACTAAATGGTATATGCACAAGCCTGAATCTGCCTTGCAGTGTGAGACGCACGCAATTCTCTGGGGTTTTGAGATACAGACGGATCACCTAATCCCAGCCAGGAGACCAGACCTGGTGTTGATAAATAATAATAATAAAACTTGTCATCTCGTGGATTATGCCGTCCCAGCTGATCACTGAGTGAGTGAACGTGAAAGAAAGCGAAAAGATAGACAAATACTTGGACCTTGCCAGAGAACTAAGAAAACTGTGGAACAAAGGTGAAGATTGTTCCAATTGTAATTGGTACCCTTGGAACGGTAGGGTTATTTTATGGCGAAGACGTTTGGTTTTATTCATTTTTGATGGGTACGCAATTTCTTTAAAACTAAAATTTTTTAAACACGTTTTCTAAACTCATTTTTTTAATTTAACCCATAAATGGGACCCTAACAGGACATTAAGACCCTCAGCAACCGCCTTCTAGTGCATATATGATAAGAATTGTTGAGACTAGATATAAGGGCAATAGGGTTTTGACAATCATATAGGTTTTATGGTTTGACGTGACCAGCCGATTGATCGTCGGGGCCTCTCCAGCCGCCCATCTAGCTGAGTAAGGGGCAGAGTGGTGTGTTACATGTCATGGACTGCTTAGCCACCAAGCATCACAGGTCGCCTACCACGGCCAACAGGTGGCTTCATTGTGGAGGATCTTGCGCCTCTGTAGAGGTGCAGTTGGTGTATTCTACAACCCCATCCGACAGGTGCGACTGCATCCAGTGGTGAGACTCTGGTTATGTAATGCTGGGTAGTTACGAGTACAATTTTATTACTATTATTCTCAGCACTGCTCTGGTAGTACCTGTTGGGGTCCCATCAATGAGTCAAATAGATGTGTTTAAAAATTATTTGTATTGGATAATCTATGCATAGATTATTGTCAACCCCTGTATTTCTGAAGGGATGGTCCCTTTTCATATCACGGGCGGGACTTTTCATGGAATATTACAGAAAGCCCGCAAAATACGGGAACTCACGTGGGACCTGGCTGGCTCTTAGTTTCAGCTTCGACGTCAGGCAGATAAGGCCTATCTGCCTTAGCTGGAGCTCACTGCACACGCGCGTTGTGTTTATTTAGAGGAAGATGTTAGTTAAGTAAATAAAGGTTTACATAAATAATATGATTTTGTGGTCTTGGCAACTAGACTGACCTAGAAGAAGAAATGAATCAAGGACGACCAACCAGCAAGAACAGAGAAATAGAAGTCATAGAGAAAGAATAGAAATGACTAGAGATCACCAATGGCCAAAGAAGTAAATTATGCATCTCTCCATCTACCTGTGTCTATCTCTCCCCCTCTCTTTAGTAAAAGAACACTTGTGTATGTACCCAACATGGGTATATGTGTATGAGTATGCAACAAAACCATATAACTGTAGGCAAACAAATGATTATCATCAAATAGGAATAGTTTTATTAAACCATAATTGTGTATGTATTATTAGTATTAGATAAAAAATAGTTTAAACTGATCCAGCACGGACCGGGTGTGAGACTAATTTTTAAGAGGAATGAAGGTAGTTTGAATTCAGATGTTTCCTTCTCCTTGACTGGTTACTTAACAAAGTCTTAAATACCGATTTGCCCTACAAATTACCCATAGTTGAGGGATTCGGATAACAGATGAATTCATGCTTTTCCCAATCATATTGGTGCGAAATGAAACAGAAGAAGTTCTCCCCAGTACACACACACACACACACACACACACACAAACACACATATATATACATATATATATCTTTACAGACTTGAGTCTTCTGGTGATTGTAAAAACATTCCCCGTAGGGATGTATCAATTAATTGTTCACCCAAGACTGACAAGTGTTGATAAGGAGTTTGGCAGACGAAAATTCTGTCGGGTTTCGATCCCAGCTAGAGGTAGCTGTTAAAAAGTCGAACCGCACTAAAAACTTCGAAACACGTGTCTGTGGATGACTGATACACACACACACACACACATATATATATATATATATATATATATATATATATATATATATATACGTACTCACACAAATACACACATACACATATATATATATATTCCTATCATATATATATATAATATATATATATATATATATATTTAACAACCCCTCCGAACGAGCAGGATGTGGCACATGGCCAATCTGTTAAGCATAGTTTAACAGGCTTGAATTCAGAGTTTTTCGTCTCCTAGACTGGTTACCTAGCCAAAGCCCAGTCTGCCCTACTATTTACCCATAGCTGGAGGGAGAATAGTTAGATGCATACCTTTCCCAAAGGTATTAGCGCTATGTGAAATGCAAACAGACTCGTCCAGAATTTGAACTTGGGTCGACGACCGAGCGCCTCCATCTTCTTACCATATAAATGTGCCAAGAGATGTATCCCACCCATTTGCCTCGTGTATAATGTGACACAACGTCGCAAGTATCGGTCATCTAACGGGGATCGAATTCACTAATCAGTAGTAGTAATGGATCTGCGAGACGAATTTGCTAAACATACCACATGAATATACATAGAAATGTGTTTGTATTCTAAGAACGTGTGATTAAAAAAATAATCACAATGGTAGGTTGAAAATATAGTCATGATTTTGATCAAATTTCGGCATTGAATAACCCATAAGGGATTGATATGCCCTTAAATAATTCAAACCAAACTAGTTATTAAGCTTAGATAAGCTTGGCACAAGGACAGAATTATGAGTTATCCAAGTGATAATCAAACTCACAGAAGTATGGGATAGATAGTAAGAACATAACTTACAATCAATGGTCTGCGAACACAATTTGCTAAACATTAAATCACTCTTAAAATTCATGACTAAGTTCCGCTGAAGAAATTACCTTGCACTGAACTGGGGAGTAAGGAGTACCCCTTCATTGGGATTACTCGCAGGTCGACTCTTGTAGTACTTGTTAGGGTCTTATCTAGGAATCAAATAGATGTGCTAGAAACTTATTTGAATAAGCATTATTTTATGTCCGTCTGTACGTCTCTCTCTCACTATATATATATATATATATATATATATATATATATATGAATGAATGAATGAAGCGCGTGGTGCGATGGTTAAAGTCATTGGAAATGGACTCGTCGCCCCGAGTTCAAATCCTGGATGCGATAATTGCATTTCACTTTTCGCTAATATCCTTGGGAAAGGTATGAATCCTACTCTCCCCCCAACTATGGATAAATAGTAGGGCAGACTGGGCTCTTTAACCATGGCTAGATAACCAGTCTAGGAGAAGGAAAACTGAATTCAAACCTGTTGAACTCCGCTTAAGAAATTGACCTTGGGTAACATCCTGTTCGTGCGGAGGGGTTGGTATATATATATATATATAATATATGTGTGTGTGTGGTGTTATATATATATATATGTGTGTGTGTGTGTGTGTGTGTGTGTGTATTGATACAATTATATATATATATATATATATAGTTATACATAAAACTATATAGGTTCATATATATATATATATATATATATTATATATAGCCTATATAGTCATATATATATATATATATACTAATTAGGCTCATATATATATATATATATATATATATATATATATATATGTGTGTGTGTGTGTGTGTGTATACAAGCCTAGTCTGCTAAACATTATACCACACGAGGTGTCAGAAATTCATAACTATATAGTTATTGGCTTAGATTGGCACAAGGCCAGAATTATGGCCATCCAGTATGAATTGAATTCACTGGCAATGATATGCTAGTCTAACTCTCTAACCAGTATTCTATGCGAGCCGCCAACATTTATACGATACTTATCTCATATATATATAATATGTTGTGTGTGTGTGTGTGTGTGTGTGTGTGTGTATTCGATGGGCATCAAGCAAAACAAATTTATTATCTTTATTGCATTAACTCACTTTATTTATCTATCTGCCTCATTAACTTAATTAATACATTCTATACGTCTCTGTGAATGAATGTTTACACAAAACCCGAAAAAATGGGGCCAAAACGGAGAAAGGAAAAAAAAGGAAATTATTATCATAGACATCAGAGTGACACACAAACGAAGAAACGTGTGCTGATTCATGATTCAAGAAAATTGCATGTTCCAAATCGGCAAACAGAAATTAGGTTGGCTCATTTTTGAAAAAAAGAAAAAAAAAGATTCTCGTGTTTGGCTAGCCCTTCTTCGTTAAAGGAAAATTCCCGCCTATTTCTAATGCGTCCATTACAGTTTTTCACTCTTTCTTTTTTTATAGTGCGAATTGTTATTTAACTTAATGTTCTGTTTTCCTACTCGGTCTGTTATTTCTTTATATATTTTTTTTTATTTTAACCGTTTAGTTGGTATTTTCTTTCATCTTCTTCTATCTTTGAGAATATATATATATATATATATATATATATATATTCTGTGTGTGTGTGTGTGTGTTTAATATAAATATATATAGTTATATATATGAATACATATATATATATATGTATGGAGGCGCGTGGGCTAGTGGTCAGAGTCGTGGAAAATGGATTCGCCGATTCGAGTTCAATTCCTAGACGAAGCTGTTGGCATTTCACATAGCGAAATTCAACTGACGGCTGCCAACTCAGGCGTAAACGCAACGCTCTTCTATATAAGGAATGGAGCTCTCTGTGACGGCCTTTACACACAAAGCGATGTGCGTATTAAAACAGTTAAAATCCCCTTCCCATTCTGTAAGCAAAGACAGCCTAATGGTTAAGGTGCCGGACTGACCGATCGGATTTCAATTCCGGCTGTAGGTAGCTTACAAAATGTCTAGCCGCACTGAAGAGACTTGATAAGTCGAAACATGTGTCTGTGGATCACCCTATATATGCTCCCATCCCCAAGGGTTGAGCACTCTTGGGGGGGGTATCGCTGACGGCCGCCAACTCAAGCGTAAACGCAACGCTCTTCTATATAAGGAATGGAGCATGATGTGTGTATTAAAACTGTTAAAATGCCCTTCCATTCTGTAAGCGAGGACAGCCTAATGGGTAAGGTGCTGGACTGACACCCAACGATCGGATTTCAATTCCGGCTGTAGGTAGCTTACAAAATGTCTAGCCGCACTGAAGAGACTTGATAAGTCGAAACACGTGTCTGTGGATGACCCTATATATATATATATATATAATTTATAAACACGCCGCAGTCATCAGTGCTGAACCCGAGCTCAACATGTGCTTCGTGTCATTAATCACCATACACCCTCGCCCTAGAGACCCCAACCGGAATGATCAATTCCTGGGTTGCAACCTAGTGGCACTTATCCAAGCATCGTTCCTGCGAATCCAGCAACCCCTGTTATTTATGTTATGGCTCTCCTACATTACTGGCCCCTAATGCCAAGGGTCTTAAACGTATTCAAAATGACCCGCCAGTAAAGCATCCAGCCTCGAAAGGTTCATTTCGGACCTTACAGCCATTTGATCTGCATTCGACCACAAGCTCTTGGTATTTTGCCTCCTCTAACCTATCTTCCCACGGGACTGTAAGTTCTAATATCACCACCCGCTTAGTTGCCTCCGATGTCAAAACCATGTCTGGCCGGAGATTTCACCTGCCTCCCTAGATCGACTTGGAGATCCCAGTCCCTTGCATTTGCGAGCAGCCCCCCTGTTCTGTGTGGTTTCTGATGAATATATATATATATATATATGTGTGTGTGTGTGTGTGTGTGCTCGGGCTTGATGTGATCAACCGATTGATCAGAGAGGACATCTTCGACTGCCCGTCTAGACTAAGTAAGGGCCAAGTTTGAATTTTGTATGGTTTAGACTGTTCAGACACCAAGATTCCGTACCACGTATTAATTCATAGAAGATAATTGAGAGTTCATATCTAACCCCTTCAGCTAAATAAGCAAGTCATATAAGGTTATCCAAATCTTTATCGAAGTAAAAACAAATTTCGCCACACTTGAGGGTCTTTCGCATAACCAGTTGAGCGTATAATAACGTCCTAACAAATACATAGAAAATATAAATTTCAATAACGAAATCGAATTAAAATTGACAATTTGATACATCTAAGCAGACAGTTCACGAATGAAATAAAACAATATTTATCAAAGTAAAAGCTGAATTGTGTGACTGGACGGAATGAAAACATTGAATGGTAAAGAAACAGGGCAAAAGGAAAAAGAATTAAATGAAGTTAAGTTTAAATTTATGAAAGAAAGGAAGTAAGAAGAAAGAAAGAAAGAAAAGGAAGGAAGAAGAAAGGAAGGAAGTAAGAAAAAGGAGAAAAGAAGTAAGAAAGGAAGAAAGAAAAAGAAAGGAAGAAAGAAAAAAGAAGGAAGGAAGAAAGGAAGAAAGAAAGAAGGAAGGAAGAAAGGAAAAGAAGAAAGAAGAAGAAAGAAAGAAAGAAAGAAAGGAAGGAAGAAATAAAGAAAGAAAGGAAGGTAGGAAGAAAGAAAGGAAGGTAGGAAGAAAGAAAGGAAGAAACAAAGAAAGAAACAAAGAAAGAAAAGAAAGAAAGAAAGAAGAAGAAAAGGAAGTAGGAAAGAAATAAAGAAAGAAAGAAAAAGAAATTGAGAAAAAACAAAGAAAGTATAATTAAATGGAAGAAAGTGAGAAAGAAATGATCAGAGAGGGCATCTTCGACTGCCCGTCTAGACTAAGGGCCAAGTTTGACGTTTGTATGTTTAAGATTGTTCAGACACCAGGATTCCGTACTTAAGTATCACGGGTCGCCAGACACGACCAACAGGTGGTCCCATTGGGAGGATTTCTATCCCTCTGCAGAGATGCCGTCGAAGTATTCTACAGCCCCAGCCGACAGGGCGCCATTAATCAAAGTAAGCAAACGAAACCCAAACACTTCAAAGCTGAGGAACGGGACTTAGAATACACCTGTGTTCTTTCTTCTGTTTCTTGTCGGATAAAAGGATTGAATATTTTTTATTCCTAGTTTTATTTTTGGCGGGGGTCTTGTTTGTTTACGCAGTAGGCGTACGGACGTAGTAGGGACTAGTGCTAAACTTCTTTTGACTCATCGAATTTACCTGACAATTCATCGGAATTATTTTGTACTATTCTTATTGGCTTGCCTTGACAAACTTGGTGTAGAGGAAGTATAAAAGCATACGTTACGCACAGATCTCAACGAAGAGAAAAACAAAACAAAAACAAACTAGAGACCCTTTCCTATTACATTAATTAACGAATTCTATTTGATTAGAAAAGGTAGACTATATTTACGGGCGTAATTTTTTACCATAGTCTACCGGATAGATGTTAGTGGAATATAGAATGAAGTCCACGAATATATTTTTAATTTCTCAACTGAGATTAAAACTTTTAAGAAAAATCAAACTCTAAGGAAAACATAATACGTTAATTCATTTAAAAAAATTTAAAAGTAAACGACAATATTAATTGATGTTGTAAAGATTTAAAGTTGTTGCGTATTGATTCAGTTATACACTTTTTTGACCTGAGTATTGGTATTTTAAGGGAATTGAGATTATAAACATATCAAGTCCAATACTGAAATAAACTGAAATTTACTATCTGCTGGTAATTTTGCCGAGTATTTAACGATATTACTATTTCAGAGTTACAATAAAATAAAAAATTTAAAAAACGACTCAAAACAGTTCCCTTTTGCATTTCTGAAGTTAAAAAAATATATACATTGGATATCATTTTATATTCCACTAACATCTATCCGATAGGCTTTAGTAAAAATTTACGGTCCTGAATTCACTGTTTCCCCAAATAAAAGACAGAGCTTATATAAATTTTCACTCCGAATTATAACACTCAGGCTTATTTTCGGGAGATGTTAAGTGTTAGCATCGGATGGTGTGATTGCGAAGAATGCTTATTTCTTTCGTCTTACTGCAGCTCTCAACTAGGGCTATATATAATAAAATCCGCTGGTCTTATTTTACAGGAAGGTCTTATTTTCAGGAAAACAGGGTATTAATCTGTTGAAAGACTCGAAGGTGCTTGATAACTAACAAGACGATAGTCGTGCACGATCCGATGGTAGTAGCACACGGCAGTAAGTAGCAATACAGCGGAGTGGCCTATTGTTATTATCATCCGGACAGTGAGTGAGTCTATCCCTTTTCGCTAGCGCTAGACCAGAGATATTGTTTTTGCATCACTACACCTAACATCAGCTCTCCACTTTAATTTAATGGACCATGCGTTTTTATTATTAGAAAAGAAAGGGATGGAAAAGACATGCTACTCAGAAAAAATATAACAAGAAAGAAAGAGCTATGGTAAAGATAGAGATAGGGGTTGAGTGCGTGGAAGTGATAACGCTAAACTCTTTCAAGCAAACATAATCCAAGCTGTGCGACTTATGCGCAGCTTTGTCGAGAGCAGGTATCGGATCTGAAACCTTGTGGCTCCAAGGTGGGTGATCTATCGACTGAGCGAAACCGGCCTTTAAGATTACAGCAAAGAAATGTCCAAACCCTACAATGTGGTCTCTTAAGCTTAGTCTGGCATAAGGCCACATTGTGTGAAAAAATGAGCCACTGGCAGCTATCTATATATTAATAATTAGTTCCTTAATCTTCCGACCGTTATCATCTTGCAATACCCTCTGGTTTAATATGAGACCGTCCAAGATGAAATGGAAAAATGAAAATCCTAATTATTATGGGTTGATTTTCCACCGAAATCTTATTTCTTATAAGTGGCGTCAACTCAGGTAAAAAAAATGGACGATTGCGTTTTTATTATGAAAAAAGAAAGGAAGGAAAAGGATAGGCGACCCAGAAAAAAAAAAAGAAAGAAAGAGAAATATTAGATAAACTGGGGAAAGATAGAGAGAGGGTGAGCGCGCAGAAGCGATAACGCTAATCTGTTTCAATCGAATATGATGAAAAGATTAAAAGAAGGAAAGAAGAAAAAAAAGGTGAGAGGGATTTAAATAAGATCATTATACTTTTTACATATTAAAAATTTGGCAATAGCTCTTAAGTAAACATCTCAAACGTTTTAATAATTAGATTATCATACTGTGGTATCATGCAGAATCGGTTCAAAGACCACATTGACAACGCTAAAGAAATGTACCATCACACCTTCAAGCCTGGAAGATCTGACCTCCAACAGACAACCGCACAGGAGCTGAGCGGCTCAATATCACGATTAATAGGGCTGCAGAGCGGTGACGTTTTCGTCGCCATGCACTACAGAATGCAGATGAGAATTTTTTCACTTTTTTAGAATATAAGGTGTGGCCTAGACGCCCGCTTTTACTTATAGACTCGGCAAGAACCATATGATCAACCTCTTGGTCAATCACTGGCAGTACTCTGCTGCTGATACAATACTTAAACCAACAGTACTGGACATAACTACTTTCAACCTTCGTGGACGACGGACATAGGATTAAATCACTGGACCTTTAACAATACGCAGGATAGGACTTATACGCAGGATAGGACTTATTTCCTTACCAAAGGATTCCATAATTCAGGACTTACTTACTTTAAGCCCTTTTCAACTGGCTAAGGATGGCATTTAAAAACCTAACAGAATGTTCCTTGCAATGTGTGTGACATCATCTGCAAGTCCAGATTTGGACTAACTAGTTACCAGAGGGTCCACAACTTTTGAAGACATGGGATGACGTCATCGTCGTGTGCGACGGACTTAGGAAAGGAAAGGACTGTGGTATATCCACAGGTACTGCTTGTTAATTTAATAATGACTATAATATTGTATTAAATGACGTATCAATCACGAATCGTTAATTGATATATCATCATATGTCTTAGTGATGACAAGAAATGTCGGAAGATGGGCGAGTCTTTAAAAAATCCTGATTTATACACCAATATCTACCAATTTGTCACGTCTAACCCACAACGATTTATGATGTGTGGGTGATCAAGTTTTAGTTTTATTCAACCCTGGTTTGGAATTGCATCACCCGACACTCTTTTGTCGAATTTAGGGCGTTTCATCGTGGTGTAATGCTTAGCAAACTAGAGTCGCAGATCCATTACTACTGAATAGAAAGTTCGATCCTCACTGGATGCCCCATACTTATGATCCTGTGTCACATCCTACCCTTTGGTTTTGAATTAACGAATACTCGTTTTCAAATTAAGGGCATCTCGTGGTGTAAAGGTTAGCAAGCTAGTATCGCAGATCCATTACTACTGATTAGAAAGGTCGATCCTCACAGAATACCCCATACTTTGGACCTTGTGTCACATTCTACCTCAGTTTTGAATTATATCAACGGATACACTATTTTTTCGAATTAAGTGCGTCTCATCGTGGTGTAATGATTAACAAGCTAGCATCGCAGATCCATTACTACTGAATAGAAAGTTAGATCCTCACTGGATGCCCCCTGTATCTTGTGACCTTGTTTCACATCCTACTTGGAGAATGGGTTGGGTAATTATCTACAGGGTGAATCAAAAGTCTTTTCACCCATACATATTATTTTAACTTTCATTATTATTGTCCTAATAATATTATACAGAGATCACGCAACTCTTTTCACGGTTGGCCGGATAATTGAAAAAAATAACGAGCGCGAGCCACATTATTATTGTGTTCAATAATTGCTAGCCAGAATGAAAGCTCTGAGAAAAAGATGTAAAACGAAATTTATCTTTCCATGTTATATTCATGGATGAGTGGCGTAAGATGCACAAAAACAAATTCAGCCAACATACTTATTTCCGTGAAGAACGCAACATTAGCAGAAAGGTGTAGTGAGATTTGTGAAACTGAATTTTGCCTTTCAAGATATCGTCAATGTTTTGTATGGAATCGCTACATCCAATCAAGAGAATTGCTTTCAAATGTTTATCAGTCAATTTCGTTCGATGGATTGATTCCGTAGTCAAGTCCATGAGGATTTAGAAAGCTTAACATGATATTTAAATTTAAATGATACCAGATCGTTTTAACAAACAAATTCTAGTACCGTCTAGTGACTTCGCTGGCCGGATCCGGTCCGTGGGCCATAGTTTGGTGACCTCTGATATAATATATGATATCATTGATTATAAAATATAATAATAAGGTTATAATGTTCTATTCCATTCCCAACGTTTAGCTTAGTCGATAGCGCATCAACCAAGCAAACCACAAGATTCCGGGTTCGATACCGGTACTCACCGACTCCCCGCATGAGTAGCACAGCTTCGATCTGTGCAATAAAGTTGGGAGCTTATGGTAGGCGTGGCACTCCACATCAGAGACAAAAACAATCTTCCTGGTCTAGCGCTAGTGGACAGGAGATAAATTCTCTCACTGTCCGGTTGATACCGTCAACAAATCACTCAGTCAGCTTTACTTTTAATTAGGTGTTTTGGTAGGAAGAGACAAGACTTTCGGACCACCCTCTACTTTATTTTCATATTTTCATACTCGATTCTCAAATAGAACTTCATAGTCTTAGACTTATCGTCCCATAATTCTATTCGAAGGAGATACTTTTCAACGCTTAGCCGAACATAGTCGAGTTGGTAGGGAGAGACAAGACTTTCGGACCACCCTTTACTTTATTTTCAAGTTTTCATACTCGATTCTCAAATAGAAATTCATAGTCTTAACCTTAGACTTATCGACCCATAATTTTCTTCGA
Organism: Doryteuthis pealeii; assembly: GCA_023376005.1. Taxonomy (NCBI): domain Eukaryota; kingdom Metazoa; phylum Mollusca; class Cephalopoda; order Myopsida; family Loliginidae; genus Doryteuthis; species Doryteuthis pealeii. The sequence continues at coordinate 103,195,706 of CM042144.1, read as the reverse complement.
AGGAGATACTTTTCAACGCTTAACCGAACATAGTCGAGTTGACCTCAGAGAAACATTCATTGATCAGCGAAGATATCAACTCAGCGTGACTATGAAGTTTGTCCGTGCAATATGGTGGCTCGCAATAATTTATCTGTTTTTATTTATTTATTTTTGTTTTATTATTTCTATGACAGAATCGACGGTGATTGATGGTTTTTCTGGACCGTCGGATTGTTACGTGTTTTTCGGGGGTCTTCAGGTGCGAGAAAGGGGCGTTGATAGTTTTGACTTGCGTCATTCTCTGTGAGATTTTTTATTTGATCACGAGGACCCTCAGCGTCCTCTTATCTTTTCTCACAATCAATCAAATTGCTGAATCACATATGCTTTGGTTGGTTGGTTGGATTTTACGGCAAGTCACCCCTTGTTGGGTTATTTTATGCTGAAGACGTTTTTGTTTTATTCATCCTTTATGAGTATTGAACATTTTTTTCTTCAAACTCAATTTTTTTTCAAACCTAATTTTTAAACATATTTAAACACATTGTTTTCTATTTAACCCATAGATGGGACCATACCAGGTACTACATCGGGTCAGAGTGGAACTGGGAGTAATTTTGATGAATGTTTATTCCACATTCTCCAGACCTCCAGAACTGGAACTTCATTATTTATTTAGAGTTTAACATCATACCCAGAACACTAAGGCCTTCAGCCACCGCCTTCTAGCATACATATGATAAAATGGGTTGGGACTTACCATAAAGGCAATAGGGTTGGGACAATCATAGAGTTTGGAGCTTGACGTGACCGATGTCTCTCCGACCAACCGTCTAGCCTAAGTAAAGGCCAAGATGGAGTGATGCATGTCATAGACTGCTCAGCTACCAGGATTCCATCCTTAAGCATCACAAATCGCCACCTACGACAAACGAGTGGATTTTATCTCTCTGCAGAGATGCAGTCGGATTATTCTACTGTCCCACACGACAGAGCTCTTTAGCTGAGTTTGGCACAAGGACAGAATTATGTCAGGTCTTTTGAAGCACACTTAGCATATTAGTTATCATCGTAGAAAATGGAATCGGTGAATCGGTGACCTGAGTTACAAAACACCAATTACTTACCATCTGTAATAGGGATTTCCTATAATTTCTTAATGAACTTTGTTTACGGATATATTGTCTAGTCCACTGATGAGCCGTGATACTGCGAAACAGGACTGTATATGAATGATAATACAAATACTCTCCACCATTGGAAATTGGATTTTCTGACAGCTAAATAAGTAAAAATTGCATACCTCTCCTTAATACGGATAGAGCACTCCCTAGTAGCCTAGTGTGTTTATAACAGCAATATTTCATTTCTAAAAAGTGTGTGCGTAGATAGCGCGGTGGTAAGATGTCTGACTGATTCGGTCGGATTTCGAACCTTGCCTGAAGCAGCCATCTTCGTCTGGTCACACCGATGAGCCGCGAAACATGACTGTATGTTATTGACAATATATATATATATATATATATATAGTGGTACTTTGACTTATAAATTCCCCAACTTAGGAGTTTTCTGCGTTATGAGCTGTAACTCGATCAATTTTTGGCTTTGTGTCGTGAACTAGAATTTGATTTACGAGCATGCTTCAGATACGCTTATGTATAAGTTCACTAAAAACTTTTTAAGTTTCCAAATTTATTTCGACAATGAAAAATATCATTTACAAAAAATAAACATTAAAATATATTACCGCACATTTTATTTTGTTTTTATACAATATAGTACTATTTCTCTTATTTAGAAAAACGAAAATAATGAAGGTGTTTTCGTGTGGCTGGAACGAATTAATGCCATTCCAATTTATTTCAATGGTGAAAATTGATTTAACATACGAGGGAATTAAGTTACGAGCAGAACGAATTAAACTCATAAGTCAAGGTAACAAGGGATCTGAATACGCTTGTTTTTAACTTCTGTATTTTCTGTCATATGAGACGAATATTTAGCATTAAAATAATTTTATAGCTCAGTCGGTAGAGCGTCCGCGTGGGCACCACAAGGTTCCTGGTTCGATATCCGCCCTCGCCAACTCAGCGTATGAGTAGCTCCGGGATCTGGGCGGCAAAGTAATGAGCTGATGGTAGGTGTGGCGCTCCACCTCAGACGTAAAAACAATCTCCATGGTCCCAGCGCCACTGAAAAACGGGATAGACTCTCTCGCTGTCTGACTGATACCGACTTTAGGCACCCCGACGACTTTACTTTTTTTATGCCAATATCACATATCCTCTTCATTTGCCGGTTTTATGACGTTTAAAATCGACGACTATGAAACTTGGAAGGGTTACATTGAACGACAATAAAAAAAATAAAAAAATAAAAAAATAAAAGAAACGTTTGTAATCCATGCGCATTAAATGCCGAAAATATAGTATGTACTTACCTACTTATAATTGGAGTATTGTTACATAATTATTAGATTCCTAATATTTATGTACAGTAGTGTAGAAATCAAAATGGCTGTTATAAGTTCAGCCGGCGGCCTTGAAGAATTGAATGACAAGGCTTGACCTCAGTCCTAATCCTACTTCCGGTGGATACCGTTAGAATCGGTGGAGAAGGCCCTCTTCCGGTTTAGATTAGAGAGAGTTTGAGTTAGATCGGCAAAAACCACGGCGGTAGTAAGTCGTGTTATGCACGCGGCCGACTCAATCTGCGCAGGTAGTCTGGTGGGGATTTTAGAATAAAATATGATCTAAGTAAATCGAAGTCTTGTGTTATTATCTAAAAACTACCAATGACACAGGGCTTCTGATAAAGAGAAATCACTAATGGAAGACCAGAC
>CM042144.1:103170382-103187882 GCA_023376005.1 Doryteuthis pealeii | reverse complement strand
CTCCCTCCAGCTATGGTAAATAGCAAGACAGACTGGGCTCTAACCTTGGCTAGGTAACCGGTCTAGGAGAAGGAAAACTCTGAATTCAAACCTGTTTAACCCGCCTAAGAAATTGACCTTGTGTCACATCCTGCTCGTGCAGGGTGGGTGGGAAATATATATATATATATATATATATATATATTTGTGTGTGTGTGTGTGTGTGTGTGCAAGAATCATAGTGTCCTGGGTATGACATTAAACTGCATCTAGTGGTGAAGTTCCAGTTCTGGAGTACAAGGGAGTGGGGAGTACCCCTTTATCACCATTACTCCCATGTCTGCTCTGACCCCGAGTGATAGTATCTTATCGTCCTATTTATTATCATCAACACCTATATGATTGTCCCCACCATATTGTCCTCATGTAACCCCACCGACACTTTTTATCATATTATGTTTTTTCATTTGGCCAAATATTGTACCAATAGATTATTTTTGGTTGGTACGATTATCTTGGTCTTTTCTTTTTTCCAAAATGTTTTTTCCGGTAATGTTTGATAGTATATTTTTACAATCAAACTATTTGCTGGGTTTTTTCTTACCGCGAGGATTTACCGACAAGTTTGGTATATTAAATATATATATATATATATATATATATATGTGTGTGTGTGTGTGTGTGTGTGTGTGTGTGTGTGTGTTTGTGTGTAAAGTGTGTGTGTGTGTGTGTGTGTGTGGTGTGTGTGTGTGTGTGTGTGTGTGTGTGTGTGTGTGTGTAGTGTGTTGTTTATTGTGAATTGGTTGGATTCATGTTCAGATAAACTGAAATCTATACGAACGTCAAGGTCAGAAAATATATCGATTAATATACACTGGATGTGTAGCAAATCGTGTTATTGCATGTTCTCGCGCCTACGCATACACACACACTCACATGCACACAAACACACACACAAATGTACACACAATCACATAAGCCCCCCCCCCACATATATATGTGTGTGTGTGTATGTGTGAGTGTGCTTAAGTGTATGTGTAATTCCAGTACAAGATCATAAATAGATTGCTTCGTTTCGAAAAGGACAGCAGTAAGTAATCTATATAAAAATATAAATGACATCTGTATGTATGTATGCCTTGAAATTTAGTTTTCATATGCGAGGTTGAGTCTAAAAGTAATGCCATTTTGTTTAGGACTGTTATAACTACCAACACAGGAACATGAATCATAAATCAAAATGAAGCTATTCCTCTGTGGATCACATCCTTACTTCTCCCCTTAGTCACTGTTTCTCTCAATAGCAATGTTTCACTTTCGAATGAGAGCATGTATCCCTGCCCCGTAAAATTCTGTTGAATGTTCTTTGAGCTACTTTTTCACTTCAGATTTCACTTCCTCGTCACTGGAATAATGTTTGCCTCTCAAACCCTCTTTCATGGGACTGAAGAGATGCAAACATTATTCCAGTGACTAAGAAGTGAAATTTGTTATGAAGAAATAGCTCAAAGAACAGACAACAGAATCTTACGGGGCAGAGGACCACAGAGGACCAGCATCATTTTGATGTATGATACATGTTCCTATGTAGGTAATTACACCTGTCCTAAATATAATGGCATTACTTTTTCACTCCCTCTCGCACATATCGATAAGGTGCTCAAATTTATGTAGGTGAGAACATCGACAGGGATCAGGGTGCAAACCGAGGATAATAACGGAATAACTCCGAGAAAATTGTAAATTTAATGAATTTCCATACGGAGCGTTCTGTTTATTAGGACCACATGAATTAATGATATCACTTTTTATAATTGCGTCTCACTCCCTTTCAAATGTCCTGGGCATGACGTTAAACTGCATCTAATTGAGAAGTTCCAAATATGGAGCTCCGGGACGTGTGAAGTACCCTTTCATTACCATTACTCCCAGCTCTATCCTGACTTGGGGCGGTAGTACCTGTTAGAGTCCCATCTATGGGTTAAATAGATCAAAAATGAATTCATAGAAATGTGTTTAACAAAAATCGAGTTAGAAAAAACATGAATACCCAGAGGGAATGAATAAAACAAAACGTCTTCAGATAAATTTCTTGGATTTCTAAGTAGTAAATGTCTTTCTATCTTGGAAATCTCCATACTAAAAAAACAACAACTGGTTTTTAAAATCTCAACCATTTGACTTGTCTGAGGATTGCATAAACATGAAACTAATAGTATCGAGATAATAATATCCATAATATAATATATTATTGATTATATATATATATATATATATATATATATTAAAAAGACTATTTCGTTTACCTGATGAATGCTTTTAGCAGGAAACCATTGGTAGTAATATCGTTCCCAAATAAATGAATAAAAGCTAAAACTTTTATGTGTCACTTCATTCAACTATATATATATATATATATATATATATATTATATATACTAGACAAAACGGGACCCATTCGGTCACTCATTGACCTCTGGGTAGATAGTTGAGATTACAAAGCGAATTAAATTCTTGAAAAAATAAATACTGCCGGATAATTCTAAAAAAAAAAAACTAAACATTAAAATCATTTTGTAAAATTTCTAAGAAAGGGGATGTTTGGCCTAATTTAATCTATGGGCTAGATGCTTGTGAAACTTGACATACAAATATATTTCGTATACTCTAAATCTCTCTCTTTACCTCATAGAGAAACTAACATATATAACGAGAAGGTAATAAAGATGTATATAGAGAGGGGGAAAGTAGCAGGCAGAATGTGAGTAAGAGACAAGTCAGTTTTTGATTTAATTGCAAATTATAACATATTAGAACCAATTGAAATAGTTTGTTTCAAACATAACTCGATTCTAGAACTAAGGAATATTTTGATATGAATTTTGAGTCCTTAAATTAAATGGGAAAAAACCCTTTAAAGGCAAACATTGATTCACTTAGCTTTAGTATAATATATATATATATATATATATAATATATATCTGTGTGTGTGTGTGTGTGTGTGTGTGTGTGTGTGTGTGTCATCGGTTTTAAACAAGGTGGAGACATCTCCACACTGGATGGCAAGTCTCTGAAATTAGTAGATCAATTCACATACCCCGGTAGCAATATCTCATCTACAGTAAACGACGTCACTATACGCATAGAAAAGGCATAGAATGCTACTGAAATATATCGATCTGAAATAAAGCGATTATACTTCGAAGATTTAACCGTATCAGTGCTACTATATATCCGTACCACATGGATTTAACTAAAAGAAGAAAGGTGTAAACTATCCAAGGGTATTTTGGGCTGTTTTGAACCATATAACTGTGCAAATTATTCATATTCGATAGGAATTATTGATATCGTAAAACTGTGTTGAAAATCTCTTAAGAATTAACTTAAAATTTAAATATAAACGTAAAATGTAAGTGATTCCCCGAACATCTAGGTATAAAATAACTCTAGACGGGTTGTCGTGCCGTCAAAATAAATCAATGCTTTTGTATTGAGGATGGTTTGTATAAATATAAGCAAAATATACTGTGTGGACCCACTATTGTAATGAATTTCGTCGTAGATAATGAAAATGGTGAATCGAGTTCAAATCCTCATCAGAGTTCGATAGAAAAATGTGCAGAAAAAAACCACTAAATGGTCGACTACATTAAAACTGTAAATCAGTGATTTTCAACCTTTTTCTATTCCTGCACCCTTAAAAGAGTTTTGCTTTGACCTCGCACCCCTACAATTTATACTTTTGTTCAAAAATATACAACGTGAATCCATACTACAGTTTTATCAAAAGATCATATATGTTTCACTCTCTAAACACTCGACATGATGAAGGGTAATGATAATAATCTGAAATAAAGAAACGAAAATATAAATAATATGATATACATAAGAAAAAAATTAATCTAAATTTGAACGGACGCTTCTCACACCCCTGGACCCGGTCGGGAAACCTTGCTCTGGATATAGACGTACAATATATGCAATTCCGTATCTTGTAAGTGTTAAATAACCCGATCAGTCAATCAATAAAACGAAATTACAGTCAAACCACGTTGAAAGCCTCGGTTCTCAGTAGATCTCCGAAGTTAAGCAGTGATGAGTCTGTTCAGTACTTAATTGGGTGACCATTTAAACAGCAGTAAGTACTGAAAGCAAACTGGTTCTTTTTTATCAAAATGAGTTAATTAACAGACCCAAAAGAGGGTTGATATGCCATAAAACAAAACAACAAACCAATTCTGTTGAAAACACTGTTTCCAGCTAGATCACCAGAATTAAGCAGCGTTGGAACTGTTCAATAAATAACTGGGCAACAAATTAAGCAACAGTATGTACTGTAAGCATTAAATGACCCGAGAAGGGTTGACATGCCATAATACAAAACAACGAATCGATCAATCGAAACTCTAACTTCTCTCACCGATTCCGCTTTCTGTGCCAATAACAGTTACTCCACCCCCACTCACCTCCGAGAATTTAATAAAACTGTCAAATTTCAAGTGTGAACACAAGCCGTGAAGTTTTTTCTACTTGAATTGTTGGTTTAGTATGATGAGCTTAACTTGCAAACACACACGTCATTCGTTTTAGTCTGGTGAGTATTTGCACAGACCAACAAAATGAACTCTTTGCGTAATCTATTATCAAAAAAACAACAAAAAACGGTTTTGACACTTTCTTTATGACGGCCGTTACAAACGGACAATTACAGAAGTGAATCTTTTTGCAGAGCTAAACACAAATAAGAGACAACAAAACGAATAAATCAATCAAACAGTTCAACTTTCACAAGGGTGGGGGGAATGTTTGACTCGACTCGGATAAATTAAAAGTGACTTTGTGTGTATATAGTTCAATATTTTTTCTTTTTTTTCTTTTTTTTTTTTTTTTAGATTTAAAACACAAATTTGAATGTGCTTAAAAGTTGGGTAATTTATGAGGAAGTGCGTCCCGGTCTCCCGCCTCAAACACCGCTACCCGGTGACTGTCATAATAACAACCCCAGCTCATCGTAATTCTTGTTTATTTATCGTAATTTGTCGTAATTCTTGTTTAAATATGAAGATGGATATATAGTTTTGAATAGACTGAGATAAATAGATAGATAAACAAATAAAATAATATAGATAGATACGAACAAATGGAGATAGATATTTTCGCCAAGTAAATGTATTTGGGGGGGGTCGCTTCTTTTTTTGTTGTAATTTTTGTTTACTTAAACTAAAAACAAGACATTAAACAAACATGAATAAAAAAATCTTAGTATTTAAAGTAATATAGATAAATATGACCAAATGGAGATAGATAGAAGATGGATAGTTTTGAATAGATTGAGCTGGGTCGTTATTTTAATAGTCACTGGGCAGCAACTCTTGAGGCAGGAGACCGGGACGCACTTCCTCATAAATTACCAAAAGTTGAATACCAAATTACAGTACTGATTTTTTAACAAATGTAGAATAACGCACAAGAGATAATATCATTAGAATCGCATTTTACGTGTAAATAACATTAGATTACAGAAACTCCCGAAGTACCCTTATCTGAACGTCTCAAAGGTTTCGGGCATTTCTGTGAAATGTAATGAAATGTAATACATTTTATACGTAAGTAAAAGTAAAGTCGTCGGGGTGGCCTAAGGTTGGTATCAGCCAATCAGCGAGGGAGTCTATCCCCTTTTCATTAGCGCTTGACTAAGGAAATTGTTTTTGCGTCTGAGGTGGAGTGCCACACCTACCATCAGCTCCCTACTTTACCGCACAGATCCCAGTGCTACACATACGCTGAGTTGGCGAGGGCGGGTATCGAACTAGGAACCTTGCGGTTTCTAGCCGAACGCTCTACCGACTGAGCTAAACCCGTCTAATCATATTATCTCTTGCGTGTTATTCTGCATTAGTAACCTGATTTTGATTTATATATATATATATATATATATATATATATATATATAGTTCAATAGGCGCGTTTATCGTAACGGTTATCATTGTAAGACATGGAGTCGGTGACTCGAGTTCAAATCCTCGAGACTGTGCACAGGACAGAACAGGGTATGAGATGGAATGAGAACACCGGACACTTGCATTGATCGCAGACACGAACTCGGAATTATGACGACCACAGAGTACGGAGAGAAGCCCAACCCCGTCGTCTTTGTGACAGTGGGAAAGAAAGAAAGAAAATGACTGGAGGAATTGCGTTTTTATTACTTTTAACTAATGTCCGCCCTGTCGGTTGGGGCGTTAGAATGCACCGATTGCACCTCTGCAGAGGGGTAAGACTCCCCCAATGGAACCCAGGTGGATGAGCAGTTCATGACTTGCAATACTCCACTTTGGCCCTATCTTGGGTTAGACGGGCGGTCGGAGAGGCCCCTCCGATCAATTGGCTGGTCACGTCAAGCCCTAGCACCTATATGATTTTCCCAACCCTATTGCCCTTATGGCAAGCCCCAAACCCTTTTCATCATATGGTTGCTAGAAGGCGGTGACAGAGTCTACATGTCCTGGGAATGACGATGGTGAGGTTCCATTTTGGAGGTTTGGGGAATGTGGAGCACCCTTCATCACCATTGCTCCCTGGTCCACTGTGACCCGGAGTGTTAGTACCTGTTAGGGTCCCATCTATGGGTTAAATAGAAAAACTTGAGTTGATAAACAAAATTGTATTATGCATTAAGAATGAATTTATTTCAAAACTTTATCGGCATTAAATGACCCTCTGAGGTTGATATGCCGTAAAACAAAGCCAAACCAAAAAAATGTAACTAATGTGTGTGCAAGTACAATACTCTCAATACTCAGTTCCATGAGACTTTTACTTTTTTTACTAAATTAAAAATTCATCTCGAGACTAAAATTGAAGGACGTGGACGAAATCAAAAGAATTACGATGGCGCAGCTTCACTTAAAATCAAACGAGAAGTTTTCAGGGCGTTTCGAACAATTTTAAACTCGATGGAATACGTAAATAATAATAATAGGTAAATCAATCAAATAGTTTATCTTTCAAACCGCTGGAAATATTTGACTGTTCAGATGAATTAAATGTGGCTTAATCTATAGTTATTTCAAAAGGTGGGTTTAGTGTTTAATGTATGGAATCGGTGCCTCGAGTTCAAATCCTAATCAAGGCTGATTGCATTTCACTATTTTTAACAGAAGTGAGTTTTTTTTTTTGGGGGGGGGGTGAATACAGGGGTGCGCAAGTGCAATACTCTCCAGATTCACCAGACCCATCTCGGTGCAACTTTTCTCGCCTTGTCTTGGTCTCTCTGTTAAATGGCATATCAACATTCATGGGTTACTTAATGCCAGTCATCCTTGTAGAAAAACAGTAATGGTACTATTTAACCCATGCCAACAACAGTCTTGGTCAACGGAATGTGAACAATCTACGCCAGTGGATTAAACAATGGGTTCGGTTCGAAGTTCCATGAAGGCTCCCGATTATGAAATGAAGGCTCTCAAGTTCAACAAGAAACACCCGAAGAAGGCCGGAGTGCACATTGGCCGAAACGTTCTGTACATAACCATGAAAATGAGGACAACAGTCCGAAAGATTTAAATAATACAAATTATCAAGCCTCATCTGAAAAATTCTGACAAAGTAGATAGCTACTGTTTACCTCAGCCCAACGGATTTAAGCAATTGGGATTTGTTTATTCAAAAGATTCTTTAAAAAATTGTTGTCGTTATTTGTAATGTAAATAAAACTTTTACAACAAACAACTTCAGAATGAATTTTGAATATCATTACGAACCCCCCCCCACACACACACACACACAAAAAAACACCCCCCTTCAGATCTAAAGGCTGAATGTAACTCCCTATTTCAAAGTATCTATAATTATTTTCATATGCAGTTACATTTTTCACAATTCTTTAATGTATGTTCCTTAATACATGGCAATTAATTCGGTCTTTTTATACGTGTATTTATGAGATTAAATTAATAAATTAAAGATTCATTGATTCTATAAAACTGCAGTGTATTTCTTTGTCGGAAATTTTTAGATGAGGCTAGATAAAATATACTATTTTGATTTTTCACATCTTTTCTTTCTTCTAGTAGTTCACATTTAATACTAACGCAGTTCTTTTGTGTAATTATAACTTATGCCAAATGTCCAACTGTGTCAAACTGAACATATGATGCAACGGATATAAGGATTGAGTCAATACAGTTCTAAGTGACAGTCATCTGTAGGTTGCAGGTTCAATTTTGACTACGGGCGATAAAAAGTTACTTAACATAGCTAAACATTTGTACCCGGTCATGGCTAACGGAATGAAAACAATCTACCCCAATCGATTAAATAAATGGTTTGGCCAGAAACACACGAAGAAGGCCGAGAGCACATCGGCTGAAACGTTGTGTATATAACAATAAAGATAAGATCAACAGTCCGAAATATCTAGAAAATGCAGTTTTTTTAATAACGAATAGTTATAAGTTTGGTGGTTGGTTTTGAAGGCTATCACAATGCAAGTCTTAATAAAAATAAGGTAACTATGGTGTTGTTCGTTAACATTTGATTTATTCTTAATATTTCGAGATAAAAATCTCTTCGACAGATTTTTTTCTGAAACCAAAGCTGTTGCTAGTAATCGTTCATTCTGTTTTGTGTCTTATATCTTCCAAATTCTCTGCACGTATGTGTGTGTGTGTGTGTGTGTGTGCGTGTGTGTACTTTCTAGACCCATCTGATTCTTAGTTATAAATATCGTGATATAGCCAGAAAGCCTAAAGAAAATGATTCATGATGAACTTGTTATTGGATACTCATGAATGTTTCCAACGTTCAAAAAATGCAGTCACCTTATCAGTTATTTCATATATGTGTGTGTGTATGTGTGTGTGAACGTACGTATGTATTTATATATATATATATATATATACCTACATACATATATATATATTCTTTTATATACTTTTTATCAGTTATTTCGCATATATATATATATATATATATATATATATATATATATATATATATATATATTATATATACTATTGTTTTTTATCAGTTAATATATATATATATGTATATATATATGTACATATATGTATATTTCTTTTATATACTATTGTCTTTTTTATTTTTCTGGGAGATGTGGGGGCTACGACACTTGTTCATATTACTAGATATATAAACATTTCAGATTTCTCAATTGATTGATTTACTTTTGCTGATAACATCACAGGTGTCTGACAACTGATAGGGAGTAAAGAGAAGAGAAACAAAACCAACGATAAAATTTGACGTTAACATCCTCCATCAAGACACCCCCCCCCGCATACCCCATCATACACACACACACTTAAATAACATCTAAAATAACGACTCGTTGTCTTCCATCAAACAATGAAACAGGAGCAATCACACGTCAATAGAAACGGAGTAGATGACTTGGCTGGGGTGGTGGTGGTGATGAGTGTGTGGGTGGGGGATTTGGAATGACAAAATGGCAGATCGGACGTCCGGGGTTCAATACCAAGGGTCGCGGACGATTCTTATCGACTAATCATTTATGACATACTTATACACACACACAAGCACACACACATACATACACACACATAAGCAGACACGCACACACAACCCCTAAAGCACACATGCACGCACACAAACACACACACACACATATATATTTCACTAAAACCCTTGAGAAAGGTATGGACCCTACTCTCCTTCCAGCTAGGGATAAATAGTAGGGCAGACTGGGCTCTTTAACATTGGTTTAAGAGAAGGAAAACTCTGAATTCAAACCTGCTGAACTCCGCTTAAGAAATTGACCTTGTGTCACATCCTGCTCGTGCGGAGGGGTTGGTAATTATATATATATATATATGTATATATGGACGAGGCTGTTTGCATTTCACATAGCGCTAATGCTCTTCTGAAAAATATGCATCCAACTATTCTCTCTCCAGCTATGGGTAAATAGTAGGACATACTTGGGGCTTTTAACCGTGGATAGGTAACAGTATAGAAGAAGGAAAATTTTTGATTCAAATCTGTCAAACTCCACTTAAGAAATTCAACACACACACACACACATATATATATATATATATATATATATATATATATATATATATATATTATCAAAACAGAAATAAATGTATAGACGGAAAAGTTCTTGTTTTTATATTTTATTTTTCGGCATGTCAACCCTTGTTGGGTCATTTTATACCTAAGACTTTTTGTTCTATTTATTCTTGATGGGTATTGAAAATTCTTTTTTTGAAAACAATTTTGTTAATTCATTTTCTTCTATTAATGTACTACCACTCTGGCTCAGGGTGGACCTGGGAGTAATGGCTATAAAGGGGTACTCCACACTCCCCAGAGCTCCAGAATTGGAACTTCCTCATTAGATGCAGTTTACTACCATACATAGGAAAACCCTCAGTCACAGCCTTATAGCAAATATATTATAAAAAGGGTTGGGTTTGACATAAGGGCAATAGGAACAGGACAATCATACAGGTGATAGAGTTTGACGTGTCTAGCCGATTGATCGGAGTATAAATAAATTAAGAATTAAGTAATAATAATAATAATAATAATAATAATAATAATAAAAGAAAGAATTGTGACTATCTAGACCACAGCACTATTTAAATCAGCTCGAATACTTAGAACAATTCTAGAGACTTCAGCGAAAAAACACCAGCTACTCGCGGTGAGAAAAACTAGCAAGAAGTAAATGATAATGATAATATCTGAACCTTGCCATAGAATTGGAGAAAAAAGAAATATGTGAATGGAAGTGATACCAATAGTAGTTGGTGCACTTTGAACATTTGCAGTTATTATTATTATTATTATTATTATTTTAATTATTATTATTAATATTTATAGTTTTTCAAATCAGCGTTATCTGATAGACTTTCACTGAAGTTTGAGTAACAACAAGTCTCCATGACTCTCCTGGGTATTCCAGCTGATTTCATCAATGTTGTCTGGATGGTCTGAATCCTTTCTCTTATTTCTAGTTACTCAAGTCTTTTTTCTAAGCTTTTTGGGAACGTCTTTAGTACCCCAAATACTATTGGCATCACAGCTTTTTCTATCGCGAGGTCTATGTATTTGTCAACATTTTCGTTTTCTTTCATCTTCACCCTGTGATCTACCATCATTTTTTTCTTTTATTTTTTTTTTTTGTTAATTGATACTAGGTCTGTTCTTCTGGCTGGGATAAGGTGATCCGTCTGTATTACAAAGTCCCAGAAAATTTTATGCGTTTCATTCTCAAGAACAGATTCTGGTTTATGTATATACCCTTTTTTTGTATGGTCAAAATCTAGTTTTTTGCATGATTCTCAGTCGATCACCTTTCCAACCCAGTCTTGTCTAGCTTTGTATTCTGTTGGTTATTGCATTCGCTTAATAGATGGTTTATGGTCTCATCTCTGTCACTACGCATTCTACATTTGCTGTTTTGTTGTCTCCTCAATTTTTTGCTGATTATTATTATTATTATTATTATTATTATTATTATTATCATTATTCTAAAACTGACTTCATACTGCATATTCCACTTGACACTCTTGAGAAATATGCAATGATCTCAACAACAGGACAGAACCATGAATTAGTTTACTCTAAAGTCAAATTAAATCATATTGTGACTAATCTATTAATAATGGAGATTCGCTTCCGGTTTTTGTCTGTAACAAAAATTACGTCACTGCTTACATCATATTACGTCATAACATAGAATAGACACACTCAAAACTTGAACATGCAACATTAGACAGTCCTCATTGTTTTTTAAAACAAGTTTTAATAAATACATGACTGGTATTATATATCTATATATAATTTGTTTTATTTTAATACATATTTAAAGTTTACATTTCAAATTGTTTTATTTTTTAATCCTTTAATGAATTTGATGATTTTACTTACTTAGGGTACAAACTCGGTGACATTGAATTTTTAACTCCCACCCCTCAGGCAATATGTTTCCAAAATCTATTTTTACATGCCCGGAGGGTGTTTGTTTATTTTGCTAGTTTTAGTAATAAATGAACAAAATAACAATTTACATTTTTTCTCCGTATGATTTAGAAAAACAATTTTTTTCCTTCGCATATTTATTTGAGCCGCAATAATTAAAAATGTATCCTTTTTCAAACTGTTTTCTTTTTTTTCTTCTTCCTCTGCTTTTGACTTCTGCTTTGAATTTTGTTCAATAAGAGATTCCTTTTTTTTTCTTCTCTCACATCAAAAGCTCCCAGGACCCAGACCTGGAAAGAAACGACGCCCTCCAGTGTTGTGCTCTGTTTGGTGTCCAAATGAAGCGACAGCACATTCATTAGGATTCGGAAGATCCCTCCTTCGACACACACAGCATTTTTCGATGGTGTCAAACTTGTTAAAAATAACGCTACCCTATTATTAATTCATGTTTACGTTCGCGAAATTTCGTTGACGGTGACGTATTTGTTTGCCATTAGAGTGGGTGGTGATATGCGTTTTTATAGATCTAATAAGTATATTTTCTGCGCTCTAAAACTATCACTGAAAACTGGCTTTATTTGGGTTCAGTAGCGGATTAACTCTTTGCCAACGTTAAACCTCACATGGCGGCTCTCCCACCGCTGCTACCATACCGTACGGCCCTGTCAGCGGCTCTTGCATGTGTCACTTGTTTACTCTGAAAGATCACTACAGAAACACCCCTGCCATTGAATTTGAATATAATGAGTTCTGATATGAATGGATAAGGAACATTGAAATATCCCATCATACGTGTAGAAAATAGCAATAAAGTTTGGTACAATCGTAGTGGAAATTTGGTAGGCTAAGAGAAACATATTCGGCTGCGTAGGTTTATGTCTAAGGCCCCAAAGAACAACCCGAAATCCTAGAAAAACAAACAAAAAACGGTTTAGTTTGATTTCTCTATAAACTAGGAGGGTGTGACAAAAAGTAATGCTATTTTCTTTATTCCATGGGAATTATTTTTATTTTTATAAAACTATGGCTTACATTGATACTCTAACGAAGCTGAGAGCAAGTATCAGGCGAGTAAGACCCAACTTATCAATCGACAATGTCCTTCATTTGCATGACAATGCTCGACTAGACACAAACATCAGGACAAGGGAGAAAATCGCCACATTCGGCTGGATTACTTTACCGCATCCTCCATACTCACCAGATTTAGCGCCTTCAGACTATCATCTCTTCGGTCCCATGAAAAAGGACTTGAGAGGTAAACATTATTCCAGTGACGAGGAAGTAAATTTTGTTGCGAAGAAGTGGCTCAAAGAACAGTCAACAGAATTTTACGAGGCAGGAATACATGCTCTCATTTCAAGGTAGAACATCGCTATTGAGAGAAACGGTGACTATGTGGAGAAGTAGGGGTGTGATCCACAGAGGACCAGCTTCATTTTGGTGTATGTTACATGTTCCTGTGTTGGTAATTATACCTGTCCTAAACAAAATGACATTAATTTTTGACTCACATATGTGGAGAAGGAGGGATGTGATTCACAGAAAACTAGCTTCATTTTGATGTATGATACATGTTCCTGTGTTGGTAATTAAAAAAATGGACTCTCTCGTCGATTTTCGACGTATGAGCGTTCACACACACAATGAACATCCACACAGTGAATTGTTTATAGTGGTGAAGGCTTGTGTTGGACCATCCACACTTTTTGGCACAGTCGATAGGAAAGAATTGGTGCATCAAGGGTTGCCACAAACCCAATCAACGACCGACCTCAGGAATTTTGAATTCAGAGTTATCCCTCTCCAAGACTACCTACCCAAGGCTGAAGAGCCCCGTCTACCCTACTATTTAACCGATAGCTGGAGGGAGAATATATGGATTCATACCTTTCCCAAGGGTATTAGCGCTATGTGAAATGCCAACAGCTTCGTCTAGGAATTGAACTCGAATCGACGAGTCCATTTTCCACGACTCTAACCACTAGCCCACGTGCCTCCTGTTTTAAATAAAATGGCATTACTTTTTTACACACCCTCGTAACATCTTTAACACCGTATACACTTCAAACTGTAGTCTGGTTTCATATGACAATTTTGGAGAAGTGGTTGGTTTCTTACTGAATAGGTTTTGGGTTATATCGATATAATACTCATTTGACGTTTCGCCCAGAGTCTCTACCCCCCGAAGACGGGTAAAACATCGCTTCAAAAAGTGGTGTCCTGGGTATGAGACTAAAATGTATCTACAAATCGAGCATCAATTTCCCGACAACAGTTCTAAGTAATTAATACAATAAATTATGGCCATATAACATTTATATTTTATTACTCTTGTTCCTTAATTGTACGGCCGATATCATATAGCAACATCCTCTGGTTAAAAATGAGACCGTCTAAGATGAAATGAAAAAATGTAAATCCTAATTATCTGGTGTTACGTATCCGCCTCATTGACTAATATATATATATATATATATATATATATATATATATATGAGTCTAGATAAAAAGATATGAAAACAACACAAAATGCTGTTAAAGTGAAAACATTTACAACATATTCATAGCTGATATTGAACAATATTTCGATTTTATAAAAATCATCTTCAGAGCTTGTTTATACTCCGTGTTGTTAAAAGCGGAGACAAAAGTCATATGAGTTTTAACAACACGGAATATAAACAAGCTCTGAAGATGATTTTTGTAAAATCGAAATATTTTTCAATATCATTTATGAATATGTTGTCAGCTTGTTTATACTCCGTGTTGTAAAGATCGGAGACAAAGGTCGTATGAGTTCAAAACAAAAACCTTGATGTTACAGAAAAGAAAAAAAAGTTATACAATAGTTTCGACTGTGAGCATAGAACTCATATAACTTTTGTCTCTGCTCTTGACAACACGGAGTATAAACAAGCTCTGAGGATGATTTTTATAAAATCGAAATATTGAATATGTTATAAAATGTTTTCACTTCAACAGCATTTTGTGGTGTTTTCATATCCTTTTATCTATACTCATATATATATATATATATATATATATATAAATCATCTCCTAGATCATTGAATTTCATTGTTTGTCAAACTCTTTCGCTTTGTATATTCACTTATGTATTTACCCAACCTTCACGAACAGGATGTGACACACGATCAATTTCTCAAGCAAGGTTTAACAAGTTTGAATTTAGCTTTTCCCTTCTCCAACACTGGATATTTACCCACGGTTAAAACGTCCAGTCTGCGTTGGTATTTACCCATAGCTGGAGGGAGAATAGTTGGATGTATACCTTTTCCAAAGGATATTAGCACTATGTTAAATGCAAAGAGCCTCGTCCAGGATTTGAACTCAAGTCGACGAGTCCATTTCCTATGAACCCGAAATAAAACGTAGGCCACCGACTCCATATTTCATGACGATAACCGTTGCGCAATTGCGCTTCGGGGATTAATATTCGCTGAAAAATTATCGTGAGGTGAGGGTGTATGTAACTATGTTTTTCTTTTTCTTTCTTTTTTTTTTTAAATTTACTTCATTGTAATAATATTACATTTATAATATAAATTTTTGAAGACAATTTACAATGCAATATGTGTTGAAAATTATATTTATTTACTTTTTTTTTTAGAATTAAAAAAAAAGTAATAAATATAATTTTCAACACATATTGCATTGTCAATTGCCTTCAAAAATCTATATTACACATACGCACAATGCTTCAAACTTACTATAAAAAAACCTTTAATATCAAATTTGCTTCATTGTAATAATTTTTTTCAATTGCGTTATTACGATAATAACTATGTTTTTGCTCATTTCTGAAGATGCTGTAATTATACAGTTGAAATAAATTATTACAATGAAGCATATTTAAAGTTTTTTCCTTAATTTATTCTATATATTGCTCTGTTCGTCCACTTACTGGCACTTGGCACATCGAGTTATCACTACGGTTTACCTTCATCCCTACGGTTAAACTACGTGAGGAATGATCCTCATTACCACACACACACACACACATTATATATATATATATATATATATATATATATATATATAGATAGATAGATATAGATATAGATGTACATATATTGGTCATTTTGATGTATATGTAAGAGCTTTATTTATTAAATATAACTGTTTATACAAAGATTTTAGTGAGCATCTACCTAAGGTTTCAGGCTTTGCCCACGTCAGGATACCATTTAATCCCTCTGATGTGTCTGCAAGTTCACATTTTACGGTTATATATTTGTAAACAAAAATATATAACCGTAAAATGTGAACTTGCAGACTCATCAGAGGGATTAAATGGTATCCTGACGAGGGCAAAGCCTGAAACCGTAGGTCGATGCTCACTAAATCCTTTGTATAAACACTTATATTTAATAAATGATATATATATATATATATATATATATATATATATATATATAAAGATAAATCTAATGAGTCAGACGAACCTACTAAAAGTTTCGCTTAATGCTCTTTAGGGCTAAGATCTGATAAAGATATATGCATATAAATTGTTTTTTCTTTTGGCCAAAATATTGTACCAATAGATTATTTTTTTTGTTGGTACGATTATCTTGGTCTCTTTTTTTCCTAAAATTTTTTTTTCTCCCTGGGTGATATTTGGTATTATATTTTTACAATCAAACTATTTGCTGTTTTTTTTTTTTTCACCGCGAGGATTTACCAATAAGTTTGGTATATTAGATTTATATATATATATATATATATATATATATATATATATATATTACACATTGTTGGACGATTACATCTTTATATTTTTGGCTAAAGTTGCTGTTGATTTTTATTAATAATTATCGTGAGTTGAGGGTGTATGTAACTATCTTTTTCTTTTCTTTTCTTTCTTCCTTTTTTTTGTATTTGGGAGTGAGGGGTCTATGTCTGCTTGTCTTTCTGTTAAACTGCTTTTGTCGAGTAAACTCAAGACATGAGTAAATTTGTCGAACCTGTCTGCGATTGGCTGCAACGATCCAATACTCAGCAAGCAAATCCTATCTACAAATGATATTGACAAAGAGAAGGAAGAGATTTACGGTGTTTGTCAGAAGCCTTCTGTTTTTTACCCCCGAGGACATAAGTAAAGTAAACATTAGTCGCATGCCTTATAGTACCACAGAAAAGCAATCAGTAATTTTCATAAAATAAAACTCTCCACTGTCCCCCTCCCCCCAATCCCCGTACAACACTCAAAGAGAAAGTGATCTCTACCGAACTCGACATCTACTAAGCCTGGCTTAGTCCGTCACAGCGAAACAATTATGGGCCACCCAGTGAGAATAGAATTCACTACACATATTGCATGATCTGAGAAACTAATTTTACAACCTCTCACTCTATTGAATTGGCCAGACTACTATTAGTTAGTATTTACCCAACCCCTCCACACGAGGAGGATGCCGCGCAAGTCCATTTTTAAGCGGTGTATAAAAGGTAAATAAGTAAAGTCGTCGGGGCGGCCTAATGTTGATATCAGCCATACAGCGAGGGAGTCTATCCCCTTTTCA
>CM042144.1:103147882-103167882 GCA_023376005.1 Doryteuthis pealeii | reverse complement strand
AGTCAGAGAATTTCCACTATGAACACATTTTGTGGTTAAATCAAACTTAACGGACTTAAATTCCACCATCGCATCTTTCCCCGCCGAAAGAAAAAAAAAACCAAAAATCAGGAAATTAACCGAATTTAATGAAATTTTCAGTGTTGATATATTAATAAATAAAAGATATAATGCAACAGTTATTTTATTTCATCAGGTCGGTTAACTTTAAACCACGTATCTTTGAGGCGTAACACAGATTCTCAAAGATACGTGGTTCAAAGTTAACCGACCTGAAAAAATGTAAACGTTTTTAAATAAAATAACTGTTGCATTATATCTTTTATTTATTAATATATCAACACTGAGGTTAATTCCCTAATTTCTTTTTTTTATCAGGGTGACATACGATGGTGGAATTTAGGTCCGTTAAGTTCGATTTCACCCATTTTGTTGTCTCTACGAGCAGCATCCGTTATTTCCGAATTTTCCCTACACCAGACACTTGTTCAATTCCAACAGATTTTTTTTTCTCCCTAGAACATCTGCACTTTGGATCAACCTACCTCGTGACTGTTGCCCCTGCCCTTGCCCCTACCCATAGCCTTGACCTTTATAAATCCAGGGTTAATAAGTGTCTTGCCCTGTCTTGAGTTTGGATTACTGCTTTGTTGTTCCTCCTTTTAAACACTCTTTTGTTACATGTTAACCCTCCACTTGTCACCTTGTAACCCTTTGTATATCGCGGCTAACTGGTCATGCTTAGGGTGATAATGAGTGTGCGTTTTTATTAAATACGTGTATTCCCTAAAGGCATACATATTCACATACTGAATGCTCATACAGATACACACATGCAAACATATAGACACTAACACACACACACACACACGCAATCATATAGACACTAACACACACACACACACACATGCAAACATATAGACACTAACACACACACACAAACATATAGACACTAACACAGAGAGAGAGAGAGAGAGAGAGAGAGAGAGAGAAAGAGAGGGGGTATCTTCTTCTTCTTCTTCTTCTTCTTCTTCCTTTCTCTCTCTCTCTTTCTGTAAAATGAAAGTTATGTATACCCTCTTCTCTCCCTCCCTCTCTTTTTTCTTTCTCTCTCTCTCTCTCTCTGTCAATGAAAGTTATGTATACCCTCCTCTCTCTCCCCCTCTCTCTCTTTCTCTCTCTCTCCGTAAAATGAAAGTTATGTATACCCTCCTCTCTCTCTCTCCCTCCCCTCTCTCTCTTTCTCTCTCTCTCTCTGTCAATGAAAGTTATGTATACCCTCTTCTCTCCCTCCCCCTCTCTCTCTTCTCTCTCTCTCTCCGTAAAATGAAAGTTATGTATACCCTCCTCTCTCTCCCCCTCTCTCTCTTTCTCTCTCTCGCTCTCTGTCAATGAAAGTTATGTATAACCTCCTCTCTCTCTCCCTTCCCCTCTCTCTCTTTCACTCCCTCTCTCTCTCTGTCAATGAAAGTTATGTATACCCTCCTCTCTCTCTCCACCCTCTCTCTCTCTCTGTCAATGAAAGTTATGTATACCCTCCTCTCTCTCTCTCTCTCTAATCGTAGTGTAGGGGTTAACATGCTGTACTGTGACATCATAGTAAGCGAGTTCGAACGCTTTTACATTCACTTTCGGACTGATACCCATAGGAAAGTTATCTACCCTCTTATACCCCAGCTGTGGGTTAAATAATGTTTCTTCTACAAGGATGGACTTGGCATTAAATAACCAACGAATACGTCAAAGAAACCAAACCACTCCGTCCGTCTGTCTGTTTGTCTGTCTGTCACACACACATACATACATACACACACGCTTAACCCCCTCCCAATCATGATTATCATGATCATGATCATCATCATGATCATCATCATCAGGTCGCGCAATTAGCACGGATATTCATGAAAATCTCTCGCCAACCTTCCCTATCATTCATTGCCCCAGGGAGGCCCTCCGCGTAGCATCCAGTACCAGAGCCCAGAGTTGGTCAATGTAGGTCCTTGCTGCCCATGTGTTGGCTTCCACAGGAGAACGTCGCTTATGAGTTCGTCCTTGCGCCACCAGCAATGTCCAGCATATCTTGTCCGTCTCACTCGGATGGTTTGTGAGATTGGGGGCAGGTGGCCGTAGAGCTGCTTCCTTGTGAGGTGCTGTTTCCACGACTTGTTCTGGACCGCACGCAGAATTCTTGTGTAGCTCTCATCCAGCTTATTCTCGAGGCGCCTCGTTAGAGTCCAAGTGGTGCAGCTATACAGCAGCACTGAAAAAACTACCTATAGTGACTCAACACATATAAACCAACTCATTGTTTATTTATCCAACCCACCAGCACGGACAGGATAAGACACAAGGTCAAATTTTAAGTGGAGTATAGCTGGTTTCAAATCCGGATTTTTTCTACATATTCACAAATCCCTCTACACGAGAAGTATGCGATACAAGGCCAGTTTCTTAAGCGGAGTTTAAGTTTTGAATTCAGAGTTTTTCTTTACCTAGACTAACTCTCTCCTGCCTAACCAAAGTTAGATAACCCAGTCTGCCCTACTATTTACCCATAACGGGAACGTGAATAGCTGTATCCATACTTTCCCCAAGGATATTAGGGGCACGTGAAATGCAATGAACAGCCGTATCTATGATCTGAACTCGGGTTGACAAATGGTATATATGATAGAAAAGGAGGCGCATAAAATCAATGGGGACTTTGAGATGGAAACGGGTTACCAAGTCCCGACCCAAATCAATTGATACATAGAATACAGCTTATTTATTATCGATGTCTTTCTAAAAAAAACTGAGTTAGATGTGCCTAAAAAGACTATGTTATTAATGCGTTTAAGATCCTGTAATGTATCTTGTATATCCCTAAGAATTAAAGGTTTACATAATATATAGTCTGGTTAATTTTAATACTGGTTTTAACAAAACTGGGTTTAATGAATAATTACTTGGTGTTATTGATCTCTAATATCATTGTTTTATTCTCCAAGATATTAAAACCAATCCTATGAATGATTTTATATAGAAACCAATTAAAATATAATTAAAATAAGTGTAATCTTTTTATATGCGTTCTTATTTAATTTCGTTTATCTTTCTAATTTGATATATTTCATTACATTAAAACTTAAATACTTACGCCCAAAGGATGCATATTCTTGCTAATTCTTATTATTTCAGCTGAACAAA
Source organism: Doryteuthis pealeii (assembly GCA_023376005.1). Classification (NCBI taxonomy): domain Eukaryota; kingdom Metazoa; phylum Mollusca; class Cephalopoda; order Myopsida; family Loliginidae; genus Doryteuthis; species Doryteuthis pealeii. The sequence goes on along the minus strand of CM042144.1, from coordinate 103,164,693 downwards.
ACAAAAAATTGTGTGAAGCAATTGAATATCCTGATTTATTGAATGAACCCACGTACTTCTATCCAACAAGGAGTCTTTACCTCTATCTGTTGTATACTCTCTCTTTACTTTCATACTTCTATTATTATTCTTCTCATCTTTGGTATCTTACGTTCTTCTTCTAGTGTCTGGACTTCGTCTTGGTGGTCGGTCACACTTAATACATTTCTTCTTCTAGATCAGTCTTGTTACCAAGACATTCATCAACCACAAAACCATATTATTTATGTAAGCTTTTATTTACTTAACTAAACATTTCATGTAACTAACATAACGTGCGTGTGCAGTGAGCTTTAGCTAAGGCAGAAAAACCTTATCTGCCTGACGTCCAAGCCGAAACTGAAGAGACAACCAGGTCCCACGTGACTTCACGTATTTCGCGGGCCCGTGATATGAAAGGGCCATCCCTCAGAAATACAGGGAGTTGACAATAATCTATGCATAGATTATGTAACATATCAAGAATGATTGGCCTGATATTTGTGTTGATATATTTGTAGCATATCCATTTTTTATGCAAGATAGAGCTGCTGACCCAATGCCAACCCCACTTACATGTTTGACAGGGCACAGCTGTTTTATTCTTAGGGTGCAAATTAAGATTGAGGTGTATACGAACTGATTAAGGAACATGTGAACAGCTGAGAGTAGGGAGTTAGAATTCATACCCACGTAAATTTCATGCTATAATTCTAGTCACGTGGAAACTGTATTTATCAGTTTATATTGTAGCATCCCCTCTTTCATGGGGAGCATTGTGTTTATATTGGTTTGTTGGTTGGTTTTGAAGGCTGTCACAATGCAAGTGTAAAGAAAAAATAAATAACACACACACCCTACAAATAACACACACACACACACACGGTGTTGGGACTTAGCAAATACACCTAATTAATAAAAGAGATCAGATGGTCCTGTTTGTAAACAAAAAACATGCTTAGACGGCGAGCCAAATCTGGAATAATAATTAAAATAAAATAAAAGGAAATGATCAGACACACAGACATAAGCACGCACGCACATACACTTACACACACAAGCACACACATAAGCAATCACCCCGCCCCAACATATACACTGAATTTGGAAGACATGAGACTGAACAAATTAAGCAGCTACTAGCACAGTTATAGTGATTTTTTAATGAGGAGATATCCCGAAATATCGAAGAGATGATAATCTGAGGCAGACATTATTCCAGTGACGAGGAAGTGAAATCTGTAGTGAAGAAGTGGCTCAAAGAACAGTCAACAGAATTTTACGGGGGCAGGGCTACATGCTCTTATTCAAAGGTGGAACATTGCTATTGAGAGAAACGGTGACTATGTGGAGAAGTGGGGATGTGATCCACAGAGGACCAGCTTCATTTTGATGTATGATACATCTTTCTGTATTGGTAATTATATGTAAGTAAAGTAAAATCGTCGGGATGGCCTAAAGTTGGTATCAGTCAATCAGCGAGGGAGTCTATCCCTTTTCACTAGCGCTAGACCAAGGAGATTGTTTTTGAATCTGAGGTGGAGCACCACACCTACCATCAGCTCCTTACTTTACCGCACAAATCCCTGTGATACTCATACGCTGAGTTGGCGAGGGCCGGTATCGAACTAGGAACTTTGTGGTTTCTAGCCTGACTGAGCTGACCCGACCTGTCTTAAACAAAATGGCATTACTTCGTAGATGGAACCAAGACGCCCAAAATAGTTTGGTTTGTTTGTTTATTTGGTTGGTTGGCTGGTTGGATGGTTGGTTGGGTTTTACGGCATATCAATCCTTGGGTTATTTTATGCCGAATAAGTTTTGTTTTCTTCATTCTTGTTGGGTATTCCATTTTTAAGTAAAAAATTAAGTAACTTCGCTTAATAAATTGACTTTATGTCACATCCTGCTCGTACGGAGGGGTTGGTAAATATATATTTCTTATTTCTCGGAATTTTTTTAGATGAGGCTTGATAATTAGTATTATTTGGATTATTCGGACTATGTCAAGAACTCTGCCCACTTCGTGGAAAAAAGAGTACAGATAACAATGAAGATGAGGACAATAGATTGAATAATCCAAATAATACTAATATATTCCTTACTACATGTTAATAACTTCCCTCGGGCTACACTGTGTAACCCTGCTAGTCTCCGAATAAATATCTCAATTTGTACGGTGTCTGATCTTTTTTTTACGTATCACAAAGGCAAAAGGTCATTTTTTGTCCATACCTATTGTCATTCTGCCTCCAGTGAAGGCCGAGTCGTACAACCATTCGACCGCCATATGCAACGTTTATAAGAGCGGATAAACGTGTTTTTAAATATCTTCTAAAATGATTTATTTGGCCCTGCTGTCACGTTGAGTTCCTTCTCTCGATTGATAAAAGGTTTAATGTGTCTGCTAAATTGAGAAATGTCTTTTTAATACAAGTCCTGACAGATTCGCGCTTTTAAAATTGTCACCTTTTATTTGATGACCAAATGGTTTAAGATACATTTCATGGCCGTCTGAATAAATATACTAACCACCGACATTAATTATGCGATTTATTTCCGTATGAAAATTTGAGATGATTAGTTGTGTTGTCGACAGTTGAGAATTCAGGAACACTAATCGACTGAAATCCTTTTATCGCGAACTTACCGGTAAAAGAATCAATTCTTAATGGATAATACAATTTTTTTATAAATACATTTTTCTATTTAACCTATAGATGGAACCCTAACAAGTACTACCACTCCGGGTCAGAGTGGACCAGGGAGCAATGGTGATGAAGGGGTGCTCCACATTCCCCAAACCTTCAAAACTGGAACCTCACCATCAGATAGAGTTTAACGTCATTCCCAGGACATGTAGACCCGCAGCCACCGCCTTCTAGCACCCATATGATAAAAAGGGGCTGGGGCTTGCCATAAAGGCAATAGGGTTGGGAAAGTCATATAGGTGCTAGGGCTTGACGTGACCAGCCGATTGATCGGAGGGGGCCTCTCCGACCGCCCGTCTAGCCCATTGATTACAATTTAATTTTTGATTGTAATTATAAGCAACAGTATAATACCGAATTTTATCAAAGGTTTGCTTTCTTTATTTAATGGCATATTAACCTTTGTGGGTTATTCAATGACAAAGTTATACTTGTAAATGAATAATAATAGTACTATTTAACCCATACCTGTGTTATGACGAGATTAATACCTTTCCCATAGGTATTAGTCCGAAAATGAATGTAATAGCTCGACTTGAGTTCCAACTCGTTTACTACGGATTATTTGGATTATTCGGACTATTGTCCTCATCATTATTGTTATCTGTACAACATTTCGGCCGATGTGCTCTCCGGCCCTCTTCAGGTATTTCTTGTCGGGCACGGGAACTTTCTTTTCGAACTCGGGAACCTTCTTGCCGTAATCGGGACCCATCACAAAATAATTAGCACATCTTAACACTGGTACCCAGTTATGGTTAGCGGAATGAGAACAGGATACCCCCGTGGATCGAATAAAGGGTTGGGTTCAACGTTCTGTGATGGCTCCCGATTACGACAAGAAGGTTCCCGACTCCGAGAAGGAAAATCGTTTGCTTCGATATCGTAGTCCTAAACGTTAGAGAAGAACAAGAATTTGATAATAATAGTAATAGTAATAGTAATAGTAATATAGTAATAATAATAATAATAATAATAATAATAAGAAGAAGAAGAAGAAGAAGAACGAGAACAACAACAAGAACAAGAAGAATTTAATAATAATAATAATAAGAAGAATGTAATAATAAATAATATAATAATAATAATAATAATAATAATAACAAGCAGAAGAAGAAGAAAAAAAATAATAATAATAAATAATAATAATAATAACAACAAAAAGAAAAAAAAGAAGAATTTTAATAATAATAATAATAATAATACAACAAAAAAGAAGAAAAAAAAAAGAGAAGAATTTAATAATAGTAATAATAATAATAATAATAATAATAACACAACAAAAAGAAGAAAAAAAGAAGAAGAATCTAATAATAATAATATAATAATAACAACAACAAGAAAAAGAAGAAGAAGAATTTAATGATAATAATAATAATAACAAGAAGAAGAAGAAAAAGAAGAAGGAGAATCTAATAATAATAATAATAATAATAACAAGAAGAAGAGCGAGAACAAGAACAAGAAGAAAATTACAACATTACTGAAATCAAATACTGAATGTATGAGTCCATGGGCCATTACAATACCTATAATCTCCAATAGAACGAAAGTGGCTGTTTTATTCATTGTCAGTTTTGACAGATGGATGCAAGGTTTCTTTTCCTATTTGTAGTTTAGATTTAAAGAAAACAAAATAGAAAACAGGTTTTAGTGAAATTAGTTGCAATGTATGAAAGGAATAAACAAGATGAGTGTAAAATCCTTGACCTACAAGAATGATTTTCGATTGAAAAAATATTCAATAATATTCACAAAAAAGAAAGTTGCTTTACGGTAATAAAAACATGACATTCCCATTAGATACATAGACAAGAATAGGGGAAAGGGTATGTTGAATAGTGTACAAATACGACAGAAAGAATGAAAGTAAACAGGAAAGAAGGAAAGAAATAATGAAAGAATAAAAGAAAAGAGAAAAAAGAAAGAAAGAAAGAAAGAGAGAAAGAAGAAAGAAAGAAAGAAAAAAACAAGAAGGAAAGAAAGCAGAAAGGACGGAAAGAAATAATGAAAGAATAAAAGAAAAGAAGAAAGAAAGAAAGAGAGAAAAAAGAAAGAAAGAAAGAAAACAAGAAGGAAGAAAGAGGAAAGACAGACAGAAATAATGAAAGAATAAAAGAAAAGAAGAAAGAAAGAAAGAGAGAAAAAAGAAAGAAAGAAAGAAACAAGAAGGAAAGACAGACAGAAATAATGAAAGAATAAAAGAAAAGAAGAAAGAAAGAAAGAATGAAGGGAAGAATGAAGGGAAGAAAGAAAGAGAGAAAAAGAAAAGAAAGCAAACAAGAAGGAAAGAAAGCAGGAAAGACAAAAAGAAATAATGAAAGAATAAAAAAAGAAGAAAGAAAGAAAGAAAGAAAGAAAGAGAAAAGAAAGAAAGAAGAGAAAAGAAGAAAGAAAGAAAGAAAACAAAAAGAAAGAAAGCAGGAAAGACGGAAAGAAATAATGAAAGAATAAAAGAAAAGAAGAAAGAAAAGAAGAAAGAAAGAATGAAGGAAGGAAAGAAAGAGAGAAAAAAGAAAGAAAGAAAAAAGAAAACAAGAAGGAAAGAAAGAAGGAAAGAAAGAAAGAAAGAAAGAAAGAAAGAAAGAAAGAAATAAACAAGCCAACAAATAAGCAAATAAATAAACAAATACAACATGAAATAAACAAATAAACAAACAAAACAAGAAAAGAAAATCAATTCATGAATAAATATCTGAGAGAAAGAAAGAAAGAAAAAAAGAAAGAAAAAGAAAGAAAGAAAGAAAAAGAAAAGAAAGCAAGAATTAATTAATTAATTTAATTCGTTAATTAATTAAATAATATAAGAAAGAAAGAGAGAAATAGAGAGAAAGAAAAAAGAAAGAAAGAAACAATTAAAGAAAGAAAGAAAGATTGAAGAAAAAGAAAGAAAGAAAGAAAGAAAGAAAGAAGACACGATCAATTAATGTATAAAAATAAGTAAGAAAGAGAAAAATAAATAAACCAAGAGAAAAGAAAGAAAGATGAAATGAAAGAAAAAAAAAGGTTCAATGAATGAAAACTAAGTTAACGTAATAATGAGGTTAAAGGTCAGAGAATGAGTTATACGATAAATAAAAGTTTATCAAAAAGAAATGAATTGTCGTCTAAAATAAGAAGATGGAAATGAAAGGGAAAGCGAAAAGAAGAAAAAATCCGAATCGAAATAAGGCGTGATCTTTGAATGGACAAGAAATATCGCTGACATTTTTCTTTTTTCAATAATCAAACAAAATGACAAGTTTCACCGATTTGTTTTCATTTTTCTTTTATGGATAAAAAAAAAGAAGAGAAAAAAAAAAGACCGCGAAATTTGGGTCATCATGTTTTCAGTTAGTCAACAAAATAAGTAACAGTTTCTGCAATTGAGACGTCGGCATAATAGGAACAGAAAAAGAGAGAAACGGGACGCTCCTTTGATGTATCAATAGAAGAAGAGATAGGACAAGAAGAGAGAGAGAGAGAGAGAGAGAGAAGGAGAGAGAAGGAGAGAAGGAGAGAGAGAGAAAGAAAAAGAAAGAGAGAGAGAGAAAGAGGGAGTGAGGGATAGAGAGGAGAGAGCGAGGATGGTATACATAGCTTTCATTGAGAGAGAAAGGGAGAGTGACAGAGAGAGAGAGAGAGAGAGCGGGGTGACAGAGAGAGAGAGAGGGGGAGGTGAGTGGGAGAAAGAGAAAGAAAGAAAGAGAAAGGGGGAGTGAGGGAGAGAGAGAGGAGTGAGTGAGAAGATGGTATACATAGCTTTCATTGAGAGAGAAAGGGAGAGTGACAGAGAGAGGGGGGAGGTGAGTGAGAGAAAGAAAGAAAGAAAGAGAAAGAAGGAGTGGGGAGAGAGAGGAGGGAGAGAGAGGGGTGGTATACATAGCGTTCATTGATAGAGAAAAGAGAGAAAGTGACAGAGAGAGAGAGAGAGAAAGAAATAAAGAAGAAAAAAATAAAGAGAGTGAGTGAGGGAGGGAGAGAGAGGAGGGCATGAATAACTGTCATTGACAGAGGGAGAAGCAGAGACAGAGATGAAAAAAGAATCTTTGATTTTTTAGTAATTACTCGACGATCCGTAAACATGTTAAAACAGCTATTTTGATATTGATGTTTCTGTTTAAAAGAAAAACAAAAAATGACTGAAGAATTCTTGAAAGTATTTCATGGTCATCGCCGATATATTGAGAATTTCGATAATTACAAGAATATCGATCAGCACGAATCTAAAAGTCTACAAAATTGCCGTTCAGTTGCAAACTGAATTAGAAATTAATATATTCTGGTTGATCATTTTAAACCTATTGCTTTCGCTGTGGTGTTCCATTTATCTAGCTTTTACATATATATATATATATGTATGTATGTATACTTCGGCAGCATTTTCTTTTAGACATGTTCTGTTAAACGCCACAGACAATTCAAGTCTGAGGAGTTTTTTTATGGTCCTTTCAATTTTCCTAGCGATCTTTTCGTGTTTGGGTGGAGAAGTTGTAATAGTCCACCAAATCCTTGTTTTTTTCGAGCGCTTTCGGCTGGTTTATCAGCCATCATCAGGTGGGGAAACGATGTTAAGTTTTCAAGTGCCTCGTTTTTATAGAAGAACGAGTAGTAGCTTAAGAGTGGTGGTGGTAGTTAGTACGAAACAATGGATTAATGGGATTTGGTGGACTATTACAACTTCTCCACCCAAACACGAAAAAGATCGCTAGGAAAATTGAAAGGACCATAAAAACACTCCTCAGACTTGAATTGTCAGTGGCGTTTAACAGAACATTATATATATATATATAAGGGTTTTGTAATTTGCTGGGAGCATTGTGTTTATATTGGTTTGTTTTGAAGGCTGTCACAATGCAAGTGTAAAGAAAAGATAAATAACACACACACACACTACAAATAACACACACATACACACACATGGGGTTGGGACTTAGCAAATACACCTAATTAATAAAAAAGAGATCATATGTTCCTGTTTGTAAACAAAAAAAATGCTTAGAGGGCGAGCCAAATCTGGAATAATAATAAAAATAAAATAAAAGGAAATGATCAGACACACAGACATAAGCACGCACACACACACACAACACGTACACACAAACACACACATAAGCAATCACCCCTCCCCCCCACAACATACACACAGAATTTGGAAGACACGAGACAGAACAAATTGAGCAGCTACTAGCACAGTTATAGTGATCTTCTAATGAGGAGACATCCCAAAATATTAAGAATAAAATGACAGGTTAACAAACAAGATCATAGTTACCTTCTTTTTTCTTTACACTTGCATTCAAAACCAACCAACAAACCCATATATATATATATAAAGTTTGTAATTGTATTTGTTCAGCGTTATATTTTTTGAATACATTTTGCGAATCACGGCTCGTCTTTCAAAAAATATAACGCTGAACAAATACAGTTACAAACTTTTTATAAATATTTTTCTAACTTCTGTCATTTATAAAACATCCATTAATTTCTTCATCCCACAATCAATCCCGAGGAAGGTTTAAAATCAACCGAAACGTTTAAACGTCGATAAATAAATTCATCTTAATTCTGGAACATTTCGGTTTCAAATTTCTTCACACACACACACACACATATATATATATATATATATATATATATTAATAATGTGTATATAGAAATAACCAACTTAAGTTTCACCGTAATGGATCTTTAGGGTTAATTGATATAAATTAACCAATATATTGATTAATCCCAGGCAACTGCGGAAGTAAATAATGCGTTAACGACCGTTGAAAACAGTTTCGCTCTACTAACGTATTGAGCACTTTACATTAATTATAACACTGACTCATTCGCTGGATGGGGCCCTTCTCAAGTAGACTATTTGTGTCCTCAGCTTTCTGGTAAGTTCGCAGTTGAAACAACCTTCAGAAAGTATGCTGTGAAAAACGCCCCCGTCCAGGTCGACGGTCAGTAGATAAGTTGGGCCTGTTTTTTGGGCTAAGTGATGAGAGCGTTTATTTTTACGTCTCTCTATGGTAACGGCTCCCTGATAAGTGAAGAAATTTGGTTTTGGCGCCAACATACGATTTGGCGATTCGCCCTCTAGCGACAGGGGGAGATAATTCACTATGGAATTTCCGACAAATATATATATATATATGTGTGGAGAAGGGGGAGGATGCCGGAGGTTAAATCGGTCGAAACGTTGTGTATATAACAATAAAGATGAGGACAACAGTCCTAAAAATCCGAATGATACAAATTACCAAGCCTCATTTCAAAAATTCAAAGAAAAACACCTGAAAAAGAACGAAACGTTGTGTATATAACAATAAAGATGGGGACAACAGTCCGAAAATTACAATTAATACAAATTGTCAACCCTCATTTCAAATATTCACACAAAAGAAAAAAAAACACCTGAATAAGGCCGGAGAGCACATCGGCTGAAACGTGTATAAAACAATAAACTTGAAGTCAACAGTCAGAAAATTCCAATTAATACAAATTATTAAGCCTCATCTTAATAATTCAGACAAGAAACTCCTGAAGAAGGCCGGAGGGCACATCAGTCAAATATTTGTGTATATAACAATAAAGATGAGGACAATAGTCAGAAAGATCTAGATAATACTAACTATCAAGCCTCATCTTTAAAAATCAGACAAAAACACATGAATAAGGCCGGAGGACACATCTTGCGAAACGTTGTGTATATAACAAAAAAGATGAGATCAACAGCCCTAAAAATCTAAATAATATAAATTATCAAGCCTCATCTAAAAAAAAAAACACCTGAAAAAGACAAAAGACCGAAACGTTGTGTATATAACAATAAAGATGAAGATAACAATCCGAAAAATCCAAATAATACCCGCCCTGTCGGCTGGGGCGTTAGAATGCACCGACTGCACCTCAGCAGAGGGGTAAGACTCCCCCAATGGGGCCACCTGTTGGCCGTGGGTGGCGACCCGTGATGCTTAAGGATAGAGCCCAGGTGGACGAGCAGTTCATGACATGCAATACTCCACTTTGGCCCTATCTTGGGCGAGACGGGCGGTCGGAGAGGCCCCCTCCGATCAATCGGCTGGTCACATCAAGCCCTAGCACCTATATGATTTTCCCAATCCTATTGCCTTTATGGCAATCCCCAACCCCTTTTTATCATATGGGTGCTAGAAGGCGGTGGCTGCGGGTCTACATGTCCTGGGAATGACGTTAAACTCTATCTGATGGTGAGGTTCCAGTTTTGGAGGTTTGGGGAATGTGGAGCACCCCATTCATCACCATTGCTCTGACCCGGAGTGATAGTACCTGTTAGGGTCCCATCTATGGGTTAAATAGAAAGATGTATTTATAAAAAAAACTGTATTATCCATTAAGAATTGATTTATTTCAAAACTTTATCAGCATTAAATGACCCACTGAGGTTGATATGCCGTAAAACAAAACCAAACAAACAAAACCAAATAATACAAATTATCAAGCGACATCTAAAAAATTCAGACAAATTGTTTTTTTGTTTTTGTTTTTTTTTGTGCTTGTTTTTCACTTGTTTGTTTTTTTGTTAGTTATTATTGTTTGGTGTTGTTTACTGTTGCTTTTTAGTTATTTCTTTTGTTGTTTTTCTTGTTTTTAACACTTGACAGCATTTTCTTTGTATTTACCTGCTCCGACTTAATGCTGTTAAAAAAAAAACAGAATTGTTTTGTGAATCTTTTTAACGTTGCAAGGTCTTCCTCCTCAGCCATTTATTTAAAGAGATGTCTGGCTAATGTCAAACAAACGTCTTATCACTTCATAATGATTAGACAAGAGAGAATTTTCGTGGATCTTTCTTTTTTTTATCTGGAATGTTTCCAATAGCAACATCGATCGTAACGCCCTCTACAACGACAGATCTAACAAAGGGGCAGATAATTAACAATTCTATATATATTGGCACAAGAGTATGCCACTAGATTATAATCAAACTCAAAAATAACTTGTTAATTATTAGGTGTGTACAGAAATGCGCACCTGCTAAAAGCGGCGTTTTTTTATTACTCCACCCCAATATCGTGTAATAAATAACCTTTGATTAGGTGGTAGAGACGGAGCCCCACATTTTTCTCAAGCACTTTCGACCACGTCAATGACCGTCTTCAGGGGGATTATTAGTTGTAATCGTTGTTTGTTTTTTTGTTTTGTACCACTTCATAAAATTACACAAAGGCTGGAACATAATGAATATCATTAAGAAGAAATATTCCGTGTTATTCAACAAAACCTGTTTAAAAGATAATTATCTGTTGATATATATATATATATATATATATATATATATATATATATATATATGTGTGTGTGTGTGTGTGTGTGTGTGGTGTTTATATATATATATATATATATATATATTATATATATATATATATATATAATGAAGAACGAATGTGAAATGTTTTAGCATAAACAACTTATATAAAATGGGAAATTATCAAAATACGAATGTAAATTTACTGAACAAAAGTGAATTGGTTTCCAAATGTAGACATTCAAACAAATTTTTCTTATGTCATTTGCCACCCAACCCTAATTAATCCCATATTTTTCGCCCTCTATTAATCTAGAAAAAAATTAGTATTTTTTAAATAAGTGTCTTTTTTATAGATTTTTAGAAGCATTGTATGTATGTGTAAAATATAAATTTGAAGACATTTGCCTTCACATAAAAAAACACTTATTTAACCATGCCTGAGCGAGGCTTATTTTATAGTTAAAAAAACCTAAAAAGAACTAAAAGAATTTCGAATAATCCGCACGAGCGCATATACAACAGACCGACATGCCATCACGGAAAATCCCGAACATTTCAAATATCTTGCGTCCCTCCAACTTAATAACAACAAAAGATTACGCCGGCTCGGTGCTTAAAAAAAAAACACGGATACTTCTGCCTCTGAAGATGAGATTTTCTCGAAAATATTTAGGTAAATAAACATCATTTAACACCTATTACATTGCATTCTAAATTGCCTTCAAATTTATATTTTACTATTTTTAAAATTTTAATTTTAATTAATTAATCAATTAATCAATCTATTCATCTGGACTCTGCGGCCATTACGACCTAAGCTTGTTTATGTATTCAAATATGTTATAACATTCCATTGCGTGAGCACGTTTCACATTATATAAACGCTGAACAAGCCACCGTTTTAATATTTTGGTATTTTTGACCCTCTGAACAGTCTTCTTTTCTTTTTTTTTTTTATAAAACCACCGGACGAAACCTTAAAATCATTTTGTTAGCTTTCTAAGAAAGGAAATGTTTGACCTCATTTAAGGTACGGGTTGCTGGTTGTAAAATTTAACATAGAAATACATTTCAAATTCTCTCTCTCTCTCTCTCTCGAAACTAACATTATATAACGAGGAGGTAATCAAGAGATACTTAGAAGGGAAGAAAGAGATAGACACAGAGTAAAGTAAGAGATTGGTCGGTTTTTTACTTAACTGCAAATTACGACAAGTTAGAAACAATTAAACATAATTCGATCCTAAAAGTAAGGATTAATTTAATATAAAAAAGCCTTTAAGAAGCAAAAGTTGATTAACACGGCTTTTGTATAATAATAGATATACGTTTGTGACTGTCATATAGTTGTTAGCCAATTGATCGGACGGAGCCTCCTTCGACCGACCATCTAGCCCAAGCAAGGTGGAGTGTTGTCTGTCACAATACCACTTAATACCCTAATCACAACTGCTCAGCCATCACGACCCTGTGCTTAGGAATTACGGTTCTCTACCCATGACCAACAAGTGGCAGAGGTACAGTCGGTGTATTCTACGCCCCATCAACAGAGCGAGCCAGGGAAGAACACTTTGACCCTTAGTAGTTTGAACAGATAATATATAGGGGATGGGGAGCAACACGTGGTAGAGTGCACAGATACTACACTCTGAAACTGGGTAAAAATGTCAATTCTTCCGTTAATAATAATAATAATAATAATAATAACAGAAAGATGATCCACTGGAAATTCAATTTTCACCATGCTACTAAATGCTATTTGCACAAACAGGAATTGGTCCTAGAGAATGAGACGCGTACAATTATTTGGGACTTTGAGATACGGGTGGATCACCTAATCCCGTCCAGGAGAACAGACATAGCATTAATTAACTTATTGTCATAAGCGTGTCACTTTCATTTTTTGTTTTTTCTCCGTTTTGAAATATAATATTGATTGATTGAATTAATCGCCTCATTCATGTGTTATTTTTTTTTGTAAACCATTATAGAATTTCTTACTATATTGATATGTATTTACATGGGGATTTTTATGGTGCTTTTAGCGAAGATCCAACTCTCGATAAGTAATTATAAATCTGTGAGACTAACTTTTTAAAATCTCATCTCTACCCAGCCGACCCCGGGTAGCCACTTCTAGCTTACCTATAAAGTTGTTTGTGTGCATGAGTGTGTGTGTGTGTGTGTGATTCTATGCTTGTGTTTTAAAGGTAAAGTTAAAAAAAAAAAAAAGGAAGAATATATTGATATTTCTTTAATTCCTCATTCTTTCATTTTTGGGCAAGTAGGAGATACTAATTTAAATAATTGGCCACTCCCATTTTCCGTGCTGATCTGAGGTAACTGCGATCCCTGATGATATCGGTACTTCTATTTAAGAATTAGTGAAAGATACACATTACCATTTCATAATAACCCTCATTATTTTGAGAATTTGAATGACAAAAAAACCCCGCGCGTACGCAGACCCCACACAATAATTGTCACGCTGCAAATTGCACTAGGAATAGCTAAAAGTTTAAACGCGGGAAATGGGCAGATTTATTTGTAGATCTCTTATCTTTAGTGAATGAAAGGTAATCGTCTCTCACCAGAGAGAGGAGAGAGAGAGAGAGAGAGAGAGAGAGAGAGAGAGAGAAGAGAGAGATTGCGTGTGTTTGTGTATGTGCGTACGTGTGCGTGTCATGTTATTTTAAAGTAAAGCCGCACACCCATACCCCCCCCAAAAAAAAAACAACAAAAAAAAAACTAAAGGGGATATTAAGATTCGCTGGTTAAAATCACGTACCTCGCTAACGCTACATCTTGTACATGATTTGGATTCCATATTATTCACGCTCAACTTAGGCGCGAAACACGACTTCCGGTTGTTTCCCGTTTCCTGCCAGCCTATCACCAGCTGGTTTGTGCAGGGCCAAATCCACTGTCGCCCATCCCAGCGCCACACTGACCCTGCCAAGCCGGATGCTGTCATACCCCTGAAGTAACGACAATCGCAGTGATAACATCAGTAAAACTCAATTCTTTTTTTCTTTTATTTTTTTTTTTTTTTTTCAATATTTTGCTTCGTTGCGGGTAAGTTTACGGCACGAGTATGAAAGACTGTAAACTCACTAAATTATGTTTAAGTCCGTGTTTTTTTTAGTTTTTTTTATCATAAACAAGGTAAAAAATATGTGCATGTTTTCACGTTGAATTAACTCGATCACAATCATAAACAATTTAGCGTTTCTTCCGGAAAAAAAAAAAGATTTACATTCACCAGGCAGATATTCTTGCTGATCTAATCAAAAAAATTTCTAGTATGTAGTAAATGGGAACAAAACGATCAGTGATATTAACTAACCACCCTGTCGGGGGGGGGGAGAATACACTGCACTCATGCAGGGGCGTACCCCCCCCCAATGGGCTACGTTACGTGTCAGGCGGTCATTTTTAGGGCTGTAGGTGAAGAAGTTTTACAGTGGAGATCTCTTAAAGTGTTATCCTTTCTTAAAGTAGAAAGATGTAGTTCAGTTTTAATCCTTGTCAGTTGATCCGTGTTAAGGAGTTGTATAATTCTCGTCAGTTTGTCCCTCTTTAGAGAGTTGTATAATCTTTGACCATTCCGTCTGTACATTCTCCGATCAATTGTGCGACAATTAATCAACGCTTTTAAATAGTAAATTAAATGCATGTTTGGCGTTTTGAATGTCTATGATGGGACACTCTGACCATCGTCAGTGTATCTATTTACACAACTCCACAAGGATCTTGTAATACGGAGTCAAATTTAAGCGGAGCACAACTAATTTTAGTTTAGAGTTGTCATTCTCCTAGACAAAGATAAAAAAAAAACAAGTCTGTCTTATTTTTTACCCATAGATTGGGGAAGGGTAGAATATATCGATTCCTGCCTATCTCAAGAGTTTAATGTGAGGTGAAACGCTAACAGCTTTTTTTTTCCTATTTTAATCAATTTTTACTTGGATGTTTTAAATGTTCTATGAAATATATTTTTTATTTTATTTAAACAAAACTTGTAAAGTAATTTTCGGGGAGCGGGAAGTTGTTTGTTTATGCTTATAGTATTCACATGGCTTTCTATTTTATCCAATGGTTAAAAAAGAAGTTTTGTGCAATAATAACTAGAATAGAAGCTAGTGATTATTTTTAGCTATAACAAACAAGAAAGAGGGTAGTTAATGGTTGTAGCAATAATTAACTAGAATTGAAGCTAGTCTAGTAAAGAAGCAATAATTAACTACAATAGAAGCTAGTGAGTATTACTAACAAGAAAAAGCTAGTGAATGGTTGTAGCAATAATAACTAGAAGAGAAGCTAGTAAATTAACTAAAATAGAAGTTAAAAGGTTTTACCGAGATTAAGACTGTAGTCATTTTCGGTTCAGAAACACAAAAAGTCGTCATAATAATTTGTTCGCGGAAAAATTGGAAAATGTATTTTCGCAGACCCGTGCTAATGCCAATACAAACAAGACACGTATACCCCGAGGAAAATTTCCAGGTTGGTAAATACGTGAAGCATGTTTTGAGAATGGTACTTTGAAGAGGAAAGATTGCTGTTGAAACAGAACGAAAACAAAAACAAAAAACTTCTAAGAACGAAGAGACAATTGAACGGAAAGACAACCGGTTGATGATTAGAATGGAGATGATGAGAAAGTGAATCTCTCTCTCTTGTTAGAATCATACATAAATAATGATGAGATCAGGGGGGGACGGGTACTTGTCTGTGTGTTTACTCAGGCTAAGTGATGGCTTAATGAGAGGGAAGACAAGTAAGTAAACAGACATCGGAGTGAACAATAAGAATTAGATGAAGAGGAAAAGATAATGGTGGGGTGGAAGACGGTGATAGACTAAATACAAAAAAAAACAAAAAAAAACAAGGATGAGGCTAGACTGTCTTACTCATTAAAATTTTGCGGATTTGCTTGTCATTTTAAACTGATGGAATTTCCTGCTCGTTTCTTTGTTTTGTTTTGTTGTTGTTGTTTTTGTTGTAGTTGTTTTTTGTTTTTTTCAAATTTTAAAAATAATCTTTCTTCATCATTCGGTATAAAATACAAGATGAACCCGTGGAAATTCCATGGTTTAATTAGAAAGAACCACCTAGCATTATATTAATAGGTTTAATGCTTTATCTATGAGTTTATACATATCATAAAATTATATATATATATATATATATATATATATATATATCATGTCACACCAGTAGCACGGATATCCATGACAATCTTACGCCAACCCTCCCAATCATTCGTTGCTCCCGGGAACTCCTCTGCGTAGCATCCAGCATCCTCACATAGTTGGTCAATATAGGTCCTGGCTGGGCGGCCCACACTAGCACGCCCATGTGCTTCCACAGGAGTATGTCGCTTATGAGCTCGTCCTTGCTTCTCCAGCAGTGTCCCGCATGCCTAGTCTATCTTACTCGTATGGTTTGGGAGATGGGGAGCATATATCTATATCAGTTTCACGACCGAAGGTATATGAGGCTCTTTTCTAACTGTTTCCTAATATTTGACCACACACACACATATATATATATATATATATATATATGGTCGGTGCATGCTTCCGACCGTGAGCAAGCATGGTTGGGGGATCCTGAACAAGCAGATTTCATATATTTTATATGACTACAACAGTATGAAAAATTCCATGTCGCATAGATATGAAAGATGTGGAATTGATATATCTATAAGGAAAAGAGTACTCAATATCATTAGTAGAGCATATATATCTAAGTAAGGGTAGCAAAGATACAAACCCAACGGTGCTTGGTTTTCAAATCATATTAATATATATGTA
>CM042144.1:103130382-103145382 GCA_023376005.1 Doryteuthis pealeii | reverse complement strand
CTCTGTAATCACTGTTCGATACACACACACGCACGTGCATACATACGCACATTATATATATATATATATATATATATATACATACATATATATATATACATACTATATAGATGTAATTTTCCATTTATGAGATTAGTATTGACCAGATAATTATGTGCACTGACAAGGAAGTTGATTGTGTGATGAAAAATACTTTTGTGTTAAATAAAAACTTTTTATAATTTCTGGAAACGGTCTATTGATAAACCCCCTCACACAACCTTACCTCATCCCATATATATATATATATATATATATTGAACTGATGATAAAATCCATTATATCTGTAAAAAAGATTTCTACTGGATTCACCCCAACGTCACAAATAAATTTGATGAGTAAAAAAGATGTAGAAATAAATTTTTTCTTTTTCTTTTCAAAACTTAATAGTCAGAAAACGAGCAAATAATGTTTTCTTTCATCGTATTTTCCTGAGCTATCTCGTTTACTGAAGAAAAAAACAAACTTCCAAGATAGCATTGAGAAATATAATCTGATTCGATTTTGACGTATTCTATCAAATAAGCTGAGATTGTACCGAGTGTTTCTCGTGAAAATTAACATTTTATTTGTGCCCGACCATTTTTTTTTTGTGCCTTAGGCAAATATACATCTAACACTGATGTTCTATTAGCTCCAACTTGGGCGTTCAGTCGTGGTGGAACTGGGTAGACAAGTTATTGGTCTATAATTGCTAGGAATGGTTCCTTTTTGTGGGTCTTTCTGGGTTAGTGTAGTTATGCCTTTTGTCATACATTCGGGTACGTTTGCTTCTTGTCGGCATCTATTCAGTTATTTGTATTATTATATTTGTATTATTGTATTTTTTAATAATTATTAATGTTTCTTCTTATTATTATATTATTATTAGTAGTAGTAGTATAAAGTAAAAAACACCGTCCGGGCGATGTAAAAATAGATTTTTAAACATATTGCCTGAGGGGTGGGAGTAAAAAATTCAATGTCAGCGAGTTTCTACCCTAAGTAATTAAAATCATCGAATTCATCAAAGGATTAAAAAATAAAACAATTTGAAATGTAAACTTTAAATATGTATTAAAATAAAACAAACTATATATAGATATATAATACCAGTCATGTATTTATTAAAACTTGTTTTGAAAAAGAATAAGGACTGTCTAATGTTGCATGTTCAAATTTTGACTGTATTTATTCTATGTTATGACGATTTTGGTTAATGTGGGTAATGTGGACTCAATGAGAATTTTTCCCACCTGCCTTAACCAGTGGTACACTCCTTGTTACGGTCAAGTAAATCTGGAAGCACCGGTTCCCGCTAAATCATTGATGTCAACAGAGATGAGCCTGTTCAATACTTTATTGGGTATCCACTTAAACAACAGCGGGTACTGTAAGCAATCAGAATCCTTTGTTTATCGAAATGACTTGATTCGGTATTAAATCTCCCGAAAGAAGGTTGATATGCCGTTAACCAAATTAACCAGCCAAGATATGTTGAAAAAACCGGTTCCTGCTAGATCTCTGAAGTTAAGCAGATTCTTAAAAAATATTTTCTTCATATATATATATATATATATATATATATATATATATATATGAAGAAAATATTTTCAAAAGATATAACAAACACAGGATGTTACGATCCCAGAGGAAACAATTTTATGTGTCTATACTTAAGTATTTCGGTATTAAACCATCATCCGGACACTGTTACAGATTTTTTTTGTGAGGGAGAAAAATGAAAAATATTAAGTGTATAGTGAATGTGTTCTGATGATGGTTTAATATCAAAGTATTGACACATAAAATTGTTTCCTCTGTGTGTAACATCCTGTGTTTGTTATATTTTTGAAAATATTTTCTTCACATATTGTCGGATCAATTTCCTCATCGTATATATATATATATATATATATATATATATATATATAATATATATACGTAATTGATATCGAAAATATTCGAATAAAGGGATATGTAAGCTTAATGTATATATATAATTATATATACATAATTGATATCGAAAATATTCGTATAAAGGATATGTAAGCTTAATGTATATATATATATATATATATATATATATATATACATAATTGATATCGAAAATATTCGTATAAAGGGATATGTAAGCTTAATGTGTATATATATATATATATATATATATATACATAATTGATATCGAAAATATTCGTATAAAGGGATATGTAAGCTTAATGTATATATATATATTATATATATATATATATATATACATTAAGCTTTCATATCCCTTTATACGAAAATGTTCGATATCAATTGACTATATATATATATATAATTTCAATCTCGATTTATTCGATTTCTTTTCAGAGATGCTTTGCTTTCAAAGAATCTGTAGCTATTCTATGTAGACTACAAATATTCACGCACGTTAGAATTTTCATCTTGACATTTATTCACTTAAAACACAATTCCTCTGGGATTCATTTTTGTTTAAACGTAAGACAAAAACATTTTGTTTCAAAAAGTTTTAAAAAATCGGATTGACTTACTCTTGTTCTGGTTTTGTAACCCAAAGTACTCCGTGAAAACGCGATGTGGAATTCCTTATTTTAGATCACTTCCTGTCAAATAAACAAAAAATAGAAAAATATCAGAATAAAACATCCTACCAGAGTAACTTACAAATATTCAAGTTTGGCACAAGACCAAAATTAAGAGCACTCAGAGACTTGACAAATTCATAATATATTATATATATATATATATATATATATATATATATATATATTATGAATGAACAAATAGTCTAATAATTAATGATCCATTAATTAAAAATTCTATTTTACTATCTTATTAAATAGTGTTCAACATCGATGATATATATATATATATATATATATATTATATATATATATATATATATATAAGAGAAAGTTTTATAATTTGCTTGAAGCATTGTGTATATATTGGTTTGGAGGTTGATTTAGAAGGCTATCACAATGCAGGTGTAAAGAAAAAATAATAATACGGTTACAATGGTGTTGTGTGTTAACCTGTATTTTATTCTTGAATTTTCGAGATAAATCTCTTTTTCAAAAGATCACTGAAACTGAAGTTGTCTAGTTATGGCTTTTCTATTTAAATGGATTTTTTTAAAAAACTTATACAGTTATATAAAAATGCCACCATTTAAAAAAAAATTAATTTAAATAGAAATGCCATAACTAAACTACTTCAGTTCCAGTGATCTTTTGAAAAAGAGATTTTATCTCGAAAATTCAAGAATAAAATACAGGTTAACACACAACACCATTGTTACCGTATTATTTTTTTTCTTTACACCTGCATTGTGATAGCCTTCAAAATCAACCTCCATACCAATATATATATAATATATATATATATATATATAATTATATATATATGTGTGTGTGTGTGTGTGTGTGTATGTTAGGATAGCGTAAACACAATGTCGACCGCGCTTGGTGACTATCAGTTTCTCGGCTATGCGTGAAATTGCCAGTCACTGAGCGCCATTGACTATTTCTACGCTTTGTCAATATATATATATATATATATATATATATATATATATATATATATATACAGAGAGAGAGAGAGAGGGAGAGAGAGATTGAGAGAGATGTGTGCATAACCTTTTCCGCAGATGTTGATATAAATGGACACATGTATATTTCCATCTTTGTAATTCAGAGGAATATCCCTGGTGCAATTAAACAGGTGACTGCAATGACGCATTTCAAAATATGAACTGAATCTTTGGGTGGGTGTGGGTGGGGGAGGAAATGATTGCTTGCATTACAAACTGATTTACAGACAGAATGACTGACGCAACAGCAAACATGTCGTTCGTGTTCATCCATTTACGGTTGGATTCAAATTACAACATAACATTCACACGATCAGCACAGAAAAACAACGCGCGACAGAAAGTTTCACTTTCCACTGTTCTTATCGGACAAGTGAATAAAACAAGAGGAAGTCCAAATCAAGGAAAATGTTAGGTAGATATTTTAAATATTGTGGATGCGCTCGCCGTGTCCTGGTTATCGTCGTAAAAAATTGAAACGGTGACCCGAATTCAAATCGTGGTCGAGGCTGTTCGCATTTTCACATAGCACTACGTTGCAAATCAGAAATCAACGATAACTTAAAATTGGTTGACTTTTAGACTTTTTTATGGTCTTTTTTGGATTTCATGGGCGAAAATGCTTTTATAACCCAATTTTTAGGAGCAGGAAAGCTCTAGAACTCATTTTACAGACAATAATAGGTTACAAAAAGTTGCCATTTTTCGCGACCCCTCTCAAATTTGGAGAGCTAAAACTCGACATAACTTCGCCAATTTTTAACATTGGAAGTTCAAATTTTGGGGATTGTCTAACTTTAACAGTCCACACATGGACAAAATTTCAAAAAGATTGAAATGGCAACAACACTGGAATAACAACATCCATAATAAACTCTTCCTCATCAAACCCACTTTGGGAGGCTGGAGACTAACTTTAAGGAAGTCTAGAAAGGAACAATTCATTGTGTGCCGATTACGCATTGGTCATACAAGACTAACGCACTCCAATATACTCAAACAACAACAACCACAATGTGGAATATGTCAAACACCTTTGACAGTTAAACACTTATTCATGGAATGCAGGTTTCTGCTCACATCAGAAACTGTTATTTTAAAGCAAACAATATGAAAAATCGGTTTGAAAATGTCAACATGGAGGATATTCTCTCTTTTTTGAGAGAAATAAAATTATACCATAGAATGTAGATATGAAACAAATCAATAATCCCCAATAATGTTAACACATTTTTAAAACCAATTACTAAAAAGTATAAATATAAATACACGATATGTATTACTTCCTAACCGTTAGGCATGACATAACCCCAAATGGGTTGATATGCCGTTAAAATCAATAGACAAACAAACAAACAGAAAGATTGAAAGAGGTGGGTGACAATTTTACTTTTTTCTAGGTGATTTGATTACCCCTACTACACTTGGGAAAGGTATGAATCCAATTATTCTCCCTTAAGTTATAAGTAAATTTGTTGTAGAGAAGACGTGATACCCCTCTGTTTAGAATAGACTATTCTAATTGAATATGAACATTGATGGTATTGGTCTCAGTGGCCCCCGTCTTTACTAGCTGCCCACGGCGGCTGGGCAAATACATCACGTGATTCTAGGGGACCGTCCCCCAGGCAACACCTGTCCTCTCGATTTAAATGGCTAAGGATGGGTTTATTTCCCGGTGCCTAAAGTGTCCCAAAAGGGGAATGCAGAGGGGATCACCAGATTTTTTATCGCATGAGCTTCGGTTTGTACGTACCATCCCATATTAAAAATACCTTGTGTCACATCCTTTCTTGGTGGAAGGTTGAGGTAAATAACGCCCGCCTTTACATCTTAAACAAGTTAGTAATATACCACTTGTTAGCACATTCTTGCGCGTATTGTTAAATAAACCCTTTCATTTATAATTTATGCTTCTAGTTATCATTTTAATAACCATCCTCCAGTTCTGGAGATCTGGGGAATGTGGAGCACCCCTTCATCAACATTGCTCCTTGGTCCACTCTGGTCCGGAGAAATAGTACCTGTTAGGGTCCCATCTATGGATTA
This sequence comes from Doryteuthis pealeii, assembly GCA_023376005.1. Taxonomy (NCBI): domain Eukaryota; kingdom Metazoa; phylum Mollusca; class Cephalopoda; order Myopsida; family Loliginidae; genus Doryteuthis; species Doryteuthis pealeii. The sequence continues at coordinate 103,139,717 of CM042144.1, read as the reverse complement.
AATAGTAAAACATGTTCGATTACGACAAGAAAGTTCCCGAGTTCGAAAAGAAGGTTCCGAGTCCGAGTCCGAGTCCGAGTAGGTTCCCGAGTAAAACAAAAAACCAAACCAAACCAATAACCATCCTCAGTAATATTACATTAATATAGTAGGCCAGACTGGGTTCTTTAACCTTGGTAAAGCAACCGAACTAGGAGAAGGAAAACTTTGAATTCAAATCTGTTATACACCACTTTAAAAAAATTGACCATGCGTTACATCCTACTCGTTGGTAATTACATGTAATGCGACTGATTTTTTTTTTCTGAGATTGTCGGGGATCATTCTGCGTTTACTTTTAAGTTTGAGTTTGAGTTTTGTTTAACGGCATATCAACCTCTGTGGGTCATTCAATGCCAAAAAGGTTATTTTGGATTTCAGTCTTTAAAGTAGTGGTTCTATGGAGATAATTGGTTATGTTCTGTTATATTTTGTTGAAAAGGTTGCTTTTTTTTTTTAAAATTTAAAATGTTTTCAGGGTTTGTATTCTTAAAGAGGTCTCTCAGGTTTCTTGCTTGATAGTAATTGGCGCGGATATGTTTAAGTCTGTTACAATTTAGAAGAATATGCTTGGTTGCAAGTTGTACTTTGCATGTTGGGCACACTGGGGCATCCTCTCCTTTTAACAGGTACGAATATCTATCATCAAATCCTTGTTTGTCTTGTAAAGCTTGTTTTCTATGACGATAACCGTTACATAACGTGTATATTGTAGCTGCAAACATCTCTCGTCCAACCATGCTAATATGTCCCTTTTATCTATTACAGTTTCCTTGGAAATAAATAGAAGGATTTAATGTTAGATTGATTCTTGCAATATAGACATCTTAGAAATTGGCAAATGCCCGGGCGGGTATACTGGCAAATCACCCTATATACTTTAAAAGACATACTGGGTGACATAACGCTAGGGTGGCCCAAAATTAGCCGGAAATGCGTTTTTGACAAAATGAATTTAGCCCCCTTACAGAAAATAATTTATCAAAAATCAGGGAATTATCATTTTAATGAAATTTTCAGTGTTTATTTATCAATGAATGATCTTTATAATGCATTATTTATTTTATTTCAAAACTTTCTCATTTTTTCAGTTCACCTAATTTTGACACCCCTTATGTTGGGGGCGTAACATTTTTGCGAGTTGGTCATTTTCTGTACTAATTACAGTATAAATAAAGAGATAAAAAACCGAAGTTAGGAATAGAAACAAAAAAAATTACGGTGGCTTCTCTATAAGAAAATAAGTACCGAAATCGAAAAATAAAATGTAAAAAGATAATAGATAATTATCTTTTGGAGATTTCTTTTTTACTCATTTCGATAATTATCTAATTCGCTATTATCTTATAAAAGAAAAAATTATACATCGATATTTTTTCTGCTTAAAAAGGGGGGGGGACATTTTCAATAGAGTTTTTCTTCAAAACTTATTGCTGTTTACACCTAAAATAAGGCTTGCATTAAATAGATATTTATTTCTAGAATCTAAAAATATAACATTTTAAACTTAACATCAGGCTTTTCATATTTTAAATGAATTCTATATATTCATTTTTCATAGCAAAAATAATAAATTAAAGTTTTGAAATAAAATAACAGATGCATTAATAAATTCATTAATTGATAAATTAATACTGAAAATTTCATTAAAATCGGATAATTACCTGATTTTTGGAAAAAAAAAATTTTCTGCAATCGCGAATGTTACATTAAAATTATAAACAAGAGCCTAAAACCATTGAAAAAGACCATTAAATAATAGATTTAATTAATTTTAATTTGTTTTTAAAAACGTAGCAAACGATTTTTGGGGGGCCACTCTACATCATGCCAACAAAGAGAATGTTGTTTGGTGTTTCTAATCTGAGGCGATGGTATTCAAGTATTTTTTGAAAGCCACATTCAGTTTTCCAATGTTTTTTCTCTTCACATTCTCATAGATCTATTTTGTCAGGTCTCGGTTTCCACATCAAATGGTAACGTCTACGATCATAGTTAGAAAGTCGCAACGGGAAGCCCGTGAGACTAGCGATTTGCTCTGGCCAAACAAAATCGTGAAAGGCATAAATATACATAATTTAAGCATTAAAACGTCTCGATAAACCGTCCCCTTGTGGTTAGAAAATGTAATAGAAACAAAAGTATTATAGAAAACCTAGCGTAATGTATCAATCTTCAATAATAAAGTTTACCTCTGTGAAGAATTGTATCGTATAAGTTGACATTTGGGATTGTTCTATCTTTTTTTTGTTTCTTTATTTCAATGTAAAAAGGTATAAATTCCACTTCGCTCAATTTCATGATGTGATTAGCATCTCGTCTACGAGATTTGTTCGTATTTCATTTTATTATTTATTGGCTCAATGATCCACTGAGATTTATATTCTATCTAGCTTATACATATTTACCAACCCCTCCGCACGAGCAGGATGCAACACAAGGTCAATTTCTTAAGCGGAGTTTAACGGGTTTGAATTCAGAGTTTTTCTTCTCCTAGACCGGTTGCCTAACTAAGGTTAAAGAGCCCAGTCTGCCCTACTATTTACCCATAGCTGGAGGGAGAGTAGGATTCATACCTTTCCCAAGGGTATTAGCACTAAGTGAAATAATTGCCACGTCCAGGATTTGAACTTGGGTCGACGAGTCCATTTCCCATGACTTTAACCATTACACCACGCGCTTCCTATCTAGCTTATAAGCCGCCGTATCGGGACGCAATCAAACCAGTTCTTGTGGAGGCCTCTTGGTGAGGACTTCGGTCCAACAATGACAAATCATTTCGACATTTGGGTTTGTCTATTTTCCTTCTTTGTTTTTTGTCTTTTTTTATTTAAAGGAAAAAAGGCATGAACTCTAATTCGTTCTACTTCTTGATCTAATTAGCATTATAAGCTTCACAAGATTAACAACTCCTCAGTGAGATTCGTTCGCTTTTATTATTATTATTACTAACAAAATAAAAAACACCCTCCAGGTGATGTAAAAATAGATTTTTGAAACATATTGCCTGAGGGGTGGGAGTTAAAAATTCAATGTCAGCGAGTTTGTACACAAAGTAAGTAAAATCATTAAATTCATTAAAGAATCAAAAAATAAAACAATTTGAAATTTAAACTTTAAATATGTATTAAAATAAAACAAACTATATATAGATATATAATACCAGTCATGTATTTATTAAAACTTGTTTAAAAAAACAATGAGGACTGCCTAATGTTGCATGTCCTAATTTTGAGTGTATTTATTCTATGTTATGACGATTTTGGGTAATGTAACGAAAGCAGTGGCGTAGTTTTTCTTACAGACAAAAACCGGAAGCGAATCTCCATTATTGATAGATTTATTGGCTGAATAATTAATTGAGATTTATACTCTCATGAGCTTAAAAGCTGCACTTTCGGACCGCAATTAAGCTAGCTCCGGTGCAGGGCACTTTTTAGTAAAGAGAATTATTATAGTTCTATGCAAGCATCTCCACCAAAAAAAGGGGATCCTGGCTCTGGCACTAAAGTGGTGAGTTTTGGTTCGTGAACTTTGGGAGGGAGGGGCTTTATTCCTACGTTGCCATGAGTACTAGTTATGGCCCCATATCTGGGTCAAATAGATCTGTTTAAAAATAAGAGGTCAGGTCAGCCTATGCACTTTTCAACCGACACTTGTATTTTATTGAATCAAAGTAATTTAAATCATGTTAAATTTGTAATTTATGGTCAACAAACTTAAAAGCCGTGGAAATTAAGCTAGCTCAAACGGAGGGCTCTTGATTGGGTCTTAGGCCAAACGATGACAGTTCATAGATTGAGTGTATATCAAATTTTATTAAACTTACTTTTTCAAATAAATCTTTTCATTAAAACGATGATTTAATTTGTCTATTTGGAACTTATTACAAATCTGCATGATAAACACCATTTGCTTTTTAAGTGTTGTATACTCTCTTTCTTTACTTCTATTATTCTTCTGCTCATCTTATAGCGTCTGGACTTTGTCTTGGGGACTTCGTGTCTGGTCTTCCATTGGGGATTTCTCTTTATCAGAATCCCTGTGTCATTGGTAGTTTTTAGATAATAACACAAGACTTCGATTTACTTAGATCATATTTTATTTCGAAATCCCCACCAGACTACCTGCACACATTGAGTACGGCAGTGCGCATAACACGACTTACCACCTTCGTGGTTGGGCCAATACTGAACTAAAACTCTCTCTAATCTAAACCGGAAGAGGGTCTTCTCCACCGATTCTCACGGTATCCACCGGAAGGATCAGGATGAGGTCAAGCCTTGTGATTCAATCCTTCAAGGCCGCCGGCTACACTTATAACAGCCATTTTGGTTTCTACACTACTGTACATAAGTATTAGGAATCTAATAATTATGTAACATTAGGAGCATACTGCTGCTGAATGTGATAGACAACAATAAACTGCAAAAAATCTCAAAATTGATCACTGCATTTAAGTTTGCATTAATATTTTTGCTTCCTTTTTAGAATTTCAACGATAATTATTCTGCTGCCGCTTAATTTAAAGAAAATTTGAAGGACGTAGGTCCTTACTTGCCCCCCCAAAAACAATTATTTCTATTCCACAGGTGACTCTCCATGGATTTTTGGCAATTCATTTCGATTGTTCAAAAATTTGTTTCCAAGTTGTAAAAATTGTTATCGTACTACCCCAGGGATGGAGGGATAATGCATACCTTTCCCAAGGGTATTAGCGCTATGTGAAATGCAAACAGCCTCGTTCGGGATTTGAACTTGGATCCTCGAGTCCATTTTCTATGACGATAACTATTACACAAACACACCCCTTAAGTAGAGTAGTTGTTTCTTATGGGTTATTTTGCACACGGTCCTATCGAATATGAATCATTTTATATAAATATACCTAACCCACAGGTGGGTACTGACAGATGCATTCCGGGTCAAAGATGCCCCGGGAGTAATTGCAATGAATGGGTACTCCACACTCACCAGATCTCCAGAACTGGAAATTTATTATCAGATGCATTTTAATGTCATACCAAAGACATCCAATCTTTTGGATGGGGGTATATCTTGGTATAGGATATAAGCAAAATCGTCACTTCTATTTATTGACTTTACCAAGCAATAGCAAGATTCCGGTAGAAATTGACCTATTGGAGGAGAGGACAAAAAGCATATAAGATCGTTTGCACTGTGCTTAATATCACCTACCAGAAAGACTCATCTTTGGATTAACACCAGAGCTTATTACGGGCGTCGGACTTATATATAATCAGAAAAACAACAGACATTGGATTAACACCAGAAAGACTAAAGGCTTAGGATTAAAACTAGAAAGACTACAGATTTAGGATTAACACCAGTATTCTTTGAACAACAACATAACGCCCACAATGGCTTCAAGGATTCTTATAGTGTGTCTTTCACCTGTGCCAGGAATACCGTCAACGCATTCTACGCCTCGCTGACAGGGCGGTGTAAAAACTTGAATTGAACCTAGATTCAAAAACTGACTAGCATTTCTGAAACATACACATTTGGATAGAAAGACATAATCATTTTTATTTAAATCAGCACTAAGTACACAAGTAATCATTTACAAAACATGTTTGCTGTTTCTCCACGTCATCAGGTCAAAATTGAATCTGTTTACTTTTGCTAGTGACAAAAGATCACCTGAAACTTCCCAGCAAGTGACTTTTCAGACTAATAAGAATTTGCAGGTGCTACCAGGTGAACATAGAATTTTAGTTGTGAATGCAATTAAATCGGCTTTGATTTCGATTCGTATATATAATCAGAATGGACATTCTTGACATAGGATCTTATTTTTTTTAAAATGCTTTTTTTTCTTCTTTATGCGCTTAGATAATATGTTTACGTCTCCGGGATATGGGGGGGGGGGTGCGCGCCTCGGTGTGTGTGTGTGTGTGCAAGGGGAAAATAGGCGTGCTGGGGAGAATATCGATATTATGAGTGTAGATTAATGTTTCTATAGATATATAACGAAAACCAAAACAAATACAATTATAACAAACATCTATATATATATATATATATATATATATATATATATAGAGAGTTTTATAATTTACTTGAAGCATTGTGTATATATTGGTTAGGAGGTTGATTTAGAAGGCTATCACAATGCAGGTGTAAAGAAAAAATAATAATACGGTAACAATGATGTTGTGTGTTAACCTGTATTTAATTCTTGAATTTTCGAGATAATATCTCTTTTTCAAAAGATCACTGGAACTGAAGCAGTCTAGTTATGGCATTTCTTTTTAAAATTATTTTTTTTTTAAATGATGGTATTTTTATATAACTGTATTCTCGTGTTGTATGTTTACGTGAATGCGTTTTTTTGTACTTGCGCGTATGTTGTCATGTGCGTGTCCATGAAAATGCGTGTTGGTTGTGACGTTATGACTGTATCTTAGCGCAGGATTGCACGTGCATATGTATGTGCGTATTAAAGAGCGTATTTGTGTTTGGTATATATATATATATATATATATATATATATATATATATATATATATATATATATAACAAAAATATATATCTGTATACATAACCAAAACACACAAACACTTAATTGATTTTCTTATGTATTTTTTTTAATTGTAATTTTCGACTTTAGGCCGAGTTTTAGAAAAATCTATATATGTGGGCGATACATCACTCAACTGATTTATATTAAGTCTTTATAGTAATAATAGTCATTTCTTAAAATAAAACGCCTATTTTTTTTATTTTTGAAAAAATATTTTTTGTGGAGGAGGGCTACGAATAAAAATTAAATATAATTCTAATAATATTTCTGACAAAAAAACTATTTCAAAAATAAATTTATTTATAAATGAAGTAATGAAAATTTCATTAAAATTGGACAATTTAAAATTGATTTTAGATAGATTTAAAAATATATTTTTTTGGGACGAAAATTCGATTTTCTAATAGTTAATGGTAATTATTATGTCCCCTTTTTTGAACGGTTAAAATTTAACGTAAGCATTAATTTAAAACACGATTCCAGGAATATTGAAAAGAAATTATGATTACAATCAAACTTTTATGAATGAGTCAAACTTCTCTATTAAATAAACCATAAAAGGGTTTTATATGTTATTAAACAAATAGGCCAAGGTAAATTATCATTAGCTTCTGTCTCGGTGGATCATGTTTGGAAATTTACAATAAAAGTTATGTCAATAACACTGGTTTACAAAGAAATTGAGGCAAGCACAAAAATATCGGTTTTAACCTAATTTGGGGGTGCTGAATATCAGATTTGAAATCCGTTTTTACTCATCACCTCTAGTTTTTTAGATATGCATACTGTACATAAAGGCGTATATGCATTCAGGGTTAATCTAATAATTCTAATATTGTGTGACTTATGTCTTCTTTTTTAATTATTATGCAGGAAACTGAGAGCATGGGAAGCATTTAAGTCAGTCTGTAGTGGCTTCCTTAGTAACACACGCGTACCAAATTACCAAGCCTGTATTGAGAAGTTGCTAAAGACTTAGGAGGATATGGGATGCCGAATGTCACTCAAAATTCATTTTCTCCATTCCCACCTCAACTTCTTCCCTAAATACCTTGGAGCCGTGAGTGATGAGCACGGAGAAAGATTCCACCAAGACATTACGAAGATGGAGAGCAACTACCAAGGCAAGTGGAACCCCGGCATGATGGGAGACTTCTGCTGGATGCTCTTGCGAGACATCGCGGAGGCAAAATACAGCGGATCATCTTCTGTCTGCGGTACTATGAATTGTGTACATTGTGTCATCCAAGTGTATTTATTTCGTCAATGTTCTTTATCTATCCTGTTTTATCTGTAATAAGCTGTTGCAACTGTTGAATATACTCTGTATATACTAAACTGAGACTATTTAAAAGACAGAAAACTAAAGGTGATAGAGCAAAACTGTTTATAAATTTGAATTCAGCACTCAAATTAGTAAAAAACACCTATTCACATTCATGCCTCAGACAAAAAATATTTTTTGTAAACCAGTGTAATTATGCATTTACCCAATCCAGGTTGGTTTGTTAGTTGGTCGGATTTTACGGCATGTCAACTCTTGTTCGGTTATTTTATGCCGAAGACGTTTTTTTTTGTATTCCTTTTTGATATTCAATTTAAAAAAAATTAAGCTCAATTCTTTAAACATTTTTCTACTTAACCCATATATTTGACCCTAACAGGTACTACCACTTCAGGTTAGGGTGGACCTCGGAGTAATGGCGAAGAACGGGTACTCCCTACTCTCCAGAGCTCCAGAATTGGAAGTTCATCATGAGAAGCAGTTTAACGTCATTCCCAGGTTATAAATACTCTCAGGCACCGCCTTCTAGCACATATAGGATAAAAAGGGCAATAGGGTTGGGACAATCATAAAGGTACTACGGCTCGACGTTACGTGACCAGCTGATTGATCGGAGAGGGCCTTTCCGAAAACCCGTCTAGCCTAAATAAGGGCTAAAGTGGGGTGCTGAATGTCACTGACTGCTCAGCCTCCAGGATTCCGTCTTTAAGCATGACGAGTCGCCACTCACGACCAACAAGTGGCCCTATTGGAGAGATTTTACCCCTCTGTAGAGGTGCAGTCGGTGTATTCTACAGCCCCAGGCGACAGGGCGGCTCAATTAAGGACAGGATGCGACACAAGGTCAATTTAAAGAGGAATACAGCTTGTTTTAATTCACAGTTTCCCTTCTTCTAGAATAGTTGCTTTAACAAGGCTAGAAAGCCTAGCCTGTCCCACTAATTATACTTAGTTGGGAGAAGGGGAAAACTATCATTGCCTTTCCCAATGGCATTGGGTCGAAGTGAAAGGCAACAGCCTAGTCTAGGATTTGATCTCCATTTCCTACGACGATAATCGTAACGCTAAGTGCGCTCCAAAGGTGTAAGTAATTAAACGTATTGTTTTAGCACGGTTTTGTCGGCATCCTTACATCTACTAAAGACGGTGGCGTAGTGTCCACAATCTTTTTTTTTATCTGAATCTGTGTGAGTGGCTGAACAGACCAATTTTTGAATGGCAATCTCTGGTGCTGTGACTCCAAACAAACAGTGATATTCTCTGGTGTTGCTGTTGTCTCTCCTTCCTTCTGGCTCTCTTTTCTGTGGTGTCTTCTTTCCTCTCTTTTTCACTCCTTTTCGTCCCTTGTTTGACGAGAAGCTGCCAGGCCGCTCGGTTTTCTGCACAAGCCCTCCATGTGTTGGTGCTGATGTGGCATGTCTTCATGTCCCTCTTGCAGACATCTTTAAAGCACAGGCATGGTAT
>CM042144.1:103112882-103122882 GCA_023376005.1 Doryteuthis pealeii | reverse complement strand
GATTTCTATATGGTTGTTAACTTATCAATTACAGTACATGCCTATCCTATGTATATGTTGACATTACTTTCAGTAGAGGAGATATTGCTACCAAGATTTATGAACTGGTCTACTAATTTCAGAGATATCATCTTGATTAAAACACAAACTCTGTTTTATCAGAGTTTATGTAGAGACCAATGCCTATTGCTAAGTAGCTAAATACGATATGATACTCCTCCTTCCAAAAAAAAAAATTGTGTAACCTTTTGGCTAGTTCTAGGCATAATTGATATGAAATACATTTCTGAAGGCCAATATCAAATTCATATTTCAAAGTCTTTACAAAATGTAACAATTATTCTTGTTCAAAAAAAGATCATCACCAAAAAGTACGAATAAAATCGTCGAAAACGATCGCAGTAGTTAAAACTTAGGAATCTAACATTTTCGGATTACGGGTCTGCATTCGGACCTTAATATTTGCTTACGGAATCAGCCTGATTCCAAAATGGTATGATATATTGAGCTAGGGCCTCAATGAGTATAATTGAAAAAAGAATGACACACTAACATTCGCATCTATTATCCGAGATTTAAAAGATGTTTCATAATCATCTGGTCAATGTAAGCCCTTGCTAGATAGACCACATTGGCATGTCTACGTGCTGGTTTCCACAAGGTGAACGTCGCTTATGAGTTCGTTCTTATTTCTGTTCTTTCGCCTCAGTTAGACACTCGAATGTCATGCTCCATGAGAATGCTTTATCTATATGAGGAATAGTTTGGCAGTTTGTTTTTTTATTTATTTTTTTTTAAGGTTTCGCTAAAAATCACTGACTAATTTCGTTTAATATTAACTATTTTTCTTTTTCCTGCAACAAGAGAACGTATCCTATTTCCCATCTTGTAAGCAACGGAAATACCTTTGTCTACACGATTTTTATCCCTTTTCGTTCCTCAGTCATGATTGCGGAATCTAGGAATGTCTCACCTTTATTATAACAAAACCAACATTGGATAAACTGACTCGTAATTATTTCCGGTAAACTTACATATGTTACTATATATGTAGCCTATTATAGTGCTGCCACCTCTAAGTGTGTTCCATCTAAAAAAAAATAATGGATTGCGTTAGAACACTAATCCTGTCAATGGCCACGTATGTTTATTGTGTGTAGATGTTTAACACTACATAAGGCCATATATTGCAATAACCATTTTTACAACTTTGTTCCGCCGTCGTGGCATACCTAACATCTGGCAATACCCGTGCTGAAAACTGGACGTTTACGATAACCCTAACCGCGTATTTTGAAGTAAAATAATCTCTTTCTCTGAATGTTTGAGATGAGGCTTGACGATTACTATTATCTGCGTTATTCGGACTATTGTCCCCATCTTCATTGTTATTTGTACAACGTTTCGGTCAATATGCCCTCCGGCCTTCTTCGGGTATTTCTTGTCGGACTCGGGAACCTTCTCGGACTCGGGAACCTTCTTTTCGAACTCGGGAACTTTCTTGTCGTAATCGGGAGCCATCACGGAACTTTGAACCTAATCCTTTATTCAGTTCACGGGGGTATCCTGTTCTCATTCCGCTAACCATAGCTGGGGTAGGAGTTGTGTTAATTATTTTTCTAACTGCCTTCACTCAGGATTGAACTCGGGTTCCAGAGATAACTGTCACTTAGAACTGTCTTAACCTAACTACCTTATCCACTAGGCCATGTGTCCAATTGGAAAATTGAGTGTGAAGGTTCCCGAGTCCGAGAAGGTTCCCGTGTCCGACAAGAAATACCTAAAGAAGGCCGGAGGGCATATCGGCCGAAACGTTGTATAAATAACAATAAAGATGGGGACAATAGCCCGAATAACGCAGATAATACTAATAATCTCTTTGTTTACAATATGGACGTCTGTTCAAAATGAATCCTGCAATTTGATATAAATTTTCCAATCTGCACAAGCCGAATTATTGCTGCAAAAACGTAAAGAAGGTGACAAGTGGAGGCATTGGCCTCAATGTGAACTCAGAAAAAACGAAGTTCATGTGTTTTGAATAAGATGGTGGAATCTCCACACTGGATGGTAAGCCTCTAAAATTAGTAGACCAGTTCACATACATAGGTAGTAATAGTTCATCTACAGAAAGTCATGCCAATGTACGCACAGGAAATGCATGGACTGCAATAGAAAGATTATCAATTTTAATCTCACTGATAAGATAAAGCGAAAATTCTTCCAAGCCGAAACTGTATTAGTGCTACTGTACGGCCGCACCACTTAAATTCTAACGAAGAACTTGAGAAAAATATGGTAGATGGTAACTACACAACGAGCCTGCGGAGTTTTCTTGAAGAAATCTTGAGAGCAGCACCACACAAAAAAGCTGCTGTACGGCCACTTGCCCCGTTTCACACAAACCATTTGAGTCAAACGAACAAGACATGCTGGACACTGCTGCGGAATCCAGAGCGAACCTACAAGTGACCTTCTCCTGTAGACAATGTGGACAAATTAGTGCAGGTCGATCAGCAAAAACCTATCTCAATCAGCTGTGTGGATTCTGGGTGTTATGCAGAGGACTTCTTCGGAGCGATGACCGATACGGACGGTTGGAGAGAGAGAGAGAGAGAGAGAGAGAGGGAGAAATATATATATATATATATATATATATAATATATATATATATAGAGAGAGAGAGAGAGAGAGAGAGAGAGAGAGAGAGAGAGAGAGAGAGAGAGAGATAAAGAGATGAATACATAGCGAGAGAGAGAGAGAGAGAGGGGAGAGAGAAGTGGGATATATATAATATATATATATATATATATATATTATATATATATATATATATATATTACAGATAGTGAGAGAGATAGAGAGAGAGAGAGAGGAGAGAGAATCCGTCCTGTCAGCACACCATGAGTGAAGAATCTCGTTTGGCCATGGTTGATACGAGATTCTATGTTCAGGCATGCGCCGTAAGGTCCCTTCAGAAATTTACACCATTGCCGTACGCTCGTCAAGAAAGTCAAGATAACCGGATCCGCTCCGGACAAACCTTGTATATTGTTTTACTTTTCTTTCTCCTGTCAAACTCCGACATTTCGTGCGTTACGACTTAACACAACTCATTTGTTATTCTTTGTGTCGAAGCACGGATTATCAATACTTCGGTTGTTGCCCTTGTTGCTTTAATAACAAACTCAACCGGCATTGAACAACTGTGGTTGTTATTACTGTCTATGTTCTTCTCTCTACTGAATACGTCAGTTCGGAAGGCTTCGTTGCGCTGATAACAGCCTATTAAAGCAACAACGCCAGACGCTCTTTAAAGGTATCTCATGCTTAGTGTTTATTATGACATATGGTTAGGAGCTTCATCAAACTCTCCTTCTCTGCAATGAATTTTCATAAGCCTCACCTTTTGTTGATCTTGTTTCTTTTGGTTTGGTTTGTTTTGTTTACGGCATATCAACCTCAGTGGGTCATTTTAATGCCGATAAAGTTTTGAAATAAATCAATTCTTAATGGATAATACAATTTTTTTTATAAATACATTTTTCTATTTAACCCATAGATGGGACCCTAACCGGTACTACCACTCCGGGTCAGAGTGTACCAAGGAGCAATGGTGATGAAGGGGTGCTCCACATTCCCCAAACCTCCAAAACTGGAACCTCACCATCAGATAGAGTTTAACGTCATTCCCAGGACATGTAGACCCGCAGCCACCGCCTTCTAGCACCCATATGATAAAAAGGGTTTGTGGCTTGCCATAAGGGCAATAGGGTTGGGAAAATCATTATAGGAGCTAGGGCTTGACGTGACCAGCCGATTGATCGGAGGGGGCCTCTCATACCGCCTGTCTAGCCCAAGATAGGGCCAAAGTGGAGTATTGCATGTCAACTGCTCATCCACCTGGGCTCTATCCTTAAGCATCACGGGTCGCCACCCACGGCCAACAGGTGGCCCCATTGGGGGAGTCTTACCCCTCTGCAGAGGTGCAGTCGGTGCATTCTAACGCCCCAGCCGACAGGGCGGTGACCTTGTTTTGTATTAAACTATGTTTATATATATTTACCAACCCCTCCGCACGAGCAGGATGTGACACAAGGTAAATTGATTGAGCGGAGTTCAACAGGTTTGAATTCAGAGTTTTCCTTCTCCTAGACTGGTTACCTAGCCATGGTTAAAGAACCCAGTCTGCCCTGCTATTTACCCATAGCTGGAGGGAGAGTAGGATTCATACCTTTCCCAAGGGTATTAGCGCTAAGTGAAATGCAATTACCACGCCCATTAAACTATGTTTATAAGCGCCAGTGTCTTTAGTTGTATGTATTTGTGGAGGCGTGTAGCGTAATGGTTACCGTCTTAGGAAATGGAAACCACGAGACGAGTTCAAATCCTGGAGGCGGCTGTTTGCATTTTTCACATAGCGCGAATACCTTTGGGAAAGGTACGAATCCAACTATCCCCCTCCAGCTATGGGTAAATAGTAGAGCAAATTGGGCTTTTTAACCTTGGTATGGCAACACGTCTAGGAGAAGGAAAACTGAATTCAAACCCAAGAGGCTCCCTTTTCCTAAGTCAAAACTACTTTGAGAATTTCTTGTGCAGCTTCCATCTAGCTTATTCTCTAGGCGCTTCGTTAAGGTTCAAGTGGTGCAGCCATACAGTAGCACTGATACAACTACAGCCTGGAATAATTATCTTGAATACGTCCATTAAACATGCACATCTTAACTTTTTACGTGGAGGTGCTGAAAAGTCATCGGACCAACTAAGACCGTACAGCCCTGGAATGTACAAGCTATTCGATCTATTCATTGCACAGTTCAACACATTTGGCGAAAGTCAAATCTAACTTTTCTAAAAATTGAATTAAGGTATTTCCATTCTTGGTAGGGATAAGATATTTTTAAATCCCCTCTCCGTATCTTAAAAACATAATAAAGAAAAATAGATGCAGCGTCTATCGGTAGAGCATCCGCCTCGGAACCACAAGGTTCCGGTTTCGATACCGACCCTCGCCAACTCAGCGCATGAGGTGCACAGCTTTGATATGTGTAGTAAAGTGGGTCCTGATAGTAGGTGTAGCGCTCCACCTCTGGTCTATCGTTCTGGAAAAGGGATAGACTCCCTCACTTACTGGCCGATACCGACTTTACTTACTAACTTGTTCTAAGTATTTTGTTCTACATGCCTCGGTAGAGTCTAACATACTACACAGATGATCTAGGGCTTCTCGCAAATATACCCCCCTCAAGCCGATTTTTAAAATATTTCTGTTATGTACAGAATATCTCAAGCTCGTCTTTCAGATAAGTAAACAATGAACTCCTTTCTTACTAAGTGCCCAATAATTGTGCCTTGTGTCATATTTAAGTTTGCTGAATCACAGGTATAGACTTGATGTAAGAAATTGCTTCTGTATATTTCTAAACAATGTTTATTTTTGCTAATGAAGTAAGTACGAACTGATAAGCGAATTCATAAGCGACGGTCTCCTATAGACTCCTGCACATCAGCATTCATTTACATACAACAGCTATGTATGGACACTGGATGCCGGGCAGAGGAATTGCCAGGAGCAAGTTAATGTTAAGGTATTTCCCTTCTTGGTTAGGCCAAGAACTTTTCATCCCCCCACCCCAACCGTATTTCGAAAACATCACAGAGAGAATTAAATGTCACGTACGTAATTCTTAGTATTTCGTTCTATGAATCCACCCCAAAAATTGCATCCGGACATTAATGAAATGATAACGGGTTTTTTGAAAGGACAAAGAACGCATTTACATTATGACATAAATCTATTATTCACAAGTCTTAAGAAGTTTCTGATGTAAAATCAAAAGTTCACCAAAACGAGACACACTACAATAAACATCCTTAGATAACCGTATCGTTTAACAGAAGTTTCTGTCCAGCTCAGCATAAAATAATGGCGCTGAGTTTGCTGCTAAATTCTGTCTGTTTGTCCCTCTCTCTCTCTGTCTGTCTGTCTGTCATATAAACATCCGCTTTAACCCTCGGGACCTGAGCGTCAGGTATTTGTCATTATCATCATCATCATCATGTCGCGCAGTTAGCACGGATATCCATGACAATCTCTCGCCAACCTTCTCTATCATTCATTGTCCCGGGGGGGTCCTCTGCGCAGCATCCAGTATCCAGTATCCGCGCTGTTGGTCAATGTAGGCCCTTGCTGGGCGGCCCACATTAGCACATTATGTTAGTTACATGAAATGTTTAGTTAAGTAAATAAAAGCTGACATAAATAATATGGTTTTGTGGTTGATGAATGTGTTGGCAACAAGACTGATCTAGAATAAGAAATGAATTAAGTGCGACCGACCACCAAGATGAAGTCCAGACGCTAGAAGATGAACGTAAGATACCAAAGATGAGCAGAAGAAGAATAGAAGTAAGGAAAGAAAGGGTATACAACTGGACACAAGGCTCGAAGCCGGGTAAGTATAAAAAGTACTTATACCCGAGCGGCCTATATTTCTTCTGGGGAATCTCAATGTCATCGTTATTGCTTATAAATAAAAAAAATAAAGTAAAGTCACCGGGCCTAAAGTCGGTATCAGCTAGACAGCGAGGGAATCTATCCCCTTTTCACTAGCGCTACACCAAGAAGATTTTTTTACGTCTGAGGTGGAGCGCCAAACCTATCATTAACTCATTACTTTACCGCACAGATCCCTGTGCTACTCATACGCTGAGTTGGCGAAGGCCGGTATCGAACTAGGAACCTTGTGGTTTAACACTTCGGATCAGTTGACGTGTGAGTAATGACAATAATGGAGTATTTCAACCTCCCAAGACCCCAGTGCTGATGCCACCCCACTAGACGCAGATCTTTCTTTATTTTCAATAAGAGAGGAAAGTTTTGTGATTTAATCAGCGAAAACTTTTTGAGTGTAGGAATCCATTAAAAATATAAATAATACGCTCGCAAATCCGCCGATATATTTTGGTCCTGATAATGGTCTAAATGACCGAAACGTTGCATCGTCGACAATAAACATCTAGTTTCCATAACATCCGTGTTTTGTCTACTTTTCTCCACATATTGTCGGATTAACCTTCTCACATTTCTCCCATATATATATATATATATATATATATATATATAATATATATATAACATACTCTATATATAATTCTCTCTCTATATATATATCATAATCATATATATAATCTATTATATATATTATCATATATAAAATCATATATATATTATATCATATTATATAATCATTTGATATCTATTATATATAATCATATGTATGTATTATATAAACTACCAAAATAAAAAGACACCCTCCGGGCGAAGTAAAAATAATTTTTTGGAAGATATTGCCTGTGGGGATGGGAGCTGAAAATTCAATGTCATAGAGTGCGTACCATAAGTATAAAAAAATCATCAAATTTATTAAAGAAGTAAAAAAAAGAAAGAAAGACAATTTGAAATGGAAACAGTTCCGATAACTTTAAATATTATATTAGAATAAAACAATCTATATATAAGTATATAAACGCCGGACATCTATTTATTGAAACCATGAGGATTGTCTAACGTTGCATGCTCACATTTTGAGTATATTTATTCTATGTTATGACGTTGGATTATGTGTTGGGTAATGTGACGTAAGCAATGACGCAGTTTTTGTAACAGACAAAAACCGGAAGCGAATCTCCATTATTAATAGATAACCATGTGTATATATACAAATATATATAATAATGTGTATATATACATATATATAATATTCTATAATCATATATATAATCATATATAAATGGAACGATTTTGGAGTCTATAAAATACACGCAACTGGTTCACTTTTATTGTATGTATATGTATTCTGTTTAAGAAACGCGTACATTGTGATATAAGTATACGAGCATACTTACAGTTCTTGGCATACATATTGTATTTTCTATACATTAGAGGTGGAACGCAAGTGCATTCATAAATCTTTACTCGGTGTATTACATATGTATAAGTAAGTAAGTAAAGTCGTCGGGGGTGGCCTAATGTCGGTATCAGCCAGACAGCGAGGGAGTCTATCCCCTTTTCAGTAGCGCTAGACCAAGGAGATTATTTTAGCGTCTGAGGTGGAGCGCCACACCTACCATCAGCTCCTCACTTTACCGCACAGATCCCTGTGCTACTCATTCGCTGAGTTGGCGAGGGCCAGTATCGAACTAGGAACCTTGTGGTTTCTAGCCGAACGCTCTACCGACTGAGACAATTTAGCTCATCACTCTCTCATATACATGTACACAATCTACCTTTTCACAAATATATAAATAAATGTAATATAATTTTTTTAAAATGACATAACGGACACATTTCGTAAAATAATACTGATTATATATATTATTAATAATATATATATATATATATATATATATATATATATAAATTGAACAGACTGATAAACAAGGACTGTTGCAGTTTTCTCGTTATTCTGGTATAAAAATTTTTTTCTTATATTCTTATATCAACGAATGCCCTGAAGATGATCTAATTAAATAGATCGAAACGCTGCAGCGTCGGCCAATAAACTTACCACTCAACTTATTTAAACCTGTGTTTTTCAATTTTTTTTAATATATATATATATATATATATATATATATATAATATATATATATAATTTGTGGATATTATATCTATATTAGCTATGCATGGAAATACTTATAGAACAAGCGTACAACCACATAAATCTCTCTCTTCTCTCTCTCATAATATATATATAATATATATATATATTATATATATATACGCGTACAACATACTTGAATAGTATGCATATATATAATATACATTATATTGAATATTATTATATAATATACATATATGAATATTATTATAAACATATACATATATATACATGTCATTTGAAAAGGGCCCATTCACGTCATTTTAAGGAACTGTTAACCCGGGCGAGAAGGCTTTAAAAAGCATCCCCATCCTATCAACAGACGTTACGAAAGACTGATAAACTTCGAAGAAGCGTACTATCACATTCCTACCGACGCACAAATACCCTGTTATCACCATTACTCAAACACGTCCGAAAATTACTTAACTCAGAAAGTCTCGTAGCAATACAATAAAATTTGCCAACAAGTTCTTGTATTATTTGTCAATACGTGGAAATTTAATATTTCCATTGTGGTTTGTCTTCTTTGTCGACAATTTGCTAAACGAGAAATAAGAGCTCCTTTTCGAAAACACCACTAAATATTCTTTACTTAATTACACATGAAGGAATGAAGCCGACCCTTTCGAAATAAAAACCATCGCACAAATGCCAAACCGCAAATAAAAAAGACCTTTCCAAAGATTTTTAGGGTGCTTTCATTATAACTGTTTTTTTTTTTTCCTTTTTTTTGTTTGTTCTGTTTTTTCCTTTTTTTTTTCATTTCTTAGTTCTCTGGCAGGTTCAAGATTTGTTGTATCTCTTCACTTGGTTTTATTTTTGATTCGGTGGTCGGCCGGACGGCAAAATCCACATGATGACAAAGTTCCCTTCTTCTTGCTAGCATTAATTGGTCTAGTCTCCTGGCCAGATTAGGTGATCCATATGTATCTGAAGTCCCAGAGTCTCATCTCCTGGATAGGTTCATGGTTGCATATACTATTTATTTCCATGTGAAATTTAAATTTGCCACAATTCCCAACCAAAAACCAAATGGTTTACCTATTCCATTTCATTGTGATGTGAAAAATTTGAATTTCTTGTACATTCGCAGTGGATTATTATTATATATTATTATTATATGTTAATTCAACAGTAAAAAAGAAGTCAAGTCGAAGGTAGGGTAAAATGAGACAAGTATGTATTTACAATAAGGTACAAGAACGGCTAGCTGCCAACTAACACGAATTTACTGGTTTGTTGAACTATGACAATTCAATACCCAGTTCTCATCCGACCTATTTATCAACGTTAAGTGTCTCGATAACTACTATCGCATAGTGAGAACCGCA
>CM042144.1:103075998-103112782 GCA_023376005.1 Doryteuthis pealeii | reverse complement strand
CAAGATTCTCAGACAGTTGTGCAATATATGCAGTCACCTCACCAGAGATTGCGCCCTATTCTGAACCTCAAGGACAGAAAATAAAATTGGTGCTGTTCGAGACGCCACTGTTCACCCGCAGCACTTCACGCCCCCATCTAAAACCCACACAAGATTGTTGGCACCCTACTACCGCGCATCCCGTCTTAGGATAGATGTAAAGGAAGAAGGAAAAATACAAACAGGCCGCCCACTAACTAACCACATCGACACTCACGAATGGTCACATCCTGTTTAATTACTCATATGCCTAGCACCTATGGCGCTTGTGAGTGATGTTCGCACTTTCAAAGTCACCGATTCACTCGATCGTGGCAAATGGCAGATCCTGTAATCTATGCCTGAAGACTGTTGCCCCTATTACTCTTCCGCACCAGATGGCCATTCTGAAAGGCATTTTAATCATATTTGCGTCGCTTCTCTAGACACAGAGCTAAGAGAGGGAGTATGGAGTCGGCGCGGGGCACACGGTCTAGGCATTGCTCTACTGGGAATGCCTATGTGTATAAGACGCTCTAGATACACTTGAGTTGTAGAAGTAAGGGAAACTGTATATATTAACACAAGCTATCATGGCGTGATAGATCTCTTTTCTTGTGAGAGTGACAATTGTTGAGATTGCACTATCTGAGTTGACCGCCTGTCTATCCATCATGGGGATGTCTGGTATAATGCACTCCGACTGCACCTCTACAACAGTGTAAACAACTTCTCCTCGCAACATAGGGCGACTCGAGTCATCCTTAATGGTAGTGGATACCCTGCTGTGAGGAGCTGAGCAGTCAGTGACATGCAGCGAGTCCCACCATTTTATATCCGCTTACTTAAAGCTAATTATCGAGGAAGTTATTTCAATTGTATGGTCACATCACAAGTCGAGTTTCCAGTAGCACTCTGATATGATCTGTCCAATACCTATTAGCCCGTTATTATTTTTATCATATGAGTTGTGCTAGATATTAGTGTCGGCATACCAAATGAGAGTTATTTCTATGAGACCATGTGGTAAGACGTTAAAAACAGCTTTGACCCTCCTTGTGAAGTTCCAATCTGGAGCATCTGGGAGGCTATAGGGATGTTGAACGGCGCGTTTGACATTACTATCGCCAATTACTCCGAGAGGATCCACCCTGACCTGGAGTGGTAGTACCTTGTTAGAGTCCCATATATGGTTAAGAGAAAAATGTTTAAAAAATTGAAGTGTTAAATTTGTTTAATTGACATACAAAAAAGATGAAAAAAAAACGCGCTTGGTCATAAAATAACCGAACAAAGGGGTGACACGCCGAAAATACACAGACAAAAACTCAACAAAAACAACCTGGATATGGGTAAAACACTAATTACATGGTTTACAAAAAAATTTTTTTGTCTGAGGCAACAAGAAATATGTGATAGGTTTTTATTCTTACTAATTTGGGTGTGCTGAATTCAAATAATATATAATCAGTGTTTGCTCTAATCAGCCTCTAGTTTTCTGTACTACTAATTAAATAGCTATGTTGTTTATGTTACATAATACAGAGTATTATACGTCTTATTTCAACAGTTGCAGAAGCTTATTAAAACAGATAAAAGCAGGATAGATCAAGAACATTGGACGGAATAAATATACTTGGATACAAATGTATACAATTATAGTAAACCGCAGACAAGAAGTGTGTTATTCTTAATGATCTGCTGTATGCTTTGCCTTCGGATGTCACACAAGAGCATCCAGCGAAGTTCTGCCATCATGCGGGGTTCCCCACTTGCCTGGTAGTTGCTCTCCATCTTTCGTAATGTCTTGTGAAATCATTCCCCGTGCTCTACACTCACTCTCCAAGGTTTGGGGAAGAAGTGGGTGGAATGGAGAAAATACATTCTGAGGTGACATTTCGGCATCCCATATCCTCATAAGTCCTTTAGCAACTTCTTAATATAGGCCTTTGGTATTTTGGTTACGCGTGTGTTACCAATGAAGCACTACAAGAACTGACTTCAAAATCTTCACATGCTCTCAGCTTTCTGCATAATAAGCTAAAAAGAAGATCATAAAGTCAACACAATATTAGAAATTCACCCTGATGGCTATACGCCTTTATGTACAATATGTGTACAAAATGTAAGTAATTGCATATTTAAAAAAAAAACTTAGAGGTGAGAAGGTAAAAACGCGATTTCAATGCTGATTCAAGCACCCCCCAAATTAGGTTAAAACAGTTTATTGTTTGTGGCTTGCCTCAATTTCTTTGTAAACCATGTTATTGGACATAATTTTTATGTAAAAAAAAAAAAAAAAAGCCCAAACATGAATCCCACGAGTCAGTACTAATGAATATTACATTGCCTATTTGTTTAATAATACATATAAAACCTTTTAAATGGTTTTTTAGATACCGAAGTTTTGATTCATTGCGATAAAGTTTATTGTAAGTCTAATTTTCTTTTCAAATTCTGATATTGTGTTTAATAATGCTTACGTTAAATTTTACCGTTCAAAAAGAGGAACATAATAATACCATTAACTATTAGAATACGAATTTTCGGTTCCCAAAAAAATTATTTTTAAATCTATTCCTAAAATAAATTTTAAATTGTCCAATTTTAATGAAATTGTTCATTATCCTTGGTATTATACATAAATCGTATTTTTTTGACATAGTTTTTTTGTCAGAAATATTATTAGAATTATATTAATTTTTTACTTCGTAGCCCTCCTCCACAAAAAATATTTTTTCAAAAAATAAAAAAAATAGGGCGCTTTATTTTTAAGAATGACTATTATACATAAAGACTTAATATAAAATCAGTTGATGATGTATCGGCCCACATTATATAGATTTTTCTAAAAACGTGGCTAAGTCGAAAATTACAATTAAAAAAATACATAAGAAAATCATTAAGTGTTTTGTGTTTTGGTTATGTTCAGATATATATTTTGTTATATAAGTATAATATTATAATATATATAATATATATATATACCAACACAAATACGAGCTCTTAATACGCACATGACATATGCACGTGCAATCTGCGCTAAGATACAGTCATAACGTCAACACCACCAACACCGCATTTTCATGACACACTGACAACAGTACGAGCAAGTCCAAAAAAAAACGCAATTCACGTAAATACAACACGAAATAACAGTTATATAAAATACCATCATTTAAAAAAAAATATTTTTAAAAGAAATGCCATAACTAGACTACTGTCATTCCAGTGATTCTTTTTAAAAAAGAGATATTATCTCGAAATTCAAGGAGATAAAATACAGGTTAACACACAACCCATTGTACCTATTACTTATTTTTCTTTACACCCAATTGTGAATAGCCTTCTAAAATTTCAAGCCTCCTAACCATACATATACACAATGCTTTCAAGCAAATTAAAAACTCTCTATATATATAGTATGAATATAATATATATAGGTATATACTAGATGTTTGTTTATGATTGTATTTGTTTTTGGTTTTCGTTAAATATCTAAATGAAACATTATAATCTACACTCATAATATCGATATTCTCCCCACACGCGCTATTTCCCCCTTGCAACCACACACCACACACACGACAATCAGGCACATCACACCACACAGGCGCGCACAACACACACCCATATACCCGGAGACGTAAACATATTTATCTAAGTGCATAAGATAGAAAAAAAAGGCATTGCAAAACAAATAAGATCCTATGTCATAAATGTCATTCTAATTATATATATCGTAATCGAAATCAAAAGCCGATTTAATGCATTCACAACTAAAATTTATGTTCACAACCTGGTACACCTGCAAATTCTTATTACTTTGAAAAGTCACTTGCCCTGGGAAGTTTTTCAAGGTGATCTTTGTCACTGAGCAAAGTAAACGAGATTCAATTTTGACCTGATGCTGAACGAAACAGCAACATTTTGTAAATGATTACTTGTGTACTTAGTGCTGATTTAAAGATAAAAATGATTTATGTCTTTCTATCCAAATGTGTAGTGTTTCAGAAATGCTAGTTCAGTTTTGAATCTAGGTTCAATTCAAGTTTTTACACGCTGTCAGCGAGGCGTAGAATGCGTTGACGGTATTCCTGGCACAGGTGAAAGACACACTATAAGATCCTTGAAGCCATTGTGGCGTTATGTTGTTTGTTCAACGAGAAGACTGGTGTTATCTAAAATCTGTAGTCTTTGTCTAAGTTTTATCCTAAAGCCATAGTCTTCCTGGTGTTAATACCAATGTTTTTGTTTTCTGATTATATATAATCCGACGCCCCGTAATAAGCTCTGGTGTTAATCAAAGATGAGTCTTTCTGTAGTGATATTAAGCACAGTGCAAACGGACTTATATGCTTTTTGTCTCTCCTCCAATAGGTCAATTTCTACCGGAATCATTTGCTATTGCTGGTAAAGTCAAAGATAGAAGTGACGATTTTTCTTATATCCATACCAAGTATACCCCGATCCCAGAAAGATTGGATTTTGGTAATGACATCTAAAATGCAATCTGGATAATGAATTTTCCAGTTCTGGAGATACTGGTAGTGTGGAGTACCCATTCATTGCAATTACTCCCGGGGCATCTTGACCCGGAACTGCTCTGTCAGTACCCCAGAGGGAAACGCCACCTTGTGGGTAGGATATATTTATCTAAATGATTCATATTCAGATAAAGAGCGGGTGTGCAAATACCATAAGAAACAACTGATACACTTAAGGGGGCAGTGTTGTTCGATGAATAGGTGAGAGAGGAGAGGAGGAGTCATGTTCAAAATACCGGGAACGAGGCTGTTTGCATTTCACATAGCGCTAATACCCTTGGGAAAAGTAGCATTATCCTCCATCCCTTGGGGGTAGTACGATAACAATTTTTTACAACTTGGAAACAAATTTTTTGAACAATCGAAATGAGATTGCAAAAATCCATGGAGACTCAGCTGTGGAGAGAGGAGATTGTTTTGGGGGGGGAAGATAAGGACCGGAGTGCGAGTGGTTATAGAGAGCGAGAGAGAAGCGTGAAAATTCTAAGAAAGGAGGCAAAATATTATCAACTTAATGCGTGATCAATTTTGAGTTTGTTGCAGTTTATTGTTGTCTCACATAGCAGCAGTATGCTTCCTAATGTTACATAATATTAAGATTCCTAATACTTATGTACAGTAGTGTAGAAACCAAAATGGCTGTTATAAGTGTAGCCGGCGACCTTGAAGGATTGAATCACATAAAGGCTTGACCTCATCCTGACCTTCCGGTGGATCCGTTGAAATCGGTGAGAAGACCCTCTTCCGGTTTAGATTAGCAAGAGGAGTTTTAGTTCAGTATTGCCCAACCACGAAGGTGTAAGTCGTGTATGCGCGACTGCCGTACTCAATGTGCGCAGGTATCTGGGGATTTCGAAATAAAAATGATCTAAAGTAAATAGAAAGTCTTAGTGTTATTATTAAAACTACCAATGGAACAGGCTTCTGATAAAGAGAAATCCGCCAATGGAAGACAGACACGAGTCCAGACAAAGTCAGAACGCTATAAGAAGAACGTAAATCCAAAGATGAGCAGAAGAATAATAGATATAAAGAAGAGAGTATACACATTAAAAAGCAAATGGTTGTTTATCATCAGATTTGTAATAGTTCCAAATAAAGACAAATTAAATATCGTTTTAATGAAAAGATATTATTTGAAAAAGTAAGTTTAATAAAATTTATATACACTGCAATCTAGAATGTCATCGTTGGCCTAAGGACCCATCAAGAGCCCTCCGTTTGAGCTAGCTTAATTTCCACGGCTTTTGTAAGTTTTTGTTGACCAACAATTACAATTTAACATGATTTAAATTACTTTGATTCAATAAAATACAAGTGTCGGTTGAAAGGTGCATAGGCTGACCTGGACCTCTATTTTTAAAGCAAGATCTATTTGACCCAGATATGGGGCCATAACTAGTATCCAATGGCAAACGTAGGAATAAGCCCCTCCCTCCAATATGTTCACGAACCAAAACTCACCACTTTGATGCAGAGCCAGGATCCCCTTTTTTGGTGGGAGATGCTTGCACAATAGAACTAGAATAATCCTCTCTTTACTAAAAAGTGCCTGTCACGAGCTAGCTTAATTGCGGTCCGAAAGTGCGCTTAAGACTCATGAGAGTATAATCTCAATTAGATATATTCGTCCATAAAATCTTCATAATTGAGATTCGCTTCCGGTTTTTGTCCTGTAAGAAAAACTACGCCGTTGCTTTCGTCATTACCAAAATCGCTCAATAACATGAGAAATAAATATAAATAACACTCAAATTAGGCTGCACTAGGCAGTCCTCATTGTTTTTTTGAAACAAGTTTTAATAAATACATGACTGGTAATTATATAGTCTATTATAAGTTTGTTTTATTTTAATACATATTTAAGTTTAATTTCAAATTGTTTTATTTTGATTCTTTAATGATTAATGGATTTTACTTACTGTTGTGTACAGAAACTCGCTGAACTTGAATTTTTAACTCCACACCTCAGGCGAATAGTTTCAAAATCTATTTTTAGCATCAACCTTGGAGGGTGTTTTTTATTTTGTTAGTAATAATTAATAAAAGCGAACCGAATCTCACTGAGTGAGTTGTTAATCTTAGTGAAGCTTATGAATGCTAATTAGATCAAGAAGTGAACGAATTAGAGGTTCATGCCTTTTCTTCCTTAAATAAAAAAAGACAAAAAACAAAGAAGGAAAATAGACAAACCCAATGTTCCGAAATGAAGATTTGTCATTGTGAACCGAAAAGTCCTCACGCAAGAGCCCACAAGAACTAGTTTGATTGCGGTCCGATACGGGGCTTATAAGCTAGATATTAAGGAAGCACGTGGTGTAATGTTAAAGTCTGGGAAAATGGACTCAGTCGACCCAATTCAATTCCTGGCGTAGGCCAAATTATTTCAGCTTAGTGCTATACCCTTCGGGAAAGGTATGAATCCTACTCTCTCCAGCTATGGTAAATAGTTGGGACAGACTGGGATCTTTAACCTTTTAGGCAACCGGTCGTAGAGAAGAAAAACTCTGAATTCAAACCTGTTAACTCGCTACAGAATTGAACCTTTGTGTTGCAATCCTGCTCGTGGGAGGGTTGGTAAATATTATAGAGCTAGATAGAATATAAATCTCAAGTGATCAATTGAGCCAATAAATAAAAGATGAAATACGCAACAAAATCTCGTAGACGAATGCTAATCACATCATGGAGAATTGAGCGGAAGTGGAATTTATACTTTTAACATTGAAATAAAGAAACAAAAAAAGAATAGAACAAAATCCAAATGTCACTTAATACGAATACAATTCTTCAACAGAGGTAAACTTTATTATGAAGATTGATAACATTACGGCTAGTTTCTATATGGTTGGATTGAGCTCTCTTGTAGTGTTGCTATTATCATTTTTAATAGAGCTTACAACTTAGGATAGGTTACTGGAGTCGAGTTTAGTATATGATGATATAATTTTATGCTGTTCTCTATGGCGATGTCATAGTATCTGTTTATTGGCGCAGGCCAGACTATTAGTTCTCTGCTTAGGTGAGGATATCGCGGGAGAACGCGTGCCTCACACGTAGTGTGCGTCGGACTGTTTGTGTATGAACTTATGATAGTAGACTCTGTGGATCCATTGTCATTTGGAGACTGACACTTGTTAGAGGAGAGTCACTGGTGAATGCACATCAGTATTATATTGCAGTACGTACTTGATAGAGTGATGAGTAAGAGAATAGTATGTATAGTGAGAGAAGAGTAGAGATGATCGTCTAATTTCGAAAGAGCCTGAGCTTGATGTGAATACCAATGCGGTAGTGTTGAGTCGAGTATTAGAATAACACAGTATGAAACGTACGAGTGTAGCTCTTATGTTGCATGATGTAGGAGTGGCCCCAAAAATCGTTTGCTACGTTTTTAATAACTAAATTAAAATTATTAAATCTATTTTAATGGTTTTTTCAAAGGTTTTAGGCGTTTTTTTTTATAATTTTAATGTAACAATTCGCGATTGGCAGAAAATTTTTTTTTTCCAAAAATCAGGTAATTATCCGAATTTTAATGAAATTTTCAAGTATTAATTATCATTTAATGAATTTATTAAATGCATCAGTTATTATTTCAAAAACTTTAATTTAATTATTTGCTAATGAATGAATATATAGAATTCATATCAAATATGAAACAGCCTTATGTTTTAAGTTAAATGTTATTTTTAGAATTCTAGAAATAAATATCTATTTAATGCAAGCCTTATTTTAGGTGTAAACAGCAATAAGTTTTGGAGAAAACCTAATTGAAATGTCCCCCCTTTTTTAAGCAGAAAAATAATCGATGTGATAATGTTTCTTTTATAAGATAAAGCGAATTAGATAATTATCGAAATGAGTAAAAAAAGATCTCCAAAAGATAATTATCTATTATCTTTTACATTTTATTTTCGATTTCGGTACTTAATTTTCTTATAGAGAAGCCACCGTAATCTTTTTTTGTTTCTTTCCTAACTTCGGTTTTTATCTCTTTATTTATACTGTAATTAGTACAGAATGACCAACTCGCAAAATGTACGCCCCCAACATAAGGGGTGTCAAAATAGGTGAACTGAAAAATGAGAAAGTTTTGTAAATAAAATAAATAATGCATTAATAAAGATCATTCAATTGATAAATCACGACTGAAAATTTCATTAAAATGATAATTCCTGATTTTTTGATAAATTAATTCTGTAAAGGGGGCTAAATTCATTTTGTCAAAAACGCATTCCGCTAATTTGGCCACCCTAGCGTTGTCACCCAGTATGTCTTTTAAGTATATAGGATATTTGCAGTATACCACCCCGGCATTTGCAATTTCTAAGATGTGTTATATGCAAGAATAATCTAACATTAAATCCTTCTAATTTATTTCAAGGAAACTGTAATAGATAAAGGGACATATTAGCAATGTTGGAAACGAGAATTTTGAGCTACAATATACACGTTATGTAAAGGTTATCGTCATAGGAAACAAGCTTTACAAACAAACAAGGATTTGATGAATAGATTCCGTCCGTTAAAAGGGGGATGCCCCAGTGTGCCCACATGCAAAGTACAAACTTGCCAACAAGCATATTCTTCTAAATTGTAACCGACTTAAACATATCCGCGCCAATACTATCAAGCAAGAAAACTGAAGACCTCTTAAGAATACAACCCTGAAAACATTTAGATTTTTAATAAAAAAAAGCAACCTTTTCAAAAAATATAACAGAACATAACCATATCTCCATAGAACCACTACTTTAAGAGACTGAAATCCAAATAACTTTTTGGCATTGAATGACCCACAGAGGTGAATGCGTTAAACAAAACTCAAAACTCAAACTTAAAAAGTAACGCAGAAGATCCCCGACATCTCAGGAAAAAAAACATATCAGTCCGCATTACATGTAATTACGCAACGAGTAGGATGTAACGCATGGTCAATTTTTTTAGTGTGTATAACAGATTGAATTCAACAGTTTCCTTCTCCTAGTTCGGTTGCTTTACCCAAGGTTAAAAGACCAGTCTGCCTACTAATTAATGTATTATTATCAAGGATGGTTATTGGTTTTTGGTTTGTTTTGTTTTACTCGGGAACCGACTCGGGACCTGGACTCGGGAACCTTCTTTTCGACTGGGAACTTCTTGTCGATCGACATGTTTACTATTTAATCCATAGATGGGACCCTAACGGTACTATTTCTCCGGACCAGAGTGACCAGGGAGCAATGTTATGAAGGGGTGCTCCACATTTCCCGAATCTCACAGAAGCTGGAGGATGGTTATTAAAATGATAACTAGAAGATAAATTATAAAGAAAGGTTTATTAACAATACGCGCAAGAACATGTGCTAACAAGTGGTATATTTATCTAACTTGTTTAAAGATGTAAGGCGGGCGTTATTTACCTCAACCTCACACAAGAAAGGATGTGCCCAAGGTATTTTAATATGGGATGGTACGTACAAACCGAAGCTCATGCGATAAAAAATCTGTGATCCCCTCTGATCCCTTTTGGGACAACTTTGGCACCGGGAAATAACCCATCCTTAGCCATTTAAATCGAGAGGACAGGTGTGGCCTGGGGGACGGTCCCTAAATCAGGTGATGTATTTGCCCAGCCGCGTGGGCAGCTAGTAAAGACGGGGCCACTGAGACAAATACATCAAATGTTATATTCATTAGAATAGTCTATCTAAACGAGGGGTATGCACTCTTCTCTACAACAAATTTACTTAAAAACTTAAGGGAGAATAAATTGATTCATACCTTTCCCAGTTGTAGGGTAATCAAATCACCCAGAAAAAAGTAAAATTGTCAGCCCACTCTTCAATCTTTCTGTTTTGTTTGTTTTGTCTATTGATTTTAACGGAATATTCAACCCTTTGGGGTTATGGTTCATGCCCTAACGGTTAGGAAGTAATACATATCGTGTATTTATATTTTATACTTTTAGTAATTGGTTTAAAATGTGTTAACATTATTGGGGGAATATTGTTGTTTCATATCTACATTATATGGTATAATTTTATTTCTCTCAAAAAGAGAGAATATCCTCCATGCTTGACATATTTTTTAAACACCAATTACTAAAAAGTATAAATATAAATACAGCGAATATTGGTATTACTTCCTAACCGTTATGGCATGACATAACCCAAATGGGTTGATAGCCGTTAAAATCATGAGACAAACAAACAAACAGAAAAGGATTTGGGAAAAAAAAGAGGTGGGTGACAATTTTACTTTTTTCTGGGTGATTTGATTACCCTACTACACTTGGAAGGTATGAATCCAATTAATCTCCTTAGTTTATAAGTAAATTTGTTTGTAGAGAAGACTGTGATACCCCTCTGTTTAGAACTAGACTATTCTAATTGAATATGACATTGACTGGTATGTGGTCTCAGTGGCCCCGTCTTTACATAGCTGCCCACGGCGCTGGGCAAGATACAATCACGTTGATTCTAGGGGACGTCCCCCGAGGCAACACCTGTCCTCTCGATTTAATGGCTAAGGATGGGTTTATTTCCGGTGCCTAAAGGTGTCCCAAAGGAATCAGAGGGATCACCAGATTTTTTTATCGCATGAGCTTCGTTTGCTACGTAACCCATCCCATATTAAAAAATACCTTGTGTCACATCCTTTCTTTCGTGGAAGGTTGAGGTAAATAAGCGCCCGGCCTTACATCTTAAACAAGTTAGTAAATATACCACTTGTTAGCACATTCCTTGCGCGTATTGTTATAAACCCTTTCATTTATAATTTATGCTTCTAAGTTTATCATTTTAGATAACCATCCTCAGTTCTGGAGATTGGGAATGTGGAGCACCCTTCTCAACATTGCTCCTGGTCCACTCTGTCCGGAGAAATAGCTACCTGTAGGGTCCCATCTATGGATTTAAATAGTAAAACATGTTTCATTTAGAACAAGAAAGTTCCCGAGTTCGAAAAGAAGGTTCCCGAGTCGCGAGTCCGAGTCGGTTCCCGAGTAAAACAAAACAAACCAAACCAATAACCATCCTTAGTAATATTACATAATAAGGTGGCCAGACTGGGTTCTTTAACGTTGGTAAAGCAACCGGAACTAAGGAGAAGGAAAACTTTGGAATTCAAATCTGTTATACACCATTAAAATGAACCATGCGTTACTCCTACTCGTTGGATAATTACATGTAATGCACTGATATGGTTTTTTTCCTGGATTGTCGGGGATCATTCTGCGTTTACTTTTAGTTTGAGTTTGAGTTTTGTTTAACGGATATCAACTCTGTGGGTCATTCAATGCCAAAAAGGTATTTTGGATTTCAGTCTTTAAAGTAGTGGTTCTATGGAGATAATTGGTTATGTTCTTGTTATTTTGTTTGAAAAGGTTGCTTTTTTTTTTATAAAATCTAAAATGTTTCAGGGTTTGTTATTCTTAAAGAGGTTCTCAGGTTCTTGCTTGATAGTAAATTGGCGCGGAATGTTTAAGTCTGTTACAATTTAGAAAATATGCCTTGTCGCAAGTTGTACTTTGCATGTTGGCACTGGGCTCCCCCCCTTTAAACAGGTCGAATATTCTATATCATCCTTTTGTCTTGTAAACTTGTTTCCTATGACGATAACCGTTACATAACGTAGAATAGTTGTACTGCAAACATCTCTCGTCCAACCAGTGCTAATTGGTCCCTTTATCTATTACAGGTTTCCTTGGAAATAAATAGAAAGGATTTAATGTTAGATTGATTCTTGCATATAGACACTTAGAAATTGGCAAATGCCGGCTGGTATACTGGCAAATCATCCTATATACTTAAAAGACATATCTGGGTGACAACGCTAGGGTGGCCAAAATTTAGCCGAAATGCGTTTTTGACAAAATGAATTTGCCCTTACAGAAATAATTTATCAAAAATCAGGGAATTATCATTTTAATGAAATTTTCAGTGTTTATTTATCAATGAATGATCTTTATAATGCATTATTTATTTTATTTCAACTTTCTCATTTTTTCAGTTCACACTAATTTTGACACCCTTATGTGGGGGCGTAACATTTTGCGAGTTGGTCATCTTCTGTACTAATTACAGTATAAATAAAGAGATAAAAAAACCGAAGTTAGGAATAGAAACAAAAAATTACGGTGGCTCTCTATAGAAAATAAGTACCGAAATCGAAAAATAAAATGTTAAAAAGATAATAGATAATTATCTTTTGGAGATTTCTTTTTTATCATTTCGATAATTATCTAATTCGCTTATTTCTTATAAAAGAAAACTTATACATCGATATTTTTTCTGCTTAAAAAAGGGGGGGGCATTTTCAATAGAGTTTTTCTTCAAAACTTATTGCTGTTTACACCTAAAATAAGGCTTGCATTTAATAGATATTATTTCTAGAATCTAAAAATATAACATTTTAAACTTAACATAAAGGCTTTCAATTTAAATGATTCTATATATTCATTTTCATAGCAAAAATTAATTAAAGTTTGAAATAAAATAACTGATGCATTAATAAATTCATTAATTGATAAATTATACTAAAATTTCCATTAAAATCGGATAATTACCTGATTTTTGGAAAAAAAAAAATTTCTGCATCGCGAATGTTACATTAAAATTATAAAAAACGCCTAAACCTTGAAAAAGACCATTAAATAATAGATTTAATTAATTTTAATTTGTTTTAAAAACGTAGCAAACGATTTTGGGGCCACTCTACATCAATGCCAAAAGAGAATGTTGTTTGGTGTTCTAATCTGAGGCGATGGTATCAAGTATTTTTGAAGAAAGCAACATTCAGTTTCCAATGTTTTTCTCTCACATTCTCAATAGATCTATTATGTCGGTCTCGGTTTCCACATAAAATGGTAAAGTCTACGATCATAGTTAGAAAGTCGCAACGGAAGCCCGTGAGACTAGCGATTTGCTCTGGCAAACAAAATCGTGAAAGCATAAATATACATAATTTAAGCATTAAAACGTCTCGATAAACCGTCCCCTTGTGGTTAGAAAAATGTAATAGAAACAAAGTATTATAGAAAACTAGCGTAATGTATCAATCTTCAATAATAAGTTTACCTCTGTGAAGAATTGTATCGTATAAGTTGACATTTGGGATTGTTCTATCTTTTTTTTGTTTCTTTATTTCAATGTAAAAGGTATAAATTCCACTTCGCTCAATTTCATGATGTGATTAGCATCTCGTCTACGAGATTCGTATTTCCATTTTATTATTTATTGGCTCAATGATCCCACTGAGATTTATATTCTATCTAGCTTATAACATATTTACCAACCCCTCCGCACGAGCAGGATGCAACAAAGGTCAATTTCTTAAGCGGAGTTTAACAGTTTGAATTCAGAGTTTTTCTTCTCCTAGACCGGTTGCCTAACTAAGGTTAAAGAGCCCAGTCTGCCAACTATTTACCCTAGCTGGAGGGAGAGTAGGATTCATACCTTTCCAAGGGTATTAGCACTAAGTGAAATAATTGCCACGTCCAGGATTTGAACTTGGTCGACGAGTCCATTTCCCATGACTTTAACCATTCACCACGTGCTTCCTATCTAGCTTATAAGCGCCGTTCGGACGCAATCAAACCGTTCTTGTGGAGCCTCTTGTGAGGACTTCGGTCCAACAATGACAATCATTTCGACATTTGGGTTTGTCTATTTTCCTTCTTTTGTTTTTTGTCTTTTTTATTTAGGGAAAAAAGGCATGAACTCTAATTCGTTCTACTTCTTGATCTAATTAGCATTATAAGCTCACAAGATTAACAACTCCTCAGTGAGATTCGTTCGCTTTTATTATTATTTACTAACAAATAAAAAACACCCTCCAGGTGATGTAAAAATAGATTTTGAAACATATTGCCTGAGGGTGGGAGTTAAATTCAATGTCAGCGAGTTTGTACACAAAGTAAGTAAAATCATTAAATTCATTAAAGAATCAAAAATAAACAATTTGAAATTTAAACTTTAAATATGTATTAAAATAAAAAACTATATATAGATATATAATACCAGTCATGTATTTATTAAAACTTGTTTAAAAAAACAATGAGGACTGCCTAATGTTGCATGTCCTAATTTTGAGTGTATTTATTCTATGTTATGACGATTTGGGTAATTAACGAAAGCAGTGGCGTAGTTTTTTCTTAAGACAAAAACCGGAAGCGAATCTCCATTATTGATAGATTTATTGGCTGAATAATTAATTGAGATTTATACTCTCATGAGCTTAAAAGCTGCACTTCGGACCGCAATTAAGCTAGCTCCGGTGCAGGCACTTTTAGTAAAGAGAATTATTATAGTTCTATGCAAGCATCTCCACCAAAAAGGGGGATCCTGGCTCTGGCACTAAAGTGGTGAGTTTTTGGTTCGTGAACTTTGGGAGGGAGGGGCTTTATTCCTACGTTGCCATGAGTACTAGTTATGGCCCCATATCTGGGTCAAATAGATCTGTTTAAAATAAGAGGTCAGGTCAGCCTATGCACTTTTCAACCGACACTTGTATTTATTGAATCAAAGTAATTTAAATCATGTTAAATTTTGTAATTGATGGTCAACAAACTTAAAAGCCGTGGAAATTAAGCTAGCTCAAACGGAGGGCTCTTGATTGGGTCTTAGGCCAAACGATGACAGTTCATAGATTGAGTGTATAATCAAATTTTATTAAACTTACTTTTTCAAATAAATCTTTTCATTAAAACGATGATTTAATTTGTCTATTTGGAACTTATTACAAATCTGCATGATAAACACCATTTGCTTTTTAAATGTTGTATACTCTCTTTCTTTACTTCTATTATTCTTCTGCTCATCTTTGGTATCTTACGTTCTTCTTATAGCGTCTGGACTTTGTCTTGGGGACTTCGTGTCTGGTCTTCCATTGGGGATTTCTCTTTATCAGAAGGCCTGTGTCATTGGTAGTTTTTAGATAATAACACAAGACTTCGATTTACTTAGATCATATTTTATTTCGAAATCCCCACCAGACTACCTGCGCACATTGAGTACGGCAGTGCGCATAACACGACTTACCACCTTCGTGGTTGGGCCAATACTGAACTAAAACTCTCTCTAATCTAAACCGGAAGAGGGTCTTCTCCACCGATTCTCACGGTATCCACCGGAAGGATCAGGATGAGGTCAAGCCTTGTGATTCAATCCTTCAAGGTCGCCGGCTACACTTATAACAGCCATTTTGGTTTCTACACTACTGTACATAAGTATTAGGAATCTAATAATTATGTAACATTAGGAGCATACTGCTGCTGAATGTGATAGACAACAATAAACTGCAAAAAATCTCAAAATTGATCACTGCATTTAAGTTTGCATTAATATTTTTGCTTCCTTTTTAGAATTTCAACGATAATTATTCTGCTGCCGCTTAATTTAAAGAAAATTTTGAAGGACGTAGGTCCTTACTTGCCCCCCAAAACAATTATTTCTATTCCACAGGTGACTCTCCATGGATTTTTGGCAATTCATTTCGATTGTTCAAAAATTTGTTTCCAAGTTGTAAAAATTGTTATCGTACTACCCCAGGGATGGAGGGATAATGCATACCTTTCCCAAGGGTATTAGCGCTATGTGAAATGCAAACAGCCTCGTTCGGGATTTGAACTTGGATCCTCGAGTCCATTTTCTATGACGATAACTATTACACAACACACCCCCTTAAGTAGAGTAGTTGTTTCTTATGGGTTATTTTGCACACGGTCCTATCGAATATGAATCATTTTATATAAATATACCTAACCCACAGGTGGGGTACTGACAGATGCAGTTCCGGGTCAAAGATGCCCCGGGAGTAATTGCAATGAATGGGTACTCCACACTCACCAGATCTCCAGAACTGGAAATTTATTATCAGATGCATTTTAATGTCATACCAAAGACATCCAATCTTTTGGATGGGGGTATATCTTGGTATAGGATATAAGCAAAATCGTCACTTCTATTTATTGACTTTACCAAGCAATAGCAAGATTCCGGTAGAAATTGACCTATTGGAGGAGAGGACAAAAAGCATATAAGATCGTTTGCACTGTGCTTAATATCACCTACCAGAAAGACTCATCTTTGGATTAACACCAGAGCTTATTACGGGCGTCGGACTTTATTATAATCAGAAAAACAACAGACATTGGATTAACACCAGAAAGACTAAAGGCTTAGGATTAAAACTAGAAGACTACAGATTTAGGATTAACACCAGTATTCTTTTGAACAACAACAATAACGCCCACAATGGCTTCAAGGATTCTTATAGTGTGTCTTTCACCTGTGCCAGGAATACCGTCAACGCATTCTACGCCTCGCTGACAGGGCGGTGTAAAAACTTGAATTGAACCTAGATTCAAAAACTGACTAGCATTTCTGAAACATACACATTTGGATAGAAAGACATAATCATTTTTATTTAAATCAGCACTAAGTACACAAGTAATCATTTACAAAACATGTTTGCTGTTTCTTCACGTCATCAGGTCAAAATTGAATCTGTTTACTTTTGCTAGTGACAAAAGATCACCTGAAACTTCCCAGCAAGTGACTTTTCAAAGTAATAAGAATTTGCAGGTGCTACCAGGTGAACATAGAATTTTAGTTGTGAATGCAATTAAATCGGCTTTGATTTCGATTCGTATATATAATTAGAATGGACATTTATGACATAGGATCTTATTTGTTTTGCAATGCTTTTTTTTTTTCTTTTTATGCACTTAGATAATATGTTTACGTCTCCGGGATATGGGTGTGTGTGTGTGCGCGCCTGTGTGTGTGTGTGTGTGTGTGTGTGTGGTGTGTGTGTGTGCAAGGGGAAAATAGGCGTGCTGGGAGAATATCGATATTTATGAGTGTAGATTAATGTTTCTATAGATATATAACGAAAACCAAAACAAATACAATTATAACAAACATCTATATATATATATATATATATATATATATATATAAGAGAGTTTTATAATTTGCTTGAAGCATTGTGTATATATTGGTTAGGAGGTTGATTTAGAAGGCTATCACAATGCAGGTGTAAAGAAAAAATAATAATACGGTAACAATGGTGTTGTGTGTTAACCTGTATTTTATTCTTGAATTTTCGAGATAATATCTCTTTTTTAAAAGATCACTGGAACTGAAGTAGTCTAGTTATGGCATTTCTTTTTAAAATTAATTTTTTTTTAAATGATGGTATTTTTATATAACTGTATTCTCGTGTTGTATGTTTACGTGAATGCGTTTTTTTTTGGACTTGCTCGTATGTTGTCATGTGCGTGTCCATGAAAATGCGTGTTGGTTGTGACGTTATGACTGTATCTTAGCGCAGGATTGCACGTGCATATGTATGTGCGTATTAAAGAGCGTATTTGTGTTTGGTATATATATATATATATATATATATATATATATATATATATATAACAAAAAATATATATCTGTATACATAACCAAAACACACAAACACTTAATTGATTTTCTTATGTATTTTTTTTAATTGTAATTTTCGACTTTAGGCCGAGTTTTAGAAAAATCTATATATGTGGGCGATACATCACTCAACTGATTTATATTAAGTCTTTATAGTAATAATAGTCATTTCTTAAAATAAAGCGCCTATTTTTTTTATTTTTGAAAAAATATTTTTTGTGGAGGAGGGCTACGAATAAAAATTAAATATAATTCTAATAATATTTCTGACAAAAAAACTATTTCAAAAATAAATTTATTTATAAATGAAGTAATGAAAATTTCATTAAAATTGGACAATTTAAAATTGATTTTAGATAGATTTAAAAATATATTTTTTTGGGACGAAAATTCGATTTTCTAATAGTTAATGGTAATTATTATGTCCTCTTTTTTGAACGGTTAAAATTTAACGTAAGCATTAATTTAAAACACAATTCCAGGAATATTGAAAAGAAATTATGATTACAATCAAACTTTTATGAATGAATCAAACTTCGGTATTAAATAAACCATAAAAGGATTTTATATGTTATTAAACAAATAGGCCAATGTAAATTATCATTAGCTACTGACTCGGTGGATCATGTTTGGGACTTTACAATAAAAATTATGTCAATAACACTGGTTTACAAAGAAATTGAGGCAAGCACAAAAATAACTGTTTTAACCTAATTTGGGGGTGCTGAATTCAGATTTGAAATCCGTTTTTACTCATCACCTCTAGTTTTTTTTTTAAATATGCATACTGTACATTTTGTACACATACTGTACATAAAGGCGTATATGCATTCAGGGTTAATTTCTAATATTGTGTGACTTATGTCTTCTTTTTTAGTTATTATGCAGGAAACTGAGAGCATGGGAAGCATTTAAGTCAGTCTGTAGTGGCTTCATTGGTAACACACGCGTACCAAATTACCAAGCCTGTATTAAGAAGTTGCTAAAGACTTATGAGGATATGGGATGCCGAATGTCACTCAGAATGTATTTTCTCCATTCCCACCTCAACTTCTTCCCTCCAAACCTTGGAGCAGTGAGTGATGAGCACGGGGAATGATTCCACCAAGACATTACGAAGATGGAGAGCAACTACCAAGGCAAGTGGAACCCCGGCATGATGGGAGACTTCTGCTGGATGCTCTTGTGTGACATCCCGAAGGCAAAATACAGCAGATCATCTAAGAAAACACACTTCTGTCTGCGGTACTATGAATTGTATACATTGTGTCATCCAAGTATATTTATTCCGTCAATGTTCTTTATCTATCCTGTTTTATCTGTAATAAGCTTCTGCAACTGTTGAAATAAGCACGTATATACTCTGTATATACTAAAATGAGACTATTTAAAAGACAGAAAACTAGAGGTGATAGAGCAAAACTGTTTATAAATTTGAATTCAGCACACCCAAATTAGTAAAAAACACCTATTCACATTCTTGCCTCAGACAAAAAATATTTTTTGTAAACCAGTGTAATTATGCATTTACCCAATCCAGGTTGGTTTGTTAGTTTGTCGGATTTTACGGCGTGTCAACCCTTGTTCGGTTATTTTATGCCGAAGACGTTTTTTTTTCATTCCTTTTTGATATTCAATTAAAACAAATTTAAACTCAATTTTTTAAACATTTTTCTACTTAACCCATATATGGGACTCTAACAGGTACTACCACTCCAGGTCAGGGTGGACCTCGGAGTAATGGCGATGAACGGGTACTCCCTACTCCCCAGAGCTCCAGAATTGGAACTTCACCAAGAGAAGCAGTTTAACGTCTTACCCAGGTTATAAATACTCTCAGGTACCGCCTTCTAGCACATATATGATAAAAAAAGGGCAATAGGGTTGGGACAATCATAAAGGTGCTACGGCTCGACGTGATGTGACCAACAGATTGAAAACCCGACTAGCCTAAGTAAGGGCTAAAATGGGGTGCTGCATGTCACTGACTGCTCAGCCTCCAGGATTCCGTCCTTAAGCATGACGAGTCGCCCTATTGGGGAGATTTTACCCCTTTGTAGAGGTGCAGTCGGTGTATTATACAGCCCCAGGTGACAGGGCGGCTCAACTCAGAATGCAACACAAGGTCAATTTAAAGAAGAGTACAGCTTGTTTTAATTTACAGTTTCCCTTCTTCTAGAATAGTTTCCTTAACAAGGCTAGAGAGCCTAGCCTGTCCCACTAATTATTCTTAGTTGGGAGAAGAGGAAAACTATAATTGCCTTTCCAAATGGCATTGGGTCGAAGAGAAAGGCAACAGTCTAGGCTAGGATTCGATCTCCATTTCCTACGACGATAATCGTTACGCTAAGTGCGCTCCCAAGCTGTAAGTAATTAAACAGATTGATTTGGCATGGTTTTGTCGGCATCCTTACATCTACTAAAGACGATGGCGTAGTGTCCACAATCTTTTTTTTAAATCTGAATCTGCGTGAGTGGCTGAACAGACCAATTTTTGAATGGCAATCTCTGGTGAGGTGACTGCAAACAAACAGTGATATTTTCTGGAGTTGCCGTTGTCTCTCATTCCTTCTGGCTCTCTTTTCTGTGGGGTCTTCTTTCCTCTCGTTTTCACTCCTTTTCGTTCCTTGTTTGACGAGGAGTTGCCAGGCCGTTCGCTTTTCTGCACAAGCCTCTCATATCTTGGTGTTGATGTGGCACGTCTTCATGTCCCTCTTGTAGACATATTTAAAGCGCAGGCGTGGTTTCCCTACCGGTCAGGTGCCTTCTACTAATTTGCCATCCATTCCCCTGATGTGACCAAGCCAACGCAGACGTCTCACGCAGATGATGGCGGACATACTGTTCATATTTGCTCGTTCCAGCACGTCTGTGTTGGGCACTTTGTCCTGCCAGCAAATGCGTAAGATGCGGCGTAGGCATCTGAGGTGGAAATTGTCCAGTTTCCTCTCGTAGCATCAGTATGTCGTCCAGGCTTCGCTACTGTATAGGAGAACTGAAATCGTACACTTTGTAGATGCGTAGTTTGGTTCTCTTAGTAAGGCTGGCATTGTCTCAGACTCTCTGGTCCAGTTTGGCCATAACTGCCGCTGGCACGATTTTAGGAGACTGTCAATCAACTGAAGGGGACAAAATCTTCGGTCAGCCGTTCTGCGAAGCGTGACAAGTTGAAAAGAACAACTCCTATGTCCTTCGGGGTATGATTAACGTTTTAGATTGGAATGTTCTAGAGTATAGGTAGGGGGGATAACTTTTTCTCTTTTTTTTGGTGGGGGGGATCTGCAACTTGACATTTTCACTTCTGCCCTTTTCCAAACTTTATCAGACCATCTGCAAAGTTCAATCCGGACGAGAGAGAGAGAGAGAGAGAGAGAGAGAGAGAGAGAGAGAGAGAGAGATGGGGTGGAGAGGAGGGAGTAATCCGCATTTTGAATCAGAAATTCTGATCAATTATTCAACAATTCAGACTGACGGAAACAGATTAAAGCTGAAATTATGGTGGGCCTCTATTCTATCGTTGACTGCTTACCTATCTATATCTATCTATCTAAGTCTATTCATATCTATATATCTATATATCCATCTGTAGCACTGTATCCAAATCGGTCTATCTCTATCAGCTCATATCAATATATTCTTCATCTATCTACATTATATATATATGTGTGTATGTGTGTCTCTCTCTCTCTGTGTATCGATCTATCAATCTATCTGTCTTTCTCTCTCTCTCTCTCTCTCTCTCTCTCTCTACACACACACGTGTGTGTGTGTGTGTGTGTGTGTGTGTGTGTGTGTGTGTGTGTGTGTGTGTGTGTGTGTAAATTGAAAATGGAAGTGAATCCGACGGTATGTTGAAAAGAGAAATAAAGGAAAGAAAGTATTTAATGGAATAAATAGGATTATTTTAATTAATTTTACTTACACGTGTTTCGATCAGGAGTTTATCCATGTGTACATTATTCAATCTATCATCATTTTTAAATAACAAAATGAAATAAAATAATAATAATAGAAAAAATATACAAATGTTCAACGCACAAAGAAACATCAACCTTAAATTAAATCCATTCAATACTTTCATTTTTTAATAATTATTTCTCTTTTCAACACACACACACACACACACATATATATATATATGAGTAAAAGTAGTCGGGGCGGCCTAAAGTCGGTATCAGCCAGTCAGCGAGGGAGTCTATCCCCTTTTCAATAGCGCTAGACCAAGGAGATTGTTTTGGCGTCTGAGGTGGAGCGCCACACCTACCATCAGCTCCTTACTTTACCGCAGAGATCCCTGTGCTACCCATACGCTGAGTTGGCGAGGACCGCTATCGAACTAGGAACCGTGTGGTTTCTAACCGAACGCTCTAACGACTGAACTAACCGGCCTATATATATATATATATATATATATATATATTCCCTGAAGAATTGCTACGGCAAGAAACTGCTGTTGGAATATTTTATAACATTCGCTTTAAAAAAACACACATATATATATATATATATATATATATATATATATATTTATAAGGGAAAAGTTGACTTACCGGTGAATTTGGTCACGATGGTTAGTAAGTGTGGAATTCAGGGGGGTAAGTCAGCGATATAACAAACACAAAGTGCTCAATACTAAGTAGAGCAAATTTATTATAAAATGGGTACAAGAGATAACCTACTCGAGTAACTCTGAAGATCCTTATGGTGAAACTCGAGTAGGTTATCTCTTGTACCCATTTTATAATAATAATAATTTAATATATATATATATATATATATATATTAATATTATTATTATTATAAAATGGGTACAAGAGATAACCTACTCGAGTAGGATATATATATATATATATATATATATATATATATATATATATATATATATATATGTATATATATAGATAGATAGATAGATAGATATTGATATTGATATATTGTTAAAGTGTTTTCTGCTTAGAATAACCCAACCAGGGTTGACATGCAACAAAACAAGCAAAGCAACCAATCTTTCCAACAAAAGAAACTTTCAAGACCTATCGACTTACCTAAATTATTCGGATACTCGAATCTCTGTTTTGTGTTCTAGATGATTAAATTTCCGCTTTGTCAACCAAATTTCCCCCATGGCTGTATCAAATTTTTCTAGGTATGATGGGATATTTCAAAGTTCACTATTTATTCATCTCAGAACTCATTCCATTCAAATAAAGCCCTATTATTATTGTATTACAGTGTAAACAAGTGACACGTGCGACAACTACTGCCAGCAGCTTACGGTAGGATCGCAGTGAATGAGATCATGAATATGACAGGTTCTATTTCACAAATGATATCTCGAAGGAAGATTTGCGATACATATACTTCATTGGT
This sequence comes from Doryteuthis pealeii, assembly GCA_023376005.1. Taxonomy (NCBI): domain Eukaryota; kingdom Metazoa; phylum Mollusca; class Cephalopoda; order Myopsida; family Loliginidae; genus Doryteuthis; species Doryteuthis pealeii. The sequence goes on along the minus strand of CM042144.1, from coordinate 103,089,426 downwards.
TTGTTTATTAGTCATGTAAAAGTTTGTTTGTTTTGTTTTACGGCATATCAACCTCAGTTGGTCATTTAATGCTGACTAAGTTCTGAAATAAATTCATTCTTAAGGGATACTCAATTTTTTTTATAAGCACATCTTTCTATCTAACCTATAGATGGGACCCTAACAGGTACTACCACTCTGGGTCAGAGTGGACCAGGGAGCAATGGTGATGAAGGGGTGCTCCATGTTTAGAACTTTAACCTCACCATTAGAGAGAGTTTAACATCATTCACGAGACATGAAGACCCTCAGCCACTGCCTACTAGCACATATATGATAAAAAGGGTTGGGGTTTGCCATGAGGGTAATAGGGTTAGGACAATCATATAGGTGCTAGGGCTTGACGTGACCAGCCGATTGATCGTAGGGGCCTCTATGACTACCCATTTAGCCTAAAGGCCTAAATAGAGTGTTGCATATCATGGACTGCTTAGACACCAGGATTCCGTCCTTAAGCATCACGGGTGGCCACCCACGGTCAACAATGGCCCCATTTAGGGGAGGTCTTACTCCTCTACAGAGGTGCAGTCGGGATATCCTAAAGTCCCTGTCGACAGGGCTATCTTGTAAAAGACTAATCTGATTGATGGATACATTTATCCAACGCCTCCGCATGAGGAGGAGGCGACAAAAGATCGCTTCTTTAAGCGGTGAATAACAGGTTTGTGAAATGCAGACAGCCTCGTTCAGGATTTGAACTCGCGTCGCCGAGTCCATTTCTAACATTACACAACAAGCATCTCCATCAAACTGTTTAATGAGAATAAATAATTAAGAAGCAGTGGTGCGTGGGTTTGCCTCACAAGCCATTTCAAGTGAGTTCATTTTTTCTTGTTCTGTTTCTAAAATAATAATAATAATAATAATAATAATAATAATAATAATAAAAGAAGAAATATAATTTTCACTCAATTGGCGGAAACTTCTCCCAGAAGAACATAAAGGATGCCGCAAGGGAAAACGAGGAACCCACGATTTACTTTATATAGACCAATACATTCTTAAAGAAGTAAAAAGTAGACGGAAAAATATTGCAATGGCCTGGATTGATTACAGAAAAGCCTATGACATGGTCTCACACACCTGGATTTTAGAATGTCTAAAAATGTACAAAATTTCCAACAACATCATAAACTTCATTTAAAAAAGCCATGGAAAACTGGCGAGTTCAATTAAAAGCTGGAAAACAATCTCTGGCCGAAGTAAAAATCCAATGAGGTATCTTCCAAGGAGACTCGTTATCGCCACTACTGTTTATTATAGCAATGATGCCGCCCAAACATATACTTAAAAATGTACACACACACACACACACATATATATATATATATATATATATATACGAACGCACACACACACCGTTCTCACTTTATTCTTCCAATTTTGATTTCATAGTAAAACCAAAGTTATCAAACGTGTGTGTATGTGTATATTCACCTGTATGCGTGTGCAATTTCAAAATGTTCTAATCAATAATGAATGCATTTTCGACAAAACACTGTTTCAAAATAAATGGGAAAATGTGATTTGCATAATTAAAGACCGTCAAAATCAGCATTAACTCTGCCCTTGTCTTCTGATAGTCTTTTTTTCTTTTTAAATTTTAAGTCCTTGCCAGATTCCTATATATTCATATGAAAAAAAAATGACATGAAATTTAGTTTTAAGAAAATGAGAATGGAAAAAAACCCTTTCCATTACAATTTAGATATTTCCAATTATTCCTCAACTCAGTATAATTTACGCTAAAATATAAACACTTTTTAGATAAGAGAAATCATATAATAATAATAATAATAATAAGAAGAAGAAGAAGAAGAAGAAGAAGAAGAATTTGATAATTATAATAAGAGAAAGAAGAATTTAATAATAATAATAACAATCAGAAGCAGAAGAAGAAGAAGAGGAAAAAAAAGAAGAATTTGATAATTATAAGAGAAAGAAGAATTTAATAATAATAATAATAATAATAATAATAATAATAATAATAATAATAGAAACAAAACTAATCTACTGATTTCAAAATAACTTGCCGACAAGCGCTGCAGAATATATAATGAAGCCAGATTGTGAAAAAAAAAAACAAAAAAAAACAAGAAATAAATCTTCTCCGCCCCCACATAAAGCGGCGATTCTTAAGAACCCCCGAATTAAAACTACAATTAAACTCGCTTATTTTTTTCTACCCCTCGAGGGAGAAGAAGACATTTGCCTAACCCCTCACGCCTTGTGAGATTCTATCATTCATCCATTGTCTTCTAGTTTATTGGAGGGTGGGGATAACACAAATTACTTCCTAATGCTTTTAGTGTTCAAAATAAAACCTCTTAACACTTCATTAGTTTTGTTAACTATTTACTTGCCGATTGTTTAAAGAGCATAGAACTGAATGTCTGACCGGAGGTATATCCTTACTACTAAAGTCTTTCGGTGCTATTTTCCGGTCACCCGCCAGTGTAAAAACACATAGTTGAAGATATCTCCCGAGGCATTTCCTATCACTTATCAAATGTCCGTACCAAGGCGAACTATCCGGGTGAGAGAATAACATAACATATAACTGTATAGTAAGAAATGTGTTCTATACTATAAGTGGTAATATGGAAGCACATGGTGTAATGATAGAGTCTTGGCAAATAGACTCGTCGACTCGAGTTCAATTCCCGGTCGAGGCTGGTTGTGTTTCACATAGTGCTAATACCCTTGGAAAAGGTATGAATCCAAGTACTCTCCTTCCAGCTATGGGTAGGGTAGACTGGGCTCTTTAACCTGGTTTAGGCCACCAGTTTAGGAGAAATACTATAAATTCAAACCTGTTAAAGTCAGCTTCAGAAATTGACCTTGTGTCACATCCTGCTTGTGTGGAGGAGGTGGTAAATATATATATTGTATGCATGGCTAAAATTTCATACGATTTTACAAAATTCAATAAAAATTCAACAAAACTCGAAAAAAAAAAAGAATGAAAACTTAATTTTTGCTGTTTTGTAAAGAGGAAAGATAAAAAAAAAAACACATGTAAAATAATTTGGATTATTTCCTATAAGTCTAACATAAACAAAGAGGAACCACTCTTGACTGATAAATTATTTATTTATTTTCCCATTAAACTAACCCTAAACCTAACCCTAAACCCTAACCCTAACCCTGTCTCCTTTTTCCCCAGTAGATCAATAAATGAATAAATAACTTATCAGTCAAGAGTGGTTTTTCTTTGTTTATATAGGAAATAACCATAATTCTTTCTACAAATGTTTAAAACAGGAGAATTTTATAAATTGAAATCTGTATCTGTCAAAAATAAAGCTTTTTTGTCGTTTTTATTTTCTTTTTGTTTTGAATTAAGAAATTCATAGAATCTGTTTTACATGAAATTTTAAGCTCTGTTCTTACAATTTATTTTTTAATACACATTTAAAGAAAGTGGGTGCAGTCATGAGGAAATTTTGGTTATACCTACTATGAAATATTTCTTCTAAAATTCTGTGTTAATTTAGTTTATTTGTTTATGTTCTGAAAATGTCAATAATAAGTAAGTGATGAAATTATTAATAAAATGCAATTATTATTATTAACAAACACTTTGGATATGATTTTTTAAAAATAGGTGATTATTAAGAAAATACGAACAAGAAATAATTATGCAAGTATTACTCAAATAAAATACAAATTCTTTAAACTATTGGCTGTTCCCAAGAAAAATGTCTAGTTCCTCATCATCGTCATTAATTTATAAGCATTTATTTTTTGGCAAGTTAATCTTATCATAATGGAGATTGTGTATTTGTCTGTAACCGAACTATATCACTACTCAAGTCACAATTCCATTTGTTTTTGACGGCACGTTCTCCATGATTTTATTTTTTATTTAAACTTCAATTATTAATAAAATTGTCTCACATTATTGATACTGTTGGTCTTACCTACATACTAAAAACATACAATTGTTATTTATATATACACAAAATAAATGTTTTCAATGTGAACGGGAAGGCTAATTTGCATATTGATAATAAAAATTTGACTTTAATAAATATGTGCTTAGTATTATTGATTTCTAATTGTTTGGTTTTATCTTAATCAATATGAGCAAAATCTCGGGAATAAATCTTTTAAAAAATCCATTAACAAGAAGAAATAACTGTAATTTTATTATTTACTTCCTATTTTAACTAAATAGTTAAATCAGGAAAATTTAGCAATGAAAGACGGGAGTGATGGAATTTTAAGTTGTTCTATTTTCCGATTATACCCCCTCTATTTCAAATGTTTTATCTGCATTTTTATTTAGTTTCATTAGCCTTTCTAATTTAATATGATATTTTGTTACTTTAAAACTTAAATACTTGCACCCTACGGGGGGGGGGGGGGCATATATTTGCTAGTATTAATTAATAAATTAACATAAAAGCCGCCCTTTGCGGAAATGAAGCTAGTTCCTTTATCATTCCTATTTCATGAATGACTTTCGATGGATTTCGCAATTCATTTTAATTATTCCCGAATTTATTTCCAACTTATAACAATTATTTACAACAGTTACTTTGATTAACCGACATGTCAACATGTCTAGGGTTATACTATGTCTAGGGTCAAGGGAATCGTTTTCATTGTACATACAATAGTATTGATACGCGTACAAGCTTGGAAGTCTTTCTGTTTTATTTTACTAGATAGCAGATTTCTATATGGTTGTTAACTTATCAATTACAGTACATGCCTATCCTATGTATATGTTGACATTACTTTCAGTAGAGGAGATATTGCTACCAAGATTTATGAACTGGTCTACTAATTTCAGAGATATCATCTTGATTAAAACACAAACTCTGTTTTATCAGAGTTCATATAGAGACCAATGCCTATTGCTAAGTAGCTAAATACGATATGATACTCCTCCTTCCACAAAAAAAATTGTGTAACCTTTTGGCTAGTTCTAGGCATAATTGATATGAAATACATTTCTGAAGGCCAATATCAAATTCATATTTCAAAGTCTTTACAAAATGTAACAATTATTCTTGTTCAAAAAAAGATCATCACCAAAAAGTACGAATAAAATCGTCGAAAACGATCGCAGTAGTTAAAACTTAGGAATCTAACATTTTCGGATTACGGGTCTGCATTCGGACCTTAATATCTGCTTACGGAATCAGCCTGATTCCAAAATGGTATGATATATTGAGCTAGGGCCTCAATGAGTATAATTGAAAAAAGAATGACACACTGACATTCGCATCTATTATCCGAGATTTAAAAGATGTTTCATAATCAGCTGGTCAATGTAAGCCCTTGCTGGATAGACCACATCTACGTGCTGGTTTCCACAAGGTGAACGTTGCTTATGAGTTCGTTCTTATTTCTGTTCTTTCGCCTCAGTTAGACACTCGAATGTCATGCTCCATGAGAATGCTTTATCTATATGAGGAATAGTTTGGCAGTTTGTTTTTTTTATTTATCTTTTTTTAAGGTTTCGCTAAAAATCACTGACTAATTTCGTTTTAATATTAACTATTTTTCTTTTTCCTGCAACAAGAGAACGTATCCTATTTCCCATCTTGTAAGCAACGGAAATACCTTTGTCTACACGTGTATTTTTATCCCTTTTCGTTCCTCAGTCATGATTGGCGGAATCTAGGAATGTCTCACCTTTATTATAACAAAACCAACATTGGATAAACTGACTCGTAATTATTTCCGGTAAACTTACATATGTTACTATATATGTAGCCTATTATAGTGCTGCCACCTCTAAGTGTGTTCCATCTAAAAAAAAATAATGGATTGCGTTAGAACACTAATCCTGTCAATGGCCACGTATGTTTATTGTGTGTAGATGTTTAACACTACAGAAGGTCATATATTGTAATAACCATTTTTACAACTTTGTTCCGCCGTCGTGGCACACCTAACATCTGGCAATACCCGTGCTGAAAACTGGACGTTTACGATAACCCTAACCGCATATTTTGAAGTAAAATAATCTCTTTCTCTGAATGTTTGAGATGAGGCTTGAAGATTACTATTATCTGCGTTATTCGGACTATTGTCCCCATCTTCATTGTTATTTGTACAACGTTTCGGTCAATATGCCCTCCGGCCTTCTTCAGGTATTTCTTGTCGGACTCGGGAACCTTCTCGGACTCGGGAACCTTCTTTTCGAACTCGGGAACTTTCTTGTAATCAGGAGCCATCACGGAACTTTGAACCTAACCCTTTATTTAGTCCACGGGGGTATCCTGTTCTTATTCTGCTGACCATAGCTGGGGTAGGAGTTGTGTTAATTATTTTTCTAACTGCCTTCACTCAGGATTGAACTGGGGTTCCAGAGATAACTGTCACTTAGAACTGTCTTAACCTAACTAACTTATCCACTAGGCCATGTATCCAATTGGACAATTGAGTGTGAAGGTTCCCGAGTCCGAGAAGGTTCCCGAGTCCGACAAGAAATACCTGAAGACGGCCGGAGGGCATATCGACCGAAACGTTGTACAAATAACAATAAAGATGGGGACAATAGTCCGAATAACGCAGATAATACTAATAATCTCTTTGTTTATAATATGGAAGTCTGTTCAAAATGAATCCAGCAATTTGATATGAATTTACCAACCTTCACAAGCCAAATTCCCGCTGCATAAACGTAAAGAAGGAGACAAGTGGAGGCATTGGCCTCAATGTGAACTCAGAAAAAACGAAGTTCATGTGTTTTGGATAAGATGGTGGCATCTCCACACTGGATGGTAAGCCTCTAAAATTAGTAGACCAGTTCAAATACACAGGTAGTAATATCTCATCTATAGAAAGTCATGCCAATGTAGGCACAGGAAATGCATGGACTGCAATAGAAAGATTATCAATCATAATCTCACTGAAAAGATAAAGCGAAAATTCTTCCAAGCCGAAACTGTATTAATACTACTGTACGGCCGCACCACTTAAATTCTAACGAAGAAAATGGTAGATGGGAGCTACACAAGGAGGCTGCGGTGTTGTCTTGAAGAAATCTTGAGAGCAGCACCACACAAAAAATGCTGCTGTACGGCCACTTGCCCCATTTTACACAAACCATTTGAGTCAGACAAACAAGACATGCTGGACACTGCTGCGGAATCCAGGGCGAGCCTACAAGTGACCTTCTCCTGTAGACAATTACACGTGGACAAATTAGTGCAGGTCGATCAGCAAAAACCTACCCCAATCAGCACTGTGTGGATTCTGGATGTTATGCAGATGACTTCTTCGGAGCGATGACCGATACGGGCGGTTGGAGAGAGAGAGAGAGAGAGAGAGAGAGAGAGAGGGAAAGAGAGAGAGAGAAGTGGGAGAGAAATATATATATATATATATATATATATATATATATATAGAGAGAGAGAGAGAGAGAGAGAGAGATAAAGAGATGGATACATAGCGAGAGAGAGAGAGAGAGGGGGGGAGAGAAATGGGATATATATATATATATATTTACTGATAGTGAGATAGATAGAGAGATAGAGAGAGAGAGAGAGAGAGAAGAATCCGTCCTGCCAGCACATCATGAGGGATGAATCTCGTTTGGCCATGGTTGATACAAGAGTCTATGTTCAGGCATGCGCCGTAAGGTCCCTTCAGTAAATTTACACCATTGCCGTACGCTCGTCAAGAAAGTTAAGATAACCGGATCCGCTCCGGACAAACCTTGTATATTGTTTTACTTTTCTTTCTCCTGTCAAACTCCGACATTTCGTGCGTTACGGCTTAACACAACTCATTTGTTATTCTTTGTGTCGAAGCACGGATTATCAATACTTCGGTTGTTGCCCTTGTTGCTTTAATAACAAACTCAACCGGCATTGAACAACTGTGGTTGTTATTACTGTCTATGTTCTTCTCTCTACTGAATACGTCAGTTCGGAAGGCTTCGTTGCGCTGATAACAGCCTATAAGCAACAACACCAGACGCTCTTTAAAGGTATCTCATGCTTAGTGTTTTATTATGACATATGGTTAGGAGCTTCATCAAACTCTCCTTCTCTGCAATGATATTTTCATAAGCCTCACCTTTTGTTGATCTTGTTTCTTTTGGTTTCGTTTGTTTTGTTTACGGCATATCAACCTCAGTGGGTCATTTAATGCCGATAAAGTTTTGAAATAAATCAATTCTTAATGGATAATACAATTTTGTTTATAAATACATTTTTCTATTTAACCCATAGATGGGACCCTAACAGGTACTACCACTCCGGGTCAGAGTGGACCAAGGAGCAATGGTGATGAAGGGGTGCTCCACATTCCCCAAACCTCCAAAACTGGAACCTCACCATCAGATAGAGTTTAACGTCATTCCCAGGACATGTAGACCCGCAGCCACCGCCTTCTAGCACCCATATGATAAAAAGGGTTTGTGGCTTGCCATAAGGGCAATAGGGTTGGGAAAATCATATAGGTGCTAGAGCTTGATGTGACCAGCCGATTGATCGGAGGGGGCCTCTCCGACCGCCCGTCTATCCCAAGATAGGGCCAAAGTGGAGTATTGCAACTGCTCATCCACCTGGGCTCTATCCTTAAGCATCACGGGTCGCCACCCACGGCCAACAGGTGGCCCCATTGGGGGAGTCTTACCTCTCTGCAGAGGTGCAGTCGGTGCATTCTAACGCCCCAGCCGACAGGGCGGTGACCTTGTTCTGTATTAAACTATGTTTATATATATTTACCAACCCCTCCGCACGAGCAGGATGTGACACAAGGTCAATTTCTTGAGCGGAGTTCAACAGGTTTGAATTCAGAGTTTTCCTTCTCCTAGACTGGTTACCTAGCCATGGTTAAAGAACCCAGTCTGCCCTACTATTTACCCATAGCTGGAGGGAGAGTAGGATTCATACCTTTCCCAAGGGTATTAGCGCTAAGTGAAATGCAATTACCACGCCCATTAAACTATGTTTATAAGCGCCTGTATCCTTACTTGTATATATCTGTGGAGGCGTGTGGCGTAATAGTTACCGTCTTAGGAAATGGAAACCATGAGACGAGTTCAAATCCTGGAGGCGGCTGTTTGCATTTTTCACATAGCGCGAATACCTTTGGGAAAGGTACGAATCCAACTATCCCCCTCCAGCTATGGGTAAATAGTAGAGCAAATTGGGCTTTTTAACCTTGGTATGGCAACAAGTCTAGGAGAAGGAAAACTGAATTCAAACCAAAGAGGCTCCCTTTTCCTAAGTCAAAACTACTCTGAGAGCTTCTTGTGCAGCTTCCATCTAGCTTATTTTCTAGGCGCTTCGTTAAGTGGTGCAGCCATACAGTAGCACTGATACAACTACAGCCTGGAATAATTATCTTGAATACGTCCATTAAACATGCACATCTTAACTTTTTACGTGGAGGTGCTGAAAAGTCATCGGACCAACTAAGACCGTACAGCCCTGGAATGTACAAACTATTCGATCTATTCATTGCACAGTTCAACACATTTGGCGAAAGTCAAATCTAACTTTTCTAAAAATTGAATTAAGATATTTCCCTTCTTGGTAGGGATAAGATATTTTCAACCCCCCTCTCCGTATTTTAAAAACATAATAGAGAAAAATAGATGCAACGTCTGTCGATAGAGCATCCGCCTCGGAACCACAAGGTTCCGGTTTCGATACCGACCCTCGCCAACTTAGCGCATGAAGAGTACAGCTTAGATATGTGTAGTAAAGTGGGTGCTGATGGTAGGTGTTGCGCTTCACCTCTAGTCTATCGTTCTGGAAAAGGAGTAGACTCCCTCACTTACTGGCCGATACCAACTTTACTTACTTACTTGTTTTAAGTACTTTGTTCTACATGCCTCGGTAGAGTCTAACATACTACACAGATGATCTAAAGCTTCTCGCAAATATACCTCCCCAAGCCGATTTTTAAAATATTTCTGTTAGGATATGTACAGGATATCTCAAGCTCGTCTTTCAGATAAGTAAAAAATGAACTCCTTTCTTACTAAATGCCCAATAATTGTGGCCTTGTGTCATATTTAAGTTTGCTGAATCACAGGTATAGACTTGATGTAAGAAATTGCTTCTGTATATTTTTCTAAACAATGTTTATTTTTGCTAATGAAGTAAGTACGAACTGATAAGCGAATTCATAAGCGACGGTCTCCTATAGACTCCTGCACATCAGCATTCATTTACATACAACAGCTATGTATGGACACTGGATGCCGGGCAGAGGAATTGCCAGAAGCAAGTTAATGTTAAAGTATTTCCCTTCTTGTTAAGGCCAAGAACTTTTCAGCTCCCGCCCCCCGTATTTTAAAAACATCACAGAGAGAATTAAATGTCACGTACGTAATTCTTAGTATTTCGTTCTATGCATCCACCCCAAAAATTGCATCCGGACATTAATGAAATGATAACGGGTTTTTTGAAAGGACAAAGAACGCATTTACATTATGACATAAATCTATTATTCACAAGTCTTAAGAAGTTTCTGATGTAAAATCAAAAGTTCACCAAAACGAGACACACTACAATAAACATCCTTAGATAACCGTATCGTTTAACAGAAGTTTCTGTCCAGCTCAGCATAAAATAATGGCGCTGACTTTGCTGCTAAATTCTGTCTGTTTGTCCCTCTCTCTGTCTGTCTGTCTGTCATATAAACATCCGCTTTAACCCTCGGGACCTGAGCGTCAGGTATTTGTCATCATCATTATCATCATCATCATCATCATGTCGCGCAGTTAGCACGGATATCCATGACAATCTCTCGCCAACCTTCTCTATCATTCATTGTCCCGGGGGGTCCTCTGCGCAGCATCCAGTATCCAGTATCCGCGCTGTTGGTCAATGTAGGCCCTTGCTGGGCGGCCCACATTAGCACATTATGTTAGTTACATGAAATGTTTAGTTAAGTAAATAAAAGCTTACATAAATAATATGGTTTTGTGGTTGATGAATGTCTTGGCAACAAGACTGATCTAGAATAAGAAATGAATTAAGTGCGACCGACCACCAAGACGAAGTCCAGACGCTAGAAGATGAACGTAAGATACCAAAGATGAGCAGAAGAAGAATAGAAGTAAGGAAAGAAAGGGTATACAACTGGACACAAGGCTCGAAGCCGGGTAAGTATAAAAAGTACTTATACCCGAGCGGCCTATATTTCTTCTGGGGAATCTCAATGTCATCGTTATTGCTTATAAATAAAAAAATTTAAAAAAAGTAAAGTCGCCGGGCCTAAAGTCGGTATCAGCTAGACAGCGAGGGAATCTATCCCCTTTTCACTAGCGCTACACCAAGGAGATTTTTTTACGTCTGAGGTGGAGCGCCAAACCTATCATTAACTCATTACTTTACCGCACTGATCCCTGTGCTACTCATACGCTGAGTTGGCAAAGGCCGGTATCGAACTAGGAACCTTGTGGTTTAACACTTCGGATCAACCTCCCAAGACCCCAGAGCAGATGCCACCCCACTAGATGCAGGTATTTCTTTATTTTCAATAAGAGAGGAAAGTTTTGTGATTTAATCAGCGAAAACTTTTTGAGGGTAGGAATCCATTAAAAAATATAAATAATACACTCGCAAATCCGCCGATATATTTTGGTCCTGATGATGGTCTAAATGACCGAAACGTTGCATCGTCGACAATAAACATCTAGTTTCCATAACATCCTGTGTTTGTCTACTTTTCTCCACATATTGTCGGATTAACCTTCTCACATTTCTCCCATATATATATATATATATATATATATATATATATATATATATATATCTCAACAGTACAAATGTCAACACTACATATATATATATATATATATATATATATATATATATATATATATATCATACTCCTATATATAATTCTCTCTATATATATATATCATAATCATATATATAATTCTATATATATTATCATATATAAAATCATATGTATATATTATAGTCATATATATAATCATTTGTATATCTATTACATATAATCATATGTATGTATTATATAAACTACCAAAATAAAAAGACACCCTCCGGGCGAAGTAAAAATAATTTTTTGGAAGATATTGCCTGTGGGGATGGGAGCTGAAAATTCAATGTCATAGAGTGCGTACCATAAGTATAAAAAAATCATCAAATTTATTAAAGAAGTCAAAAAAGAAAGAAAGACAATTTGAAATGGAAACAGTTCCGATAACTTTAAATATTATATTAGAATAAAACAATCTATATATAAGTATATAAACGCCGGGCATCTATTTATTGAAACAATGAGGATTGTCTAACGTTGCATGCTCACATTTTGAGTATATTTATTCTATGTTATGACGTTGGATTATGTGTTGGGTAATGTGACGTAAGCAATGACGCAGTTTTTGTAACAGACAAAAACCGGAGGCGAATCTCCATTATTAATAGATAACCATGTGTATATATACAAATATATATAATAATGTGTATATATACATATATATAATATTCTATAATCATATATATAATCATATATAAATGGAACGATTTTGGAGTCTATAAAATACACGCAACTGGTTCACTTTTATTGTATGTATATGTATTCTGTTTAAGAAACGCGTACATTGTGATATAAGTATACGAGCATACTTACAGTTCTTGGCATACATATTGTATTTTCTATACATTAGAGGTGGAACGCAAGTGCATTCATAAATCTTTACTCTGTGTCTTATATATGTATAACATTAGACAATTTAGCTCATCACTCTCTCATATACATGTACACAATCTACCTCTTCACAAATATATAAATAAATAAATGTAATATAATTTTTTTTTAAATGACATAACGACACATTTGTAAAATAATTACTGATTATATATATATATATATATATATATATATATAATATATATATATAATAATATATAAATTTTGAACAGACTGATAAACAAGGACTGTCGCAGTTTTTCTCGTTATTCTGTGATAAAATTTTTTTTTCTTATATTCTTATATCAACGAATGCCCTGAAGATGATCTAATTAATAGATCGAAACGCTGCAGCGTCGGCCAATAAACTTACCACTCAACTTATTTAAACCTGTGTTTTTTCAATTTTCTTAATGTATATATATTATATATATATATATATATATATATGTATATATATATATATATCTTATTATAATGGAGATTGTGTGTTTTTTTCTGTCTGTAACCGAAACTATATTACTAATCGAGTCACAATTAACATTGTTATATACATCACATTATTCATGATTTTACTTATATTTAAACCTCAATTATTAATAAAATTGCTTCACCTTTTTATTAGTGTTGACCATATCTACATACTAATAACATGCTATTGTATTTATATATATACAAAAAATAGCGGTTTGCAGTTTGAACGGGAAGGCTAATTTGCATATTGATATTAAAAATGTGATTTTA
>CM042144.1:103048498-103068498 GCA_023376005.1 Doryteuthis pealeii | reverse complement strand
TCAAATCCTTTTGCACGATACTTACAAACAAACTCTGGACCCCTTCACTCATAAAGAAATATTAAACACTTCAGCAATTTGGACTTGCTCGGTGCAATTTTGAAAGGAAACTTCACGAATTCTTGTTTTGGAGCACCCGATATGGATTGGGGCTTTTGTGCTACTATTTTAGTTCTATTAACATAACTTTCAAGGTGGGACAGGTTACCCATTTTCCTTCCCTTTGCGATCTCTGCCCTAGATCTTAAACAAGAAGAGAGAAGAAGAAAAAGAAAAAGTAAAGACGTGTATATTGTATCCCGAAAGCGATAGTTGGATCGTTCATAATATAAAATGTTTATTACAAAAAGCTTTCAATAGCAAGAGTTGAGATAGCGTTCAAGGAGTTTCCCAATTTCCAGGAAATTATGGGAGGGTTTTCTGCTGATTTCCTTCGTCTCTCTTGGGAATTTTTACCAATTCTTCTTTCCTTTTGTTTCCAATAGATTATTATCTTTAGCACCATATATCGATATGGTATTGTTTTCATTGTTTATCTGTTTTGTTTTTTATTATTCTATCTTATTTTATTTTTTTTACTCGGCTGTTGAGTTCACGTGGAGTAGGGGCTAACATACTGGACGGCATCACTGTAGTAACTGAGTTCGAACACCAGTCGCCTTATTACGTTTACTCTCGGACTAATATTCTTGGGGAAAATTATGAACCCTCGTCCCGCAGTTTTGGGTTAAATAATACCACTGCTGTTCTTCTCCAAGTGTGACTTTGCCATTAAATAACCCACGAAGTTTGACATGCCATTAAAACAAAGAAACCAGACCAAATTAAACTAATCAATTAAACTCCTATCTTTTTCCGCATATAAACTACCGGGTTTCCCCGAAAATAAGACAGGGTTGATATTAATTTTAATTCTGAAATAGAAAAATAGGGCTTATTTTCGGGAAATGTCGGGTGTTTGTATTGCATGACGTGATTGTGAAAAATGTTTATTTCTTTCGTCTATCTGCCGCTCTCAAGGGCTTATTTTAAAGGGAGGGCTTGTATTAAAATCAGCTTGAAAAATCACGCTAGGTCTTATTTTGCAGGTAGGTCTTATTGACAATTATGGCACTAATCTGGAAGTTAAAGGTTCAATCCTGTCTACAGGCAAAAATGATACAGAATAATTAACATAGCTTAACACTTGTACCCTGCCATGGGTAACGGAATGATAACAATCTACTTAAATGGATTAAATAATGGACTCGGTTCGAAGTTCATTGAAAGCTACCAGTTGCGTAAGGAAAGCCCCTGGATTCGTCAAGAACGTTCTCGAGTTCGACAAGAAACACTTAAAGAAAACCGGATTGCACATTGACCAAAACATTGTGTATATAATAATAAAGCTGAGGACAACAGCCCGAAAAATCTAAATAATACAAATTCCTTTCCTTTTTTTTTCATTTCTGTTTGCTTGATGGTGTCCTCTTCCATTATTCCTAGGTATATGTATTTTTGTTTTGTTTTGTTTTTAGCTCAATCGGTAGAGAATTGGCTTATGAATCGCATGGTTTTTGGTTCGATACCAGTCCCGCTAACTAAGCGCATTAGTAGCACAGATGGGATAATCTGATCTGTGTGGTAAAGTGGGGAGCTGACGGTAAGTGTGGCGAAATCAATCTACCTGGTTTAGCGCTAGCGAAAAAGGGGATAGACTCCCACGCTGTCCGGCTGATACCGACAATAGGCCACTCTATCAACTTTTTAAAAACTTTTTTCTCTCTCTATGTGTTCTGATACATTGCTGATTGGGCATTTATTGCAAAACTGTTGACTCAGCCTCATCAAAACGAACTGAAAGAAAAGCTTTCGAATCTCTCCTTCGGAGAAATGAGGTCGCTTGTCGCATTAGAAAAAATAAAACGGTCGATGTTCATAAGATATGCACGGGTTCTACTCCTAAAAGTGACAAGAAAAAAAGATTTAAAAAAGAAAGAATGAAAGAAACAAAATTATTGAAAAATAAATTTAGAAAAAAAATAGAACTAATAACGGAATGTTGATATGAAATTTGAGGTCATCTCTTGTTCATTCGACACTTGAAAGTTATGGAAATCGAATTGACAAGGGGGAAAGAGAAAAGGAGAAGTAGGGTTTATTAAAAAAAAAAAAAAAAAGAAAGGATTTCTTCGCATCTGAAAGTTAGAGACAGGGCGAGAAAATCGATTAAGAAAAGTTAGTCGCCCCAGAAAAAAATAAAGAAATAAAAATATTGAACAAAAGACGCGAAGAAATAAAAGAAAAAAAAAACAAAAAAAACATAAAAACAAAACAATATATATATATATATATATATATATATATAGCCTAATGCCCGAGAAAAAATGGATATCACTCGAAGTGTAATGTTTGACAAGCTACGCAAGCAGACCATGGTGTGTGTGTGTGGAGGGGGTGAAATGGAATCAGAGACCCGCGTTCAAATCCTCGACAATGCTGTTTGCCTTCCCCTTCCTGCTAATGCCCTTGGGAAAGACATTAGTAATTCTCTTCTCCCCAGCTGTCGAAAAATGGTAGGACAGACTAGCTTCTTTAAAATTAGTTAGGCAACCAAGCTAGGAAAAAGAAAATTCCACTTAAAAATTGACCTTGTGTCACATCCTCCTCGTAGCTGGGCAAATACATACACTAGCAATGGATTGCTAGTGACTTAGATTCTCACTGAGTGACCCACACTTTTTGTGTTATGCCACAACTAATTTCAGCTTAGATATCTTGGACGCATTTATACGTTTAGAAAGTCTGATCCGATTGATGGAATTGTGCGGTCCTTATATATATATATATATATATATATATATATATATATAGGTTTAAATGAGTTAAATGGTAAGTTTATTGGCCGACGCTGCAGTGTTTCGATCTATTAATTAGATCATCTTCAGGGTATTTGTTGATATATGGAAGGTGATAAAAAAAATTTTTATCACAGAATAACGAGAAAACTGCGCATTCATAAACACATAAAAAATGCACAATGCTTTTTTCGATACACGCACTTACACACTCTAATACTCACACCGCAAAAAAGAATATTTGATGTCATATTTCAAACCGTCCATTTTTTCAACGTTCTTTTTGCAGACTTCAAATTTTAAACTGACTGATAAACAAGGACTATTACTCGCTTTTCTTGTTATTCTGTGATAAAAATGTTTTATCTTAAAATAAAACTTACCCTTTATCTTAAAATAAAACTTACCATTTAACTCATTTAAGCTGTGTTTTTTCAGTTTTTCTTAATATACTATATATATATATATATATATATATATATATATATATATATATATGGTGCAATGGGTAAATAGGATGTTGGAGAAAGAAATGCCCCCTAAACTAGCTGAACCATTCGTACGATTTAAAAAAAAATCAAGCTACACCAAAATTACCGTCAAAAAGAAAAAGCAACCGAACGAATCAACTAAGCTAATGTGTAAAACGTGTTCAGTACGCTAAACAGAGAAAAATATCTAAAACCTAAACCGAGTCAGACACTACCTACTTAGTCTTCACCTAAAGGATCTTCAGGATAATACTGACACAGAGTCAGATCCTTCCTTTAAATAAAACATGTGTAGGTAGTATCTGACTCATATATATATATATATATATATGTGTGTGTGTGTATCAAATTACACAAACACACCGACACAGACCCACACAGTCTGTCTGTCTGGGTCTGTCTGTCTCTGCGACTGTTAAAATATCTCTTAATGTGTAAATAATCCAATCATGTTTGACTGAAAAAACAAAAACAAACAACAACGGTGTGATGAAAAAAAAGGCTCATCGTATCAAACCTAATGATTGTCCAAAGCGTATTCTTTAATTGTCATTATGATAAAGCCCCAACTATCATTTATGTGATAGAAGATGGGATGTTGAGGGTCTTAAAGTCCTATGTATGGCGTTAAACTGCCTCCAGTAGTGAGGTAGTGCAATTCTGAAGTTCTGGGGAGTGTGATGTGCCCCTTCATTGCCATTTTTTGCAGGTCCACTCTGACCCGGAATGGTTGTAACTGTTACGGCCCCATCTATTGGTGAACTAGATCAAAAATGAATTTTAAAAATATGTTTAGATGAAAATTTTGAATGCTCAACAGGAATGAAGAAAACTAAAAACTTTCTGCATAAAATGTTACAATTCATGAGAAGTCATGAATTGTGAAAAGACCTGTAGCTAGAATATTTAAATTACGGTCCGTTGATTTAAAATCCCCATGGAAAATTACCGGTGACGGTTATAACCTTTTGACACCTTAGAGGCGCGTGATTGGGCGCCATAACAGACAGGTGACAATAAGTTTAGTTAGTTAAGCTGATTCGATCCAGCTTTGAAGGGGAGCAGACGGGATCGGCGGCTTTTCCGGGTTCGGTCTCTCACTGCGGCTGAACCAATATAGGCTAATAAAAGCTTGATCAAGCAAGACCAAGTATTGTGTAAATGTTAAGCCCAGCCTAAATAAGAATTAAGAAAGAAGGCAAACCCGCAGCAGAAGCCTAGATAGAAGTCAAACCAGATAACATGGTAGCCAGACAGGGTAGACAAAGAAGAGTAAGTAGAAATTAAACAAGTAACCAGCAAGCGAAGTTATAAAGTAAGATCTACCATCTCTAATCTAATCTCTGTCTCTGTCTTTCTCTCTTTTATATACCCGAGTATGTCAGAAGGGTATATACGGCTATACAACAAAAAGGGTTGTCATGTTGTAAAAAATCCCCCAACCAACCAACCAAATTAGACCCTGACTTTCTATTTGTCACTGGCCTTAATAAACAAGAAATTCTTGAGAAGAATATTTTACTGAGTAATCCCAGTTTGTGGTATGAGGACTAAGACGTAATGAGAATTTACGCCGAAAAAAACACGGAAATTATTTTCTTTTTCTTTAAGACGGATTGAAATTTCGATTTAGTAAATTTTAAAAGCCAATTTATTTCTGGGTTTGTGTTAATGATCAATGATTTATTTTCAAAATTAATAAAAAATCTGGGTTAAAAAGGCGATCATTTCCTGAAAATTAATTTTTCGTTTATTCTAGAAAAACGGAATGAAATGTATTATTATTATTATTATTATTATTATTATTATTATTATTATTATTGGTTAGCTGATGGTCTTTCACTGGAGTATGAGTGACAACAAGTCTCCTCAGGTATCCAGGACTCTCCTGAATCTTCCAGCTAATTTCAACAATGTTGTTGTCTGGATGGTTTCAATTCTTCCTCTCATTTCCAGTTACTCAAGTTTTTTTTCTATGCTTTTGGGAACCGTCTCTAGTGCCCCAATTACTATTGGTATCACTTTCACTCTCATATTCCAGTTTTTCAATTTTCTAGTGAGGACCAGGTATTTGTCTATCTTTTCGTTTCTTTTGTCTTCACCCTATGATCTGGTTGGGACTGCAAATCTACCAGTTGTCAACTTCTTCTTCTCTTCTTCTTCTTCTTCTTATTTCTTTGATATAAATAAAAGTAATGTTGCACAATTTATAAGCAGCTTATGAATTACGTACGTACCTGTAGTAAGATATTTTGAATAAGATTCGTTAGATTTAAAATCGGTGGTGGGAAATGTCACTGGCATGATGATGATCCCAACTTCACCTTTCCGAAAAGCGCGGGATTAGGCGTGAGATAGTTTTAGCTTGAGATGCGACCAGAGAATCCAGAGTGAGCGGGCCTCTAGGTTGCTCGTTCGGAGGGTCGGTCTCCCCGCGGCGGAATCATGGGCTGGGTTGTTGAAATAAATCTTTAGAAGAAAACAAAGTTAATTTAAACAAGGAATGACCAGTCCAACCCGAAGAGATCAACACGGAAAATCAACCCCAGAAGAAACCCACTAGATCGACTGGAGAAAATGGTGACCGGCCGAGTTAGAAGAAGATAGTGAACAAGTAAGGGCCATCATCTCATTTCATTTATTATCTGTCTGTCTGTCTGTCTGTCTCTCACCGATTATATACACCCGAGTAAATGGGGTATATAGCAATAAGACATTAACGAATGTGTTTGAATGTTTCGCTCTGTCAACAACCCAGAACAATAAGGGATATTTTGATTGTTTGTTTTTAATGGGAAGAAAAGAGGGAAAAAAGAACACGCTACACATCAGATAAAAAACAAATATGATAAGAAAGAAAGAAAGAAAAAAGTGATAATCCTCTGCAACAGATGCTTATCGTCTGCTTCAATAGAAAAAAGACGGAAGAAAGGGTAAGAATAAGTGAAGATAGTGTGAGAGAGAGAGAGAGAGGGTGGAAGAGAGAGAGAAAGGGAAGAGATAGATAGAAATGAATAAAAGAATAAAATGACGATGTTTTTGGTCAGTACTACTAAACCGAGTAACACATAAAGATAACATTATTTGGCTTATTCGAACTGTTGTCTTCATTCTTATTGTTATATATATAACGTTTCGGTCGATGTGACCTCCCGCCTTCTTCAGGTATTTCTTGTCGGACTCGGAAGCCTTCACGAAATACCTGAAGAAGCCCGGAGGTCACATCGACCGAAATAACATTTAAGATGAGGACAATAGTCCGAATAATCCAAATAATACTAACTATTAAGCCTCATCTCAAAAATTCAGAGAAATAACATAAAGAGAGGAGAGTTTTTTTATGTATAGTAGTTCCCTTTAATTAGGAAATTTATATTACAAAATGAAGTTTCAGATGAGCTGATTTAGTTGTTTCAATAAATTCTAAAGGTTCTAATTGTTCCAAAAACTAACCTCCTTATTTCTAGTGCACGAATTGATAAACGTAAATAAATCCTTTGTTACGATTTTTGTAGCCATTTTTAGGTTTCAAGTGAGAGCACTTTACAGTGAATATCCTTTGTTAAGCAAAGACTGATTCTTAGTGAAGAATCCTTTGGTTGTTCCTCGATGTCCCTTAGTGGATAGAATCGTTTGGTTGTTCCTCGGTGTCCCTTAGTGTTGAGTAGAATCCTTTGGTTGAGCAGAGTCCTTGGCTTAGATCCGTTCGTGGTGAATACGTGTACATGAACGGCATTCAAGATTGGCGATTGAATAGTTTAACTAACCACGTATTTGAGTTGTTAATTGTCTGGCTTTAATCCATGCAGTTTATAAGTTTTATGTCTTCAGCATAAAATAACCCAACGAGTGTTGACATGCCGTAAAACCCAACCAACCAGCCAATCAACTATCCAGAATTTCCCAATAGTGCGGTACCTACGAACACATCTTGTAATTCCATCATCGTAACTCTACATCGACATTTTATAATGCGTTTATGTCACTAGTTTAAATACGTGCGCGTATGAATACATTTAGGAGAACTTTTTTTTTTTTACTCAAGTGGATGGGCAGCATCATCTGGGGGCGTTCTTTGCCAAACCATCCCAAGAACTTTATTGGAGGCGTCTTTGTTAGTTCGGAATAAACATGAAGCGAAGAAAAGATGAGAGATTATATCTAGGCTCTCGTTTCTTCTCTCTCCTCTCCTCTCCTCTTGTCTGTCTGCCCACTTCTCTCTCTCTCTCCTCTCCCCCATCTCTCCCCCCCCTCTCTCTCTCTCTCTCTCTCTCTCTCTTCCCACACTCGCTCTTTATTTTAATTTCTTTTTATAAATAAAAGCCAAGATCCGACAGCTGTCTTTTATACGTTCTATCCGGCATCCGACACACCTTATTCGATAATATCACGAACATTCTCAACTGCTCAGCAGTATTTGTTCTTTGCTTCTTAGTTTGTTTTTTTGTTTAAACAACTTTCAAATTAACAAAAAAGATTTTAAAAACAAATAGAACAAAAATCTACTGACCAACTGAAAATCCCTTACAAGTTAATAAGCACAACTAAATATGTCGAAACCCAAAAGGTTATACCAACCCCTCCGCACGAGAAGGATGCGATACAAGGTCAACTTCTTAAGCGGAGTTTAACAGGTTTGAATTGAGTTTTCCTTCTCCTAGACTGGTTACCTAGCCATGGTTAAAGAGTCCAGTCTGCCCTGTTATTTATCCATAGCTGGAGGGAGAATTGGATTCCTACCTTTCCTACGGGTATTAGCACCATGTGAAATGCTAACAGTTTCGTCCAGGAATTGAACTTGGAGTTGACGAGTCCACTTCCTACGACTCTAACCATTAGACCATGCGCCTCCATTTTATTATATAAATGCAGGAAAGTGGTGACTAGGGGTGTAGTGGGTATGACGTTAAACTGGATCTAATGGTGAAAGTCCAATTTTGGAACTCTGAGAAGTGTGGAGTACCCCTTCATCATCACTACTTCCAGGTCCACCCTGACCTGGAGTGGTAGTACCTCTGAGGGTTATTGGTTAAATTTAAAAACAATGAGTTTAAAAAATGTGTTTAAACAATGAGTTAAAAAAAATTCAATACCCATCAAGAATAAATAAATAAAACAAAACGTATTTGGCATTAAATAACCTAACAAGGGTTGACATGCCGTAAAATCTAACCAATCAATTAACACATCATGATATCTAGGGTATAAAGGGTATTATATCTTTCCCAAGTGCATCCGTCCTATAGTGAACATAATAGCGTGCCTTCAGATCGAACTTGCTTACTACGATGTCACAGTCTAAAACATTAGACACTGCGCCATGGAAACCCTTTGTGATAAATTGTGCCATTGGGTAGTATAATGTATCTATTTTAGCCTTAGGGTTACATGTATTCGTATTAGTGAAATACTTTTTCTATATTGAGTTAATAGAGGAAGAGTCTGTGATTAGATGTATCAATAAGCCAAGAAGAATGCAGTAAAGTCAACAAACATATAAACTGTTGTCATTTTAAACATAACTTCGCACAATTAATAAACTTTGAAAGGAATATGCTAAGCCCTAACACCCACCCCTATTGCCCTTATGGCAACCCCTTAAACGTGTTTATATATGTGCGAGAAAGCGGTCGGTCTTAGTTTCCTGGGTATGACTCATGGTGAAGTTCCCAGAGAGGGGTGTATAATCAAAAAATAGAACAACTGAAACTTACTCTTCCAGCACTCTTTCTTTCATTGCTAAATTTTCCTAATTCAACTCTCTATTAATAATGGAGATTTTCTGTATTTCTGTTTGTAACAGAAACTACGTCATAGCTCTACGTCACAGCTTACGTCACAATATTCTTATGCTATATACACACAAAATTTGAGTAAGCAATTTTCAAAATTGTTATTTACTCTCGTCCTCCCTTTTTTACAGTAACAAGAAGTTAACTAAAAAGTTTACAAATAAATAAATACCTACGATTTTGTGTAAATATTTATGTGGAAAATATTCAATATAATTGTTTGATTATTACATGAACGCAACATTTCATTTCAAATTGTTTTTTTTTTCTCCTTTAATAAATATGAGGATTTGTCTTACTTATGATACAACCCCTTTGACATTGAATTTTTAACTCCCACCCTCTCACGCAATGTTTTTTAAAAATTATTTTTACGACGCCCGTAGAATGTTTTCTGTTGCTAGCTTAATTAAAATAGGAAGTAAAGAATAACATTACAGTTATTTCATCATCTAAACTGTTGCAATTTTAAACATAACTTAAATAAACTTTGAAAGGAATATGCTAAGCTTAATGAAGCAAGCCAAATACTTTCAAATCAAGATAGAAGGATTCGCATCTTGAAATACTAGCTAAATATGGACGGGAGTGTATTTACCCAACCCGTTCGCCACGGATTGGACGTGGCGCAAGTATATGGAATCCAGTGAGTATCAAAATCGCTATTCAGTAGCAATGGATCTGTAAGACTAGCTTGCTAACCATTACATCCCAACAGTACGCTATTTTACCCAAACAGTTCGCTAAAGGTAGAATGGGAAACAGGACAATAAGCATGGGTCATTCAGCGAGGACCGAGTTAGCTATTAAGTAGTAATGGATCAATGAGACTAGCATTCTAACCATTCCAACACGATTGGATTGCGCCTTTACACAAACTGTTCGCCAAGGGGCTGACTTCTGATTTAGGTCGGAAAATTAAAACGGAAAGTTTTTTGGTGCTACCCAATGACAGTTTAACTACAGTCTATGAATTAACATTTTGCGAATTGGGTTACGGTTTTAAGGGATTATGATTGTTTTTAATTACGTATTGCTTAAAAAAAACAACAAAGAACCCAAATTACTATACATTTAATGTTGAAAACTTTTTTTAAACTAAGTTTAATTGAAATTATACATTGCAATTCTAACACAAACAACAATAATAGATCCAATAATTAATTTAAATGGTTAATTAAATGTATAGTAATTTGTTTTTTTGTTGTTTATTCTTTTAAGCAATACGTAATTAAAACAACCTTAATCCCCTAAAACCGTAACCTAATTCGCAAAATGTTAATTCATAGACTGTAGTTAAACTGTCATTGGGGATCACCAAAAAACTTTCCGTTTTAATTTTCCGACCTAAATCAGAAGTCAGCCAATGGATTTGAGAGTCTAGCTTCCTAGCAATTACACCACGATAGAATGCCTCATATGGAGAAGTAGGTATTTACCCAACCCGTTCGCCTCGGGACTGGATGTGAAACAAAGTCAAGCGCATGGGGCATCCAGCGAGAATCGAACTCGCTATTCAGTAGTATCGATAAGAGTAATTTGCTAACTATTACACCACAATGGGACGCCCAATATGGACAAGTAAGTGGACCGGCTGAGCTCAGTCGGTAGAGCATCCGGCTCGGAAATACAAGTTTCCGGATTCAATACCGGCCCACGCCAACTCAGTGTATGAGTAGCTCAGGGAGCTCATGGTAGGTGTGGTGCTTCACCTCAGACACAAAATCAATCTCCCTGGTCTAGCGCTAGTGAAAAGGGATAGACTCTCTCGTTGATTGGCTGATACCGACATTATGCCGCTCCAACGATTTTACTTACACACACACACACACACACACATATATATATATATATATATATATATTCCCACGCTATCTGTCTGATACAAACAATAGGTCACTTCGTCGACTTAAGTCGGAAAGAAAATGACCAATGAGAGTTTCCCAAAGGAGCTAAAACACACAGAATATTGAAAACCACTGAGGAAACCAGCACCAAAATCACGATAACAATTGTAACTCAAGAGAAAAGAAACAATGTCGAAATGACAAAGGAAATTCTGACTTAAGAGAAGAAAACTTTGACATCACTAAGGAATCAAGACTGGAAAGATGTCAAGTTAGAAAACCGATAGGGGGAATAAATTATTAAAAATGATCCCAACGGACAAAATCGCTGAACTGAAAGATCTAATTTATACAGGAGCAAAGGTAGTTAATGACAAACTTGGTATCGCACAAAGGAAACCAAGTAGGAAAAAAGGCTGAAATGGAAATGAGACGTGAAGAATAAAGGAAATACGAGATGCAAAAGTTATAAGACACACTAGAACACGATACTGGGGTGAAGTCGAAATGATAGTCTTATAATAATAATAAATGTATATGCATAACCAGAATCTGTTCTTGAGAACGAAACGCATAAAATTCCATGGGACTTTGAAATAAAACGGATCACCTTATCCCAGCAAGAAGACCAGACCTAGTGTTGATAAACAAAAAAGAAAGAACTTGTCAACTGATGGATTTTGCAGTGCCAGCAGATCACAGGGTGAAGCTAAAGGAAAAAAAAAAAATGGACCTTGCCAGAGAACTGAAAAAGTTATGAAAGTGAAAGTGATACCAATTGTAGTTGGTGCACTTGGAACAGTCCGAAAGGGATTAGAAAAGGGTTTGGAAAGTTTGAGGAAGAATTGAAACCATTCAGAACACTGCAATACTGCAATTGGCTAGAATACTCAGAAGAGTCCTGGAAACCTGAGGATACTTCTTGTCACTCAGACTCCACTGAAATACCATCAGCTAACGTTGATGTGAAAAACTCAAAAGGAGTGAAAATAATCTCTTATAATTGCAATACAAGACAATGCTATAAGGACAAATTATATAAAAGCAAAAATAGATAAGACAACAGAATAGCAGTTAGAATGTATGGAGAAAATTCTAAACTGCCAATCACATAATAAGCGAATGCAGTAAACTCGCACAAAGAGAGTACGAGACTAGACACGACTGGATGAAAAGGTGATTCACTGGGAACTGTGCAAGAAATTCAATTTTCACGCGCAAATTCTCTGGGACTTTGAGGTACAGACGGATCACCTAATCCCGGCCAGGAGACCAAACCTAGTTTTGATTGACAAGAAGAGGAAGAATTGTCTTGTCATCTCGTGGATTTTGCCGTCCCGGCCGATTACAGAGTGAAAATAAAAGAGAGCGAAAAGATCGACAAATACTTAGAGAAAACTGTGGAAAATGAGGTGACGGTCGTACCAATTGTAATTGGGGTGCTTGGAACGATCCCTAGGGGTCTGGAAAAGAGTCTGGATGAATTGGAAATCAAAGGAAGAATCGAGACCATCCAGACAACAGCATTGATGAGATCGGCTGGAATACTAAGAAGAGTCCTGGAGACCTGAGGAGACTTGCTGTCACTCAGCCCCCAGTGAACCACCGACTACGGCAGGTGTAAAAAAACTCGAATGGAGTTAAGTTATAATACGGGAGACCAGACCTAGTGTTGATTAACAAAAACAAAAAGGAGGACGTGCTAGCTGGCGGTTCCAATTGACCTCAAGATGAAGTTGAAAGAAAACGAAAAGATGGACAAATACCAGGACCTTGCCAGAGAATTAAAAAAGCTGTGGAATATGAGATATGGAATATGTAGTTGGTGCACTTGGAACGGTCCCCAAAAACTTGTAAAAAAGACTGGATGACCTGGAAATCAGAGGAAGAATTGAGACCATCCAGACTACTGCATTGCTTAATCGGCTAGAATACTTAGAAGATTCCTGGAGACCTGAGAGACTTGTTGTCACTCAGAGTTCAGGGAAATGCCATCAGCTAACGCTGATGTGAAAAGCTCAAAAGGAGTGAAAAAGAATAAGAATAAGAATAATATAATAACATATGGGAATATTAGATATTGTTAATATATTATAATATTAATATATTGAAATACAATGAGGCATCTTTCAGGGAGACTCCATATCACCACTGATATTTGTCATAGCAATGATATATATATGTATATATATTTGAAGGCATTCCTCCATTCTTCCAAGAGCTCCAGTCGAGGGCCATACCACTCCACCGCAGATGATACACTCGACGTGTTTTGGGGTTGACAGGGTGAAAATAACGGATTTCTTCATTCTTTGTTGTAGATATCAGAATTTCCACCTAACCATACGCATCTTATTGCCATAAGGATGTGTTATATGCGATATAGATCGCCAATCATCAAGTCTGTACTGGTTTAGGACTTCTCTACTTCCAGTAAATTATTTATATACTAAGTGTTGTTTAGTCTGTCACTAAGAAAAAAAAATTTCCTAAGCTTGGCTCAATTTGGCATCCATCTACTAAACTTTGTTCAGTATGAGGCATTCAGTGCGTATCGAACTCACTAACAATCTTCCACCTTAGCTCGATAACACTCACACTACGCAAGTTGTCCTCACAAGGCAGATGTATTGACTGGTTGTTTTACCGCATATCAATTCTTTTCGGGTTATTTAATGCAGATACAATTATTTTTCATGAACAAAGGACTGGCGTAGCTTAGAATATATGTTGTTGATTAAGGTGTCACCCAATTAAATACTGAAATGGCTGATCGCTGCTTAACTTCGGAGGTATAACGAGAACCAAGGTTATTGAAGTGTCATAATAAATAAAAATAAAGCATTGGCTATTGTCAACAAACCCCGGAGGTTCCCTGTTTTTGTACTACACCTCTACAGGAGATAAAACATAAGTAAAATTGTCAGAGTGGCCTCTTGTCGGTAGCACCTTCTAGCTAGATTGTTTTTGCTTAGGCGAGCATTACACCTACCGTCAGCCCCTCACTTTACTGTGCAGATCAGATTACTCAATCTGTGCCCCGCCCTGTTGGTGGAGCGTTAGAATGCACCGACTGCACCTCTGCAGGGGGTAAAACTCCCCCAATGGGGCCACTGCTTAAGTATAGAACTGTCTTTATGGCAACCGCCAATCCTTCTTATCATATGGGTGCTAGAAGGCGGTGGCTGGGGGTCTATTTGTCCTGGGAATGACGTTAAACTCCATCTGATGGTGACCTTCCAGTTTTGGAGATTTGGGGAATGTGGGAACCCCTTCATCACCATTGCTCCCTGGTTCACTCTGACCCGGAGTGGTAGTACCTGTTAGGGTCCCATCTATTGGTTAAATAGGAAAACTGTATTTATAAAAAAAATTATATTATCCATTAAGAATTGATTTATTTCAAAACTTTATCGGCATTAAATGACCCACTGAGGTTGATATGCCGTAAAACCAAACCAAACCAATATGTGCTACTCATGCACTGAGATGCCAGGACCAGTATCGAACATTGAACCTTGAGATTCGGAAACGGGTGCTCGACCGATTGAGCTAAACCAACCCCTGCTAAGAACTGAACAGGCTCATCGTTGCTTAACTTAAAATTGATCTGGCGGGAACCGGTGCTATGAAGGAGTCTTATCTCATTAATTTGTTGGTAAAGCAATAAATTTTGTTTTCGAAAAAGGCTTCTTTTTTTAACACGACTTGTATTATATAAAGTTTTTTATATATATATATATATATATATATATATATATATATATATATATGTGTGTGTGTGTGAATTTCTATTTCAGCTTGAACCTTCTTTATTGTTGTGTGATGAATTACTAAGATAAAATTACCATGCCGGCAATAAAGCCTTCTTAATGATTGATATTTATTATTAGCTGCCGACAGCTCGTCTTCAAGGAAACAGTTAACGTCTTCAAGAAATCTGCTTCTGATAATAATAGTCTCTGTTGTGCAACGGATCTCATGAAGGTGAAATAGTTAACTCTTTCCCTACTTTAATCCGCTCACGGCGGCTCTCCCACTAAAAAACAAAAACTGATTGTTAGTTCATTATAATCTGAGCTATTCTGCTCAGATTATAGTAATAAAATAATTTTATTTGAATAGAGTAAGTTCTCAGGTGAATAGATTGGGAACTTTAAAATATCCTTTCATACAGGTAATGCATACCAAGAACATTTGGTACAGCCGTGCGGGAAAATTTGGTTAACGAAAACAAATCAGGAATTACTCAAGAAATCTTCAGAAGACGCATAGAATATTTTTAGAGAATTTTTTTTAACAAATAAACGCTAGGAGGTACTTGTTTAGTAGTGGTTATCGTCGTAGAAAATTGATATAGCAATCAGAGTTCAAATCCTGGATGAGTCTGGTAGCATTTCATATATACAAGGTGTGTCATAAAAGTATCGAGATTGAAGCTGTATTTACCAAGATAGAAATGATCAATGAATGGAACGTAAGTATTTTTCAGAATATAAGGTGTGGCATAAAAGTGCCGACTTTGAAGTTGTATTTCCAAGATAAAAATGAACAATGAACGGAACGTTTATCTTTTCAGAATACAAGGTGTGTACAAAAAATCTCGATACTTTTTTGACACACTTTATATGTCAATCGAGTTAAACAGTTTTGAATTCAGAGTCTCCCCCCCCTCTCTCTCTCTCTCTCTCTCATTTTTTTTCTTTTTTCCTTTTCATTTTTCCATTATGTTCGATTAAAACAGATTAGCGTTACCGCTCCCGTGCGCCCACCCCTCTATCTATCTTCCCCTGCTCTCTTTCTCTGTTTCTTATTATATTTTTCTGTGTAGCATGTCCTTTTTTTCCCTTTCTTTCTTTATGATAAAAACGGAATGGACTATTATTTAGCTGAGGTGACGAGAAAAAATAAAAGACTTTGTAAGATAATGGTGATTTACATTTTTGCATTTCAACAATTGGACAATTTGGACGGTCTTATTTTTAACCAGAAGGTGTTGCAAGATGAAAACGGTCATACTTTTAAGGAACACGATGTTAATATATAGATTGATCATTTTGATTGGGTGTACGGTTTCACATGGCATACCCAGGAAAACATGCCAGGTGCCCAAAAATAAATAGATAAAATAGAAAAATAATTAAAACCAAATTTGGACAATTCATAGAGCAAAGAATGCGGAAGAAAAGTATTTAATTAAATTTGTTTTGCATTTGGCAACAAAGACTTTTTTTTTTTTCTAGTGATAGGCAAATCTTAAAGCAAATCTTAAAATAATAAGAAATTTAAAAAAAAATTAAAGAAATGGTAAATGTTTACTGGTAAATTGACATTTTAACCAACTATAATTATTAATAAAAAAAAAATATGTCACGATAATAATTTAGGGGAAATTAATGAAAAGAAAAAACAACAAAATAGATAAATACGATTAAGATACTGAATAATTTTGATCTAATTAAATGTTACTTCATTGTTAACTGCAGAAGTATAATAAAATCATCTAAATGTGAGGGAAATACGAAGAGAGAGAGAGACAGAGACAGAGAGAGAGAGAGAGAGATTTATGTTTCAGAAAGTATCTTTTTAATTCTTTAAATTTTTGACCATATGACCTTTAGGCACCCCTTTTTGATCTCGAATCAGAAGGACATGTTTTTCATTTATACCGTCAATATCCGGTTGTTTGTTAGCAGACGATTTTTAGAGTTTTTTTTATTATAAAACTAACCCCTAACCCTAGCCCTAACCATAATCCCTAACCCCTAAGCCTAACCGGATATTGACAGTGTAAATGAAAAACATATGCTTCTGAATCGAGATAAAAAAAAGGTCCGAAATTTTCATAAAGGAAAATCAAGCTTCTTCACAAAAGCCGATATCAAATATGATATATCTATACATATATAAAGGGCAGTTGTGTGTATGTATGTCCGGAGGAAACTACGAAATTAAAACAATTACCCGCAAATAAAAAAAAATATATACATATACACATTAACTATTACCAGGTCTTGCTTTTTAAGCAAAAATAATGAAGATTTGATTTATATTTGTGAACATAATTAAAAAATAATATTTAAATTTTTCTTTTTAGAAAGTGCACTTTTTTCCGACACCTCATCAAGTCGGATTAACAGAAGGTCTTTTTACGTAGGAATTTAAATGGGGCATCCTGTGAGGATCATACGATTCGGTAATAATGGATCTGCGTGACTAACTTTTTTGCCCACCCTTTTACCCAGGCGACGTCGAGTGGCCGCTTCTAGTCTTAATGAAGAGAAAAATTCACATTTCTTAAAAACCGATAAAGTAATTATTACTACTGGCTTTATATCTATCTATCTATCTATCTATCGAGGGTTTATATCTATCTATATATGAGAGTAAGTAAACAAACAATGTGTTTATTTTTTATATGCCTTTTATAGCCAACAATTTTTGGAAGATATGTGCTGAAATGAAGTCATACCTAATTTTGAAAATTAATTTGTTAATAATTAATGAATTTAGGCGGGCATATATGTTCAAATGTAAGGCTAAACAAATCGGGAAAATATCAATCGCTGTATGCAAATTTCGAACTATTAGGTCTCATCTATATATCTATATATATATATATATATATATATACGTGTGTGTATTTGAGTGTGCGCATTTGAATATATTTATATATGTGTGTGTGTGTGTGTGTGTGTGTGAGCATATGAATGTGTGTATCTGCATGTGCATATATACATTTATATATATGTCTGTTATTGAATGCCTATATCTATATATATATATATATATATATGCCTATATCTATATATATATATATATATATAATATATATATATATATATATATATATGTGTGTGTGTGTGTGTGTGTGTGTGTGTATCAATGTCAATATAGGCATGAGAAAAGGATGTACTGCTACATACAGATTATCGATCATATAGAAATCTGATCTCTCTGATACGGTAAAGCAAAAATTCTTCCAGCCGGTAGTCGTATCGGTGCTACTGTACGGCGGCACCATTTGGACTCTAACAAAATGCCTGGAGAAAAAGCTAGATGGAAACTACACAAGTATGTCGAGTGCTGTCTTGAACCAATCCTGGAAGCAGCACTACAGAAACCATCAGCGTAAGACGAATGCTAGACACTGATGGATCAGTAAGTACGAGCCCATAAGTGACGTTCTCCGAGGGACACCTACACATGGACATACTAATGTGCGTCGGCTGACAAAGATATACATCGATCAGCTCTGCACATATACTGTATACAGTATACGAGGCGCGTGGTCTAATAGTTAGAGTCATAGGAAATGGACTCGTCGATCCGAGTTCAATTCCTGGACGAAGCTGTTGGTATTTCACATAGCGCTAATACCCTTTAGAAAGGTATGAATCCAATTCTCCCTCCAGCTATAGGTAAATAGCAGGGCAGACTGTGCTCTTTAACCATGGCTAGGTAACCAGTCTAGGAGAAGGAAAACTCTGAATTCAAACCTGTTAAACTCCGCTTAAGAAATTGACCTCCTGCTCGTGCGGAGGGGTTGGTAAATATATATACTATATACTGTGTAGAAGATCTTTCAGGAACAGGAAAATAGGGATGTGTGGCAAGGAAGCGTCATGGAAATCCGTGCTGTCGGCACGACTTGATGTCAATAGTTTTGTGTTCATCTGTGCCTTAATTCTACAAATGTGCATTCATATAAATTTCCCACCAGAAATCACATGAAACAGAGTCAGAGAGAGACACAGAAGCGAGAGAGAGAGGGGGAGGGGCACAGAGAGAGGGAGAGAGAGAGAGAGGGGGAGAGAGAGAGAGAGAGAGGGGGGGGGGAGAGAGAGAGAGAGATCGTTCTCTTTTATGTTCGGATTCCTTAAATCAACACAGCTGTTTATCGTCGTTTTTTTTTCGTAACTTTCGCCAACTTTTTTTTTCTTTTCCACTGATATCATCAAAATGAGCGCTTAATAAATCATTTAGCACAAATATATGTTTGGGGTGGGGAGGGGTAGAACTGAACGGTCAAATAAAACATTTAAAGACAGACTTAGACAGTCATATACTTTCCTATAGATTCGCCTTTGGATCTGCGTAATACATCTATATGTGCGCATATATATATATATATATATATATATATATATATATATGTGAGAAGTAAATAAACAAACAATGTGTTTTGATGTGGCTTTTTAGCCGACAATTTTTGGGAGAATATGTGCTTAATTGAAGTCGTACCTAATTTTGAAAGTTAATTAATTAATAATTAATTAATTAGGCGGGAATACCTATTCAAATGTAAGGCTAAACAAATCGAGAAAAATCAATCTCTGTATGTACATTTCGGCCTATTAGGGCTCATCAGCAGAGCTATAGACAGGAAGACCGCCTCGTATGTGATTCGAACACCGACTGTCAAGCTGACAGGCGAGGACCGTAACCTCTACACCAACCGGACTTTCTTTAGATTTTTCGTTTTGTTTAGAAGTAGGTTCCTATTCCTCTTATAGTGACTTTTTCTACACAACAGTATGAGAAGTAAATACACAAGCGATGTGTTTATAATATGGCTTTTTTTAGCCGGCAATTTTGTGAGAATATGTGCTTAATTGAAGTCGTACCTAATATATATATATATATATATATATATATATATATATATATATATATATATGTGTGTGTGTGTGTGTGTGTGTATAGATATATATATATAATATATATATATATATATATATATATATATATATATATATATATATATATATATATATATATATATATATATATATATATATATATATATATATATATATATATATATATATACTGTCGTGTAGTAAAGTAACCATAAGTGGAATATAACCTACTTCGAAACAAACGAAAAATCTGGGGAAAACAGCTGGTGTAATAGTTAGAGTCCCCACCTATCAGCTTGACAGTCACCGTCCGAATTACACACAAAGCAGTCTTCCTGTCTATAGCTCTGCTGATGAGGTCTAATAGGCTGAAATGTACATACAGAGATTG
>CM042144.1:103040998-103045998 GCA_023376005.1 Doryteuthis pealeii | reverse complement strand
ACATAAAATTACTAATGGCAACAACACTGAAGAAATAGACAGTCACACAGTATATATTTTTATGATTGGAAAATGTCCGTATAAAGATGGAAATAGAATAAATTTTAGTTTATAAAATTTTTATTTTATTATTCTTGATTATAATAAATGTTTCTGTCAACTGCTTCAGCTTTTTTAATGTTTTATTACATGTTATTATGCTACTGATGACTGACAAGAATAGATGATGCTAATGAATTAAACAAAAATATTTTGATTTCGGGACGGTCCAAACCCATTTGCGATGATCCAAACCCCATTCGGGACGGTTGATAATTTTTTTTCGGGACGGTCATGAAAAAAGTTAATGTCGGGGCCTGATCAGAACACCCTGAAACGTCTTGAAACCGAACCAGACTTGATAGGGAGAGTCTTCACCGGTAATGAGTCATGGACCTTCGAGTACGACCCATAGACTAAACGCCAGAGCCTTCAGCGGAAGACCCCGAATTCACTAAAGCCGACGAAAGCAAAACAGTTGAAGTCCAAAGTCATGTTGATCGCATTCTTCGATCACAGGGCCAGGTGATCAACCAGCCTGTCTACAAAGATATACTGTGCAGGCAGGCAGGCAGAGAGTTAAATCAGGATTATTATACTTTGTTACGAAATTGAAAAGCAGCCCTATGAACAAGCGGATTCCCAGCCCCTACAAACAAAGCGCGTCAGGATATGTTTGGCCTGTGCGAAGGGGAAGAGTATGGCGAGTGGCTACGGATATTCAAACTCACTACCTCCACGTAGCTGAAATGCTGTTGGCAGAAACCCGGATGAGGTATATCGGAATTTGCATAAGCGCAGCCGAACGAGCAGAAATAAGACGGACACAGGGAGTAAGGAAGAAAGCAAATGTTTGGACGGCAAGTGAAATCTGACGTTGCTATTTGGGGTGTCAGGAAGTGAGAGTAACGTGCTCAGTTGGTAGAGACTGTGCTGACGGCGAAAGGAATAACATTTCGTTTGCTAGAGAGACTTGCAAAAGATTAATATTATCTTAAATTTTTAGACCATCCAAAAGATTTATATATTGAACTATATGCAATAGCTCTTAAGTAAACATACTAAACATTGTAATAATTGAATTATCATACTGTGGTGTATCCACAAGTTTTGTTTGTATATTTTAAAACTCTCACTCTTAAACTTCTTTCTCTCTCTTTCAATCAGTCTTTTTCTCTTCCTATCACTATTTTCCCCATCTCTTTTTTTTTCAGTTGTGACCCAACAAAGTGCAAATTGTTTGATTGTTGATCAACTTTCCAAGCTACCCGCCATTATGGCAAATTGAAACTTCCTTCCTTTCGGGCATAGGTTTCTGGGAAATTCTCCGACAGTTGACTGTCAATTGCGCCGTAATTGCTTGCGTGTGATCAAATTACTTAATCAATCAATCAACCAAAACTAAATCCTTATATTTCTAAAATAAATAATAAAATGTTGGACCATATTACATTTAGGCACCCCTTTTTGATCTCGATTAAGAAAGGACATGTTTTTCATTTACATATCTGGTTGTTTGTTAGGGGTTAGGGTTAGGGGTTAGTTTTATAATTTTTAAAAATCTAAAAATCGTGTGTTAAAACAACCAGATATTGACGGTGTAAATGAAAAATATGTCCTTTCTTAATCGAGATAAAAAGGGGGTGCCTAAAGGTCATATGGTCCGAAATGTTTGAGATAGACTGAAGCTATCTTTAATTTGGGCCGTTCAATTCTTCGGTCTCCTTTTCGATTTCTTTATCCAAAATCTTCACAAAATTGAATACCGTGTTTCCCCGAAACTAAGATAGGGCTTATATCAATTTTCTCTCAGAAATATTGTTAAGTTTTTAAATGCCAGGCTTGGTCAGTTGAAAAGGGCTTAAAGTAAGTAAGTCCTGAGTTATTGAATCCTTTGGTAAGTGAATAAGTCCTATCCTATGTATAAGTCCTATTCTGCGTATTGTTAAAGGTTCAGTGATTTAATCCTATGTCCGTCGTCCACGAAGGTTGAAAGTCGTTATGGCCAGTACTGTTCGTTTAAGTATTATATCAGCAGCAGAGTACTGCCAGTGATTGGCCAAGAGTTTGATCACATTGTTCTCGCCGAGTCTATAAATAGAAGTGGGCTTTTAACACACACCTTATAAGAGAAATTTCTCAACAAATATAACTCCAGGGCTTATTTTGTGGGGTGGGAGTGTCCTATTCTTCACATATTTTTTTAAAAAACCGACAATTACTAAGTAGAAAATTACGACATTTCTAAATAAACATAAATTACGAAAAACAATTTACATTTAATTACTAAAAACATGTTATTTTATTCAAAAACTCAATTAATTCAAAAATAATCATATTATTATTCTCTGGAATGTTATTGTTTTGCGAGTCACTGAATTCCAAAAGTTATATTGGAAGCATGGAAATGCGAGAAAATAAAAGATGATAATAAAAATTGAAAATGATAAATATTATCTTATTTTTAATCTTACACATGTAACTTAATCTTACACATGTAACTTAAGTCAAGGTACCACTATATATATATATATATAAGATTTTTGGGTGTTTGTTTTTTAGAAGCATTGTTGAATACAGTATATTTTATATTTTTGCTTGGAGGCAATTACAATGCATGTATCGCATAAAATTCGATACATTTTTTAATAGAAAATTAACTTGTTTTATATATATATATATATATATATATAATATATATATACAACAGTCCCTACGGTATATGCTATCCGATCTGGATAGCACGTGGCACAGATCTTTTCCAGGCCAAATTGCCAAGATATAAGGGGCCTCCTGCAGATAATGTCAGGTTCCTTTCTCCGGAATCTTCAACAGACTAGCATAATAAATTTGGATATAGCTAGTTTTAAGTTTTAGTATGTATATATCAATACTCGTGTTCCTTATTTGTACGACCTTTATCGTCTTGCTGAAGGAGGGCTTATATTAAAATCATCTTTAAAAATCATGGTAGGTCTTATTTTCGGGGAAACGTGGTAGATACCGATCAATGTTGGCCGACGACGTTTTCAGCCCAAAATACTTCATGAGATTTATCACGGTAAAATCTCGCTGAGACACCAGTTCCCGCAAGATCACCGAAGTTAAGTAGCGATGAGTCTTTTCAATCCTTAATTAACTTACCACTTAAGTAACAGCGGGTACTGTAAACAACTTGAGTCCGATGTTTATCAAAATGAATTGATTCGTCATTAAATGACCCAGAAAGTGTTGATTCACCGTAAAATATAGTAACCAAATACAACTTCTTGTTGATCTTAACCAACCAACCAACTAATATATATCCATAGAGCATCGGCGTAGAATCCACAAGGTTCCGCATTCGATACCGACCCTCGCCAACTCAGCGTATGAGTAGCACAGGGATCTGTGCGGTAAAGTAAGGAGCTGATGGTAGGTGTAGCGCTCCATCTCAGACGCAAAGACAATCTCCTTGGTTCAGCGCTGGGGAAAAGGGGATAGACTCCCTGTCTGGCTGATACCGACTTTAGGCCACCCCGACTATATATATATGTTGTTATTATAATGGTACACAGTAATAACCTACTTGAGTTTCACCATAAGGATCGTCAGGGTTAAATTCACTTCAGGGTTAAATCCACTGAATTAATCAAGATATTGATTAATTACAGCAGGTTGCACGTTTGTATTATTTACCAAAAAATACACACGTGCACCCGACTGTAATTAATCAATATCTTGATTAATTCAGTGGATTTAACCCTGAAGATCCTTATCTTGAAACTCGAGTAGGTTATTACTGTGTACCATTATAATAATAAATTTGCTCTA
The DNA here is from genome assembly GCA_023376005.1 of Doryteuthis pealeii. NCBI lineage: Eukaryota > Metazoa > Mollusca > Cephalopoda > Myopsida > Loliginidae > Doryteuthis > Doryteuthis pealeii. The sequence goes on along the minus strand of CM042144.1, from coordinate 103,042,146 downwards.
CTCACGCATTGAGCACTTTATATTTGTTATATCGCTGTCTTATCACTGTGAAACTTGCATCAACTAACCATTGTGACCAATTTCACCGGCAAGTCACCTTTTTCATATATATTATGGATTCTCTTGTCGATTTTCGACGCATGAGGGTTCATACATACAATGAACACCCACACAGTGATTTGTTTATAGTGGTGAAGGCTTGTGTTGGACCATCCACACTTTTTGGCACAGTCGATAGGAAAGAATTGGTGCATCAAGGAATGCCACGAACCCAATCAACGAAATTTTGAATTCAGAATTATCCCTCTCCTAGACTGGTTACCTACCCAAGGCTGAAGAGCCCAATCTGCCCTACTATTTAACCCATAGCTGGAGGGAGATTATATGGATTCATACCTTTCCCAAGGGTATTAGCGCTATGTGAAATGCCAACAGATTCGTCTAGGAATTGAACTCGAATCACTAGCCCACGCGCTTCCATTATATATATATATATATATATATATATATATATATATATATATATATATAATGTCATTTGCGATTAACACACAAAGTTAGATGAAAGAGGTTTTCTGAATCTCATACGTCAAAATCGACGGGAGAGTCCATTATATATATATATACATATAGCATTATCACTATGTATAAACTACCAGCAGTATTCATCTAATTCAGCTCAGTGGCTTGCAGTTTATTAGTTTACTGCGTAACCAAAAAAGATTAATCGGTTTTATTTTGACTATTGTATGGGTTTTTAGAAATGTTTTTAAGAAAACCCTAAAAGAATAATAGTAGCAATAATCAAAGTGCACACGAAATGTTGACATCGTTTATCATAGATAACAGTGGATAGGAAATAGTCTTCTTAGAAGTCACAATTGATTGTATCTTGTAAAAGTATCATAAAATAACGTGGGTGATAAGTGACATTAGACGGACTTTGAGGTTTTCCGAACATAATGATTGGGCATATTTATCAGAAATAAATGTACTCCACGTTATAAAATATTCATAATATGCAGTTTATCTAAATAAGTTTATCAAGTACATGGTGATAAAGGGAAATATACAAATACGAGTCAAGCACAGGAAACTATATATATATATATATATATATGTGTGTGTGTGTGTGTGTGTGAATATAT
>CM042144.1:103025998-103035998 GCA_023376005.1 Doryteuthis pealeii | reverse complement strand
CGACCACTTGCACACTATCACACACACCATCCGAGTAAGACAAATAAATTAAGCTCTCCTGTTTTTCCAGTAGAAACCTACCAATGGGCACGCTAGTGTTGGCCGTCCGACAAGGAACTGCGTGGATCAGTTCTGTGTGGATTCTGGATGCTACCCAGAGGACCTCTTGAATGACCGATAGGACGACTGGGGAGATGTTGTCATGGATATCCTTGCCAATGGCACGACATAATGATTAATATGACGATGATGATTTCACTCAATAACAGTTTTTCACACCCGTCATAGGTTCACTGGAGATTGAGTGACAGCAAGTCTCCTTAAGTTAAGTGGGAAATGTTCATATCTATTAGGGTTATTATTGATTTATGATGACTCAGACCTAACCCCTGCCGAAGGCGCCATTACAGGCGTGAGAAGTTTTAGTTAGATGCGACTAGATTTTGGTAGAGAGCGGACGCTGTCACCGGCTCTCGAGATGTCACTAAGAAAAACGACACGTTATTAAAACAAGAAATGAACAGTCCTAAGAAATGGACGATCAAAAGAGAAGAAACAGCCTCACAGAATCAGCCCTGAGAAGAATATGGCGACGACGAAATAGTAGCCAAGATAAAAGAGTTCTCATCCCATCTCTACTCTGTCTGTCTGTCTCCCCCCCCCAATTATATACCCGATATTGACTGGGTATATAGCACTTCTACTATAAAACAGTAGAGTATACGGGACCCTTTATTCTAGCTCCGTCGGTAGAGAGTCCGGCTGGGAATCTCAAGGTTTCTAGTTCGATACCAGCCCTCGCCAACTTAGCGTATGAGTAGTACAGGGATCTGTGTGGTAAACTGAGGAGCTGGTGGTAGGTGTGACGCTCCACCTCAGACGCAAAAAATCTCATTGGTCTAGCGCTAGTGAAATGTGGATAGACTCCTTCGCTATCTGGCTGATACCGACTTTTGACCACCCCGACGACGACGACTTATTGCAACCAGACTACGAGAATTAAAAATATAAATTCAAACCTGTTAAACTTCCGCTTAAGAAATTGACCTCTTACTCGTGCAGAGGGATATATATATATATATATATATATATATATATATATAGATTTTTGGATGTTTGTTTTTAGAAGCATTGTTGAATAAAGTATATATTATTATTTATATTTTTGCTTGAAGGCTATTACAATGCGTATATCGTATAAAATTCGATAATTATAGAAAATAACCATGACAAGTGAATTTGGCAAATAATTATGCGACGCTAGAACATCGTACAGTCTGTTTCAACTTTAATAATAAAGTTGAAACAGACTGTAAGATGTTCTAGCGTCGCATAATTATTTGCCAAATTCACTTGTCATGGTTATTTTCTATAATTATCGAATCAAAATATAAACATAATAATAATAATAATAATATAATATATATATATATATATATATATATATATAGAAGATGTTGGTGGGAATATTCTTCTCGGGACCTTTTGGTAATCTGCGTTGAGAGCCCAATTTATATTAATTCGATGCTTATTTAATTGAAAATTATATATTTTGTTGAAATAAATTTATAACCGTTAAAATGACCGATATTAAAACCTTTTCTTTATCAATCATCTGTGTGTGTGTGTGTGTGTGTGTGTGTGTGTGTCTCTATATATATATGGTTTAACGGTTTGTCTCTTTCAAATGGAGACAGCGAGCTCTTGGCGCTTCACTACACGATAACATCGTTTAGAAAAGCATAAACCCTGAGGAGTGTCGTTTGAAAGAATTTACGGCCCGCTAGAGCACCATCCCTCTGTTATCAGCTTATCCAAAAAGAGTTGCTCGTCCTTCGCCACTTTAAACAAATCACCTGTGTAAGTTGTCCATACATATCATTAACTGAACTGTTGAGTCCACCATATATATATTATATATATATATATATATATATATATATATATATATATTAAAATAACTGTATTTTGGCAGCATTTTTTCTTTTATACAAGTTTTGTTGAACTGTACAGACAATTCTTGTCGGACGAGTTTTTTGTTGATCCGTTCTAATTTTCGGGCCATCTTTTTGGTGTCGGGGTGGAACTGGTGTAACAGTCCACCAAAGGTTTCGATACGTGCGCTTTCGGCAATACAGTTTGCCATCATCAGGTAGGAAACAATGGTATGTTTCATGTCTCGTTTTTAAGGAGAACGAGTAGTAGCAAGGAATTAGAAGTGGGAGATAATAACAATTGGTAGTAGGAGGTTGTAGGAATGGTAGTGGTTTGAACGAACGATGCAGTAGTGATTTTTTTGTGGTGATGGCAAACTGTATTGCCGAAAGCGCTCGAATCGAAACCGTTGGTGGACTGTTACACCACTTCCACCCCGATACCAGAAAGATGGCTCGAAAATTAGAAAGGATCAACCAAAAACTCGTCCGACAAGAAGTGTCTGTACAGTTCAACAAAACTTATATATTATATAATTTTTTATTTCAAACCTCAGACACAAAAAAATTTCTCCCGACTTTATAACCTGTAATTACACCAAAAAACTTCGAAAAAACCGGAGAAAAAAAAAAGAAAGAAAAAAACACTAAATTATATGCACTGCCTGAAAATAATCAGATGGTACAAATGGTCAAAAGAAAAAAATACTGCATATATATATATATATATATATTATATATAAATGGACTCGTCGTTTCGAGTTCAATTCCTAGACGAAGCTGTTGGCATTTCACATAGCGCTAATACATTTGGGAAAGGTATGAATCCATATATTCTCCCTCCAGCTATGGGTTAAATAGTAGGACAGACTGGGCCCTTCAGCCATGGGTAGGTAATCAGTCTAGGAGAGGGATAACTCTGAATTCAAAATTCCTGAGGTCGGTCGTTGATTGGGTTTGTGGCAACCCTTGATGCACCAATTCTTTCCTATCGACTGTGCCAAAAAGTGTGGATGGTCCAACACAAGCCTTCACCACTATAAACAAATCACTGTGTGGGTGTTCATTGTATGTATGAACCCTCATGCGTCGAAAATGGACGAGAGAGTCCATAATATATATATATATAATGACAGTTTTTCGCCTGTGCGATCTTCATCGCATAGGTGTAACTGTCTATAATCCAGCGCCGTTGACCCTATGTCCACACTATTTTAACATAAAAACAATTTCTCAATCAATGATCTTGAGTATAATAAAAGATTTGAAACAGAGGGAGTATAAAAAAAATAGAACAACTGAAACTTACTCTTCCATCACTCTCGTCTTTCATTGTTATTTTTTCTAATTTAAGTATTTAGTTAAAAGAGGAAGTAAAGAATAAAATGACAGTTATTTTATCTTGTTAATGGATTTCATTTAAGATTCATTGAAGAGATTTTTGCTTATATTCATTAAAATAAAACCAAACAGTTAGAAATCAATAATACTAAGCACATATTTATTAAATTCGATTTTTTAATATTAATATGTAAATTAGCCTTCCCATTCACACTGTTAACCGCTACTTTGTTGTATATATAAATATAATTGCATGTTGCCAGTATGAAGACATAGTTAACAGTATTAATAATGTAAGACAATTTTATTAATAATTGAGGTTTAGATAAAAAATAAAATCATGGAGAATGTGATGTCAATAACTATGAGAATTGTGACTTGAGTAGGAATATAGTTTCGGTTACAGACAGAAAAACACACAATCTCCATTATAATAAGATATATATATATATATATATGTGTGTGTGTGTGTGTTGGAGAGAGGATGACTAAGTGGAGAAACCATAGAAATTTGACCGTCCCTAAAACGTAACCGAATAAGCTGGAATTATGAATGAATATGAAAAGTGCTCAATGCATTTGTAGAGCTGGTTTAGAAAAACAATAAAATCCGAATATATCAGACTAGGTTTCACCAGTAGGATCTTTAGGATAATTCTGATAGAAATTGATTAAAACAAGCGGATGTAAATAAAAAAAAAAAACATTACAAAATCGACGCAGCATAAAGATGAAACGCAGCATTTTTCACTGCCGAGACGCCAATTACTTTTATGCCTGCACCCGTTGAAATTTTCGGATCTTTTATTCAATAGTTCAATAAGCTGTGATAGCTATTTTTCTCCATACATAGAAGACAGAATTTATTACCCGATTTATAATAGCGGGTTCTTTTAACAATCTCCCACTTTATAGTAGGGACCGGGTTAGCTCAGTCGGTAGAGCGTTCGGCTAGAAACAACAAGGTTCCTAGTTCGATACCGATCCTCGCCAACTGAGTGTATGAGTAGCACAGGGATCTGTGCGGTAAAGAAAGGAGCTGATGATAGGTGTGGTGCTCCACGTCAGACGCCAAAAATAATCTCCTTGGTCTAGCGCTATTGAAAAGGGGATAGACTCCCTCGACTGGCTGATACCGATTTAGGCCGCCCCAACGACTTTACTATAATAGGGGCTATGCCATATATTAGGCACTGCCAATTTGATGGCTCGTTTTTATTTTAAAAACGAATTAGAATTAATTAAATCGATTATTTAGGTTCAATCTTTTGTCTAAGGCGAAAACCAGTAACATAATGAGCACCAGTAAAAACAGCAAAATTATATTACACATGTAATTTATCTTTAATACATTTTAAAATATTTTTTCGGTCAATTTTGGTCAAATATATCGTAAATATGGCCGTAAACACTGCCAAAGATGACATGGAATCCGTATTTTACAGAATAAATTTAACCCTGCGATTGAAAAGAATTTGCCAAAAATCAGGGAATTATCCGATTTTAATGGAATTTTCAGTGTTGATTTATCAATGAATGAATTTTATAATGCATATATATATATATATATATATATATATATATGGTGCCTACCATATATATTTCTAATATTCCAGAAATATTTAGAAATTATTGTAACAATCAAATATTTCATATATGCGAAAATTGTAAAATTATGTTCTGAAAGTACCTAGAGTAGCGCCAATGTTCCAACTTCTCCGCATGAGTAGGGTGGGACACACAGTCAATTTCTCAAGCGGAGTTTAAGAGAACTGAATTCGGAGTTTTTCTTCTTCTAGACCGGTTGTCTAACCAAGGTTAAAGAGCCCAGTCTGCCCTACTATTTACCCACAACTGGAGGCAGAATTGTTGGATTCATACTTCTCCCAATGGTATTAGTGCTATGTGAATTGACCCTAAATAATCGATTTATATTGTTATGCAATAAATCAAATTTGCATTTTCTGGGGGGGGGTTCTTATTTTGCTTTTTTTCTTATTAATTAAATTGAAAGAAATATTCCAAATAATAAAAACAAGAAGAAACTAAAGAAAGTGGAAAAGTGGCAAAATAGTCGTCAATATAACACCTGGCTTTATTAAAGAAGAAAGAAATCCGGTGGATAGATAGAATGAATGAATGAATAAAAAATATAAATAGAGAGATAGATAGATAGATATGAATAGACTGAAATCGATAGACCGACTGATGGAAACAGACTGGGATAGAAAGACGGACAGATAAAAAGTAAGAATTTAGGATTAAAAAAAATGAATGAAATAAAAATATTTTGAGATAGATAAATCCATAGATTGAGTTAGAGAAAGAAAAAGAGAGAGAGAGAGAAGGAGAGACAAAGGCAAATGTACAGATATGGCCAGACACACACACACACATTATACATTATATATATATATATATATATATATATATATATTTTGGGAGAATATGTGCTTAATTGAAGTCGAACCTATTTTTTTGAAAGTTAATTCATTAATAATTAATTAGGCGGGATTAAACTATTTAAATGTAAGGCTAAACAAATCGAGAAAAATCAATCTCTGTATGTACATTTCGGCCTAAACAGAGATTGATTTTTCTCGATTTGTTTAGCCTTACATTTAAATAGTTTAATCCCGCCTAATTAATTATTAATGAATTAACTTTCAAAAAAATAGGTTCGACTTCAATTAAGCACATATTCTCCCAAATATTGTCGGCTGAAAATAGCCATATCACAAACATCGTCTGTTTGTTTACTTCTCATATATATATATATATATATATATATATATATATATATATATATATATATAAATAAAGAGAGAGAGAGAGAGAGAGAGAGAGAGAGAAGACTGAAATCGACAAACTGATATATATAAACAGTCGGAGATAGAAAGATGTAAAAAGAAAGGCGGGTCGATAAAAAGAAAGAAAAAGAAATGAATAAAAATAGGTTGTGGTGGATAGTGTGAGAGTAAGAGAGAGAGGGGGTCAAGGGGGGACAGATAAATACGAAAGACACACAGAAAGGACGGGGCTGAAATGGATAGATAGATAGGTAGATAGATAGATAGATAGAATGAATTAATTTAAAAAAAAAGAGAGAAAGAAAACAAAGAGCTGGGATAGATAGGTAGGGAAAATATGAGACAGAAAGAAAAGATGGATAAGTAGTAAGTAGACAAAAAAAATTATTTACCTAACAGGAAAGATTTGGCGCAAGGTCACAAGAATGGGGGGTCTATCGAGGATCTAACTCACTTTTTAGTAGTAACAAATTTGCGAGACTAGCTTGCTAACCATTACATCACGACGGTAAGTAGACGAATGCTTCTCCACAGTGATAGATCCTTGTAGTTCATTATTTTTCGTGAATTGACCCTTTAAATGGAAATGGATCCACTCAATTTTCAAGTTCAAATCTTTGCTTAATTTACAACAAAGCAAACAAGACCAGTGCGAGTTAACAAAATGTTTTTGAATAACACACATACAAACATTATATATATATATATATATATATATATATATATATATATATATATATATTATCTGCTCTGCTTTATTAGCATTGAGCACCTTTTCATGCCAATACTTTTCTCATTTATTCTCTATTCATTCTGTATATATATATATCTGCTGATGAGGCCTAATAGGCCGAAATGTACATACAGAGATTGATTTTTCTCGATTTGTTTAGCCTTACATTTGAATAGGTTTACCCGCCTAATTAATTAATTATTAATTAATTAACTTTCTAATATATATTTGCGTGTGTGTGTGTGTGTGTGTGTGTGTGTATGAGATATAATAATCCTACATAATTAGCTATGCGATATTGTGTCTGTCGATATCTATAGATAGGAATATCAATATTTACAAATTGTGATAAAGAGGACAGACATAGATAGACAGATACACAGTTAGATACATCGATACATAGATGTATTGATAAATGTGTACATAGATAATGAAAAAGTGTAACATAGATAGATAGATAGATAGATAGATTTTTTAAACTTTGGATGTATGGAATCAGGATTTGATGGGCAAACATGTATATATATTACATGGGAATTTCTGTGACATTGGGTTTCATGCAGAGATCCTGTTGTCAGAGAATAAGTTGTCTTCAGAATTTTACCTCTAGTAAAATACACTGTTTATATATATATAACAATAAAAATACAGGTCAACACACAACACCATTGTTACCGTATTATTATTTTTTCTTTATTCCAAACTGCATTGTGATAGCCTTCTAAATCAACCTCCTAACCAATACATACACAATGCTTCAAGCAAATTATGAAACTCTCTTATATATGTATATATATATATATATTTACCTCTCGTAAAATACATCAATGAGATGATGGAGGTGGAAGTCATCAGCGTTTATATCCTTCAAATCAAATATATATATATATATATATATATATATATATATATATATATATATATATAATACTGTTAATTTGAGTCAATTTCTGAACAGTTCTCTAAACATAGAACGGTTTTTGCTTAGCATTGTAAATAACTAAGTATATTATCTTTCAATGTTCATACGCACACACACACACACATATATAACTAGTACATTGATACGTTTTTTCTCTGTCATATCTATCTTCCTATATATATATATATATATATATATATATATATATATATAGAGAGAGAGAGAGAGAGAGAGAGAGATGGGGGAGGGGGATAAATATTACGTGTACACGGACGCAAACCTATAGTATACATGATAGATTAAATTTACTTGTAGCTTTTCTTTTAAATGTTTGTATATATATATATATATATATAAAGTCCAGAGAAGAAATCTTCCTTACGACATAGGAGTTTTTTTTAACCTGTTGCAGTTTGAGAGCTCAAAGTGTGCTCTTATTGTTAGAGTCACAGAGCAAATTTATAAGTAAAGAAATGACAAAAGACTTAGAGATTTAGCATTATAGTCTATTTCAGGGAGCTTAGACAAACAGTCTAATTCTCCCAACTCATCAAAATCTCTAAGTCTTTTGTTATTTCTTTATATATATATATATATATATATATATATATATATATATATATGAATTATTCCTAATCAGTTTTCATTTAAATATTAATTTATTTTAATACCGGCTTGCAAATTACTGATTAATGTCGTAGTATAAAATGTGCTATTTATATAGCTTTCTTCGAGTGAATAAAATAGCATATCAACTCTTCGCAGAATTGAAGACCGCACATTAAAAATCAATTGATTCTATATTAATCCCTTTTATGTGTATGTTATCAACTTACGGCTCAGTGCCACAAGTGTGGACCACTAATTAGCAATCGGAACCAGGAACGTGGTAGTGATCCGCAGAACTAATTCACTAACTATTATTTAACGGCTTATATCGAGAATACAAATATCGAAAACGTCATGTTCGAAAAAAATGTTTTTCAAATTATTTTTGTTCAGGGCGATAGCATTAATTTCCAAATTATTCATATCACGCCTCATCTAAAAAATGCAGACAAATAAAGTTTTTTTTCATTTGGATTTTTTTCATTGAGCAACAGATATAGGGTTTGAATTCATACGGTTGGTTCTAAGTGATAATGATCTGTAGGTTACAGGTTCAATCTTAATCCAAGAGTGAGGTAATTTCTGAGGAAGTGCGTCCCGGTCTCTTGCCTCAAGAGTTGCTGCCTGGTGACTATTAAAATAACGACCCAGCTCAGTCTATTCAAAACTATCCATATTTATCTATATTAATTTAAATACTAAGATTTTTTTATTCATGTTTGTTTAATGTCTTGTTTTTAGTTTAAGTAAACAAGAATTACGACAAAAGAAGCGACCCCCCCCCAAATACATTTACTTGGCGAAAATATCTATCTATCTCCATTTGTTCATATCTATCTATATTATTTTGTTTGTTTATCCATCTATCTATCTCAGTATTTTCCAAACTATATATCCATCTTCATATCTAAACAAGAATTACGACAAATTACGATAAATAAACAAAAATTACGACGAGCTGGGGTTGTTATTTTGATAGTCACCGGGTAGCAGTTTTTGAGGTGGGAGACCGGGATGCACTTCCTCATTAATTACCCAAGAGTGATAATAACAGAATAATTACACACTTGCACACCGTCATGGTTAGCAGAATGAGAACAGTCTACCCCAGTGGATTGAATAAAGAGTTCAGTTTGAAGTTCCGCGAAGGATCCCGAGTTTGATAATAAGTTTCCTGAATTTGACAAGAAACCCCTGAAGAGGGCCAGAGGTACCCTCTTTCAGCCGAAATATGTATTTAGCTAAAAAGGTCACTGGGATAATGTGTGAAACCAGCATTTTGTTGGATAATCAAGTGGATCTTATTTCAAGTGATCTATCTATCTATCAATTATCGGTAGCTGTCAATCAAATAGGGACTCCATACATACTGTTGTGAGATACAAACAATGTTTGTAAGTACTTTATAAAGTGCGTATTTATATATCTTATTATAATGGAGATTGTGTGTTTTTCTGTCTGTAACCGAAACTATATTACTATTCAAATAACAATTCCCTTAGTTATTTACGTCACATTCTACAGGATTTTTAAAAATTTAAACCTTATTTATTATTAAAATTGTTTTACATTATTAATACTGTTGACAATATCTACATAAGAATAACATGCAATTGTATTTAAATACACAACAAAATAGTGGTTTACAGTG
>CM042144.1:103020998-103023498 GCA_023376005.1 Doryteuthis pealeii | reverse complement strand
CACATTGCCACTGAGAGAAACAGTGACTATGTTCTACATTCGAATGAGAGCCTGCATCTTTGCCCCGTTAGATTCTGTTAACTGTTCTTTGAGTCACTTCTTCACTACAGATTTCACTTCCTCGTCACTGGAATAATGTTTGCATCTCTTCGGCCCCATGAAAGAGGGTTTGAGAGGCCAAAATTATTCCAATGACGGGGAAGTGAAACCTGTAGCCCAGAAGTGGCTCAACGAACAGTCAACAGAATTTTATAAGGCAAGGATACAGGCTCTCATTCGAAGGTAGAACATTGCTATTGAGAGAAACAGTGACTGTGGAGAAATAAGGATATTATCTACAGAGGAACAGTGACTTTGTGGAGAAGTAAGGATGTGATCCACTGAGGAACAGCTTCATTTTAATGTATGATACATGTTCCCGTGTTGGTACTTATACCTGTTTTAAACAAAATGACATTACTTTTTGACACACCCTCGTACACGTAGACAGCATACCGGTGTGCGTCTGCGTTGAAAAGCAATCCTTGCATAAATAGTCATTTACTAAGTTTTACGGCACTTAAGTCAGAAGTAGGAGGAATCCAGTGAGAATCAAACTCACATGCCATGGTTTACTATACTTTCTCATTGACCATCACACCACACAACCAAACTTTACGCAAACTACAATTAACAGCCGGCTATTTAGTTTCGCTTTGGGTTTTTTTTATCTCTCTTTTTAGCATTAATTAATAATCGTTTTAGTATTATCTGCGTTATTCGGACTATTGTCCCCATCTTCTTTGTTACTTGTACAACGTTTCGGCTGATATGCCCTCCGGCCTTCTTCAGGTATTTCTTGTCGGACTGGGGAACCTACTTGGAATCGGGAACCTTCTTTTCGAACTCGGGAACTTTCTTGTCGTATTCCGACAAGAAATACCTGAAGAAGGCCGGAGGGCATATCGGCCGAAACGTTGTACAAGTAACAATGAAGATGGGGACAATAGTCCGAATAATGCAGATAATACTAATCTTCAAGTCTCATCTCAAACATTCAGAGAAATAATAGTTTTGTTTTGTTGTTGTTTTGTTTTTGTTTTTAAATAGTTATCAATGAAAATTATCGCAAACTCCATCTCACATGTATTAATCAAAAATAGTTTTTTAAAATTCCTTTAATAAAAGAAGACGTACAACCAAGCCTGTTTCTCTATTGATATTACTATGTACGTTAATAGATAATGATACGTGAAATATACGTATAATAGGCGTTAACAGATAATGATACGTGAAATATACGTATAATAGGCGTTAACAGATAATGATACGTGAAAATATACGTATAATAGGCGTTAACAGATAATGATACGTGAATATACGTATAATAGGCGTTAATAGATAATGATAGGGGATTATGTGTATAATAAACGTTAATAGATAATGATAGGTGAAATATACGCATTATAAACGTTAACAGAAAATGATACGTGAAATATACGTATAATAGGTGTTAACAGATAATGATACGTGAAATATACGTATAATAGGCGTTAACAGATAATGATACGTGAAATATACGTATAATGGGCGTTAATAGATAATGATAGGGGATTATGTGTATAATAAACGTTAATAGATAATGATAGGTGAAATATACGCATTATAAACGTTAACAGAAAATGATACGTGAAATATACGTATAATAGGTGTTAACAGATAATGATACGTGAATTATACGTATAATATGCGTTAATAGATAATGATACGTTAAATATACGTATAATAAGCATTAATAGAAAATGATATGTGAAATATACGGATAATGGACGTTAATAGATAATGATACGTTAAATATACGTATAATAAGCATTAATAGAAAATGATATGTGAAATATACGGATAATGGACGTTAATAGATAATGATAGTGGAATACATGTATAATAGACGTTAATAGATAACGATACATGAAATATACTACAAAACGCGTTAATAGATAATAATACGTCAAACATACGTATACTCACAACATAATATGTACACACATGATATTTATGTATATAAACACACATACATAATATCTATATAATATAGATATCATGCATGTATGTTTATACATACATATATATACATATATATATATGCATGTTTATATATACACACGTAATATGTATATATACACACATACTACTTATATATATGCAGGCATAACATTTACATATACAAGTAAATACGTAATATTCCATCATATACACACATGATATATGTGGATGACTTATATATATATATATATATATATATATATATATATATATATATATAGCTAATATTTTTATTCACACACGTACATAATATTTGTATATGTACACACGTGATTAATATTTGTATATCGACATACATACATATATATATATATATATATATATATATATATATATATATAAGATAAATCTTTAATTATTTGCTCTACTTAGGTATTGAGCACTTTTTACTTATTAGCTTTAGTTTCCTGGCGGTGTT
>CM042144.1:102965998-103010998 GCA_023376005.1 Doryteuthis pealeii | reverse complement strand
TGAGGACAATAGTCCGAATAATACAAATAATACAAATTATCAAGCCTCATCTCAAAAATACAGAGAAACAGTAAACGAAAAGTGAAAACACCGAATCGAAAAGCAAAGGTAGTAGGGCAACACTTTCTGTCACTAACAAGTTGCGAATTTCAAGTAAAACTAATTTGAATTCTTAGTTTTTCTTCTCCCACACCTGTTACCACACCAACGTTAAAGAGCCCAATCTGCGCTATTATCCATAGGTTCATGTTTACAAAGAGTAATAGTACTATAATAAATGCAAGGGAGATGCTTGTTGTGTAATGGATAGCGTCGTAGGGAATGGACTCAGAGATCCCAGTTCAAATCCAACATGAGGTTGCATTTCAGATAGCGCTAATACTCAAACGGAAAATTATTTTGACTATAGAAATGCATCGGAAACGATTTTTACAATAAGAATTCACAGGAAAATTAGTTTTATTAAAGGAATGTACTGGAAAATAAGTTTTTCTATAGGAATGAATTGGAAAATGATTTTTTACATTAAGAATTCAGTGAAAATTTAGTTTTACTATAAGACTGTACTGATAAATGATTTTTACTATAGGGATGCATTGGAACATATAAAAGAAAATAACAAGGCCACGGGTATGCATCCCTGAGTAAGAATCGAACTCACGGGTCTAGCTCACTCACCACTGCATCAGTCTAAACGCCTAAAATTGAAATATGATATTCTATTGTTATTTACTAAGCTTGGCTTAATTGTTACACTGGTCACATGTGTAGGACACCCAGTAAGAGCTGTGCTAATTAGTAAGTGTCGTCAAGCGCAGAGGGACCCCTTACCACCGGTCCGTGGATCACTTGGCAGCGGGTCGCAAGGTATTAGCCTTCCGAAACCACGGAGTAGACTGAACATCAGGACCGGTGCATGATTTGGCACCCTAGGCAAACATTTAGATGCGCACCACCTTGAAAGTTATCATAATCATCATGTCACGCAATTAGCACGGATATCCATGACAATCTCTTGCCAACCTTCCCTATCATTCATTGCCTCTGGGAGGTCCTCTGCGGAGCAACCAGCATCCTCGCATATTTGGTCAATGTAGGTCCTTGCTGGGCGCCCCACACCTGCATGTCCATGTGTTGGCTTCCACATGAGAACGTCGCTTATGAGCTCGTCCTTGCTTCTCCAGCAGTGTCCTGCATGCCTTGTCCGTCTCACTCGATAGTTTGTGAGATGGGGGGGGGGCAAGTGACCGTACAGCTGCCTCCTCGTGGGGTGCTGCTTCCACGACTTGTTCAAGACTGCACGCAGCATTTTTGTGCTGCTTCCATCTAGCTTATTCTCAAGACGCTTCGTTAGGGTCCAAGTGGTACAGCCATATAGCAGCACTGATATAACCACAGCCTGGAAGAACCGTCGCTTTAGCTTATCAGGGAGATCGGACCTCCATATGACTGATATATTGTTTGTGGCCGACCATGCCTTTGCTATTCGTGTATTAACATCGCTCTCTGTGGATGATATATTACTACCTAGGTAGGTATAGTAAATCATTACTACATTGTTTCTCACTCTCTAAATACCATTGATAAGCTAACTTTCATTTTGTCGCTTTATTATTTCATCCATGCAAATAACCAATTATCACACCTTATTATAATTGAGATTGTGTGTTTGTTTGTCTGTAACCGAAACTATATCACTACTCAAGTCACAATTCCCTTTGTTATTTACGTCTCATTCTCCATGATTCTATTTCAATTTAAACCTCGATTATTAATAAAATTGTTATATATTATTAATACAGTCGGCTTTTTGTACATAATAATAACATGCAATAGTATTTATATATCCAACAAAATAGCGGTTTACAGTGTGAACGGGAAGGCTAATTTGCATATTGATATTAAACATTTGATTTTAATGAATATGTGTTTGGTATTATTGATTTCTAATTGTTTGGTTTTATTTTAATAACTATGAGCAAAACTCTCTTCAATAAATCTTAAAAAGAAACCCCTTAACAGGAAGTAATAACTCTGATTTTATTCTTTATTTCCTAATTTAACTAGATAGTTAAATTAGGAAAATTTAGCAATGAAAGACAGGAGAGATGAAAGATTAAGTTTCAGTTGTTCTACTTTTAGATTATAACACCTTCTGTTTCAAATCTGTTTATCTGCATTCTTATTTAGTTTCATTAGCCTTTCTAATTTAATATAATATTCTATTATATTAAAACTTAAATACTTGCACCTGGGGGGTGCATATTTTTGCTAGTTAAGTTAATAAATCCTTCACGTGTCAATGGCATTAGAGTTTTTGCTTCATTTTTAATTCTATTCAAGTTTGCCCTGAATTTTCTGGCGCTCCCGGATGTTGGCGCCCTAATTCCTAAAGACCCCAGACTGTCCTACTATTTACCCATAGCAGTTTTTTATTTTCTATTTTTATTTTTCTATTAAACCTGACTCGACATTACGTTTCCTTCCTGGCTCTGTACTTTTTTCCGCGGCAGAAAACCACCGTCCTTATTGCACTAGTGTCGAAGCTCGCACGTACACACCAACGTAAAATAGAAGTGAAACGCAAATAGCCTCTAGGGGGATTTGAACTCGACTCACCGGTTCCATTTCCTATGACGATAACCGTTACGTTAAGCACCCTAATGACGCAAGAAACTAACAACTTTTAATTATAGAAACGTATATGGGTGGGTGTTATTTTATTTATCAGACCCTCTACCCCCAGGCTGGATTAGTATAAAGTATTTGAACCTTTTTTTAATGCATACGTAGAAACTGAGACTTAAGGGACAGTAGAGTGCACTCTTAGCTCAGTCGGTAGAGTGTTCAGCTTGGAATCACAAGGTTCTTGGTTCGATACCGGGCTAAACTTGCAAATCGGACCGAAAATTAGGGTGACCCAGAAAAAACAGAACCCACAAATTTTGTAATAAAACTGTTAATTTTAACTAGGTGGGTTTAGGTTTAGCGTTGGGGTTTAAGGTTAGTTTAATGGAAAAATAAATAAATGATTTGGGTTCTATTTTTCCTGGGTCACCCTGTAATATGTTTGAATTTTCCGACCGATTTGCAAGTTCAGCCCGATACCGGCCCTCGCCAACTCAGCGTTTGGGTAGCATAGGGATTTGTGTGGTAAAGTGAGGAGCTGATGGTAGGTGTGGCGCTCCACCTCAGATACTAAAATAATATTCTTGGTCTAGCGCTAGTGAAAAGGGGATAGACTCCCTTGGCTGATACCGACATTAGGCTGCCCCGATGATTTTTACTTTTACCTGCCTAGAGGTACCAGATATTCTTTTACAACATGATATTTTTAAAAGGAGGAATCGTAGGCATCCTTCTTCAGGAGCGCCTCAGGCACCGAGCAATAAAATCCAGCTCTTTCACCTTTTAGTAAAGGGAGCAGGTGTTACCGGAGGAAGGCCCTCTCGGACTTAGTGACTGATTTTACTTCACTTACCAGTTAACCGCAAGAGAGCCAGGTCAGTATAGCGTGTAGCGGTGTGTGTCTGCTCGCGTGCGGGTGGGTGTGAGTGGCTGTGGGTGTACACACATACTGTTTCGGGTAAATGGATATCTACCGATGCTATCTAAAAGACAAGCTTATATATATATGTCTACTGTCATTATGACACAGCAAAAAATTGTACCTCTAAGATTATACGCTCGTTCATATTTGTTCCTGGCAAGAAATGTGTACAAGTTACATTTTGGCCTTCTTTTTTTAGCTTGAACCACATTAACACCAAAGACACAATGAATGATAATGTTAGTACATGTTTGATAAAATTTATATATATTCACGCAAACACATATATGGTTTGTTTTGTTTTGTTTTGTATTTCTTTTGTGGTATGTGCACTTGAGAAACGGCAGATGATCCTAAACTGGGACAATGATGGTGCTCATAGGATGCTGGGCGGAAGAACCCTAAGTGAGTCTACGGCCAGGATCAAACAGTTCAGTTAGGAAACTACTGCTCCTCATCTCTAAGACTAGCGCCTATTGATGAGTCAACAGCCACCGATAGATATCTATGACATCGAAACAATCCAAAATCCAAAATCCCTATGAGAGAACGCAATATCGAAAAGACACACGGGATTGCCATCCCTGTTGATG
Source organism: Doryteuthis pealeii (assembly GCA_023376005.1). Classification (NCBI taxonomy): domain Eukaryota; kingdom Metazoa; phylum Mollusca; class Cephalopoda; order Myopsida; family Loliginidae; genus Doryteuthis; species Doryteuthis pealeii. The sequence goes on along the minus strand of CM042144.1, from coordinate 103,006,855 downwards.
CAACAAAATGTGCGCGTTCTGTTGAGGCACGAGCTCTGGCCCAATGTTCGAAAAATAAGCTACAGAGCCCCAATAACAACACACCCGCAAAACACATAACACGCGGGACACTGCTGGAGAAGCAAGGACGAACTCATAAGCGATGTCCTCCTGTGGAAGCCAGCACATGGGCACGCCAGTGTGAGCTGACCAGCAAAAACGTACATTGATCAGCTCTGCGCGGATACAGGATGCTGCATAGAGGACCTCCCGAGAATGATGAACGATAGGGACGGATGGAGAGAGACTGTCATGGATATCCATGCTAACAGCGCGACATGATGATGATGATGATGTTTTGTTTTACAGCATATCAACCTCAGTGGGTCATTTAATGCCGACAAAGTTTAGAAATGAATTCATTCTTAATGGATACTCATTTTTTTTTATAAACTCATGTTTTTCTATTTAACCCATAGATGAGACCCTAACAGGTACTACCACTCCGTGTCAGAGTGGACCAGGGAGCAATGATGATTAAGGGGTGCTCCACATTCCCCAGGCCTCCAGAACCTCACCATCAGATAGAGTTTAACCTCATTCCCTGACATGAAGACCCGCAGCCACCACCTTCAGGCACCCATATGATAAAAAGAGTTGGGGCTTGCCATAAGGGCAATAGGGTCGTGGCAATCATATTGATTGATCGGAGGGATCCTCTCCGACAATGCATCTAGCCTAAGTAAGGGTCTAAGTGGAGTGTTGCAGGTCATGGACTGTTCATCAACCAGGATTCCGTCCTTAAGCGTCACAGGTCGCCTCCCGCAGCCAACTAATGGTCCCATTGAGGTGGTCTTACCACTCTACAGAGGTGCAGTCGGTGTATTCTAAAGGCTCAGCCGACAGGGCTGCACACATATATGTGTAGAAAAAAAACCGGTAGTATGCCAAAAGATGAGTTCATGCTTGATGGTGAAATCAACGTTATAACGGTTCGGTTTTTGCAACCTTTATCAGGACATGAGGTGAAATGTTGTGTGGTGATTCGTGGATTATTTGCGAAAAATGGAAGAATTGTTAGTTGTATATGAAGAAAAGGGAATATGCAGTGTCGGCCTATAACGTCGACTTCACTATCAAGAATAAACTCATCTTTTAGAATACTTCGTGTTTTTATATTTTTCTACATACTCTCGGATTTGATTCCGCGTTATATTCCCCCCTATACACACACATATATATATATAAATATATATATATATATATATGATATCTCTCCCCCTACCATCTTACATATCAAACGCACACAGCAACTTAAAAAAGTTTAAAGAATATTCTCTTGCTACCTGAAACATACATCGTTTCTCAATGGTAACCATGCTCACACACACACACACACACACAACCTTGAGGTTTGTTTCGCTGTTGTTTATCGCAAAAGATTTATACACACACACACGAAACCACACACCTAAAAAATGCACAATACTTTCTTTCGATATACACACTTACACAGTCCCATACACCGTAAAAGAGAATATTTGACGTCACATTTCAAACCGTCTCCTTTTTCAAACCTCAAAAATTTTTTTTAAACAGACTGAATAACAAGGACTACCACTCGCTTTTCTCGTTATTCTGTGATAAAAAATTTCTTCTTACCTTCCATATACCAACAAATGCCCTGAAGATGATCTAATCAATAGATCGAAACACTGCAGCGTCGGCCAATAAACTCACCGCTTAACCCATTTAAACCTGTGTTTTTTCATTTTTTCTCAATATACTACATACCGTCGGATTCACTTCCTTTCTTCACACACACACACACACACACATTATATATATATATATATATATATATATATATATATATATATGAATTTAACATTTTTAGAAAAAACAAAAGATGTTATTAGTTTTCTGACAGAATCTGTTTCGACCATTTAATAGAGCGGTCTTCATCAAGAGCAACATATGAATGAAAGACGGAATAAATAACCGTTAGATAGGAGGTACAAACGAACGCTGGTGTTCGATGCTGGAATTTTTTTTTTTAATGCGTATTCTGTGTTAAAAATAAAACTAATTTTATTTTTAAAAATCAGAAGCATTATAATCCATATTAAAAACGCAAAACTCATCTTTTGTTTTTTCTAAAAATGTTAAACTCATACTGTCGGATTCACTTCCATTTACTTCATATTGTCTATTGAAAAAACAAATTAATGGATTTTTACATCTCCAGAGGCTAATATATCTACGACACTACGGATTTGTCAACAACTACAAATTCTTGAAACTTTCCATCTTTCTTCAATTGTGCTGTGAACTTTTTAAACTAATTTTTTGTAGCTGGAATACATCATGAACATTTTTGATACTTTTTATATATTTTTACATCAAACTCTTTTGAGTTTTTAATATGGATTATAATGCTTCTGATTATATATATATATATAAGGGACACGCACAGATAGATGGTTAGATAGATATTAAGAGAATGAGAGAGATAGAAAGAGAGAGAGATATATATATTTGAACATAGATGTATAAATAGATAGATTGATGCCTGTGAGTGTCAGCGTAAGAAGTATAGCATTTCCGTGTATATATAAGTAGAAATGTGGTGATGAGCGGGAAATCCTCCATTGAATTATCTAATGCCAAAGTCATTCTATCTTGATGAGTTAACGTATGTCTCAGCTGATGTAGCTGGGAAAAAGTCAACACACGCTTCAATAATTCATACGTATCGTTCCGTATGTACATTGCAGTTTGTGGACATATTCCCCGAACGCGATGTGTGAGCGACTACGAGAACACATCAAACGTCTCTTACTGCCGTGCATGTGCGTGTATGTGTGCGTGTGCGTGTGTGCGTAATTTCTAATTGTAAATTTATAAATACGTGAGTACTTGAAACTTTCCGCTCAAGAGGCAGACAAACGGACGGACGGAACGAACACAAACAGACAGAAACATGAAGAAATTCCCATAAGGACGAGGACGTGGGAAGAGGACCTCTCAAAGTACAGGGTGTTCGGGATAAATTTGACATATTTATATTTGGTTATTTTTCTCCGTAGGTTGGAGGTTTTGACGCACACTGCACATCATTTAAAAGCTTGGATCCTTCTTCATACATATACGTGATGACAGATAGAATGGATGACTGGAATCCACCTGAATCATGGAAGAGAATAACTTTTGTCATGATGATCTGCACCGGCCATCAAAATAAGGAGATTATGGTTGCTGCCCAATGCTCCCTGAACACTGTAAGAACAATCAAGCATGAACTGGAGAATTGCAATGGAGTTTACGAGGCTGTGGTTAGAAGAAAGCAACATAACAGACGATCTGATTGCGTTCGTACAGCAGAATTACTCGAACATCTACAGAAAAATGTGTTGGAAGACCCTCAGATGCCTACATAGAGTTGCTAAACACTGTAGTCACGCCCTGGATAACAAGAGAAGCCAATGATAGTCCATATGATTCGGCCCCTGCCACACTTCTGGGAAAAGTCAAAAACGGTTGTCGGTGAATTTTTACGACAACACCAGTCCCAATGTTTGGCCTCCGAACTCCCAGGTCTTAACCCCGTGGATTATTATGTATGTGGCGCTGTTGAGAAAGACACCAATTGCCGTTCCAGTACTACAAAAGCCCAGTTAATCGACAGAATTAAGGTAGTTTTTGTCACCTCCCAGGGAAACTGTAACATCAGTTTGCTCCTCGTTCCAGAGCAGGATTGAGGCTGTGATCAATGCTAATGGCGGTTTTGTTTTTTAGTAAAACTTGTTGGCAGTAGTGTCTGTACCTGTTTAATTTTTTTACAATCCATTAAATTTTGTAGTTACCAAGCACTTTTTCTTTTTCCTTATGAGACTGTCAAATTTCTCCCAAACACCCAGTAGATTTTGACAAACGAGAAGGGAGTTTTTTTGGTTTAAATTTAGGGTTTTCCTTCTCCTAGATCAGTTGACATACTAAGGTTAAAGAGTCCAATCTACCCTACTATGTATCCATAGCTGGAGAGAGAATATTTGGATTCGTACCTTTTCCAAGAGTATTAGCGCTATGTGAAATGTAAACAGGTGTATGCGGGATTTCAAATCGTGTGACCGTGTCAATTCCCTACGACTGTAAACATTACACCATGTGTTTCCACTATATGAGTACTAGAATAATTTTCAGATATGCATATTTATATGTGTCTCTTACATATACAGTTATATATCTAGATAGATATGAACATAATAAGATAGAAAGATAGATAGATAGATATGAACAGGCTGAAATAGATAGATAGATGAGAACATAATGAGATAGATAGATGTTAACAGAATGAGATAGATAGATAGATAGATGTGAACAGAATGGGATAGATAGATAAATATGAACAGTCTGAGATAGATAGATATAAACAAGATGAGATAGATAGATATAAACAAGATGAGATAGATAGATATAAACAAGATGAGATAGATAGATATAAACAGGATGAGATAGATAGATAGATAGATATAAACAGGATGAGATAGATAGTAGATAGATAGATGTGAACAGAATTAGATAGATAGATAGATAGATAGATAGATAGATAGATAGATAGATAGATAGATAGATAGATATGATAGATAGATAGATAGATATGAACAGGCTGAGATAGATAGATAGATATGAACAGTGAGAGATAGATATAGATAGAGATAGATAGATAGATAGATATGAACAGGCTGAGATAGATAGATAGATAGATATAACAGGCTGAGATAGATAGATATAAACAGGCTGAGATAGAAGATAGGCTGAGATAGATAGATATAACAGGCTGAGATAGATAGATAGATAGATATAAACAGGCTGAGATAGATAGATACATAGATGTGAACAGAATGAGATAGATAGACTGATAGATAGATAAATAGATGAGATAGATAGATATATAGATATAAACAGAGATAGATAGATATATAGATAGATAGATGATAGATAGATAGATAGATAGATAGATAGATACAGGATGAGATAGATAGATAGATATACAGCAGATGAGATAGATAGATACAGGATGAGATAGATAGATAGATACAGGATGAGATAGATACAGGATGAGATAGATAGATTGAGATAGATAGAGAGATAGCAGAAGATAGATAGATAGATGGATTAGATAGAGAGGCAGATAGACAGACAGGCATAAAGTGTGTATTTACGTAAGTATATATATGCAAGTGTATCTTATTCTGAGCCAATATGCGTATATTTAATCGAACTCATTAAAATAATAGTATTATGCGTGGGTCTATTTGAATTTTTGTCGGTGGATATGAGCACGTACACATTTCTTTATATTCAGTTTGTACAATTCCCGTTAAATTCTCCATCTGTATGGAATGTACTTTTATGTCTGTTCTGATTATTGTATATGCAGTTGATTTGTATAGAGAGGTTGCATTTATTGATGTGTGTGTGTGTGTGTGTGTGTATGTGTGTGTGTTTGTTTGTATGTGTGTGTTGAAAGCCCCCACTTGATAAGTTGAGTGAGGGCAGCCACCCTCAACACCCGCACCCTCCCATTTAAGTTGAGACAAGAGCCTCTTCCATCGTCTCAGTTACTGGACTTTGACATAAAAAGGCGTTTTAAGGTCGGCCTATTCCGAGAGGGATCATTGAAAAAAAAGGGAAGCCGGAATGTAGGGCGGAGGGGGTGGGTGCCGCTGGGGAGGGGGGTCACGAGGAAATAGTTTGAAAGAAGCATTTAGGGGAGAGAGAGAGAGAGAGAGAGGGGTGAGAGAAAAGGTAAAAACAAAGAAGTGTTGAGAATGACAGACGGACAGGTGAGAGAAGGAAAGAAAGAGAGGAGAGAGTGGAAGGAAAATGAATAAGGGGTAAAGAAAGCAAGGAGAAGTGAATGAGATAGAGAAAGCGATAAAAAAGTGCAAGGGATGAGCAGAAAAATAGCTGAAAAGATGAAGTGTACAAAGGAAGGAAGTGAAAAATGAACAAAAAAATGAAAAAAAAATAAAGAAAGAAAAAAGAAAGAAAAAACAGAAAAGTGATAAAAAGAAAGAAAAGAAATGAGAAAAAGTAAAGATATTCACAAACAAAAAGAAAGGAACAAAAAAGAAAAAAGAAGAAAAAAAAGAAGCAAGCAAAGAAAGAAATGTTATGTATGTACTAGCATAATTTGAGGGGCCGGGTTAGCTCAGTCGGTAGTGCGTTCGGCTAGAAACCACAAGGTTCCTAGTTCGATGCCGGCCCTCGCCAACTCAGCGTATGAGTAGCACAGGGATCTGTGCATTAAGTAAGGAGCTGATGATAGGTGTGGCGCTCCACCTCAGATGCTAAAACAATCTCCTTGGTCTAGCGATTGAAAAGGAGATAGACTCCCTCGCTGGCTGGCTGATACCGACTTTAGGCCATCCCGTCGACTTTACTTTTTTATATATATATTTTATTTTGAATGAAATTAATCATTAATAAAAAAACTACCAACATCAATAACTTAACAACAATAAATGTTCTTTTCTTACAATATATAACTATTAACCCCTATAGTTATATACTTTTATCTACATTACTTTCTTGAATTAAATTTAAAAAAACTCTTATTATCATAAATTATCACATCCTACATTTATTTTGTTTTAATTAAAATTTAGATCATTAAGACAACTCTTCCAAACACTTATTTACTAGAAAAATAAATAAAAAATTACCATATCACAAATATTTTATACATTTTTAAATAATTTCACATTTATTATATAACGCAATATTACATAAATAATAAATATACCTAAAACCCATTTCTTCCCACATTATCAGGCCTCAAATTGTCAAGCAATAATGAAATCACATCTTCATTTTAATATACACCGTAACTTTAGACTTAAAATAAACTGTAAATACAAACATATACTTATACATACACGTATGTGAATTCACATATACACAACCAAACATGACCATCTTACGAAAACATTAAAATTAAGAAAGAAACATAAAATTTATCTAATATCAAAGTTGGGTTCATTTTATAAAAGGATAACTTTTTTTTTTTTTTTTTTTTTTTAGCAAAACAAAAAACAATGATAGATACACTTATTTCATTTTTTTTTCCCTCGATTCTGGGACTTTTCAACAAGTTAGGGATAAATAATAACACTTTATTTTTGCAATACAAAATTGTATCTACCATAACTCTTAGTAATATCAAATATTCAAATTCTCGAGATTGGCTAACGGCTCTATATCATTCAGCGTTCGCGAAAGTGATTTTTTTTAAAATTCTCTTCGAACAATCTTTAAAAAATTCTCCGTTTTTCTCCAACGAATTTTTCATTCAAAATAAAATTTCACTCAGATGAAGGTCGAATTTTCTCTGTGTGTACAGAATATTTTTACATTTGCTATTATTATTATTTCATTTCATTTGTTTATTTAATGATAACAATAGTTTGAATCGTGTACACAAAGATAAACTGACCGAAACACATGTGTTAGTGATATTGATTAAATTCATCTTTTATTATCCATTCTGTACTTTCTTTTCTTTATTCATTCTTCCTTATATATATATATATATATATATATATATATATATATATATATATATATGCACCATTAGGATGTAATAGAAGGTCAATTTCTTAGGCGGGTTTTAGCAGGTTTGACTTACGTTTTAATCCTCCTAGCCTGTTTGCCTAACCAAGATTAAAAAGCCCAGTATGCCCTACTATTTACCATAACTGGAGGGTGTCTAGTTAGATATATACCTTTCTCAAAAGTATTAGCACTATGTATAAAAGGTAAACAGCCTTATCCAGTATTTGATCTCGTGTCACTGAGTTCATTTCCTATTACCATAACCGTTACACAACGCACTCCATTGTACGTATAAAGATAAATTGAGTCCTTTTTTAGCGTCTGTCATTTTTCTGTTTAAGCATAAAAATTAGACATCAAGGTGAAGTGTTTCCAGCAAAAAACGAAAGCTATGATATTTTTCCATGACTTTCTCGGAAAAAGAAAACTTTAAAAAATGTGTTTTATTTATGTTTATGTCAACCCTTGGGTTATTTTATGTCAAATACGTTTTGTTGGGTATTCAATTTTGTAAACACATTTTTAAACTCGTATTATTTGGATTATTCCGACTATTATACTCATCTTTATAGATATCTACACAACGTTTCGGCCGATGGGTCCTCCGCCCTTCTTCAGGTATTTCTTGTCGATCTCTGGAACCTTCTCCAACTCTGTAGCATTTATGTCGTAATCGGGAACCTTCACAAAGCCAACCCTTTATTTAATCCACAGGAGTAGACTGTTCTCATTCCGTTAACCATGACCGGGTACAAATGTTAAGCTATGTTAATTAATCCGTTGCACCATGAGTACAATTGGACACATGGCGCAACAGATATAGCCCTTGAGTTAATACAGTTCTACGTGACAGTCATATCTGAGCTGCAAGTTCAATCCTGGCCAAGGGCGACAGTAACATAGAATTATTAAAACAGCTTAACACTTGTACCCAGTCATGTTTAACGGAATGAGAATAGTCTACTTCCGGTGGATTGAATAAAAGGGTTCAGTTCGAAGTTCGGTGAAGGCTCCTGATTACGACATGAAGACTCACGTTGTATAGATAACAATAAATATAAGGAAATACTTTCAACTCATTTTTTATATAGTTAACCCATATATGGAACCCTAACAGGTACTACCTAACCGGGAAGTAATGGCAATGAAGGAGTACTCCATATCTTAGAGCTCCAGAATTGAAAATTTACCATGAGATGCAATTCAATTTCATACCCAGGACACTAAGTTCCTCAACCACCGCCATCTAGTACATATATTAAAAAGTGTTGAGGGTTTTCCGGAATGACATTAGTATTGGAGCAATCATATAAGCTTGACATGACCAGCCGACTGATTGGAAGGGACCTCTTTGACCCTCCCTCTAGTCCAAATAAGGACCAAAATGAAGTTTTACATGTCATGGACTGCTCAGCCACAAGGATTCCTTCTTTAAGCATCACAGGTCACACCCATGGTGAATAGGTGGCCCCACTGGATTGGTCTTACCGTTCTACAGGGGGGTAGATGGTGTATCCTACAGCCCCAGCCGACAGGGTATATTTATGTTTGTAGTATGAACAATGACTATAAACGTTAACCACTTGATGATATATATATATAAAGTTATTAGTCCTCACAAAAGTAAAGTTTTTGTTTTATGCCTGAATTTAAGGCTGCAATAAAATGGGATGGAGACATTTAGGATCAGTTAAAGTAACATGAATAAATAGTTGATTTTATTTCCCTGCAGAGCGTCACTAAGGAAGGATTCAACAAACACCTATAAAAAGAATACATGATCTATCAGCCCAAAGACTATAACGCTGACCATCCTTTAGGCCGAATGCATACCATCGTGACTCCATAGTTTCATTTTAAACAACTCATCAGAGAAAGCGACAAATTAGTGTTTGTTTTGATAACTTATGAGGAAGTGCGTCTCGGTCGCCTGCCTCAAAAATTGCTACCCGGTGACTATCAAAATAACAACCCCAGCTCGTCGTAATTCTTGTTTATTTACAGTAATTTGTCGTAATTCTTGTTTAGATATGAAGATGGATATATAGTTTGGAATAGACTGAGATAGATAGATAAACAAACAAAATAATATAGATAGATATGAACAAATGGAGATAGATAGATATTTTCAACAAGTAAATGTATTGGGGGGGGGCTTTTTTGTCGTAATTCTCGTTTATTTAAACTAAAAACAAGACATTAAACAAACATGAATAAAAAAATATCTTAGTATTAAAGTAATATAGATAAATGTGAACAAATTGAGATAGATAGATAGATATGAAGATGGATAGTTTCGAATAGACTGAGCTGGATCGTTACTTAATAGTCATCGGGTAACAATTTTTTAGGCAGGAGACCGGGACGCACTTCCTCGTAAATTACCTTTGTTTTGTTTTTTGTTTTCAATTACTTAAAAAGTAAAAGTTGGCAAAGTGGCTCATTGTTTTGTCTCAGCTAAACAAAAAGTAATTTTTTTTTTTTCTGAAGCGGAGTGTCGCACCTATACTCAGTTCCCTATTTTACCACACAGATCAGAATATCCGATCTGTGCCACTAATGCATTGAGGTGGCGGGAATCCAGTATCGTACCAGAAACCTTGCGATTACCTAAGTGGTTGCTCTACCGACTCTGCTAAACAGGCTCCTTCCATATATGTATACAACTTAGGATATATGTATGCTCTATCACAGATATTAATTACTCTTTATTTATAAATAAAGCAAACTATATATATATATATATATATATATATATATATATATATATATAGATAGATAGATAGATAGATAGATAGATAGATAGATAGATAGATAGATTGGTAATTTTTCCGAGTTGAAATAAAGAAAAATAAAGTGCTCAATTACAAATGTAAGAGCTTTATTTATTAAATATAACTGTTTATACAAAGGTTTTAGTGAGCATCTACCTAAGGTTTCAGGCTTTGCCTTCTTCAGGATACTATTTAATCCCTCTGATGTGAACTTGCAGACACATCAGAGGGATTAAATAGTATCCTGAAGAAGGCAAAGCCTGAAACCTTAGGTAGATGCTCACTAAAACGTTTGTATAAAAAATAATATTTAATAAACAATTAATATATATATATATATATATATATGCAAGAGGTGTCAAAAAAGTATCTAGATTTTTTGTACTTTTTTACACACTTGCATTCTGAAGAAAATAACGTTCCATGCATTTTTCAGAATATAAGTTGTGTAAAAAAAAGTACCAAGTTCAAAGCTGTATTTACCAAGGTAGAAATGAAGAATGAATGGAATTTTTTTCAGAATACAAGGTGTGTCAAAAAGTACAAAAATCTCGATACGTTTTTGATACGTTTTGGTGGAGTGCGCGCGTATGTATGTATATATGATTAAATGAACAAAAGATCTATGACAGAGATATAAATACTTATTCGTAGTTATTTATTTGTCTATTGTTCTCAAATAGTTTTAATGCTGTTGGGCCAGTAAAATGTTTATTCCTGTGTGTGGGGTTAAGTGAAGGAGAGGCTTTCGATGATTGGATATACCATCACGTGATGAGCCCAGAAGTTTTGGTGCAAAATACCAAAACCCAGATACATCCCGGACCAGCTCCCATATGCACGTCGACCAGAAATTATCTAATAGAAATCACTAAGATACCAGATATCTTCCTCGTCACACCGGTAAGTCCCTCAAACTTAACTCTATACACAGGAAGGACTTTATATTGTTACTCATTGTTTTATTTTGTCTTTAATAAATTGTTAGAATTAAACTAAGTTTTAATTCATTTATTTCTTGCTGTTAGTCTTAGAATTAAATGCTATACTAATACAATAACGCTACGCCATCTTGAGGATAAAAGGTTTTTGGAAGAAGATTTTTTTTAAAATATTTTTATTGGCGAGATAATTGCATGAGTAGATGGATAGGATGATTTTTTTAAACAAATTCATTTTTGAGGGAAGAAAAAAAGAAACGAAAATAAATGAATAAAGCAAAAAGGGATAGAAAATAAATTGAAAAAGAGAGAAAGAAAGGAATGAAGGAAGAAGAGAGGAAGGGTGAAAGAATGAAAGAACAAAGAAATAATGAAAGAAAAAAGGTAGAAATAAAGAACGAAAGAAAGAAACAAGAAAGAAATAATGAATGAAAGAAGAAAGCACAAATGAATGAATGAAAGGAAGAAAGAATGGAGGAAAGAAATAATGAAAGTAAAAAAAAAATGAATGAAGGAATGAAATAGAGAATAAGAAAGGAAGAAGGAAGGAAAGAAAGAAGAAAGAAAGAAAAAAGAAAGAAAAAAAGTATTGAAGAAAAATAAATAACGAAAGAAAGAAAAGAAAGAAAGAACGAAAGAAAGAACGAAAGAAAGAAATGAAGAAAAAGGAATAATAATAAAAACAACAAAGAAAGAAAGGAAGCAAAAAAAGAAATAAAAAGGAAGAAAAAAAAGAAAGAAAGAAAAGATAAAAGTAATGAAAGAATGGAGAAAAGAAATAATAAAAGTAAAAAAGAATGAATGAAGAATGAAATAGAGAAGAAAGAAAGAAAGAAAGAAAAAGGATTGAAGAAAAATAAATAACGAAAAAAGATAAGAAAGAAAGAACGAAAGAAAGAAAAGAAGAAAAAAGAAATAATTAAAAAAAAAACAAAGAAGGGAGCAAAAAAGAAAGAAAAAGGAAGAAAAAAGAAAGAAAGAAAGAAAAGAACAAAAGAAAAAAAAGGATAAAAGTAATGAAAAAATAAAGAAATAATGAAAAATAAAGAAAGCAAAAGGAAATAATGAAAGAAAGAAAGAAAGAAAGAACAAGAAAAGAAAGAAAAGAGAAAGAGAAATATTATCATTTTTTGTAAAACGGTCAATTGATAAGGACTTCTGGTTAGTGAGTAACAACAGGTTTCTAGTCGAAATGTAGACAGAAATATTTCGCTGTCTCCATTCTCTTGTCACTTGTCGGATCTTATCTAATTAATAAAGAAATTTGGCGGGAAAACGGGAATTTTGTACCCATGTCCTTATGCGGGTATTTCTGTTATGGATTCAGTTTCATTTGACGTTTCCTATGTTTCTAATGATGTATGTGATCTATTCATATAAACTCCTTTTTTCTGTTGGGATTTGCTTTTTTTTTTACATCATATCATCGATAGGGATTTGGCCCCTATATTTTACGGCATGTGAAATTGACCGAATTAAAATAACTGAATTATCTTAATCAACTAGTTTTACAATTGTATGTCATGAGTTTAGAATTATGTAAACAAAAGATAATCGAAATAATATTAGTTTGGAAATATTTTAGAAACAATAGATAATTGTTTATAATGTAGATAATCTAAGGACAAAGGATTGTTTACAAACGAGAAATAATAGTTGAAAATTCCAATGATAATATTTATATCAATAGAAAACCGAATGGTCATTGGAATGCCACAAGTAACAGAATCAGCTGATATTTGAACATTCCGATGGCAATATCTACGTCATTAGAAAACTGCCGATATTCAATAGAATGCACAAAGATCAGCTGATTTTGATGAATAATTAAAATTATAAAAAGGCCCATAGAGCTGAAAAACTTCAGTGGGAGCTTACGCTCTTCCCGACTCGACAGAACTGGAGCTAATGCTCCTAACTCGACAGTGGGAACTGACGCTCTTCCCAACTCGACACAATGGGGAAAAGACGCTGTCAGAAAACATAAAATACGACTCAACAGGTCCGTCTATTTTTTTGTTTCCTATTCTCTCTCTCTCTCTCTCTCTCTCTCTCTCTCTCTCTCTCTCTCAACAACACAACAAATTTCAATCACAGACATTGTTTTAAAACACTGCTACAATTTGACATATCCAATCACATAAATATAAACAAGACATGAGCACTTTACAAACACAACTACGTACAGACACACAGTCTGCAACACTGCTGAAAGAACAAAACTATACCAATTGTAAATTAATGTATATAAAGTTTGTTTCTTTTATCAATTTTGTCTTCTTTTGTTTTCTACGGAAACTTCATTTCCGTAGTCTTATACATTTAAATTGTGGGGATCAAAACTCGGATCTTCTTCAACTACACACTCAACTCATCACTCACCAAACAAACTTGGTCCCTGTGACAGAGAACACGAGGTGAGTGGCGAACGTCAAGGCCTGCCGTATTCTCGAAGGAAGCGGGCTAGGCTTTGCCTGACATGTAACGACCATAGATGGTGATACCCGGGCATGCTGTGGAGTAGGATCAATGAGGATTCATACTGACTCTGGTGCATCTGCTATTCGACCTTAGCAGATGCACCAGAGTCAGTATGAATTCTCACTGATCCTACTCCGCAGCATGCCCGGGTATCACCATCTATGGTCGTTACATGTCAGGCAAAGCCTAGCCCGCTTCCTTCGAGAATACGGCAGGCCTTGACGTTCGCCACTCACCTCGTGTTCTCTGTCACAGTCCCTACACATCCACGGTGGGCCCTTTAATGTGTACAAACATTCTAAATGGATACTCGTTTTTTTTAAACTCATTATTCTATTTAACCTATAGATATTTTCAAAGACATACCTGTAAAACAAAAATGATTACCAACTGTTGTCTCGTTGTTTTAAAGTTGTTTAAAAATAAACTATTTAACTATACCCATTCATTTTTCTACCTACCTCCTTCAACTCTCTTCCCATCAGTTTTCCTTCTCATCTTCCCCAAAAATTTCCCCTATAACCAATCAAATATTTCCCTCACCACAAAACTCACCCACCTACCTACTTCCCCTTCTATAAAACACTTGTATGATCCGAATAATTCAATAAAAGCTGAAGAAGCAGAGTTCAAAACTCCAGCGAAATATACGACACATTTTTGTCAGAGTTTTTTTCTTTCACTCCTCATATATATATATATATATATATATATATATATACCTTTCGACTGGCCTTCTTCAAGTTTCTACGTATGATAGACTAGTTTTTGTCTTTGGGCCAGGGTGTCAAAGTTTAGGTACCTAACATGAATGCCGAAAAGAAATACCGAAATGCCTTTAGCTGAGTCGGCAGAGCGTTCGCCTGGGTCAATCACAAGGTTCAGAGTTCGATAATCGTCATCAGCTTAGGTAATCTTCTCTGTACGATAACACAACGTTAGGTGTGGCGCTCTGCCCCGGCAAAACATCTCCCTGGTCGTGCGTACCTTGTACGTTCATATTCACATTCTTTGAGTTGTTGATTCTTAAGGTTTTTTTTATTGTCCTATCAAATATGTATAACTAAATAAACGAGCAGGACCTGTGGATATACCACAGTATGATAATTTAATTAAATCAACGGTTGATATGTTTATTTAAGAGCAATTGCAAATAGGACAATAAGTAAAAAAAAGTATAATAACTCTCTCTCTCTCTCTCTCTCTCTCTCTCTCTCTCTCTCTCTCTCTCTCTCTCTCTCTCTCAACACACACACTTTTTTCTTTCTTTCCTTCTTTTCATTTTCATTGTATTCGATTGAAAGAGTTTAGCGTTATCGCTTCCGTGCGCTTACCCCCTGTCTCTATATATACCTCTTCTTTCTTTCTTTCTTTTTTCTTATCATTTTTCTGTGTAGCATGTTCTTTTCTTTCATTATAATAAAATCGGAATGGTCCATTATTTAGCTGAGTTGACGACAGTCATAAAAATAAGAATTCGGCGGATAAGCAACACTAAATAATCAGGATTTACAATTTTTGCATTTGGTCTTGGGTGCTCTCATTTTTAACCCGAGGGTGTTGCAAGATGATAACGGTCGTACAATTAGGGAGCACGAGTAGTATTATATAGATAATACGAATGCATGTTCTGCACCTATACTTTGACCCTCTCCTGTTTGAGCATCAGTTTATCGAAAAATGTGCTAGTTTTTACGAAAACATTAACTGTATTAAGTGTATTGCCACGAAATCATAAACTGTTTATCGTTTATCGGAAGGAAAGAAGAGAAGAAAAATCAGATGAACGAATCAGTCTAAAGGGTGGGATGGAATTTGGCGACACGTGGCGGGGGGGAGAAGAAGAAGAAGAGGGAAAGAAGAAGGGAAAGAAGAAGAAGAAGAAGAAGAAGAAGAAGAAGAAGAAGAAGAAGAAGAAGGGAAAAGAGAAGAAGAAGAAGAAGAAGAAGAAGAAGAAGAAGAAGAAGAAGAAGAAAAGAAAGGAAAGAAAATAAGTAACGAACAAACTTACAAAAGAAAAAAGAAAAACAATAAAAAAAGAATAAAAAAGAAAAAGAAAGAAAGAAAGAAGAAGAAGAAAGGAAAGAAAAAAGTAACGAACAAACTTACAAAAGAAAAAAAGGAAAAAGAACAAAAAAGAACAAAAAGAAAGAAAAAAGAAAGAAAGAAGAAAAAAGAAAGAAAAAAAGAAGAAAAAAGGAAAAAAAAAAAAAAAAAAAAGAGAAAAAGAAGAAAAAGAAGAAAAAAAGGAGAAAAAGAGAAAAAAGAAGAAAGAAAAAAGAAAGAAAAAAAGAAAGAAAAAACAAAAAAAAAGAAAGAAAGAAAAAAAAAGGTGGCTGGAAAAGACGAAATATTTTCGAATACCGAAATCGAAACAATAACGAATGAATGAAGAGAGAATAGGTCGTATATCTAAATACGTCTTCAGGATCGGGGGGGGGGACATTTCTAACAGTACTGTCGGTCCCACCCCAGGCCACTCACCATTCATCCCTATTACTTGTTTTATGAAAGGAAGAAGAATAAAAATATGTCAGCAGGGGTCAGATCCTTTAAGGAGATGTGAAGACTACTTCACTTGACCCTCATCTTGAATCACGGTTCGGACTGAATTACTCGAGGGCCCCCACCACCACCACCTCTACCACCACTCGAGCTATCAATCCCGCCGTAGACAACCAATCAAACGCATATAACGAAGCGCGGACAGAAAGACACACGTACAGAATTATACACGCCGAGAGACAAGCAGACAGAGAAAGATGGAGACAGATAGACAAATAGAGAGAGGTAGAGAGACAGAGAGGCATAGATAGACAGAAAGGTATAGAGGTGAGTGGTTGTAATTAATCAGAATACACGAAAAGCACCTAAGTATGCATGATTTTAGATCAAAACATGATTTTGGGGATATATATATATATATATATATATATATATATATATATATATATATATATATATATATATATATACACACACTCACAAATATGTATGCGTGTCTACGCGTTGGCATATATGTTTCTGTGTGAATGTATATATATATATATAATATATATATATATATATATATATTTTTTTTTTAATTAGGTACGCTATCTTACAATTTATTAACACAAGGTTCTCAGCCAAAAATTGTTGTGCTTGGGTAAAAAGTCCAATCAAAACACATTGAATTTGATATATATGTTTACTTCTTGCTCGCTCTCGTCCCTATACTATATTATATTATAGTAGTAAGGACATTATATTAACGTTAGTATTTATTATAGTATAACTGTATATCAGTTATATTATTATTATAATCTTTAATTTTATAAATACTAATATTCAAGTGTCTGAGGTTTTATATATGTGTCCTATATTAAATTATATTGTTGATTGAATGGCATAGGGACTAGTAGTTGACAATACATAATATAGTATACTTTTATATATAAATATATGTAATATATCATAAACACACAACACACACATTATATATATATATACTATTATATAAATAAGGAATTATAGTTGTAATATTATCACACAACACTCAACATATATACTGTTTTTATAGCTTTAATTTATATAAATTATTATATATTGTATAATGACACACACAACACATCTACATACACATATCTTAATACTTATATAGAATCTTTATCATATATGCAATATATGAAGTATAACTTATACATACACACACACATATATATTTCAGTTATGATTAATATTCTTATATTATTAATTAAATATGTTAATATCATACACACGAGACCATAAAATATATATATACTTTATATAATAAATATATGTAAAATTATATTCTAAAAATATACAAACGTCAATATATAAAATAAACACAAAAAAACAGAAGCAAAAAAATCAAATTTTTCATCAATATTAATAATATTTAGTATACGGGATATTATACAATAATAGATAAAATGTGGGTTTAAAAATATTTTAAAAAATTGTATAGAGTGGCTACCATACCATTCACACACGGACTACATATCAACAATAATTAATATACTTTTGTTAAAGCTTTTATATATATAATAATGTATTGGTAAAATATACATTTACACACGCACACATCAGAGTCACTGAGTATCACTAATACTTTATATATAAAATATATGTAAATTTACATCACTACATCTGAAAAAAGAATATGTATGTGAGCTGACATTATTATATAATATATATTACAACACACATATATGATATAATATTAAATATATATATACTTTATATATAATATATTTATTATGTAAATTAATATATGCCACATATATTCACACTCCATATCACATATTTTAGAGTATCTGAAAAGCTCTTCCCATAATACGTAAGCAAGTGAAGTGAGGATGATACATAGTGCACGTAGATACAGAAACGACACTACATTTATATTATTTAAATAAAGAAATCCATAACGTACTTTATATATAAATATAATGTAGAGCCCGAAAAATAGAGTATACCATAGCACCAACATCAAACTACCATCGAGAGTATAACCTCAGTACCTTGTACTCATCTATACTATGACTGAAAATAGATATTAAATTGATTAGTCTATGTAAAAATATACAAATAGCACAAAAAAAATATGCAAAAATAAAAACATCTTAATCACACACTCTATCCACTACACATGATATATCCTCACTTCACTGTTTAACGGGCTTCATTATCAGAAACTTCATGTATTTAACTATCACAGAAAACATAATCTATTAGATAACTTTCTGTTCACTGAAAACTAAATGCGAATTGTGATTATTATACTAATATATGTAAGAAAATATAAATTTAAAAGTGAAATACTACACACACACAGTGAGATAATATAATAATGTAATTATAAATATATAAATTTATATATAAATATATATGTAAATATAATACAGCCATACACATATATTTATATTATATTGTATGTAATATATATATATAATATACTTTATATATATAAATATATGTTATCATATTATACATAACACACACACACTCATATATATATGTATAATATACTTTATATATAAATTATCATATGTAAATTATAACATATACACACAACACATCACACACTACATAATAATATATTTAATAATTATAATATATACTTTAGTATTATAAATATATGTATATACATACACACACAGCACACACATATATATATATTATATATATTTAATTATAATAGTATATAATTTAATATATATAAATATATATGTAAATAATGTATTATACATTAATACACTCATATTATATCACTCATATTAATATATAATTATACTTTATATATATAATAATTTAATGTTATATTAAATAATATAATATCATACATACACTCATTATATTATATATGATATACTTTATATATAAATATATGTATAATTATTAAAACACAACACACATATAGTATAATTAATATATATATATATACTATTATTATATATAAATATATTCCTTAAATATATCACACCACACACGATATCATTATAATATTTGTATACTATATTTAATATTATAATATCATAATTTATATCTAAAATAACATATGCACATACACTCAACATCAACATCATATATATTAATATATATAATTATATAATTATATATCATATACTATATATACATATACCACACACAACATAATATATATATGATATATTATATATATATCTATATCTAAATATCATACCACCACATATATATAATATACTTATATCTAATATTACATACAACAACACACACATTATAATATATATATTCTAATATACATACACCACCAGATATATATATTAATATCTAAATATACATACTACACACACACACACTATATATATATATATATATAATATATATATCTAAAATATACATACATACACACACACATCACACATATATATATATATACTATATACTATCGTAAATATAATACACACACACCATATATATATATGATATATAAATATCTAAATTACATACACACACAAACAGCACACACACACATATATATATATTATATATATTCTAAATATACATACACACACACACATATATATATTATATAATATATATATATATATATAATATATGTGTGTGTGTGTGTGTGGTGTGTGTGTGTGTGTGTTGTGTGTCTGCCTTTGCATGTACGTTTCTGTTGAGTTTGAAATGTGCATCGTTCTCCCCTCTCTCTCTCTCTATATATATATCATTTATAATGTGTATGTGTGTGTGTGTACGTACCCTTTTATATGCTGTAAATATGCCCCGCGCCCCCCCCGTGTGCGCGCGTCGCGTGACTATATATCAACTAACTACTACTCCTAAGGAGGCACTCAACGAAACATAGGAATGTAATCTGGCGACCAAGAAAGTTCAATCCTATTGTGGGATTCATTTCACGATACAACCTTGAGAAATGCACGAAATCCCAACTCCAGCTATTGGTAAAACAATAGGACTAACTGAATTCTTTGTAAAGCAACCAGTCTTGGAGGAAGAAGGATAAATCTGAATTCATTGCCTTCGTGCCGGCCATCCTCTCGTGGGGGAGCGGTTTAAGTGTAAATACGTTGCTATTTATAATTACTTATATTTTAATAGCGCAATCGGAATTAATCTACATTGTGCAATTCACTTGAAAAATTGTTGAATAGTCTCCAGTGGTCTAGCTACGTACAAAGGAATCGTTGAATAAGGACTCAGATCGTTCCTTTATAAAAGGTGCATGGAGGCGTTGGTCGGGTTGAAGTACTAAAGATAATATAACACAGTGTTCCTGGTTCGATAGCCAAGTGGCTAAGAAAACCAGGTCACTACCAAGACCACGTAATACTCACTCATACATGTGCTTTCTAGTCCATAATGAGTTAAGCCATAATCACTAGGGATCCATGGTGCAGGTAAGGAGCTAATTGCGTGGCTTGATGTAGGTCTGGCACTAAAATGATTATCTATCCCGTTCGAGACCCGCAATAACACTCTATGCACTAGTGGAATGGGTGAGACTCGCTTCTTCCGGTCGTCGTCTCGATTTGGTCCTTGTATTTACCGTCGACCTTTAGGCCACCACACCCGATCTGACTGTTCGAGTCTTGCTCTGTACATGTATTGCTTTACGTTTTACTTTCAATCTTGTTTTTTTTCTTTTTTCTGTTTATATCAACATTTTATAGTGTATTCGGGTTAATTCTATGGGCATTAGTCTGAAATATATACCTTATGGGCTATTTTAATGTAGCCAATTATATCACGCTATCTACGCAAATAATAAATCTATATGTGAATGTAAATAACATATGAATTATTAAGACCGATAACACAAAGTACACCGATGTCGGGTTTATGTCACTCTAATCCATATGTTCAAATCGCATTGAGAGATCCCTTAATTCATTATCACCACCAAAGACGCAGACTTCATCTATTGGTTGAAGATTGATGCATGTTCAAGACATGCTCGATCCCGATCGCATCCCACCTCGATTGAGCGAAGTTCTTCCAGGCACTGGGCAATAACTCAAGCAGCCCTGTTCTTGTTTTAGTAATCAGGGAGGCTGCCGTTCATTGCCTGAGGTGATTAGCGAATAGGTGTTCGCCCAATAGTGTTTTCTTAAATTTTTTCGTTGTACTGATAGGTGTGAATGGACATAGTGAATTACACACTGAAGCAGGTATTTAGACTTAACGAGTTAACTCCTCCACTCACAGAAGTTTATTGGAAATAATTCAAAGCCTTTTTAACTTCGAGCGGTAGTAGTGGGAGGGTCTTGGGAACTCTAATGGATCACTTCATGCGTTTAATGTGGGTCTCTTCATACGACACTGTTTCGAGGGCTCATGGATGGGAAGAATCACACTATATTTCGATCCTTCATCAATATTCTATGGGCGGGAGGCACAGGCCCCTCAGTTGCTGTAGCTAATTCACACAAAGCTTGGTAAATTCAAGCTTCCTGCGACACCCAAGGGGCGCCAGTGTATTTGAGCCTGTTTGGGGTACCTAGCCCGACCATCTGGGATCGACGTTATTAACTTGTAAGGTCCAGCGGCCGAAGCTCACGGGACCCCCCGGTCGAAACCAGTGTTAGATATGTTGGACATATTTGAACATAGAATGTTTAGGTATACTAGTACATCCATATAAGAGTTTGCACTAACAATAAAGTATTTCACAACAGAGATTGAAGTTGAATTGAGGGTTCTCTAACAAGCAGTACACCAGTAGTCTTGGACCAGTTCATTTACTCTATCAGAAAAGGTAAGATAAGCTAGTCCACAACATTATATTTGAAACATTGCTATCATTTTTAATTGAGCATTTTTATTTATCTGTAATGATGTATTATTTGCACATCTATAAATAAACAGTGCTCAATATCGTCGATAGAACATCTATATTTTAGGTTAGCGTGGGTATGGGGTCAATGGTGCTTGCTTACTGACTGTTTCTCTATCTTCAATATCCCTTCCGCTCTCTCCCCCTCTCTCTCTCTCTTCATATCCCCCTTTGCTCTCCTTATCTCCCTCCCCCTCTCTATCCCTCTTCATCTCTCTATCTCTATTACTCTAGCTTCATATCCCCTCCCCCTCCTTTTTATATTATATATATATATATATATATATATATATATATTAATATTTTCCCCAGACTTACTGACGTTTTCTCGCCTATGCTATTATTCAAGTCAATATGTTTAATAATCACATAGGCGATAATCTATCTGTAACCAAATGCCGTTGACTCCATGTCTACTCTACCTTAGATACATACATACATACATACACACCACACACACATATATATATATGTAGAATACTGATAATTGTTATTCTGTGTTACTTTCACCCTTAGCCAGGATTGAACCTGCCAGTCTGGCAAATGATGTTACTGACAGATTGTTTATTGGACAGTAGAACAGTCAAACACCTCCTCAGCTTAATGGACTCTTCCTGGCAGCAGTGGCAGGAATTTATTTAAGCTGTGATAGTGGGTTCATTAGAAAACTAGTAACTTCCTGTTAGGCTTGGCCAGTCAAACCAATTGTTGACTGTCTAACTGACTGACTTCAATAATATATATATGTGTATGTGTGTGTGTCTGTGCTTCGGCCTTTTCCCCTTTTTCCTACATATTGAACTTATAATGTTCGCCGGTAATGGCTTTACAACTACATAAAATCCCACAGTACCTAGCAAAAAAAAGCCCCTATCAAAGACTAATTGTTTATAAACTCGCCTTGTCGGCTGGGACAGAAGAATACAATGACTGCACCTCAGCAGAGGGGTAAAATCATTCCAATGGGGACAGCTGTTGGTCGTGTGTGTGGGAGTGACCCGGGATATTTAAGGACGGGTTCTTTGTGGCTGAGCAGTCCGTGGCATACAACACTCTACTTTGGCCTTTACATAGACGAACAGTCGAAGAGGTCCCCTCCGTTCAATCGGCTGGTCATGTCAATATCCTAGTAACAATATAATTGTCCCAACCCCTTTATCTTTATGGCAAACCTGCAACCCTTTTTATCATATATGTGCTAGAAGGCAGTGGCTGAGGGTCTTTGTGTTCTGGGTATGACGTTAAACTTCAATTCTGGGACTCTTGGGAATATGGAATTTTGTTTGCTGTCCTTGCAGTGTAAACATGGCAGCTCCACTAGCATTATGCACCAAGGAAGTGACCCGATTTCTCTGGTCAAAATGAGGGTCAGGGTCTGAAATTCATAGGAGGCTTTTAGCACAATACGGGGACTGTGCACTACCGTGTATATGTGTGTATGAATGGATAGATCAGTTTAAAAGTAGCTGGATAAGTGTGACACACGAAGAGAGAGAGCAGTACGCCCTTCAACCTCCACCACTGATGAGAAGAATCAGCAAGATCGAGAGATGGCACTGGTGAATCGGTGAGTTGTCATCGATGAGGTAGCTTTCTCTCTGCAGATTAGTCATGGTTCTGCTTATTAAATCATCCACGATGAGATCGGCTTCCATAAAACAAGAATGGAGATAATTTTCTAATCTGCCTGATTATATATATATATATATATATATATATATATATTATATATTTATTATAATGGAGATTGTGTATTTTTCTGTCTGTAACCGAACTATATTACTATTCAAGTCACAATTCCATTAGTTATTGACATCACATTCTCTATGATTTTATTTTTATTTAAACCTCAATTATTAATAAAATTATTTTACATTATTAATACTGTTAACCATGTCTACATTCTGACAACATGCTATTATATTTATATATACAACAAAATATGGTACAGTGTGAATGGGAAGGCTAATTTGCATATTAATATTAAAAAATCGAATTTAATAAATATGTGCTAGTATTATTGATTTCTAACGTTTGGTTTTTATTTAATGAATATAAGCAAACATCTCTTCAATGAATCTTAAATGAGATCCATTAACAAGATGAAATAACTGTCATTTTATTATTCACTTCCTCTTTTAACTAAATACTTAAATTAGAAAAAAATAACAATGAAAGACGAGAGTGATGGAAGAGTAAGTTTCAGTTATATATGCACCCGGAGGGTGCATATATTTGCTAGTATATATAATGTATTTTATCAGCAAGTTATTATTTAAGCAAGATTTGGTAAACACTACGGAATATGTATTCTTTATACTTTTCGAGTGTAGATGTTCAAGTCTTATTGTTGTTTTCCGTCCATCATCGTTCACATCGGTGAAATGGTTGAAAGCGTTTGGGTAACAAATATTTTCTCTATCATACTGATCCAGATATCCAAAAAATAAAAATAAGACTTAAACGTTTACACTTGAAAATTTTAATGTAGAAATATTCCGTGGTCTTTAACAAGACCTGATTATTTATATATATATATATATATATATATATATATATATATATATATGGGCGTCTCTCTCTCTCTCTCACTCAATGTGTATATATATCTATATATGTGTGTGTGTGTCTATATATGAGTGTCTCTACCTCTCTATATATATATATATATATATATATATATATATATATATATATATATATATATATATAATAATTAATAATACAAATGAAAAATTATTATTATTATAAATAGATAAATAAATAAAGCTCTTACATAAGTAATTGAGCCCTCCATAATCATTTCTCCAATAATAATAATAATTTAACCTATATATATATATATATATATATATATATATATATATATATATGCCCTCTCTCCCTATGTAAATATATACATGCATGTATATTAATATAGATAATATGGATACTTTATCTATAAATAAAGAATGCTCTATATCGTGGATAGAGGAATTATATCTAAGTTAGGGTAGCGTGAACATGGAGTCAACGGCGCTTGGTTACGATAGTTTCTCGCCTATGCGATTATTCAAACCAATAAGTTTGAATAATCACATAGGCGAGAAACTGTCAATTAATCAAGCACCGTTGACTCCATGTTCACGCTACCTTACATTAGATCCATACATATGTACATGTAGATGTGTGTGCCTGAGTGGGGGTGTGTGTGTAATACCGTGTGGTAATTTTTCTCTCCTTTTTTCTACGTATCATTGAACTTGTAATGTTTGCCGGTAATGGCTTTACAGTCATATAAATGTCCGCTCTTCTAGCAAAAAATAACCTCTTTCCTAAAAATTATGGAGCAAACGTGTTGAATACTATTGAGTCTATTTCAATTTAATGGGTTAAATTATTTCGACTTCCAAAAGATAACGACACACTTAATTAAAGTTAATGCATCGTAAAACTTTAATATCATAAGTAAGAGTGTAGGTGAACGTGGATGATACGCGTCTTCGCAGGGATTGTTCGCTATGTACCGGCGGCCGAACGGATATGGTCTCTGACTATGCCTGTGAAGTCCGTTTCGATTCCTGTCGGAGGGGAGTCGTTAGTATACATCGCTGAAGAGACTTAATAAAGTCGAAATAGTCTGTACGGTGTTCTACATAGCGAGCCATCCTTGCGGGATTTACTTGTCAAGATTATTTTCTATAATTATCGAATCTTATTCGATACATGCATTTATAATTGCCTTCAAGCAGAAATATAAATAATAATTTATTCAACTTGCTTCTATAAAAAAAAAAAAAAACAAACATCCAAAAATCTTATTCACTTCGCCGAAGAGCTAACGGCCGGGTTTGTTTACTAAATAAAAACGTCCACTTGCCTGCTATGGCAGGGGCGTGTAATATATATCATCATTGTCAAGGTGAATTTCGCAGGGATTGTTCGCTATGTACCGGCGGCCGAACGGATATGGTCTCTGACTATGCCTGTGAAGTCCCGGTTCGATTCCTGTCGGAGGGGAGTCGTTAGTATACATCGCTGAAGAGACTTAATAAAGTCAAAACAGTCTGTACGGTGTTCTACATAGCGAGCCATCCTTTGCGGGATTTACTTGTCAAGATTATTTTCTATAATTATCGAATCTTATTCGATACATGCATTTATAATTGCCTTCAAGCAGAAATATATATATATATATATATATATATATAAGGTGTGTCAAAAAAGTATCGAAATTCTATGTACTTATTGTCACACCTTGTATTCTGAAAAAAATTAACGCTTAACAGTTTTTTTGTTTTTTTTTACCTATGGTCTCCTTTGATTCTAGATTCTAGAAATAAATATCTATTTAATGTAAAACTTATTTTATTACTGAAAAGTATACTTCTTAAAGAAAAACTCGATTGAAAATGTACCCACCCCCCTTTTTAAGCAGAAAAAATATCGATGTATATTTTTTCTTTTATAAGATAATAGCCAATTAAATAATTATCGAAATGAGTAAAAAAGAAATCTCTAAAATCTTAATTATTTATTATTTTTTACATTTTATTTTTCGATTTTCGGTACTTATTTTCTCATTGAAAAGCCACCGTAAAATTGTTTTCTTTCTATTCATAACTTCGGTCTTTTATCTTTTTATGTATACTGTGATTAGAAAACTATAAGACTAACTCAAACAAAATGTTACGCCCCCAAAATAAGGGGGGGGGGTCAACATTTTTTTTTATTAGTTTTTTTTTTTTAACCTGTGGACTCCTTTGATTCCTAATTTTATTCTGGTAGAACCCCCATAGCCAAAATCCTTTTGCATTTTAATAAATATTATTTGATTGCTGCTAGACTAAAGTATATATTTCTAACATTCCTGTGGTCATTTTTAGGATGCAGCTGACAGCACTTTACAGTGTAGATCCCTTGTGGCATTAAGTTTAATCCGTGTTTTGTGGTATCCTGTAATGCTTTTCTGTTGGTCCGTGTATTTTGAATCCAATGATCCTTGAGTTGCTCAATGTCGAGCAGAATCCTTGTTTGTTGCTCCGTTCATCCCTGTTAAGCACGATCAACTTTCCAGCAAGGCTTTTAAATAGTTAACCAACCACGTATTCGAGGGTGTTGATTGGCCGATTGAATCCACGCGGCCACGAAGAGTCTATAAATTTAAGGTGTGACCTCCACTACACCTTATATAACAACATATTCCCACAATATTGTCGCATCTATAACTCAACTACTATGCATACTTATTCTACTGTACGGTGCGTGCTCTGATGCTTAATGAGCTAGAATAGCAAATCACTGCTAGTGAGCTCGATACTCATACGTCTGGATTTGAGCTTAGTAAATGACTACTGTAGGCTTACTAGATAAATGCAGGAATTTTGAAAGACATTTTGATAACTTTAAGAAAGCTTTAATTCTCTCTCTCTCTCTCTCTCTCTCTCTCTCTCTCTCTTCGCTTTCTCTTTCTTTCTTCCACTCTCTCTTTCTCTCTCTCTCTTTCTCATTCTAGATTTTCTCTCTCTCTCTCTCTCTCTCTCTCTCTCTCTCTCTCTCTCTCTCCCTCTCTCTCTCTCACACACACACACATTTTCTAAGTCTCTCTTCCCCACTCGCTATTTATATCTTTTTTCTAGTGTTCTTCCCATCTTTCTCATTGTCACTCATTTTCTCACACCCTTTCTCCTTTTCATCAGCCTCTCTCTCTCTCTCTCTCTCAATATTTTCCCCGGGTTTTATGGAAGTAAAGAATGAAGTGGCAAGCATTGGTAAAGACAGCATTCCAAAGTTGTGACCAACATTTATTATCGAAACCGAAAAAAAAAAAAAAAAAGAATTGTGTACGCCCGGGCTGTGACACTCATCACTTTGTCAAAATGAATTATTATTATTAATATTATTATCTGCCCTGTCAAAAAAACAAAAACAAAAAAAAAAAAAACAAAAAACAAAAAAAAAAAAAAAAAAAAAAACAAAGAAAAAGCGCGGGACATTTCGAGTCATATGGATAAACATAAGATTTATCTTTTATTTACTTTTTTTTACTTCTTTTACCCTAAGGCGCACTTGTCAAGAAAGTCGTGCAGTCTGTCTCCCTCGTAACTCACATCACTTAACGGAGATTTTAAAAGAATACAATAGGGATACCCAATTTTGTCGTCTGCTAGATTTTTAAAAACAAATTAAAATTAATTAAATCTGTTATCTAAGGTCAAACTTTTGTCTAAAATGATAAGTAGTAACATAATAACCATCATTAAAAAAAGAAAAAATATCATTACATATGCAGTTTATTTTTAATAGATTTAAAACAATTTGTTTGAGTCAATTTCGACGCGAACCACCATTAACGTTCTTTTTCAAGGGTTGTAAAGCGCTTGTTTACAATTTGAATATAACATTTCGTGATTGAAAAAAAATTACCAAAAATCAGGTAATTATCCGATTTTAATGAAATTTTCAGTATTGATTTATCAATTAATGAATTTTATAATGCATCAGTTATTTTATTTCAAAACTTTAATTTAGTATTTTTGCTATGAAAAATTAATTTATAAAATTCATTTAAAATATGAAACACCTGATGTTAAGTTTAAAATGTTATATTTTTAGATTCTAGAAATGAATATCTATTTAATGCAAACCTTATTTTATTGCTGAAAATTATACTTCTTAAAGAAAACTCTATTGTATGTCGAAACGTACCCCCCTTTTTAAGCAGAAAAAATATCGATGTATACTTTTTTCTTTTATAAGATAATAGCCAATTAAATAATTATCGAAATGAGTAAAATGAAATATCTAAAAACTTAATTATTTATTATTTTTTTTACATTTTATTTTTCGATTTTCGGTACTTATTTTCTCATAGAAAAGCCACCGTAAAAATTTTTTTGTTTCTATTTATAACTTCGGTCTTTTATCTCTAATACTAGATACCTAGATATGTATACTGTGATTAGAAAACTATAAGACCAACTCAAACAAAATGTTACGCCCCCAACATAAGGGGGGTCAAAATTAAGTGACCTGAAAAAAATGAGAAAGTTTTGAAATAAAATAAATAATGCATTATAAAGATCATTTATTGATAAATAAACACTGAAAATTTAATTAAAATCCGATAATTCCCTGATTTTTGGTAAATTATTTTCTGTAGGGGGGCTAAAGTCATTTTGTCAAAAACGCAGTTTAGCTTCATTTTGGGTATCCCTAGAATACAACCACCCCCAGTTACACACATCAAAAAGACTGTGGCAGTAAAAGATCCGCTAAAAAAATTCGTTAATAATTCAGATGCTAGATCGCAAGGTTAGAACAATAACGTAGCGTAATCACTAGAGCAGTACACCACTATTAGTGAGTTCGATTCTCACTGGGTGCCTAATTTTGCGTTAATCTAAACTGAACCTAGTAAATTACTTGAGACGCGTCGAGTGATTTCGTTTCGTTTCGATCCTTTATTTAACGACATATCAACCTTCGAAAGTTTTAAATGCCAAATCCACCCTTGTAGAAGAACAGTAGTGCTAAGGAAGGAAGGCAGACATAGAGGAAATCTATCCCCTAGTGCTTGACCAAAGATATTTTTTGCATCGGAGGAGTGCCATACCAACCATCAGCTTCCGACTTTACCGCACAGATTGAATCTGTGCTACTCATGCGCTGAGTTGGCAAAGGCCGGTACCCGAACCTGGAATTGTGGTTCCTAGGTGAATGCTCTATCGACTAAACCAGCCTTTTTATAGTGGCACTATTTAACGAATAATTGGGGAGATGGCAGGGCTAAAAATAATTGTCCGAAAGTGGACGTAATAACGTGACTGGAGTTCGAACTCGCTTACTACGATATTGCAGTCCAACATGTTAACCATTACACTACAGGGAATTTGCCTTGAATGGTGTAAGCGTTAGTGAGCTAAGGTAGAAGAACATGTTTAATGAGTGATTCTCACTGGGTGCCCCATACTTCTGACTTTGTTCCAGATTACGCTAACTTTAATAGATGCTTATGGCGGAGCAATAGATAGTACAGTAGGCCATAGTTAAATGAGCTCAATTCTCTCTGAGTGAATCCATGTGCCAGAATTAGCTAAACTTAGTAAATGTTTTCAAGGTTGCCTGCCGTAGAGTTATAGTCAGTAAACTAATCTTGCAGGTCAGGACAGTTCGATTCTGGCTAGATACCCAACTACTGTAGCCTTGTGTCAGATTAGGTTTGGTTTGATCGGTTGGTTGGATTTTCCAGCATGTCAACCCGTGGATTATTTTATACCGAAGACATTTTTGTTTTATCTATTCTTGCTGGGTATTCAATTTTTTGTAAAACCCTTTTGTAAACATATTTTAAAAACTCATTTTTGATTCATTTAACCCATAGATAGGACGCTAACAGGTACTACCACTCCGTGTCAGAGTGAACTTGTGAGTAATTGTGATGAAGGGGTACTCCACTCCCCAGAGCTCCAGAATTGGAACCTCAACTCTAGATGCAGTTGAACATCATACCCAGGACACTAAGTCCCTCAGTTACCGCCTTCTAGCACATAAATGATAAAAAGTGTTGGGGTTTGCCTTGTACATTAAGAGAAAAGAAAACCAATTGTAATACCGTCATTATTTGTGTATAATGCAGGCTAATGTACAATACGCACCCCTAAATTTAAACTACGAAATTCTGGAAATAAATTTTCATGTATAATACGCACTGATATTTTCGAATTTGTAACAATTAAATTTAACTAAACTTTTATCACTTCGTACTAACTAAAAAGAAGAATTTAAAATGTTTACATTTTGTATTAAAACAAAATTACACTGTATTTAGAGCAAACTCACAAAATATAAATAAACACAGATTAGTTTCAATTAGAGATATGACTTATTTTGGTTCATCCCGACCCGAACATGGTGACGCATGTGACCTGAAAATGTTATTAATACAGTTCTCGCTCCACGAAATTTTGGCCTGAAAAATCTAATATATATATATAAAACTGCACCGTATATAAGCCCCACCAAACTTAGAAGTAGACATAAATAGAGAAGCTAAAGAATTAGCTACAAGACTAAAAATAGATGACCGAATTGAAAAATTCAATAAAAAAAAACTGCTTCATCACAGAGAAGGATGATAAAGACGACTTAAGAAACAAACCGCAATTTAGACTAGTAAACCCTGCAAAAACGCAGATGGGGAAAATAAGTACTCCAGGTTATTTGCGAAACCCTTCGAATTGCCCTTAACATCAACTGTTGGCGCAGTACAAATGACTGCATAAAAATGATTTAAGGGCTATTAATTAAATAGGAAAAAGAGTGCATTCATCAAATATGACATAAAAGAATTTTACCCTTCGATTACGGAGGAGACCCTAAATGAGGTATTAAAACTTGCCCGTTATTATATATCCATACCGGATGACAAAATTGATATCATAATGCTCTGCCGAAAATCTTTATACTTCAAAGAAAAAAAAATTGGATAAAAAAAGGGCAAAAATAACAACTTCGATAATCTCATCGGGGCCTACGATGATGTAGAAACCTCGGAGCTAATTGGTTGCCTATTATTATATAACTTGAACAAGATTATTGACCCAGAAAATCACGGACTTTATCGTGAGGACGGAATTATAATAGCGGATGAATATACCTCTAGAAAAGGAGATTTATTAAGAAAACAACTAAATTTGTTATTTGGCAAATTCGGGTTTAAATTAGACATACAGACCAATTTAAAAATAGCGGATTATTTAGAAGTAACACTAAATATACAAGATGGAACGGTATCACCGTTTAGAAAGGATAAACAAAACCCTAGATACATTAGTATAGGATCCAACCACCCCCAGAAAGTATTCGAAAATATATCTAATCGAATAATGGTTAGATTATCAGCTAACTCGTTCAATTGCAATATATATGACAAAAATAAAACAGAATATGAAAAAGCACTTAAGAATAGCGGCTACACAAACGAGAATATAACGACCCAAATGAAACACCCAATACAAATAATTAGAGGAAAAAATAGACCAAGAATAATCGTCTGGTTTAAACACTTTCCTTCTCCAACATATTACATAAAATCTGTAATAAAAATGCAGTCAAACTTAGCTAGAGCTGCTACCAACGTAGGTAACTTAATTAATAAAAAGAACTGCAAAAAACTCAACAAAAACCTAAACAACAAACCCCCTAATTGTAATTGTATCAATAAGGCAGAGTGTCCCTTAAAAGGGAAATATCAACAGGTGTGCGTAATATATAAAGTGGAAATACCAATAAACCAAACGATAAAAATAAGAATAACAGTGACAAAAAGGTATACTTAGGATCCACACTTGAAGTTTTGAAAATTAGATATTATATACACAAAAAGTATAGACATAATACGAGCTTATCCAATTATGTATGGAAAATAAAATAAAAACTAGGAATAGACACCATCTTAAAATGGAAAATAATAAAGAAATGCAATAAATTCAAGGCAGGAGACAAATTTTGCCGACTTTGCACGAAGGAAAAACTCGCAATACCTAATTACAAAAAAACAAGCACTACTAAATCAAAGAACACAAATTTTAAACGCTTGTAAATAGAGAAAAGCATGGCTCCTTAGCCAATAAAGATAAAAATAAAAAATAGAATAAAAATAAAAATACCCCCCGCAAAAAAAAAAAATTATAACACAACATTCTTACGAATTTTTCATTTTAACCTCTATACTAATTTTTACCCAATCAGATACCCGATAGAGTAATAAAAAACGCTTGTGACAACCTCCTTCAGTCAGAATAATCCTGAAGAACCAATCGGGTGAAACCTAGGTAGATAGTGTCTGACTCATGTAGGTCCTTATATATATATATATATATATATATATATATATATATATGAGTTAAGGTAGCGTTGACATGGAGTCAACACTTGGTAAGAAAAATCCGACAAAATATGAAAAGTATACTGGTAAGTTGAATAACGAAGCACACACAATCGATTCAATTAATATTTCGTTTTCGTTAGTCTGCGTGTGAGCTATGAGAATCAAACAGTACATTCTCATACCCCGTACACAGACCTTTCAAAAACTACATCACTAAGTAACACTCTCTTCCAGACTCCTTCTTACCCCTCCTCCACTGTGTCCACCACAACATTGTACTAATGTATATGTCTTTAAACAAAAGAAACCTAACTAGGATTTAATCCTGTGTGATTTTTAATCCTCTGTCTATTTTCTTAAAGGATTTTTAATCCAGAAAATTCTAAATGAAATCATTTCATTTCAAAGTCCACCATTTTGAACCTGGGCATTTCACAAAGCCTAACCTCCAAAATGGATTTATAATCGTCTGTCTTTGATATTCTTGACACATTTTCCGACCCCCGAAAATCTGCAGTTAAATCAACCGTTTAAACTTTGAGAACTTTGAAACTTTTTTGAATTTTTTTATAAAAGTTGTCCTTCATGTTATCCCCCTCGTTTGGATAATTGAAACTATTTGCGACTCATTGGCTTAAGGGATTCATTAAACTTAAAAACTGCGTAAGATTCAGCTAAACTTATTTATGACATATCGCTCCATCTGCCTTGCATTCTCGTCGACACCCAAGACAACCCATGATTATTTCTTCTGTACACTTTGATCTTTTACCCATATCTCTTACTTGACCCTATGTATAGCATCTCTCTTCCTTTTGTCTTCTCCTTCATCTTCGCTGCAACCTCGACTTACTTCATCCGGTTCTGACCTTTGACCTCATCCGTCACCATGCCTTTACCTTTCTTCCTCTCTTCCCTCACCCCTATCCCTTTTACTTTTCCTCACTTATATACCAATCAGTATTGTCGGCATCCTTCCATCTACTAAAGACGAATATACACATATATATTCGTCTTGTACCCTTCCTTCATAACAGCATTACCAACAGTCATATTACTTCGTGTCTTTTATTTCTGTTAAGATTTGATGAATTTCATATTCATTAAATCAAATTATTTATTCCTCAAATAAGCATTAAATGAATTTAATAACTTTATTTAATTTTTAAATAACAAAAATTCATATAAATCAGAATTAAAAAGCTATTTAAATAATGTAAAACGGAATAAAAATAAACCGTAGTTTTGCATTTTTTTTAAATAAATTTATACAAACCACTTCCGGTTGAATCTTACGGATTAAATTATCGTTGTTAAAATTTAAGGTAAGACAAGTTTATATGATGATATTTTGTTTCTAAAAAAATTATCGTAAAATTCTGTATGTTAGATAACTTTAAATACATAATAAAATAAAACAAACTATATATAAGTCAATAATACCGGACATGAATTTATTGTAATTTGTTATTATTATATATTGTCGAAAGAAAAATGAAAACTACTCACCTGCAATCTTCTGAGGGAAGAAAGCAGGAATAAAGATTGCGTAGTAATATATACAAGTGGTTGGTGTCGACTTTCCTTTTGATTGGTCGAATTGGTAAATAAATACCTTGTCACCACTCACGAAGGTACTACGTTTCTTCTGGACTAATTCTACTAGACCTAAGGTTAAGATTCCTTTTTACCTACTTCCAAGGTCGCAACAAGATTTGCTGTAAGCTTTTTCCCCGTTTAAACTTGACCAGGAGGTCTTTATTTGTTTCCTCATCCAAGTGAACTGGCAATTCGCCAAAATATAATAGAGCATTTGCTGTATTTCATATTGACTATAAATTAAATATCCATTGATAAAGTTACGTAATTCCAGAAATTGCATTAGCATAAGCCGTGATGTCGTTTCGGGTACAGACAAATGGAGACTGAATCTCCATTATATATATATAATATTATATATATATATATATATATATATATATATATATATGTGTGTGTGTGTGTGTGTACAAGAAAAGAGGAAATTAATCCAAGAGAATGTTGAGGAATGAGTGCAAAATAGAAAAATGAGGATGATTTAACGATATTTGACAAAATGTACTAAGTGCTTCAAGATTACGTCATAACAAGGGATTTTTGAATACAAGGGTTTATGTGTGAAGGAACACTCGTTTTCAAATTTCAAATCAATTTCTTTCAAACAGAAAGGTTATCTTTTTTCTTAAATAAAACGGTTATGGCGTACCTCTTTCGTACGTATATTTCCTCCTTGTATTATTCGTTAAAAAGAAACTGAAATTGACAGATGATATCTGTTACCTAGAGGAAGTTAAGAAGCAGATAGCTAATACATATTCATTTTAGATATCTAACAGATGTAGAGTATCCTGGCTCTAGTTCTTGAAATCTGTGTGTAGTACCCCTTCATTGCCGTTTCTCTCTTATCTACCTTGACCCGTGGTAATACCTGTTAGGGTCCCTTCTATGTGTTAAACAGATCTTTTAAAAAATTATTCGTATTTGATTGGACCGCGGGAAAAAAGTTTATTAAACAACGACGCAAAAAATGTAAATAGGATCATACAATGAACGGGATTCCCTAACTGATAGGTATAAATTATACGGGTTGACATGCCGTTAAAATCAATAAATCAATCATAGAAACCATACATCTGTGTGCAAATTATTTGTCTTCTATAGAGATATTGGAAGCGCGTGGTGTAATGGTTAAAGTCACGGGAAATGGACTCGTTGCCTCGAGTTCAAATCCTGGACGTGGTAATTGCATTTCACTTAGCGCTAATACCCTTGGAAAAGGTATGAATCCTACTCTCCCCCAACTATGGATAAATAGTAGGGCAGACTGGGCGCTTTAACCTTGGTTAGGCAACCGGTATAGGAGAAGGAAAACTCTGAATTCAAACCTCTTGAACTCCGCTTAAGAAATTGACCTTGTGTCACACCCTGCTCTTGAAGAAGGGTTGGTAAATATATATAGAGATATTGATATTATCAATGTGTAAATAAAAAACTTCAGAAAAGAAAAAAACACACAAACACACACACAAATCTAAATACGAGGCTGAATCAAAAAGTAATAACATTTTGTCTAGAACAGGTATAATTATCAACACCGGAACATGAATTATACATCAAAATGAAGCTGGTCCTCCGTGAATCACATCCCTACTTCTACATAGTCACCGTTTCTCTCAATAGCAATGTTCCACACTCGAATGAGAGTATGTATTCCTGCCCGTTAAGATTCTGTTGACTGTTCTTTGAGCCACTTCATCACTACAGATTTCACTTCCTCTTCACTGGAATAATGTTTGCATCTCAAACCCTCTTTCATTGAGAGATGATATTCTGAAGGCGCTAAATCTGATGGGTATGGAGAATGCGGTAAAGTTGTCCATCCAAATGAGATGATTTTCTCCCTTGCCCTAATGCTTGTGAGTGGTCGAGCATTGTCGTGTTGAAGGGGGACATTGTTGATTGGCAAGTTGCGTCTTACTCGTCGGATTCTTGCTCTGAGCCTCGGTAGGCCTTAGTTTTATAAAAGAAAAACTTCACATTAAATAAAGAAAATGGCCTTACGTTTTGATTCACCCTCGTATATACGTACAATGCGCACGATTCCTTAATCTTTAGGTATAAAATATCCCTACACGGATTGACATACCTTTAAAATCAATCACTCGACCATTGAAACTATACAACCATGTGCAAAGTATTTGTATTAAAAATACTTGATATCATATAATTGTGCTACAAAAAAAACGTCACAATAAACGTACAATGAACGCAATTCCATAACTTCACGGCATAAAATAACCCCAGACGAGTTGATACACCGTTGAAATCAATCAATCAATCACCGACACAATAAAACTGTCTGAAAATTATTTGTATTAGTTGGAATACTTGATATCATAACTGTGTGCAAAAAACAAAAACAAAAAAAAACGCTTAAATAAAAAACAAATGAGAATAGCTAACACCCTTGGGAAATGTATGGATCCAATTCTCCTTCCAACTATGGGTAAACAGCAGGGAAGACTGGGCTCTTTAATCTTGTTCAGGCATTCAGTCCAGGAAAAGGAAAACTCTGAATTCAAATCTGTTAAACTCCGCTTAAGAAATTGACCTTGTGTCACATCCTGCTCGTGCGGAGGGGTTGGTAAATATATAAATATAAATGTACAATGTATCCAATTTCATAGCCACTAGGCATAAAATAACCCTAGACGTTTTGACGAGCTTTTAAAATGAATAAATCACACTAAACAGATGCAGAGGTTTAATCTTTTCTTTCTTTCGGGGATTTTACGGAATGTCAACCCTTGTTGGGTTATTTTATGCCGAAGACGTTTTGTTCTATTGATTCTTGATGATATTGAAAATGAATGTTTTTACTCAATTTTTTAAACACATTTTTTGTTAACTCAGTCTCTTCTATTTAACCTATAGATTGGACCTTAACAGGTAGTACCACCCCAGTACGGGCTGGACCTGAGAGTAACGGTGATGAAGGGGAACTCCACTCTCCGTACAGTTCCAGAATTGGAACATCCCAACTTAGTACGGTTTAGTGTCATACCCAGGACATTAAAATACTCAGCCACCGCCTTCTAGCATATTTATAATAAAAAGGGTGCCTTAAAAACAATAGGGTTGGGACAATCATATAGGTCCTAGGGCTTGATGTGACCAGCCGATTATCGGAGGGGGGCTTCTACGAGCGACCGTTTAGCCTAGGTAAAGGTCAAAGTGGTGTGTTGCATTGTATTAGAATGAATACGTGATATCATATAACTGTGTGCAAAAAAAAAAACAAAATAAAAAACCACTTACGAAACAAACAAAAATGTAAATAAAAAGTCGTCGGGGCGGCCTGAAGTCGGTATGAGCCAATCAGCGAGGGAGTCTATCCCCTTTTCACTCGCACTAGACCAGGGAGATTATTTTAGCGTCTGAGGTGGAGCGCCTCACCTACCATCAGCGCCTTAGTTTACCGCACAGATCCCTGTGCTACTCATACGCTGAGTTAGTGAGGGCTGGTATCGAACTAGGAACCTTGTGGTTTCTAGCCGAACGCTCTACCGACTGAGCTAACCCGGCCCCACTAAAATGTAAATACTAATGTATAATGTACGCAATTTCATAACCTCTAGGCATAAAATAACCCTAAACTGTTTGAAAAGCCTTTAAAATCAGTCATTCTAGACCGATGTAGAGGTCTAATCTTTCTTTTATTTATTTATTTATTCAATTATCTATTTTGATTTTACAATGTGTCAACCCTTGTTGGGTTATTTTATGCAGAAGATGTTTTCTATTCATTGTTGATGGTTATTTTAAAAATTCTCCTTTTTAACTCAATTTTTAAACACATTTTTGTTAACTCATTTTCTTCTATTTAACCCATATATCGGACCCTAACAAGTACTACCACTCCGGGTCAGGCTGGACCTGGAGTAATGGTGATGAAGGGGTACTCCACACTGCCCAGAACTCTAGTATTGAAACTTCACCATTAGGTGTAGTTTAACAAGGGTTTAATATTATAATAGATAAATCGGGGGAGAGCACATATGCACGCGTCTGTGCATTTGTTTATTTTTCTGTCTAAAAACAACGTGGAACATGTAGTAGAGGGAAAACAGCATATTTCGTGATCTGCGACTGGACAGGATTTTTAACAAACATTCTGTCATCATCCAGCAAGAATTTCAATAAATCACCACCGTAGGTGATAGAAATATTCTGATGATGTGCTGTTCCCATTCCCCCGAATATTTATGAACAAATCTTTATATATTGTTTTTTTTATGAATTACGTTTTTTTTATTCTGCAAGCCGCCCCACCCCTCAAATCTCTCATATCTGTGTGACTGTCAGTTAGATGCGCCTGTGTCTGCCTATGTGCTCGTATACTTTGCAGGTAATGTCTTTCCCATGTGTTTATAGTGTGTATTTGACTGTGTTGAGTTCAAGTATATGGATACGCTAGTGGTAAAATTTCATGGAACTGAAATTATACGCAATAACCACAGTCTGTGTGAACATTAAAAGACTCGTGGATAGAGCTCTATGCTAACAGATAAGACTGCTTGCCACTTGACCTCTTATTTTTCTATTCTAGTGCGTATCACAAATTATTTTTATTATTACTAGCAAATATCTGAACCCTCCGGGTGCAAGTATTTAAGTTTTAATATCATAAAATATCATATTAAATTAAAAAGGCTAATGAAACTAAATAAGAATGCAATAAAAAGATTTGAAACAGAGGGGGGATAATCGAAAAATAGAACAATTGAAACTTACCTTCCATCACATCCGTCTTTTATTGCTAATTTTTTCTAATTTAACTATTTAGTTAAAATAGGAAGTAAAGAATAAAATTACAGTTATTTCTTCTGTTAATGATTTCTTTTAAGATTTATCCCCGAGATTTTTGCTCATATTCATTAAGATAAAACCAAACAATTAAAATTAATGATACTAAGCACATATTTATTAAAATCAAATTTTTAATATCAATATGCAAATTAGACTTCCCATTCAAACTGGAAACCGCCATTTTGTTGTATATATAAATACAATTGCATATTATTAGTATGTAGATATGTCAACAGTATCAATAATGTAAAACAATTTTAACAATAATGGAGTTTTAAATAAAAAATAAAATCATGTAGAATTTGACGCTAATACTAAGAGTTATGACTTGAATAGTGACATAGTTTCGGTTACAGACACACACATTCTCCATTATAATAAGATTTTTATAAGCCTTCGTCCTTGATACAAATAGCCGACTAATTTTTGTCGCCTCCGCCTAGCGGTAAAGAACACGCCAAGAATCGCAAGGTTCTTGTTTCGATATCGGTCCCCGTAAAACTCCGCGCATGAGTAGCAAAGATTGGGTAATTTCATCTGTGTGGTAAAGCAGAAAGCTGGCGGTACGTGTTGCGCTCCACCTGAGCAAAAACAATCCTCCTGGACTAGCGCTAGCACAAAGGGGATAGACTCCTCACTGTCCTGCTGATACCGACAATAGACCATTTCGCCAACTTTGATATTACTGTTCTTTTACGAGGATGACTTTGACAGTAGATAACCCACGAAAGTTGATATGCCCTTAAACAAAGAGACCAACAAAAGTTAAAGTGAAAAAAGAAATGCCAAAAGTAGCCACTTCTAATCCTTAATAGATAATTTGAGCAGATTTTTCACCATCAGTAAATTCAAGGCATTATAAAACAATAAAATCGATAACTTAAAATTTCACCAAGATACTTATAATGGCTGACAAATGGCATTTTGGGCAAACTTTTGAAGTCCCATATCTCCCCCGATTCTCAACAAAACCCAACCATCTTTTACTATGTGATACTCCTCATCGAACTCTATCAAAAAATTACATTAGTTTGGCACTTTATTATTGCACGAAATTGGCTATTTTTGCCCACTCTCAGCGGAGATTATCAGGCCTCAAAAGTCACCTAAAACTCCGAATTGAGCAGTTTTTCCCTACTGATGTCTTCAGCATCAAATAATTTACGAAGGCTGATATGCGCTTAAAAAAAAAAAAAAAAATAAAAAAATAATCCCTTGAACTGTTAACAGTAAAAGCAACGACAATATTGAAGATGATGATGATGATAATAATGGTCAACAGCGTCTTATTTATAAAAATCACGACCTCGATTGATGATAAAAACAAAAGACGCTGACAATGGAGAAGGCGTTAAAAGGTCCGTTCACCAATTTGCTAACAAGAAGCAAAGTGGAGGATTGATTTGTAAATTAAAGTAGTTACAGACATGACTGCCC
>CM042144.1:102943498-102960998 GCA_023376005.1 Doryteuthis pealeii | reverse complement strand
TCTTATTATAATGGAGATTATGTGTTTATCTGTCTGTTATCGAAACTATATTACTACTCAACTCACAATTCCCAATTTTGTTTTCTTATTGTTTTTTTTTTTTTTTTGAAAGAGTAAAAGACAGATAGCATGAAGGAAATAAGAATTAGCAAAAAGAAAGAAAGAGCGAAGGAAAGTAAGAAAGAAAAAAGAAAGAAATGTTTAGGATAAAGAAAGGAGGGAAGAATAAACGAAGAGAAAAATGAAAGAAAAAATTCTACAAAGAGTTCAGTCGTCAAATTAAAAAAGAGAAATGATGAAAGAGAAAGAAAAAATGATCAAAGAAAATTCTATGATGAAAGAAAAATGTGAAAGAAAATAATTAAAGTAGAAAAATGAGAGAGAAAGAGGCGTGGGTGAAAAATAAAGAATAAATGAAAATTAAAAAATGATTGGAAAAAAGATTATGTAGAAAGGAAATAAAAAACAAAAAGAGTGAAAGAAAGAAACAGAGATGGATAAAGAAGGGGATATAGAAAAAAGCATTGAAGAAAGAAGAGAGCATATATAGGAATGAAAAGCATAGAAAAAAAAGAGAATAGAACATAGAAAAAGAACAAGAAAGAAAGAAAGAACGAACGAAAGAAAGAAAGAACGAAAGAAAGAACGAAAGAACGAAAGAAAGAACGAAAGAAAGAAAGAACGAAAGAAAGAAAGAACGAAAGAAAGAAAGAACGAAAGAAAGAACGAAAGAAAGAACGAAAGAAAGAACGAAAGAAAGAAAGAACGAAAGAAAGAAAGAACGAAAGTAGACAGATGAAACAAAAATATAAAAGAAAAAAATGAAAGAAAAGTATAGAAGAAAGAAAGAAAATCTCAGGGAAAAGTGGGGAAATACATGAGAAATAACAGCAAAGAAAGAAAGAATTTTATTTTTATTTAAACTTCAATTGTTTTACATTATTAATACTGTTGATGACCATATCTAAATATCAGGTATTTATCACGTACCCCACGTGTACGGGTTAGGCACAAGGCCTTATTAATGTGGGACCACTCACGAACCGAAGCTCATATGTGGCGGGTGCAAAAAATATGTTGATCCCGTTGGAATTCTCTTTCAAGGGGCGCGCCCCAAGCACTGGGAATTAAACCCAGCCCTGCCTCTTTAAATCATGGGGGCAGGTGTTGCCTGGGGGGGGGGGGCTTCCATGGGATCAACGATGTTAGTTTGTATAGTTCAGGACTGAAGTACCTAGACGGTAGTGATGGAAATGTTTCAGTTGTTCTATTATTCGATTATACACTCTCTGTTTCAAATCTTTTTTGTCTGCATTCTTATTTAGTTTCATTAGCCTTTTTAATTTAATATAACTAGCAAAATAAAAAAAACCGACGGGCGATGTAAAAATAATTTTTGGAAAGATATTGGTTGAGGTAGTGGAAGTTAAAAATTAAATATCAGAGAGTTTGAACCATAAATCATAAAATCATCAAATTTATTAAAGGAGTAAAAAACAATAAAACAATTTGAAATGGAAATTAACTTCTATTGACTTTGAATATCTATTAATATAAAAGAAACTATATATAAATATATGATACTGGGGATGTATCTATTTAAACTTGTTTAAAAAAAAACAATGACTGTCTAAAGTTACATGCTCAAATTTTGAGTGTATTTATTCTATGTTATGACGATTTCGGGTATAGTGACGTAAGCAGTGACGTAGTTTTTGTTACAGGCAAAAACCGGAGGCGAATATCCATTGATTAGTGTAGAAATATAAGTGCCTATCATTATTTATTATGTTTTGGCAATATTTTTATAGCGCGGGTTGATTTATTGGTTGGTTTTACAGCATCTCAACTCATGTTGTGTTATC
Source organism: Doryteuthis pealeii (assembly GCA_023376005.1). Classification (NCBI taxonomy): domain Eukaryota; kingdom Metazoa; phylum Mollusca; class Cephalopoda; order Myopsida; family Loliginidae; genus Doryteuthis; species Doryteuthis pealeii. The sequence continues at coordinate 102,959,133 of CM042144.1, read as the reverse complement.
AAATGCCGAATATTTCAATGCTTTTAAGTAATTAATACACGGTTGAACCAAAAGTTTTGCAATTTTATTAGGACGTGCTAGTTTGCGATGCGTATATCACAAAATCATTCAAGCCGTGATACTACCAGCTGTTTTTGGTTTTGGTTTTGGTTTTGTTTTGTTTTACGGCATATCAACCTCAGTGGGTCATTTAATGCCGATAAAGTTTTGAAATAAATCAATTCTTAATGGATAATACAATTTTTTTATAAATACATTTTTCTATTTAACCCATAGATGGGACCCTAACAGGTACTACCACTCCGGGTCAGAGTGGACCAGGGAGCAATGGTGATGAAGGGGTGCTCCACATTCCCCAAACCTCAAAAACTGGAAACTCACCATCAGATAGAGTTTAACATCATTCCCAGGACATGTAGACCCGCAGCCACCGCCTTCTAGCACCCATATGATAAAAAGGGGTTGGGGCTTGCCATAAGGTCAATAGGGTTGGGAAAATTATATAGGTGCTAGGGCTTGACGTGACCAGCCGATTGATCGGGGGGGGGCTCCGACCGCCCGTCTAGCCCAAGATAGGGCCAAAGTGACTACCAGCTGTGGCTGGTAGTATCGTGATAGTTGGTGCGCTAACATATTATCAATTGCTTTATTCCGTATGTATCATAAAGCCTAACAGAAGAACGTGCAGCGTAGTCTAATTTAGCTCAGTCGGTAGAGCGTTCGGCTAGAAACCACAAGGTTCCTAGTTCGATGCCCGCCCTCGCCAACTCAGCGTATGAGTAGCACAGGGATCTGTGCGATAAAGTAAGAAGCTGATGGTAGGTGTGGCGCTCCACCTCAGACGCTAAAATAATCTCCTTGGTCTATCGCTAGTGAAAAGGGGATAGACTCCCTCGCTGACTGGCTGATACCGACATTAGGCCGCCCCGACGACTTTACTTTTTACATTAATGATATAAGATATGTTCAGTGAATTCAGTATGTCTATCTATTAAATACAATGTTTTGAGTCTTATCTGTTATTAATTTATTTACTGCTAAATAAAAATCCTTTAAAAGTGTCAATTCCATATTTTTTCCAGGGTTAGTATGTACCACGCAGTTAACACACTTGGCACATCGTTCCACAATTTTCTTAAACCCTTCCCCACAAAAATCAATTATACAGACGAGTCGGGTGAGAGATGTGTCTGTGTATGTATGTAATAGTTTATATCTTTCACCGCCAGCTTCTGAGTTGTTTTTGTTTTAAGATAACTTCTAGAATGACACACACATCTTCGACGGCTATGTAAGCAAATTGCTATTTTTTACTTTTGTGTTTTCTTTAACTTCATTTATAAATGAAATTCGGAAAAAGCTAAAAAAGACAACGATTTTACTTTTCGATAATTCTAATTGGCAATTGATGCGTTCAGGTAATTGTTTTTAAAGTGTCAACATGTTATTTGGAGTCAATTTGGGGAGCGATTATTAGTCGATTATTGAAACTAATTAAGCCGTTTCTGTAAAGAAAGGTTTTGATTGGCTGCTTAAAGTTCTACTTTTATTTTCCATAATCTTCGTCTCTTCTTCGATATTTCATTATTCTTCTTCTTCTTCATTACTTCTTCTTCTTCTTCTTCTTCTTCTTCTTCTTCTTCCTTCTTCTTCTTCTTCCTTCTTCTTCTTCTTCATTACCTTCTTCTTCTTCATTACTTCTTCTTCTTCTTCTTCATTTTCTTCTTCTTCTTCTTCTTCATCTTCATTACTTCTTCTTCTTCTTCTTCTTCATTCTTCATTCCTTCTTCTTCTTCTTCTTCTTCTTCTTCTTCTTCTTCTTCTTCATTACCTTCTTCTTCTTCTTCTTCTTTCTTCTTCATTACTTCTTCTTCTTCTTCTTCTTTTCGATATTTCATTACCTTCTTCTTTTTCGATATTTCATTACCTGATATTTCATTACCTTCCTTTTTTCGATTTTTCATTACCTTCTTCTCTTCTTCGATTTTTCATTACCTCTTCTTCTTCTTCTTCTTCTTCGATTTTTCATTTTCTTCTTCGATCTTTCATAACCTTATTCTTCCTCTTCTTCTTTGATTTTCATAACCTTCTTCGTCTTCTTCGATTTTTTAAATGAACATAAAAATAGGTGTTAAATAAAACAAAAAACGAAAGAAAAATCATTATATATATATATATATATATATATATATATAGTCTAACCCCCACAATGAACGGACTTCGGATGCAACGGAAAAAATCCACGGACAATTTATTCATTATTTCGCAATGTTTCTATACGATCATTGCAGAAAATACACAAGGTAAATAACATTAACAACTTGTAATGTATATTTTAATATTTATAACAAAATACAATGTAAATGTATATATTATTTTTTTTGTTTTTGAGAGATAAAGGAACAGCGCTATCGATGCTATTCTATGTAAATGTGTCCTGTTTTATTTTTATGTAGGGTATATGTTTTTCTTTTTTTTCTTCTTCTCACCCTTCTTTTTCTTCTTCTTTTCACCTTCTTCTTCTTTTCACCCTTCTTCTTCTTTCACCCTTCTTCTTCTTCTTCTTCTTCTTCTTCTTCTTCTCACCTCCTTCTTCTTCTTACCTTCTTCTTCTCCCCTCCCCCTCCTTCTTCTCACCCTTCTTCTTCTTCTTTTTCTTCTTATTTTTCTTCTTATTATTATTTTCCTTCTTCTCACCCTTCTTCTTCTCATTATTATTATTTTTCCTTCTCTCACCTTCTTCTTCTCCTCACCCTTCTTCTTCTTTCTTCTTCTTCTCCTCACCCTTCTTCTCTTCTCCCTCACCTCTTCTTCTCCTCCTCACCCTCCTTCTTCTCCTCCTCACCCTTCTTCTCGTTCTTTTTCTTCTTATTTTTCTTATTATTATTTTCCTTCTTCTTCTCACCCTTCTTCTTCTCATTATTATTTTCCTTCTTCTTCTCACCCTTCTTCTTAATATTATTTTCCTTCTTCTCACCTTCTTCTTCTTCTTCTTCTCACCCTTCTTCTCATCCTTCTTCCACCTCTTCTTCTTCTTCCTTTTCCAGATGTTTGCATTGTTTTTTCTCTTTTCTTGCCTTTCTATCCCTTTCACCTTCTTTTCTTCTTTCTTCCACCCTTTTCTTTCTCTTTTCTTTCTTCTTTGCTGTCTTTTTCTTTCTTTCTTTCTTTCTTTCTTTTCTCAAAACCAATTTTATTTCCCCACTCTCTTTTACTTCAAATATTTTCTTAATCCCCAAACAATCATTTTTTCTCCCCAAATCATCCAGTCACTCTTATAAGTAACCAGTCACCTTACAGACTCCCGAAAACCGCATGGAAGGTCGGCATATGTTCTCGGCGACACAAAATTGGCTCACAGATCAGAAAACAATGAAAACAAACGATTCTCTCCAGTACAGGCCTTCTCTAATTATGTACTGGCTGTTCGTGAAAAGAAAAAAAAGAAGCTGAGATTCCCAAACGCTAAACAAAAACATTGAGTCAACTATTTTTTTGAAAGGTCAAAAGATCTACACGCACTACTTGGCATTAGAAGTTGGGGGGTAAAAACGAACTCAAAGATGACGATCTGATTGGGGAGTGATGAGAGGAAAAGTATGAGGTTGGTTAATGTAGGAGTCAAGAGAGAAAAACGTGGTTAGATAACGTGCGAGAAACATAGGAAAACCGTGGTTTGATAAAGTCGGATGAATGGGAAACAAACTTGGTTGGATAACATAGGAAAAAGGGTGAAAGCGCGATAGGATATCGTAGAAAAATGAAAGATAAACTGGGTTTGGTTAACGTAGGGGAAAGAATAAAAATCTAGTTGGATAACTTATAAGAAAGAGTAAAATCGTGGTTGGATAACGTAGGGGAAAGAGTAGAAAATGGGTTGGATAAAGTAAGAGAACAAGGGGAAAAACGTTGTTAAATAGCGTAAGAGAAAAAAATGAAAAATGAAAAAAAAAAAAAAGTGGTCGGATGACATTGAAGAAAGAAAGGAAAACATGGTTATTATCTAACCAGGTTTTCCTTTCTTTCTTCAACGTCATCCGACCACTTTTTTTTTTTTTTCATTTTTTTTCTCTTACGCTATTACGCTACGGAGAAAGAGATAAAAATGTGAATGGATATTGTTAGTGAGTAAAGGAGAAACGTTGTGGGATAACGTATGAGACTGAGATAAAACCGTGGTTGAATAGCGTAGGAGAATGGGAGAAAACGGTGGCTTGGATAATGTAGGAGAATGTGGGAAAACCGTGGCTTGGATAACTAAGGAGAATGGGAGAAAACCGACTTGGATGAAGTAGGAGAATGGGAGAAAACCGTGGTTGGATAACTAAGGAGAATGTGGGAAAATCGTGGCTTGGATAACTAAGGAGAATGTGGGAAAACCGTGGTTGGATAACGAAGGAGAATGTGGGAAAACCGTGGTTGGATGAAGTAGGAGAATGGTAGAAAACCGACTTGGATGAAGTAGGAGAATGGTAGAAAACCGTGTTTGGATAACGTAGGAGAATGCGAGAAATCCGTGGCTTGATAACATAGGAGAATGGGGGATAACATAGGAGAATGGGGGAAAACCGTGCTTGGATAACATAGGAGAATGGGGGAAAACCGTGGTTGGATGAAGTAGGAGAATGGTAGAAAACCGACTTGGATGAAGTAGGAGAATGGCCGTGTTTGGATAACGTAGGAGAATGCGAGAAATCCGTGGCTTGGATAACATAGGAGAATGGGGGAAAACCGTGCTTGGATAACATAGGAGAATGGGGGAAAACCGTGCTTGGATAACATAGGAGAATGGGGGAAAACCGTGCTTGGATAACATAGGAGAATGGGGGAAAACCGTGCTTGGATAACGAAGGAGAATGGGGTGCTTGGATAAACATAGGAGAATGGGGAAAACCGTGCTTGGATAACATAGGAGAATGGGGGAAACCGTGCTTGGATAACATAGGAGAATGGGGGAAAACCGTGCTTGGATAACATAGGAGAATGGGGGAAAACCGTGCTTGGATAACATAGGAGAATGGGGGAAACCGTGCTTGATAACATAGGAATGGGGGAAAACCGTGCTTGGATAACATAGGAGAATGGGGGAAAACCGTGCTTGGATAACATAGAGAATGGGGGAAAACCGTGCTTGGATAACATAGGAATGGGGGAACCGTGCTTGGATAACATAGGAGAATGGGGGAAAACCGTGCTTGGATAACGAAGGAGGAAGAGAGCAAAATGTTGTGAGATTATAACTAGTAGCCCTAGTATTAGTTTACGTCATGTCAAGACTTATTGGATTATTCTATGCCGAAGATATTTTGTTTTATTCATTCTTGATGGGTATTCAACATTTTTCTAAACTTAATTTTTCTATATAACCCATAAATGAGATTCTAACAGATAATATCACACAAGGTCAGAGTAGACCTGGGTGTATTGGTGATGAAGGGGTATTCCACACTGCCCAGAGCTTCAAAATTGGAACTTTACTCTTAGAATCAGTTTAACGTCATACACAGGACACTAAGACCCCCAGGTACAATCTTCTAGCACATATATGATAAAGGTTTGGAGTTTGCTATAAGAGCAATAGGGTCGGGAGAATCATATGTGCTACGGCTTGACATGGCCGACCAATATGTCAGAGGGAGCTTAAGTCTGACCTGAGTAGGAGCTATAGTTGAATGTTGCATATTATGGATTGCTCAATCACCAGCATCATGGGTAACCACTAACGACCAACAGGTACACCTATTGAGAGAAAAGAATCTTACCCCTCTGCAGAGGGGGAGTCGGTCTATTTTATGGTCTAAGTCGACAGAGCAATTTTATGAAAAAAAAAAAAAAGAAGAAGAAGAAGAAGAAGAAGAAGAAGAAGAAGAAGAAGAAGAAGAAGAAGTTTATGAAAATCAAAGAAGAAGAAGAGAAGAAGAAGAAGAAGTTTATGAAAAATCAAAGAAGAAGAAGAAGAAGAAGTTTATGAAATCAAAAAGAAGAAGAAGAAGAAGTTTATGAAAAATCAAAGAAGAAGAAGAAGTTTATGAAAATCAAAGAAGAAGAAGAAGAAGAAGTTTATGAAAATCAAAGAAGAAGAAGAGAAGTTTATGAAAAAGAAGAGGAAGAAGAACAAGAACAAGAACCAGAAAAAGTTTATGAAAAATGAAAGAAGAAAAAAAAAGAACAAGAACCAGAAGAAGTTTATGAAAAATGAAAGAAAAAGTAGTTTGTGAAAAATGAACGAAGAAGAATATGAAAAATGAAAGAAAAACAGGAAGATTAATGATAATGGCGACAAAAAGAAAGAATGAAAGAAGAGACGATTTGAGTAGATAAAGAAGGGCGAAAAGTGAATTAAAAGTTTTGGGGAATGTCGTTGAAGAGGGAAAAAATATTCAAGAATTCTGATAAATCACAAGAAGAAAAAAATTAGAAAGATACAAAAACAAAACAAAAAAAAAAGAAAAAGAAACGAAAAGAAGGAAAGGAAGAAATCAAGGAAGCAAGAAAGAAAATGGCCTCTAAATAGAAAAAGCTTTGGCCATCGTTTCAATACAAATATTATTCTTAGAGCATCAAAACAAGTTGGAGACGGAAAAAGCGCGAGGTGTGAAAATAAACAGAAAGCTTTGTTGCCTCGATAGACTATTTGCTAGATTCTTATCGAAATGAACGAATAAAAAGAAGAAAAAAAGTGAAATTCTATAGACATTAAGTCATCAACAGAGAAGACACTCTTTTTATTCTTTTTATTTTTTTCTTCTGAAGAAAAAAATGACGCTGTTCAAATGAAGAAGTTATTTGAGTGCGAACTATTCAGATTGAGATGAAGGTTTCTGCTCTGAAGTCAGCTCAAATCTTTTTTAGGGAGATAGGTACTCTTCGCGGAGAACCGTCCCGGCCTCCTGTCTCAAAAACCACTAGCCGGTGGCTGCTGAAATAAAAAAAACACCAGCTACGATTGAAGTCCGTAGACGAAGTCTGTAGCTGTGTCACTTGCAAAAAGAAAAAAATCAACTTAGGGGATTTTTCCCGAAAACCCAACATCAACCCCAACCCTAACCTTAACTCTAAACCCTAACTCTAAAACCTCTAGTTAAAATTAACAGTTTTATTACAAAATTTATGGGTTCTGTTTTTTCTGGGCACCCTGCATTTTCTGGAAAAAAAACAGAGCCCAAATGATTTACTTATTTTCCCATTAAACTAACCCTAAACCCCAACCCCAACCATAACCCTAAACCCTAACCTTAGTTGGTTTTTTTTCAAGTGACACCGCTTCGGCTACGGACTTCAATCGTAGCTGTTGTTTTTTTCAGCAGGCACCGGCTAGCGGTTTTTGAGGCAGGGGCCGGGATGGTTCTCCGCGAAGAGTACCGGGAGAATATCTCCCGGTGAAGTTAATGTTGTATAAAGAATAATTATCTCATCAGCATTGCATCGGGACAAATATGTAAGTTGGGAAGGGGGAAATATGCTGAAATATTTCAAGGTGGGAGGCCTGCCTAGTTTGAAAAACAACATCGGAAATCACCTCATTTAACCGAGTTCAGGCACCGACCTCTGGTATTAGTGATAAGTACTTTATTATTTCAACCAGAAAGGAGACCATTTCACACATTTATATATCTATCTATATCTATCTATCTTTCCGTATGCCTTTCTCTGTATCCATATCTATCTATCTTAGTCTGTTCATATCTATCTATCTATCAGTCTATCTATCTATCTATCTGTATGTTTTTTCTCTCTGTATCCATATCTATCTTTGTCTGTTCATATCTATCTATCTATGTCACTCTGTCCATATATATCAATATTAGTCTGTTCATGTCTATCTATCTATCTATCTGTATGACTTTCTCTCTGTATCCATATCTATCTTAGTCTGTTCATATCGATCTATCTATGTCACTCTGTCCATATATATCAATATTAGTCTGTTCATATCTATCTATCTATCTATCTATCTATCTCTTTCTGTATGTCTTTCTCTCTGTTTCCATATCCATCTGTTCATATCTATCTATCTATATTACAGTTCATATCCATCTATCAATATTACTGTTCATATCTATCTATCAATCTGTCTATCTGTCTTTCCGTATGTCTTTCTCTCTGTATCCATATCTATCTATCTATCTTAGTCTTTCATATCTATCTATCTATCTATGTCACTCTCTGTCCATATATATCAATATTAGTCTGTTCATATCTATCTATCTATCTATCTATCTATCTCTTTTCTGTATGTCTTTCTCTCTGTATCCATATCCATCTGTTCATATCTATCTATCTATATTACAGTTCATATCCATCTATCAATATTACTGTTCATATCTATCTATCAATCTGTCTATCTGTCTTTCCGTATGTCTTTCTCTCTGTATCCATATCTATCTATCTATCTTAGTCTTTCATATCTATCTATCTATCTATGTCACTCTGTCCATATATATCAATATTAGTCTGTTCATATCTATCTATCTTTCTGTATCCACATCTATCATATCTTTCTTTCTGTCTCCATGTCTGTTTCATATCTATCTATACTACAGTTCATATCCATCTATATTACAGTTCATATCTATCTACCTATCTATCTATATTACAGTTCATATCTATCTACCTTCTATCTATATTACAGTTCATATCTATCTATCTATCTATCTATATTACAGTTCATATCTATCTATCTATCTATCTATATTACAGTTCATATCTATCTATCTATCTATCTATATTACAGTTCATATCTATCTATCAATAGCATTGTTCATATCTATCAATCTCTCTCTGTCCCTATCAATCTGTCTGTCTATCCATCTGTTCATATATATCAATATTAGTTCCTATATCTCTCTGTATCTGCCCAGATCTATTTATCCATCCATCAATATTGCTGTTCACATGTATGTATCTATCTATATGTATGTCTATCTAACCTTTTCCATATCTATCTGTTTATATCTATCTATCATATTAGTGTACATATCTAACTATACATATAAGTGTACATATATATATATATATATATATATAATATATATATATATATATCACTCTGTCCATATCCATCTATATATCTATCTTTCAATCTCAGTTCATATCCATCAATCTCATCGATTCATATCTATAAATCTATCTCACCCTGTCCATATCTATCAATCAGTCTGTTCATATCTATCTATCTATTTATCTCACTATGCGCATATCTATCAATCTTAGTCTGTTTATATCCATCCATCTATCTATCTATTTTATCTCACTATGCGCATATCTATCAATCTTAGTCTGTTTATATCCATCCATCTATCTATCTATTTATCTCACTATGCGCATATCTATCAATCTTAGTCTGTTTATATCCATCTATCTATCTATCTATCTATGTCACTTTCCATATATATCAATATTAGTATGTTCATATCTATCTATCTCACTCTGTCCGTATAGATCAATATTAGTCTGTTCATATCTATCTATCTATCAATCTATGTCACTCTGTCCATATATATCAATATTAATCTGCTCATATCTCTCTCTCTCTCTCTCTCTCTTCTCTCTCTCTCTCTCTCTCTCAGAAAATAAACTGAATATGATGTTATTTTCCTTTTTTCAATGATCGTCATTATGTTACTACTTATCATTTTAGACAAAAGTTTGACCTTAAATAATAGATTTAATTAATTTTAATTAGTTTTTTAAAAGCTAGCAGCCGAAAAAAATGGGTACCTCTAGTCTTTATTCATGGGTCATAGCCACCCAGTGGCAAGGAAATATCTCTCTGGCCAGTAGTAGTGTCTAGACAAGGAATGGCCAAGAGATTATCTTGGGGTCGGAAGTTTTCCATGTTCGGAGGATTTTTTTAAATTTAGCCTTGCAATTTTAGCTTGGCAGCCACCACCAAATTTCTTTCCTAGATAGCTCAACCCACAATTATCTCTCTCCACTCTCTCTCTCTCTCTCTCTATATATATATATATATATATATATATATGAGAATGGGAAGGGAATTGAATCCGACAATATGAGGAAAAAATGAGTAAAGAAAAGAAATGTAGATGGATAAAAATGAATTTAATCGATATCACTTTTAATCGATATCACTTACGCATGTGTTTCGGTCCGTTTATCAAAATTTTCCTATTATTATTATTATTATCATTATTTCAACTTCATCTGATTATTTTAATAACAATAATAGCGTAAATCCGTATACATTTTGATAAACGGACCGAAACACATGTGTAAGTGATATCGATTAAAAGTGATATCGATTAAATTCATTTTTATCCATCTACATTTCTTTTCTTTACTCATTTTTTCCTCATATATATATGTATATATATGAGGAACATACATATATATATATGTATGGGTATTACTAAGCTAACCCCCATATATATATATATATATATATATATATATATATATATATATATATATATATATATATATATATATATGTGTGTGTGTGTATGTGTGTGTGTGTGTGTGTGTGTGTGTGTGTGTGTGTGTGTAGCTTAGTAATACCACTCTCTTAGCACGGTTAAATCTTTTGCTGGAAGAATCCTCTTAGACTATGTCCCAAGTTGAACCTTTCAAGTTTGGTCAAAAGTGGTATGGTGATTCTTATCCAGCCAGAAGAGCTTTTGTTTTCTTGGGTTTTTGTGGGGGGGGGGTTCTTTTTTCTTTTCTTTTTTTCGTGTGTATTTTTCGCTTTTTTTTTTCTCAGAAATTCGACCTGGGGGTCTGGATATTTTGACACGCCGTATCCCGATGTCGACATGTTGTCATTATTGGCAAAGAATATAAAACAAACGAACTGCAGGTTACTCCAATAGACAAGGGGAACGTGAATACAAGTGTATATCAGTATGTACGAAAAGAAGAAAAAAAAAGAAAGAGGAAACCTGAGAAGGAGAAAGGGGGGTTATAAGAGAAAGAGAGAGAAAGATTGAGAGAGGGAGGGGTATTTAAGTCAAGGGTGGGAAGCATGAGATAAAAAATGAACAAGAAAATCTAATAGATAACGTGACAGGAAAGACATGTCTTGTTTATTTATAAGCCTATTTACTAATAAAGAGACGAACAAATAGAAGTTAGTTCGGAAGAGGAGTGAGAGGCTGCAACATAGGCGGTATGAGAGGAAATAAATCACAGAACGTGTTTGAGATAGAGAATGAAAAGAAGAACTAGACAAAAATAAATTTGGAGAAAAGGAGAAGACGCGAAATTGAAAGTGAAAAATGTTCATGCATCAAATTGAAAAAAAAAAAAAAAAAAAAAGATAGAAAAGCAGAACAACAACAAAAACAAACAAAAAAACTCATGATTCATAGAAACCAATTAAGTATTGAATATTTTCACACCGCAGATCTGACAACAACAACAACAACACAACAACAACAACAACAAAAGGGTTTTCGATGTTCAATGTATGGTAATTAGAATAGTCATGAGAAGAACGATTTTGCGTAATTATTATCTAGTTATTAACATCGTTTTTTTTTTCTCTTCGTTGTATTTATACGATTCAATTCCATTCCATTTCCTGTCCATTGACGCGATAAATATGCTCACCAAAGTAACAATATATGACACGTGTGCAGTCACGTGCATGCATGCAATGCGTGTGTAATTACAGTATGTCTTTAAAAATTCGTTAATCATTTCTATGTTAGTTCCTTTACGAAATCATAATTCTGAAATAACCACCTGTTCAGAATTCCAATCTCATTCAAAGTATATATATATATATATATATATATATATATATATAGATAGATAGATAGATAGATAGATAGATAGATAGATATGAGTATAGATAAAAGAATATGAAAACAACACAATATGCTGTTAAAATGAAAATATTTTATATCATATTCATAGCTAATATTGAACAATATTTCGATTTATAAAAAAAACATCTTTAGAGCTTGTTTTTACTCCGGACTCATCGAGAGAGGAGCTGAAAATAATTTGAATTCAAAACGAAAACATTGATGTTCCAAAAGGTCATGCGGTCGTTTCATCATAAGCACATCCACCACGCGTTTCTCGGTCAGCGACAATAATGTACATCTTAGTATAACAGTTTTTGAAAAAAAAAAGAGATTTTTCAAATTCAACAATATACAAATTCTCTTTTTCGTTTTGAACTCAAATTATCGTCTTCATATGGTCTTTGAACCACTTTCGGGGGTCTCATGCTTTTCACGTACCTTCTGCTAGTTCACTATAAAGTACCTTACGGGGGGGAGGTATTTGCAGGTATGCGAATGGTGTGACCCAACCATCACAGTTGACGTTGTGATTATATATATTTGCTTAGAATGTTTACCTTAAAAGCTGAAGAACACGGGTTGCCCTACTATTTAGTCATAGCTTGGAGCGATGGATTGTGCTTTTCCCAACAGAATTAGAACGAAATGAAATGCAAACAACCTCGTCCAGGATTTGAACACGAGTCACTGATTCCTTTACCTACGTCGATAACTATTACGCTATGATGTGTAAGTAAAACATATATAGAGGCACCTCGTGTAATGGTTATCGTCACCAGAAATGGATCCGGTGACCCGAGATCAAATCTTGGACAAAGCTGGCTGCATTTCACATAGCGCCAATACCCTTTGGAAAGGTATGCATCACTCTATTCTCCCTCCAGCTATAATTAAATAGTAAAGACTGGACTCATTAACCTCGGTTAGACAACCAATCTAGGAAAAGGAACAAAACGAATTAAACTCCACTTGAGAATTTGATCTTGTTATTACATACTGGCATCAAAATCTATATGTTATATAGCGGCTTCAAACTCACGCTGATAAATCGCTGTACGTTAGTAGTCGTTGCGGGTATGTATCCGGACTTAAGAAACCACAACACATGGGTATAGTCGTTAACTTTATTCCTTCTTCTCGGGTGGTGAGTGGCGAGCGTTGACAATGACTACTACTGCTGCTGAGATGACTAGCGTTGGTGAGGTGGAGGGTGGCTGGTGGTGTCTCACCGCCCTTGTCACGACGGACCGTGAGCGTCGGTCACTCACTGTTCGCCGTCCACACTCTCCTGTCTGACTGACCTGGGATCCCTGACTTCCTTTTATATATATCAAACGTCTACGCGTTTTCATTTGTTATCTTTATCAGCGGACAAATCTATTTCCGAACTTATTGTTACCCATCCTTCTTTGTTCGCTTTACCTGGAAAAGTACTTTGTTACTCTTTTCGTCTTCTCCCTGCCTAGATCCAACCGGAAGACCCTATTTCCGATTTCACCTTCTTTTAGATATCTTCAATATACAACATTGTGTCACATCCTATTCGAAACACACGGAGCATAAGTAGTTGTTAACATTTTCATTCGGTATTTACTCAATTTATTTGCCTCGGTTATGATGTGACACAAGGTCGCAAGTATAGGAGGATCAAATTCACTATACAGTAGTAATGGATCGGCGAGACTAAATTGTTAACCATTACACCACAAAAGGGACACCCTACCATTGGGAAAGGTATGCATCCAACTATTCTCTCCCATCTCTGAGTAATTAGTATATCAGCCAGGGCTCTTTAACCTTGATTAGGCAACACGTATAGATGAGTAAAACATTGAATTCAAACCAGTTAAACCCCGCTTAAAAATTGACCTTGTGTCACATCCTACTTATGTAGAGGATTTGATATATATATATATATATATATATATATAAAAATGGACTCCCGTCGATTTCCGACGCATGAGGGTTCCCACACACAATGAAAACCCACACAGTGATATTGAAGTCAGTCAGTTAGACAGCCAACAATTGGTTTGACTGACCAAGCCTAACATGAAGTTACTACTAAATTAATGAGCCCACTATAACAGCTTAAATAATTCCTGCCACTGCTGCCAGGAAGAGTCCATTAAGCTGAGGAGGTGTTTGACTGTCCTACTGTCCAATAGTTAATAATCTATAACAGTCATTTCCAGACTGCAGGTTCAATCCTGGCTAAGGGTGAAAGTAACACAGAATGACAGTTATCAGTATTCTACAAGTGATTTGTTTATAGTGGTGAAGGCTTGTGTTGGACCATCCACGCTTTTTGGCACAGTCGATAGGAAAGAATTGGTGCATCAAGGGTTGCCACAAACCCAATCAACGACCGACCTCAAGAATTTTGAATTCAAAGTTATCCTTCTCCTAGACTGGTTACGGTAGGTAAAGCTGAAGGGTCCAGTCTGCCCTACTATTTAACCCATAGCTGGAAGGAGAATATATGGATTCACACCTTTCCCAAGGGTATTAGCGCTATGTGAAATGCCAACAGCTTCGTCTAGGAATTGAACTCGAATCGACGAGTCCATTTTCCACGACTAACCACTAGCCCACTAATTATATATATATATATATATATATATATATATATATATATATATATATATATATATATATATCATACTTCTCAATTTGGAGTGTGGTAACAAGTCTGGTTGATTCTTTAATTCCGATGAAGCTACAGACCTCTTTTAATTCTCAATTTTTTGTCTCGTAAAATTATACTTCTCAATTTGGTGTGTGGTAACAAGTTTCGTTGATTTTTTAATTCCGATGAAACTTCAGACGTTTTTTTTATTTTTATTTTTATTTTTTCAAATCTCAATTTGCCTCTGTTTTGGCCAAGCCAAAGAAAGACGTTTTTGCCTTGCAGCAAGTCTCTTGTAGTTCGATGATTATCTGCTCTTTCAATTACAGAGGCCAAATAAATGCAATTCAAACTGATCGAGTTTCTCTCTGAAGATCTTTGCCAAATTCAGTGTTAACGTTCCTCGTGAAAGTATAAGAAGGGCGGGGTCATTTATTTGTCAAGGTTATTTATGGCTTCTCTCTCTCTCTCTCTCTCTCTCTCTCTCTCTCTCTCTCTCTCTCTCTCTCTCTCTCTCTCTCTCTCTCTCTCTCTCTCTCGGTCTATGCTCGAGACTAGAGATTTTATCTAGAAAATCATGCGGTACGGTTAATATGTTTCTGATTTACGCTACGATGACAAAATAGTTTTATTCTTATCGTTATCAAAACATTTGTAGATATATACGCATGCGCATGCAAACACATGTAAATACATAAGACGACGAGCTTCATGTACGCAAATGTGCAGTATATATGTGAGTATATAACGTATCGGGACTGACAGCATTTTATGACAATATGAGATGAAATATTTCGCTCTTATCTACTAGATTTCAATATATTCTGTATGAAAAAAGCAATGGAAATCACACACACACACACATTATATATATATATATATATATATATATATATATATATATATTCTGGTCCTGATAAGCTACTAAGCGAAACTATTAGTAGGTATATCTGAATCATTAGGATTAACTTTACTATTTGCACTTTTTACATTTTAGCTTTAGACAAAACTAGCGTTTAATATATATATATATATATATATATATATATATATATATATATATATATATATATATATGGGAGAACATGTGCTTAATTGAAGTCGAACCTAATTTTATGAAAGTTAATTAATTAATAATTAATTAATTAGGCGGGATTACCATGGAAGGTTGTCGTAAATTTCGGTAGCTTGCCCCACCCCCCAAATTCCACTGGTCTGCCGATCCCTTTGAT
>CM042144.1:102910998-102933498 GCA_023376005.1 Doryteuthis pealeii | reverse complement strand
ATTAGTGGTTGGAAAGCAACGTGCCTTCCAATTGAAGTGGGCGCAAGGGGTTTCACGGCAAAATCTGTGTGTAAAGCTTTATCTGATATCGGTCTGGTCGGGGCCAAAAAAAGATCGGCACTTAAATCAATCACTGATAACAGCTGAAAGAAGTGTCAAATGGCTCTTCCTGAAAAGAAATTGTTCATGGAAAAAACATATCCAAGAAAATCTCAAGTAAATTACAATTAGTTCCATTCCTCAAGTAATCTAAAAGGTAACTTGGAGGATTGACCTTTGAACGGTTTTCTACATGACTATTTCAAGAGTCAGTAATTTTTCCTGTTTTCTTTTAAAATAATGGTGTACATGCCCCTTTTATTTTTATTTTTATTTTTATTTTTAAAGATCCGTTTGATGTAATATATATATATATATATATATATATATATATATATTAATATAAGTTACAACTTTTAGCACCTCCCCGTCACTTATCGTTTTTATATTAATTTAATTCATTATTTCGTTCCTTCCCAACAAGAGGGAAAGAAAAAAAAACAGAATGAAAAAAAGGGGAATTAAACACAAAGTGCTGGAGCCTTTCAGTTTCCATAGAACTTACATGTAAATGCATTATTTTATCCCGACTCTATATCTTCAATTCAATTTTATTTAACCCCGATCTCGAGAAGGAAATAAACATATTTACTAATATATTAAAGCTAGTTATATCAAACCAGTCAAATAATTATATTGTTATTAAGATAGAAGTCTTATCATATAAAAGTTAAACGTAATTTAAATGGTAGTTATATTAATCCGGTCAAATATTTGGATAGTCATATTTTTAGTCGCACTTTTGTAAATAAGGAATTTGTAGAAAATACACGTCATGCATCCGTTTTTTTTTTTCTTTTTTTTTTAACATCCGATTTAAGTTTATTCAAATATTTACCTTTTCGAATAGGATATCAACAAGGATACATAATATCATGTCATTCGAATTTCGTAAGACACAAATGCAGTATTTATTTTCGCAAGATGGAAAATTTTATTGAATAGATAATAAGCTATTTCGTAAAAGTATTAAATACAACTTTAATTCACTATCATTCGTTCTAGTTAGTTGCGTTTATTTAGCTTTTAATCGTTATAAGCAGTTTCGTTTTTATTTTTTTTACCTCCTCTCACGAGAAAATATATATCACCCAATGTTATTATTTTAAACCGGTCAAATAATTATATATTTATAATTTTTTTTTTTAATCGTATATATATTTAGACATATGAGAGGAATCCTAGGAAATTACAGTTCATGCCAGACTTAATATCAGATTTAAGATTCGTTATAGAAACATTTTTTCCATAGTATATCATCTAGGGTATATATTACAGTCGCATTTCGTAAGTCTTAAACCCAGTATTTTCGAGGGATATGAATTTTATTTTTTTCGTACAAATGTTAAACGAAGCTTTATATTTCATATGAATTCGTTCTAGTTGGTCGCTTTTATTTTTTATTTTTTTGATGATTTTTTTTTTAAATTTCATTCGTTCTTGTCAATCTCGCTTATATATTTTTTTAATCCTTATTACCGAGTAGATAAATAGATATTTAGCAAAGTTAGTTATTTTAAACCGATCAAATTTATAAAACTAGTTTTCAACCTTAAATAGATATTTATAGACAATAAATTAGAATGTACATATACTTTTTGCAATTTTACACCTTTTTCTTATTTTGTTAACCCCTTAACTACATGTATATAGTTTTAGTCTGCGTTTTACCTGCGTTAAAAAATTTTATTAAAAAGATTAAAATCCGTATTCAATTTTGACCAAATTGAATATGGAGTACTTTGTATATTGCTATTAGGGAAAAAAATTAAAAAAATTCTCAATTATTACAACTTACATTCGTTTCTGCCTCACGTATCCAACGCATTTTTCTTCATGGTAACATCCCAGCTAAGCCAATGCATTTATTAAAAAGAAAACGTCTGAGTCGCGCGATCCTGTTTAAAACAACTACCCTTATTGATGATTGGCTGCGGAATTGGCCAATCAGATATAAAGAGACCGAGGATCCCGTTGACGTATTTTAAACACTTTTCGTTTGGCGTTGCACAAGGGTGGCGTGTTGGAGTTTCATCTTCTCCAACAGGGGTCTGGCTGGCTGGCTGGCTGGCTATTATGTTGGAAGACCTATAAAGTCAGCCTATAACATAACTGACGACGCCACCCTGCGCTAAGTCTAGCGTATTTCAAACATCTGTAAAACGTTTCGGTCGATGTGTCCCCCGGCTTTCTTCAGGTATTTCTTGTCGGACTCGGGAACCTTCTCGGACTCGGGAACCTTTTTTTCGAACTCTGGAACCATCTTGTCGTAATCGGGAGCCATCGAGTTCAAGAAAGTTCCAGAGTCCGACAAGAAATACCTGATGAAGGCCGGAGGGCACATGGGCTGAAATGCTGTACAGATAACAATAAAAATGAGGAAAATAGTTCGAATAATCCAAATAATACTAATTGTCAACTCTCATCTAAAAAATTAAAAGAAAAAAGGTTGGGGTTTGCTATAAATGCAACTCCGTTTTGGATGCGATTTAGAAGCAAGCCATTATAAATCTTAGCAGCTAAGACAGTAAAAGTTGGGTAATTTATGAGGAAGTACGTCCCGGTCTCCTGCCTCATAAATTGTTGCCCGGTGACTATTAAAATAACGTCCCCAGCTATGTCGGTCTTACTTGAAAGAAAATAACCAACTTAGGGCGTTAAATGTATTTTAGAGGGGAGGCTTCTCTTTTTTGGCGTAATTCTTATTTATTTATCGTAATTTGTCGTAATTCTTCTTCATTTATAGAAATGTGTTGTAATTCTTGTTTATTTATCGTAATTTGTCGTAATTCGTGTTTAGATATGAAGATGGATATATAGTTTGGAATAGACTGAGATAGATAAACAGAATAATATAGATAGATATGAAAAAATGGAGATAGAATAGATAGATATTTTCAAGTAGATGTATTTGTGGGGTGTCGCTTCTTTTTTGTCGTAATTCTTGTTTATTTAAACTAAAAACAAGACATTAAACAAACATGAATAAAAGAAAATCTGAGACGACATAGCTGGGGACGTTATTTTAATAGTCACCGGGTAGCAATTTCCGAGGCAGGAGACCGGGACGCACTTCCTCATAAATTACCAAAAGTTTTACCTCTGTAGTTCTCACCGACTCAGAAATCATGTTTCTTCTATTGTGTTTTGTTTATACATTTCAATGCAAAAACAAAGAAATGTGTCGTCAAATTTCCTTGGCTGGTTGATTGATTTTAACGGCATATCAACCCGTCGGGTTCATGTCATGCTCAATGGTTAGGAAGTAATATATGTTGTGTATCTATATTTACACTTTTGTAGAGATTGTTTCTAACATTAGCATTATTGGGCATCATATATTGATTAGGTTCATGTCTATATTCTATGGTATACTTTTATTTCATTCAAAAAGGACAGAATGTCTTCTATGTTGACTTTTTCAAATAGATCTTTCATATTGTTTACATTAAAATAACGGTTTCCGATTTGAGAAAAAAACCCTACATTCTATGAATAACTGTTTAACAGTCAAAGGAGTTTGTACATGTTTCACACTGTGGTTGTTGTTCTTGTTTGAGTATATAGGAGTGCGTTTTTCCTTGTCTTCAGGAGGTATTTCTGCTTTTCATTGTTTTTAGAACCTAGTCAAGTTAATCCTCCGTAAAGTGTCTTTAATTTCTAGTTCGTTATTAATGTTTTTGTTTTTTTGTATGTCCATCTGTGATTTTAGGAGGGTTTTCAAGCAGATTTTTTAAAGTGTTCTTTCCACTTCAGAAGTGTATTAAACACGTAAGCGACCAAAAGAAGAAAACACGCCTAGGAGAGTCATAGCGGATAGCCAAGAAGATAATAGTCTTCCGTTGAGGAAGTGTTCTTTCCACTTCAGAAGTCTATCTTCTTGGCTGGCAGCTTTTATCTTTCCTACCGCTTACGTTGTTCACTGCCTGTCAATCTAATAGGGATATATTCTCAATACAGTGGTACCTTGACTTATGAATTTAATTCTTTCTACTAATAACTCAATTTCCTCGTATATCAAATCAATTTATCCCATTGAAATAAACAGAAATGTCATTATTCCGCCCCAGCTACCCCCACCAGAACACCTTAATTTTTGTTACATTTTTAAAAAATGAGATAAATAGCACTGTATAGTATAAAACCATAATGATATAGAACATTATAAATTATGTGTTGCAATATGTTATGTTTTTTAGAGGTAATATCATTCTTTTACGAAATATATTTGGAAACTTAAATGCTTTTAGTGAACTAATTAACATAAGCGTATGTGAAGTTCGCTTGTGCTTCAAATTTTAGTTCTCAACGCAAAACTAAAATTTGACCGAATGGCAGCACGTCACTCAGAAAACTCGTAAGTCAAGGTACCACTATCTAAAGATATATATTATATATATATAATATATATATATATATATATATTATATATATATTGTGTGTGTGTGTGTGTGTGTGTGTGTGTGTGTGTTTTATATATTTTTATGTAGTATATTAAGAAAATTGAAAAAAAAACAGGTTTAAATAAGTTGAGTGGTAAGTTTATTGGCCGATGCTGCAGTGTTTCGATCTATTAATTAGATCATCTCCATATATATATTATATATTATATATATTATATATATATATATATAATCCAAAAATCCGGAGGAGAAATCTTCCTTATGATACAGGAGTATTTTTAAAAACGTGTTGCAGTTTGCAGAGCTCAATGTGTACTCTTATTGTTAGAGTCACAGAGCAAATTTATAAGTAATAAATTAACATAAGACTTAGAATTTTTGCATTATAGTCTATTTCAGGAAGCTTAGACAAGGTGTCTAACTCTCCCAAATCATCAAATGCGAATGATGATTTTTTTATTACTTTTAAGGCATTTGAAAACAGATATATATATATGTGTGTGTGTGTGTGTATTTGGACAGCATTCTTTCATTTATACATGTAGAATTAAACAAAAGACAAATCTCCTGTTTAACAATTTTATTTTTGATCTTTTCGAGTTTTCTGGCCAACTTTTTAATATTTGGGTGGAATTCGTGGATAACACCAAAGTTCAGGTCCCGAGTACTTTCGGCACTTTGAAGTGCCATCATCAGTGGTGATGTGTTCAGTTTTTTTTTTAATTATATTAATGTGGAGACTGGAAGGAGAAGAATTGATGAGAAAGGAGTTATAGGCATTTTAAAATGTGTGTACTGCATTGGAAATTAATTTTAGATAAGAATTTTTTTAAACTGGAGATGTGCCTTTTGTTTAATTCCACACAACACACACACACACACACACACACACACACACACATTATATAATATATATATATATATATAGAGAGTTTCATAATTGCTTGAAGCATTGTGTATGTATTGGTTAGGAAGGTTGATTTAGAAGGCCATCACAATGCAGTTTGGAATAAATAAAAAATAATAATACGGTAACAATGGTGGTGTGTGTTGACCTGTATTTTTTTTATTATTTCTTGAATTTTCGAGGTAATACCTCTTTATCAAAAGAATTGAACTGAAGCAGTACAGCTATGGCATTTCTTCCTAAAAAATAGCATTGCATTTCTTCTTTTAGGAAGAAATGCCATAGCTGTACTGCTTCAGTTCAATTCTTTTGATAAGAGGTATTACCTCGAAAATTCAAGAAATAATAAAAAAAAATACAGGTCAACACACACCACCATTGTTACCGTATTATTATTTTTTTTTTATTCCAAACTGCATTGTGATGGCCTTCTAAATCAACCTCCTAACCAATATATATATATATATATATATATATATATATATATATATATATATATTCACGCATTCAAATTTTAGGATATTAGAAATTAGCGATTCAGTGTCAATACTTTTTGATCGCAGCTCACACCTATGAATATTAACATTTTTTATTCATATATACTTGTTATTATTATTCTTAAATGTCCCACTTTACTCTTCTTCCCTACACACATTTTTTTTACCTTGAACACCTGTTTGTATACACAGGTGGTTACCTGACTCTCAGAAAATAATGCCTCCACATATTCCCAACTTTATCTCACAATCCCATATAACTTTGCCAATAAATTTTTAGCAGTGTTTTTGTCTGATAAAAAACCATTATGCATTGGCACCAAGGCATAGTGGTTGGTTGGATTTTACGGCATGTCAATCCTTGTTGGGTTATTTTATGCCGCAGACTTTTCGTTTTATTTATTTTTGATGGGTATTCAAATATTTTAACTCAATTTTTAAACACATTTTTTCTATCTAACTGATAGATGGGATCCTAACAGGTACTACCACTTTGGGGTAGAGTGGACCTGGGAGTAATGGTGATGAATGGGTTACTCCACAATTCTCAGAATACCAAAATTGAAACTTCACCATTAGATGCAATTTAACGTCATACCCTGGACTCTAAGACCCTCAGCCACTATCTTCTAGTACATATATGTTAAGGTTTGGGGGAGTTTCCATAAATTCAATAGGGTCAAGACAGTCATATAAGTGCTGTGGTAAGACGTGACCAGCCGATTTATCGGGGTTAGGCGTAGTGGTTAACGTGATGGATTGCAACATCGTAATAAGCGAGTTCGAATTCCAGCCGTGTTATTACACTCTCTTTCGGACTAATACTATTGGGAAAATAATGAATCCCTTATCTACCAGATATTGTCACTATATATATATAATATATATATATATATATATATATATATAGTTAAATAATGCAGCCATTTTCTGTCTGCAAGTTTTGTCCTTTGTTTTTTCGTATTGCCGGATTATTTTGGTAATATCTGGCGAAAATTGGCTGATGTATTTGCCATATGTCATAGACCAGGTACTTTCTTCCCTATCGTGGGCCATCTTCAAGGTATTTTGAAACAGTACAACAATGGGCTATTCCATTTTCCATTTATATAGGTTGTGTTTATTATTATTGTTGTTGTTATTATTAGTATTATTATTGTTATTATTATTACCATATTTGCTATTATAATTTTGTAGTAATTATAGGCATTTTAGAATGATGATGCTATTATCAAAGTTTATTTTGTTTAGTAATTATAATAGCAAAAGTAGTAATAATAATGACACTAATAATAAATTAGTACAATCATACTTTATTTGTCTGAACAATGATTAATGCGTTTAATATATATATATATTATATATATATATATATATATATATTCAAATATATACAATTCAATGAAGAGGAAATGAGTTTTCTTCAAATATATATTATATATATATATTATATATAATATATATATATATATATATTATATATATGCATGCATTTTTCAGAAATAATTGTTACTGTACGTTTTCGAACGGAAAATACAATGAGACGTTTCTGAAATGACATCTGAACTGTGAAAAATGCAGAACGGTAAAATGCATAGAATAAAACCAAAAGTATTCTAATTTTTTTTTTGTTTTTTTTGTTCTGACATTGAGCTGTCAGGTTCGAATCTGCCCAAAATTAATTTTAACTTTTTTTTCAATGTCGGACACACAGACAGATATAAATTCTGTGCTCAAATCACCTGGCTAATTCCGTGTCTTTTTTTCTTTCTATGAGTGAATTCCTTGTACATTATATATTTTTTATGGTTGCCATTCTTTACCTGAAAAAATAGATAATGAAAAAGCTTTATTTCAGTGGAGGGGGAAAAAGGAAGGAAGAAGGAAATAATGGTTTGGTGTATATTTGAATTGGTTTACGAAAAGAAGGAAAGAAAGAAAGAAAGGAAGAAAAACAGCGAAGGAATAAGGAAAAAAATGGATTGGTGTATATTTGAATTGGTTTACGGAAAGAAAGAAAGAAAGAAAGAAAGAAAGAAAGAAAGAAATGCACAGAGATATATAGATATGAAAAAGAAAGAAAGAAGGATGTAATCGAACAACAAAAGGAAAAATGAAAGAATACAAACAAAAGAAACTAAAGAAAAGTAAGAAGAAAGAAAGAAAGAAAGAAAGAAAGAAAGAAAGAAAGAAAGAAAGAAAGAATCCAATCAGAAAAGTACAGAAACAGCACAATAAAAATTTTAAAAAAGATAAAGAAAAAGCAGGTATGATTAATAGAAAGAGGGAAAGAAAGAAACTAAGAAGAAGAAAAAACAAAGAAAAAAGAAAGAATCTATTCAGACAAGTAGAAAAACACAATAAGAAAGAAAGAAAGAAAGAAAGAAAGAAAGAAAGCCACAAAAAGAAAATAAACTAAAGAAGGAGAGAACATAAGAATTTTAAAACAAAAACAAAACAAATGAAAAAAAAAGTAATAAAATGTAAGTAGTGGAAGGAGAGAAAGAGATTAAAAACAGATAGAAAAAGATGTTAGTAAAATAAAGAAAAAACCAAACAAACAAAATAAGAAAGAAAGAATAAAACACGACAAGAAAGAAGGCGGTTAAAAGTAACACAAGAAAGAAAAAAAGAAATACATAAAAAAGAAGGAAAGAAAGAAAGAAAGAAAGAAAGAAATTGGACGGTTAAACAAGTGAAGATAAGAGAAATTTCATTCTTTTTTGGATCTCTTGGGTAAATCGTCAGGTGAAGTCCATGTTTATTTATTTTATTTTTCAAACACAGGTGCTCCAATCAGCCATGTTAATTGAATGCAACGTTCCTTGTCTCTTCTCACTTGCAATTTATTTTTACCTGAGAAGTCAACACAAAAAAAAATCAAGGAATGAAATTAACGAAATTATACATTTTTTCCTTTTCGTTCTCACAGCGTTTTTTCTTTCTTTTTTTTTTTTCAAAATACCCTGACATTCGAACTTTTAAAGTTAAGGCAATGGAGATAATTCATCGGGATTATTATAGTTATTTTATTAGCGATATTATTATACGCTTAGGGGAGCAGTAGGCAGATTATCTATTATATAGAAATCTAATCTCAATGATAAGTTAAAGCGACGATTTTTCCAAGCCATGGTTTTACCAGTACTACTGTACAGATGCACCTGTTGGACCCTAACGAAGCACCTAGAGAATAAGCTACCTTTATATATATATATATATATATATATATATATATATATATATATATATATATATATATATTATAGTTTGTTTTTTAGAAGCATTGTTGAATAAAGTATATATTATTATTTATATTTTTACTTGCAGGCAATTACAATGCGTATATCGCATAAAATTCGATAATTATAGAAAATAATCATAACACGTGAATCTCGGCAAAGAACTTTTCGTTGTGTAGAACATCGTACAGACTGTTTCAATTTTATCAACTTCAACTTAAATTTGAAACAGTCTGTACGATGTTCTACACACAGAACAGTTCTTTGTCGAGATTCACGTGTCATGATTATTTTCTATAATTATCGAATTTTATGCGATATACGCATTGTAATTTCCTTCAAGCAAAAATAATATTAATAATAATAATAATATTAATAATAATATATATATATATATATATATATATATATATATATGAAAATGAATGGAAGCTAATCCGACAGTATGAATTTAACATTTTTTGAAAAAACAAATGATGTTTATAATTGCGGACAGAAATCTGTTTCGTCCGTTTTAATAGATCGGTCTTCATCAAGAGCAACATATGAGAGAAAGACGGGATAAATAACGGTTATTTATCCCGTCTTTCTCTCATATGTTGCTCTTGATGAAGACCGATCTATTAAAACGGTCGAAACAGATTTCTGTCAGCAATTATAAACATCATTTGTTTTTTTTTCAAAAATGTTAAATTCATATATATATATATATATATATATATATATATATATATATATATATACAAATGAATCGCAAACAATATAGAATATTATACCGTGAAAATTTCATGTTTAGTAATTTATTAAGATTAGCTTACTTTTAGCACAAGGTTAGTAGTATGGACACTAAGTGTAAATCGAACTTGTTAGTTATCGGTCTAGGTAGCAGAAACATTTCTCTATGCGAATAATATCCATTCATATTGTATACAAGGATTTGTGAAGGTATTTACCCAAACCGATTGTCACGGGTAACATGTGTCACAATATCACAAGTATTGGGCATACAGTGACGATCGAATTTGCTATTCAGTTATAATGGATCTGCGAGACTAGCTTGCTAACCATTACACTACAATGAGATGCCCTTGTTCCCACCAAAGAGTTAGATGCCTCAAAAAACTTTATCTGTCTACCCCCACCAGTGACAAGCTAAGAGGTCCAGAAGAAAGCAGTGCCAACAAAGCACCGGCACATCAACATCTGCAGGGACAGCCTTCACATGCGATACCTGTGGTCGAGAATGTTTTTCAAATATTGGACTTCACAGTCACAGAAGGAGCTGTAACTTCAGGGGCACAAAAGCTATACAGTCTTCCGAGATTGTTATGCTAATACAATACATTGTAAAGTTTGAATTATTTATTACATTTTAAAATATAATCAACTAGCAGCGGCTACCCGGCGTCGCCTGGATAGAGGAGGATTTTTTAATGCTAGTCCCGCAGATCCATTATTACTGAATCGTGAGTTGAATCCTTGTGGGATGCCCCATTTAAATCCCTATGTAAAAAATAGACCTTGCATTGATCCAGCTACTCTGAAAATACATTTTAATGTCTACTATCTAAAATATTAAATGAAAAAAAAATCCATGCTGTTATTATTTAAATTTTATTTTTTAATTATCTGTCTACCCCCACCAGTGACAATCTTGTATTAATGGATAATAATTAAGCTTAATTGTAATTGGAATTTGTAAGTAGTTATAACAGAAATTCTATGAATTAAAAGTAATGTGATATCGAACAGAGACCGCCAAAGTGGGAATATCGGCAAGTTTCTTTTAGTGGGGGTGGGGAATAGAAATAAAGAAAAAAGAAAAGAAAATGATGAAGTATTTTAATGTAAAAAGAGAAACTCAAATACGTAATGAGCCAGAAAAGCAAACCCAGAAAAGAAAGAACATTTTGGAAATGAATGCAATTTGGGGAAAATAGAAGGCAAAAAAAAAAGTGTCGAAAAAAGTTTGAGAAAACTGAAGTGACAAGCTGAAAGTCAAAGGCGGTCATTGATATCGAAGGAAGTACCCAGGGGTGAGGGTGCCCTCTGTAATAAATGAGACGGGCAAAGATTGATCATTTCTATTGCCCTTGGGAGATGGTCTAGCGTGACTGGCTCCCGGGTTGATTGTTACTCTTGTTTAGCTGGTGGAGAAAAAAAAGTAAGGAAAAACATGTCGACTGGGTGGGTAGATTGGGCGGGAAATCCGGATTAAGTTCTCTAGTCGTTAGGGTTGGGTGTTGGAAGGGGGTGTTTAAATGGCCACTGGAAAAAAAAAGAGGCGAGGAATGTCGAGGTAAAATAAAAGCATGAATGAAAGTGAATTGACTTTGTGCTCAGAATGAGGATTAGGGTGGATGTTGGGAATGAAGGGGTGTGGCTGAAACGGAGAGAAAGAAAAGATACACACAAAATGATGAATTAAAAATTCTATCAAATTAACTTGTTTTTTTTAAATAATTGCTGAAAACAATAATTCAATTAAATAAACAAGAAGGGGCTTGAGCTGTTGACTAATCGAGCAGTACCCGAGGACCCAAACTACCAAAATTCCAATATTTTATACTGATATTCAATCAGTGTTATAGCTGATATGTTTTTATACGACGAATACTTGCACATCTATTTATATCGTCCAGTTTCACTGGAAACAATCTATCTTTCAGTTATATATATATATATATATATAAAATAAAAAATTGACCTTGTGTCATATCCTGATCGCGTGGAAGGGTTAGTAAATATATATAAATTATTTTTTAAATTGGTACCACCAAAATTTAACAAATTTAGCACTCATTCAACGTTTCATCAGTTTGTACTGACTTGAAATTAATAATTTTCATAGTTTACATTATGTTTTGAAGCCCAACATTTCATAGTATTTAGAGCCAACACACGAACACGTTCACATAAAAATGTAAAAAGCTTGCAATGAAAATAGGCTCACATTAGGGGAAACAAAATTATAAACAAATATAAAAGAGTTTTATAATTTGCTTGAATCATTGTGTTTATATTGGTATGGTGGTTGGTTTTGAAGGCTATCACAATGCAAATGTAAAGAAAAATGAGCTAACTATAATGCTATTTGTTTACCTATGATTTAATCTTAATATTTCTGAATAAGGATCCCTTCGTCAGAAAATTTCTGAAGGTTAAGTCTGGTGGTGTTACCTTGTTGCTAGGATTTCCCCATTCTGTTGTATGCCTGGTGATATCTTCCAAATTCTCTGCGTTTGTGTGTGTGTAAATCTCTGTGCATGTGTTTATGTGTGTGTCTGTCCAATAATGTCTTAGTATCATTCCAGGTTTGGCCTATTCTTTTTTAGACCGGCCTTAGTAATTTATTTGTTTATTTGTGTGTGTGTGTATGTGAGTTCTCCAGACAGGTAATTTGTTCCCTTTTTTATTACCTTCATCTGTTTGTTGTGTGTGTGTGTGTGTGTGTGTGTGTGTGTGTGTGTGTGTGTGTGTGTGTGTGTGTGTTAATGTGTGCGTTGGATTTTCAAACAGTATAATTAACAAATATATATTCCGGTTGATATTTCCACAGTAATAGCGTAAAACATATATCAATGAACGGAAGATAATAGGTAGAAATACCTTTCATTAACTTCATGTGTATAAATAAATACTGTTGGTTGACACGTAGCCTCCGCCATCTAGCACCGGTATGATAAAAAGGGGTTAGATAGTTTGAAGAATACGGTTGGGACAATCATATAGTTGCTAGGACTGATTGATCGAATGGGTCCTCTCCGACCAGTAAGGACAGAAGTGGAGTGTTGCATGTCACAGTATCACTTAGTACCCGGGTTACAGACTTTTCCGCCATCGCAACCCTGTCCTCAGGCATTACAGGTCGCCATCCACGGCCAGAAGATGACCCCTTAGGTAGTGTTGGTGGGTTCTACTCCTTTGCAAAGGTGCTAGTGGCTTATTCTTCAGCCCCACCGACAGGGCCGACACATTGCATTCTATTTACGAGAAATTGTATGTGTATGTATTGCATTCGATATACAAAAATATGTATGTATGCTTGTGAATAAATATAATGAATAAATGTGTGTGTGTGTGTGTGTGTGTGTGTGTAAATAATCATATCCATATTAATAAATTAGAAAAACGGCTAAAATGTTTGAAAAATAATTGAATTCACTACTGAATGAATTCGGAAAATGAAATTTTATTTGGAAACGGTGAAAGTGAAGGAAGATGATTGAAATGGATAACCCAAAACTACCTATAACTCGGCATCCGGTAAATTCTAGCTCAACACCAATTTCAGTTTAATCACCAGGTTTAGTTCTAGGGGTATTTTATTATAGTAAAGTTTATGCTTAAATGGGTATTAAAAAAAGTATCCGTGTCCTGGGTATGACGTTTAACTGCATCTGGTGGTGAAGTTTCAATTCTGGAACTATTGATAGTATGGAGTACCTATTCATCTATTGTATAAATAAAAAAAATGAGTTATAAAAAATTAAATAGTTATCAAGAATTAATCAAACAAAATGTTTTTGGCATAAAATAACCCAACAAGGGTTGTCATACCGTAAAATCAAACCCACCAACGAAAATAACCATAAATCGGCTCGAGGTACCAATTTCATTTTCATTGCAAGGGGCAGGTGTTGCCTGGGGTGTGCTTCCCCCCCCCCCCCGGGATCACGCCATTAATTTACAAGTCTAGGAGCCGACGCCAACAGTCATGGGTACAGAAATGCGTCTATAAGTACTTGTGTGTGTGTGTCTGTGTGTGTTAAACAATAGACTTTAAACTGTGAAACAAGGGCTTTTTGAAATTGAGTAAGAAAAATGATGCTGTGCCAATATGTGACAGGTGGTTATGAGAGTAACTTGAGCCTAAAATATTTACCTACTCTCTCTCTCTCTCTCTCTCTCTCTCTCTCTCTCTCTCTCTCTCTCTCTCACTCACACACACACACACACCAGTCTTTTTTTGTTCTTCTAAATTTCTCTTTTGACCGAACCCAAAATGTTATAAAGTTGCAAAAATTCATATTCACATTTGTCTGTGAATATATGTAGGTATTTACCTAACCCGTTCGCCAAGGGTATCATGTGACACTAGGTCATCAGTAGGAAGCATCCAGCAAGGATTAAAGTAAATAACCAGTAGAGTTGCATCTGCGAAACCAGCTTACTACATTACGAGGGTCGAAAATTATCCGCACTTTCGCTACTCTGCACAATTAGGATGAGACACATGGTCTGGTCAATTTCTTAAGCGGAGTTTTAAATTCAGAGCATTCCTTCTAAACTGGTTGTCTAACCAACATCAAAGAGCCTTACCCACTATTTACCGATAGCTGGAGGCAATTAGTTGGATTCATACATTTCTAAAAGGTATTACTGCCATAGGAAATTCAAACAGCCTCGTTCAGGATTTGAACTCATAAAGCTAACGTAATTTTCCTTGAAATAACCATTAAATGACGAGCGCTGTTTCATTATTATGATTAAAATTTAATACCTTTCCCAAGGGTATTAGTGATATGTAAAAAGCAAACAGACTCGTCCAGTATTGGAACTCGTCTCGTCCTGTCCTATTTCTATGACGGTAACTATAACTCAACAAGCCTTGCCATCAAATAATTTACATATATAAATACATATATATATATATATATATATATATATATATATATATATATATATATATATATACAGGCAATTTTATTTTTAGTTATGGAGGTTTCATTTTGGGAAATATGCTAAATATAATACCTTATAATACATGTTTTGATTGCAAAATAAATTATATATATATATGTGTGTGTGTGTGTGTGTGTGTGTGTGTGTGTGTGCTTGGCGTGATGGTAAGAAGCCGGCGTGCCGTTTCGACACAAAGGGTTCGAGTCACACGCGGGGCGGTCTTCGTATCTATAGCTCTGCTGAAGAGACCTAATAGGTCGAAATATATATTCAGAGATTGATTTTTCTCGATTTGTTTAGCCTTACATTTAAGTAGTTAAATCCCGCCTAATTAACCATAAATGAATTAACTTTCAAAAAATTAGGTCTGACTAAAATTAAAAGCACATATTCTCCCAAATACACTGTCGGCTGAAAATAGCTAAAAGTTGTTTACATTTGCATATATATATATATATATATATATATATATATATATATATACTCCCCATTGGAGTAGAGCAACGAAACTTGGCACAGTTATTAGTCTTTTTCTACATAGGAACCACCCAGAGTTACGCTTTTCTCCCATCGTTTGATGCAGCTCTGGAGACCGTTTTTGTAGAACAACCCAGGTTGGTCCTCCAACACGACGTGACTTCAAAAATCAAGGCTACATCATCTGGGAAACGCTTTCCTTTCAAAAACAACTTCATGGCTGGGAATAAGTGAAAGTCAGAGGGTGCAAGGTCAGGAGAGTAGGGGGATGGGGGAGTAGTTCATAGCCGCACGCCTGTGCTTCTGATCTGGCGACACGCGAGTTGTGCACCGGAGCTTTGACCTGCAGGAGAAGGATGCCTTTGCTGATCTTGCCCCGCCTCTTGATTTTGATAGCTTCTCTTAATTTCCTCAAAAGTGAAGCATAATAGGCTCCTGTAATTGTGGTACCCTTTGCCAGGAAATCTGTCATCACTACTCCGTCCTGGTCCCAGAAGAATGTGAGCATGACCTTGCCAGCGGAGGACTGCCCCTTGCCTCCTTTGGAGGAGGTGAGTCAAGGTGCTTCCACTGTATTGACTGGGCTTTGGTCTCTGGATCATAGTGATGGACCCAGGTTTCATCCTGTGTAATCAGTCTTTTGAAAAATTTTGACTCATCTTCTGGCACATCTCCAAATTCATCCTCGAGCACTCGACGCGTTCTTGCTTCTTAAAAGGTGTGAGCAACCTGGGAATCCATCTGGCAGACACATTTTGCATATGAAAATGGCCATGAATGATAGTTCCCACAGACCCGGTAATAATCTTGACCTAATGGGCTATATGGCGAATAGTTATGCATCGATCTTCCAAAATGACAGCATGAACTTGACGAACAGATGCCTCATCAATGGCGACCAGATCTGGGAGCTGTTTCTACAGAGTTCCGACCATGTTTGAATTCACAATGCCAGTGTTTTACAAGGTCATACAATGGGGCATCATCACCATAAGTTACTTTCATTTCATCAAAAGTCTCCCGTGGTGTGCGTCCTTTCACATACAAAAACCGGATCACTGCTCGACACTCAACAGGCTCCATTTCACACTTGACTCAGTTCAAACACATGTAAATCAGAAACCACAATTAGTTCAGAGCTGTAATTTGCCGCTTAATCTATAGAGATATAAAAAATTGCACATGCAAAATTTCAGCTACATCAAACAACTGGAAGTGGGTTAGGGGCATTACTTATTGAACGCCCCTCGTATATATATATATATATATATATATATATATATATATATATGCTATTTTGATTTTGGTTACAGAGATTTAATCCCGAGAAGTATGGTAAATATAATACCTAATAATACCAGTTTTATTGTAAAATTATATATATATATACATGTGTGTGTGTGTGTGTGTGTGTGTGTGTAATTTAATTTTGGTAATAGAGATTTAATACCAAGAAGTGTGATAAGATATAATGCCTAATAATATTTGTTTTGATTGCTTAATGTTCCACCAGAAATATTCAAATCCCGTTCTCTTTAATTTAGAAGATAATTCAGATTTTAGAAGAAAAAAAAGTAGATGTTGATTTATTTATGGGCAATACTGTAGCTAGCAGGAGAGCTAGATATGATGGACGCACAGAAAATACATTATCTTTTTTATTTTGTCTGTGTCTCTTTTCGGGTGAATGTATATGTGTCCTCTTCACAGCGTAAAATAAGGACATTATCGATGAAACTTTTTATGTCGTGCTCTCCGACGTTTTTTTGTTTTTGTTTTTTTTAATTTCATTATTTTATAACCTTCTCCCTTGTATTCGGTATTGACTTACTAATTTATTTTCCGTTTTTCCATTCTCCGCCCCCACCCCCAGCAGACCGCACTCTCCACTTCCAAATCAGCTTCCGCACTTTGCCCGGATTTTCCCGACCGTTCTTCAATATTACCCAATCTACATCTAAATGCCAACGTTAGAAATATAATCTTAAAAAAAAGAAAAAGGAAAAAAAAAAATTGCGCGTCATTGATATAACATCAACACTGTTTTTGTCAGTGAGTAACATTTTGACAGGGTTTCACGTTTCTAGTAAAGCCTGGGATCTACCGAGTCACATCATTTTACTTTGTTAAGTCTGAAAACCCCGTGGAAGTGAATCCCACTCAAAACAAATAATCTCTATACTATTAAAATCTTCGTCATTATATTATTATGAACCAAATGAGTCAGATAAACCTACTAAAAGTTTCGCTTAGTGCTCTTCAGGGCTAAGATCTCTATTTGCTCTACTTAGGTATTTTTATTACTTTAGTTTCCTGGCGGTTTTGTATGAATATATATATCTTATATATATATATACATATAAATTGTTTTTTTCTTTTGCCCAAATGTTGTACCAATAGATTATTTTTGGTTGGTACGATTATCTTGGTCTTTTCTTTTTTTCCAAAAAATTAAGTTAGACGTTTTACGGACAACAATGAAGATGAATAGTTCGAATAACGCAGGTTTAGTTCACATTACTTCCTTTCTTTCATTGTTTTATCTCATTCTTTGTTTATTAAAAATTATTTCACTCTTTTTCTTTTATTTCCCTTTTTCTCATTTTCTAAGCATGTCCTTTTTTCTTTCTTTCTACATTTTTCGGATAATTATCCTTATTTCATTTTTATTTTTTCTATCATTTTTCTTAGTTCCAGAATCCTGTTTTTTTTTTTTTTGTTTCATTCTTTCATTTTTATTTCTATTTTTTTTCTGAGAACTCCTTTATATTTTTTATTCATTTTCTGTGTATTATCATCTTTTTTTCTTTTCTTTCTTTTTTTTTTCTTTCCTACTTTCTTTTTTTTTTTTTTTTTTCTTTTTTTTTTCTTTGTTTTTGTATCAACATGTTTCATCCATTTTCTTTGATTCGTCCTTGTCTTTCTTTCTTTTTG
Source organism: Doryteuthis pealeii (assembly GCA_023376005.1). Lineage (NCBI taxonomy): Eukaryota > Metazoa > Mollusca > Cephalopoda > Myopsida > Loliginidae > Doryteuthis > Doryteuthis pealeii. The sequence continues at coordinate 102,915,254 of CM042144.1, read as the reverse complement.
TTTTTCATTTTCCTTTCTCTTAAGATCCCATTTTCTCTCTTCTCTGAGTCTTTTTTCTATTTTACTACTCTCTCTCTCTCTCTCTCTCTCTCTCTCTCTCTCTTCTCTCTCTCTCTCTCTCTCTCTCTCTTCAACTTTTTCTTTCCCTTTCCTAGTCTTATTTCATGTCATTCGGTAGTTCTATCAAAGATCACACTTCTTACATTTCTAGAACAATCTTCGTTTATTGACATCATTAATGAGCAAAACACACAAAAAATTAACACAATCAAATCAAATCGATTCTTTGTTTTCGCGTTTCGGAAACGCTTCTCAAGTATGGAAGCGGCAAGGCGTGAATAGCTACTCGTTGACTTTTTCTTTATTTATTTTTCCCCCGTTTTTTGACAAAAGTTAAAGAGAATGCCTTTCAGTTTTTCCGGATTAATCGGAAAAAATAGAAAGAAAAAAAACAACAAAAGGTCAGACTCTAAAGTATTAAAATTCTCACAGCAAAAATCTTAATGTGTTGCAATCCAAAAAAATGTTCATCCTTTAAACATTTTTATGCAATTATACTTTTGAGTACAGAGCTGTTGGAATTTTAATTTTGGTTACAAAGTTTAAATATTGAAGAGTTTTGTTATTGATAATACCTAATAATATCCGTTTTCTTGTATAATTTTCCACTAGAAATAATGCAATATTGGTATCTTTGTCTTAGATGAAAATTATTCTTTTTATTTAAAATTATTACCTAGTCTCTATTACTTAAGTATAAAATTCATTATCTACATGTAGATATGATATAAATAATCTATTTATAAAACGAGGAAACAACACCCCACGAGAAAGCAGGTGTACGGTCACCAGCCCTATATCCCCCAACCGCCCTGTCGGCTGGGGCGTTAGAATGCACCGACTGCATCTCTGCAGAGGGGTAAGACTCCCCCAATGGGGCTGCCTGTTGCGACCCATGGTGCTTAAGGATAGAACCCAGGTGGATGAGCAGTCCATGACTTGCAATACTCTACCTTGGTCTTATCTTGGGCTACACGGGCGATCGGAGAGGCCCCTTCTGATCAATCGGCTGGTCACGTCAAGCTCTAGCACCTATATGATTTTTCCAACCCTATTGCTCTTATGGCAATCCCAGCCCCTTTTATCATATGGGTGCTAGAAGGCGGTGACTGAGGGTTTACGTGTCCTGGGAATGACGTTAAACTCTATCTGATGGTGAGGTTCCAGTTCTGGAGGTTTGGGGAATGTGGAGCACCCCTTCATCACCATTGCTCCCTGGTCAATTCTGACACGGAGTGGTAGTACCTGTTAGGGTCCCATCTATGGGTTAAATAGAAAAACATGAGTTGATAAAAAAAATTGTATTATGCATTATGAATGAATTTATTTCACAACTTTATCGACCCACCGAGGTTGATATGCCGTAAAACAAAACAAACCAAAGTAAACCAAACCAAAATCACCCAAACCTTACGAGTAAGACAATGATGATGATGATGATGATGATGATGATATATCTAGATAATAAATCAAAATGATTAGTAAGAATTATTTAATTTTTTCTTCGTGTATTTTTTTCAAATTTAAATTAACTAATCCTGTCATTTTGGAATTTGATAAAACTAGACGGCTCACTCAACTGTGGAATATGGAAATCTAATAGATTGCAATGATGTTATCAGAATAATAATTAATAAGAATAATTTTACTTATTTTGTTAGTGTCTAAAAGAATTACAATGGTTAAATAAAAAAATATACTAATAGTACCGGGTACTTGATCGGTTAGGAATGACACTTCCCTTTTAAAAGCACCAGGTACTTTTTCCAATATCACATTTTTTTCCTAAAGGGGAATCTACATTTTCGGCATACATGCCCGGTACTTAAAACTTTGACATCCCCCTGTTGGAAAAGGTATTAACACTTTTATCACCTAAAGTTGCTGGTTAAATATTACCATTTATATTCTTCTACAAGGAAGATTTTGGTATTAGATAATCCCCAAAGATGAATAAGCTATTAAGCAAAGAAATGAAACCGAAAACACAAAATACTGAAATAAAAGTGAATTTGAAAAACAACAAAAAAAAAAAAAAAACAACAAAAACAAAACAAATCCGTGTCATTTGTTCGGATAGTATCATCTTCCATTTTTTCTTTTTTCTTTTCTTGCAGTGTTAAAACCAGTTTTCAAATTAACCACACCATATATTATGTAAACCTTTATTTCTTAGTGATATATAAGACACATTGCAAGATTTTAAACACACTAATAACGTGGGCTGTTTTGAGGCAAATCTAACTTAGATTTTCATAGAGACCTCGTTAATACATAAGCTTTATTCTATACTGCATATTAATGATTTTGACTATGAATTAAATACTCATTGATAAACTTACACAATTCCAAGGGTATTGTGATATAAGCAGTGATGTAGTTTCCGGTACAGACAGACACTGAATCTACTTTATAGTAAGATTTGAAAACTATATTTAATATTCATGTGGGCCTTGTATTTTATGTATAATTAGATATGGCAACCAAAAAAAAGCCGAAAAAGAAATCCTTTCACCCAGAAGCCTTGCATGCAGTAAACAAGGATTTTAAAAGAACATATTTTTGTTTAAATGAAGCTCCAAAGCCAAGTTCTCAAAATACTTATTTGATGTCTGGAGCAAAACTAAAAAATGCATCTTATTGATTCCATGTTAGAAAATATCCCGCGCATTTGCATTTTTTAATTTTTTTTTCTTTTTTTGATTTCAAATCAACTTTGGAATAAACTTTCAAAATACATCACGATTGCCTTTTTATGGGAGTTGTTTCGCTTTTAAAATCTGGCTATTTCGCTGTTTTTATAGTTGCATTATGAATAAACTAGTTGACCCCGTAAAAGTTCACATTTGAATTATAAAACAAACAAAAGAATTAAAGACCAATATGACATTTTAATATTTAACATTTATTTTCTTTAAGACTTACATATCTATTAAACTATTAATAATGGATATTCGGTCTCTATTTATCTGTAAACGAAACTACGTCACTACTTACGTCACATTACCCCAAATCGTCATAACATAATAATAAATACACTCAAAATTTGAGCATGCAGCTTAGACGGTCCCCATTGTTTTTAAAACACGTTTTTATACATACATGCCCGGTGTTATATATATGTATATAATTTTATTTTGATATATATCTAAAGTTATTACAACTAAGTTTACATTTCCAATTATCTTTTCTTTTTTTAAATTTTTCTTTTTTACTCCTTTAATAAATTTGAAGATTTTACTTATGGTACAATACATGAATAGCAAAGGCTTGGTCGGCCACAAACAAATTGTCAGTCATATGGAGGTCCGATCTTCCTGACAAGCTGAAGCGACTGTTCTTCCAGGCTGTGGTTGTATCAGTGCTGCTATATGGCTGCACCACTTGGACCCTAACGAAGTGTCTTGAGAATAAGCTAGATGGGAGCTGCACAAGAATGCTGCGTGCAGTCTTGATAAAGTCGTGGAAATATATCATATAACAGCTCTATTTTATATTGAGCACTCTCCCAATAATACTGCGTTTGACACACCGTTCCAGTAAAAGCTGAAATAGTGACAATTCCACACTATATATATAGCCAACAGCTTCGTCTAGGAATTGAAGTGAAATACCATCAGCTAACGCTGATGTGAAAAACTCAAAAGGAGTGAAAATAATAATAATAATAATAATAATAATAATAATAATAATAATAATAATAATATAATAATAATAATAATAATAATACAACTAGACACGACTGGGTTGGGAAGGTGATCCACTGAGAATTATGCAAAAAATTAAATTTTGACCATACTACAAAATGGTATATGCATAAACCAGAATCTGTTCTTGAGAACGAAACATGAAATTCTCTGGGACTTTGAAATAAAAACGGATCACCTTATCCCAGCAAGAAGACCACACCTAGTGTTGATAAACAAACAAAACAGAAAGAACTTGTCAACTGGTGGATTTTGCAGTGCCAGCAGATCATAGGGTGAATCTAAAGGAAAATGAAAAAATGGACAAATATCTGGACCTTGCCAGAGAACTGAAAAAGTTATGGAATATGAAAGTCAAAATGATACCAATTGTAGTTGGTGCACTTGGAACGGTCCCAAAAGGGTCTGGAAAGTTTGGATATCAAAGGAAGGATAGAAACCATTCAGAACACTGCACTTCTGCAATCTGCCAGAATACTCAGAAGAGTC
>CM042144.1:102900998-102903498 GCA_023376005.1 Doryteuthis pealeii | reverse complement strand
AGATAGATAGATAGATAGATAGATAGATAGATGGACACACTGAGATAGTTAGATAGATAGATAGAGAGATAGAGAGATGGACACACTGAGATAGTTAGATAAATAGAGAGAGAGATAGAGAGATGGACACTCTGAGATAGTTAGATAAATAGATAGATAGATATGGACATACTGAGATAGATATGAACAAATTGACATTGTGTCGTATTGTGAAATATATCGACAGTATGACGTATTTATGGGAATAATAGGCGTCCTAGTAATAGGAAAACCAGTGATAATCTGATCTGCCGTAGTAGCTGTTCACCGAAAAAGAAAAAGGTCTGGGTCTCTATTCAGTTCGTTTTTATACACAAATCCATTTTCCAGAAATCAGCGTTGCATATTTAACTTAATTTACATATGGATTGTACTGTATATAAATATTTTGCCAGAAACAGGCCATCACATAGTTTATTTAACAGGCAGCACTCATATACTGACACTGATACAAAGGGTTTGGTGTAATGTTTATCAGGCTAGACTGGCAGACTATTACTAGTGAGTTCGAGCCGCACTGGGTGGTGCATACATCCAGACATGGGCCATAATTAAATAAAGCTTAGTAAATAACTACAATATATATATATATATATATATATTATATATATATATATAATATATACATATATAAGTAAAGAAATAACAAAAGACTCAGAGATTTAGCATTGTAGTCTATTTCAGGGAACTTAGACAAAGCGTCTAACTCTCCCGACTCATCAGATGCGAATGATGAATTCTTTATTACTTTAAAGGCATTTGAAAACAGATTTTTTAAGAATATTTATAGTCCTGTAATATGAAATTCAAAACGAAAAACTTGATGTTGCAAAAATATATATATATATATTAGTTGTAGTTTCAAATATGAGCACTTCCACCACAAATATCTCGGTCACCGATCCATGTATCTCTTAATGTAAACAAACTTGAGAAAAATATTTGCTCTGTGACTCTAACATTAAGTGCATACATTGAGCTCTCAAACTCCGACAGGTTTTTTAAATAAAACTTTTGTGTCATAAGGAAGATTTTTCTCTGGACTTTTGGATCATATATATATATATATATATATATATATATATATATATATATATATATTTAATGGAGAATGAAAGGATTAGCATATGAAGGCGCTTAAGCTAAAATAGCAGAGCAGATTTTAAAATCAGAAATTAAATATTATGGGGTTAACATTCCGTAACTGCAGTTTATAGTATATCATGCAATCGTCAGACGGTCAAAAATATTAAAATATTAAAACGCTGGGGGGTTCAGCGTTTATATAACGTGAAACCTGCTCACACAATGGAATGTTATAACACAAGACTTATAAAAAATAAAAAATAGACATGCTTAGGGTGTAATGCCCGCGTTGTACAGATGATTTTTTTTAGATAAATAGAGGTCGAAAAATAAGGGATTAATTAGACTCGGGTGGTAAATGACAAAATAAACATTTGTTTAAATGTCTACATTTGGAAACCAGTTTGCGTCTCTTGTTTAATAAATTTACATTCGTATTTTGGAGAATACACAATTTTCCTCCATGTAAAGATATATATATATATATATATATATATATATATATATATATATATATAATATGAGAGAGAGAGAGGGGGGAGAGACAGTTGATACAAACATGCATAGGGAAAGATTTTATTTAAGCTAAGTTCCATTTATATATATATGTGTGTGTTGTGTGTGTATGTGTGTGTGTGTGTTTGTGTGTGTGTGTGTTGGTTTTTAATGGTATATAGACCTTGTGGTTTATCTGATGCCCAATTTTATTTTTGTTTATATATGTCATTTGTTAACGAAATAATTTTCATTAACTCCTTGTGTATTTATACGCTGGTGGAAATCTAATGAATAAAAAACCCAGCTTCATATGTATTAATAAACTAGTGTTTGACCCTCCGCCAGCGCCTTCTCGTACCTAGGATAAAAAGAGTGGATGTTTACCATAAGAGCAATTTGAAGAATACAGTAGGGATATACACTTGCAAGGGCTTGGTATACACAGCCGATTGATCGGATGAAGCTCACCCAACCGCCCCTCTCAACCAAGTAAAACCCAGAGTGGAGTGTTGCATGTAACAGGACCATTTGGCACCCGAGTCACAATCCACAGCTACCACAATCTTGACATCAGGCATCACTGGTCGCCACCCATGGCCAACTGGTGGTCTCATTGGGGAAAGTCTCTCTCTGCATAGGTGTAGTCATCGGATTCTACAGCCCCAACCGTAGGGCGGTATTTGTGGGGGATACTAAAGTAACTGTCTGGCAATTGAAAGATAAAAGAAACAAATTTCAATTATCTAATGAATAGTAATAAAACCAAGATGAGAGCTCGCTATGAAAATGTTAGGGTGAATATAATTCTCAAGTCTAACATAAACTATTCTTCTGTTTAGTTTCAAGAGTTAAAATCAGATCGCCGATCATATATATA
>CM042144.1:102870998-102895998 GCA_023376005.1 Doryteuthis pealeii | reverse complement strand
TATTTTTATTTTTAAATGTTTATTTGTATAAAAAAAAACAAGTGAAGAATACGCTAAATCAGGGCTCGATATTAATGCAGTCCCGTCGTCCCGGGGATGATAAAAATTACATCCCAGACGATCAATACGTCATCCTGGACAGTTTGCCAGGGACGGTAAAAATGTCAAAAGGTTCAGCATGTCCTTCCCAAAAACGGAAACCAATGATTACATGAAAATTGGGTAACTTAAAGTAAAAAAGTTTTTTTTTTTTTTTTTTTTTTAGCTCAAAACACACTAGGAAATGGATTTTTTGTCCAAATATCCAGAATTATCACTGCTTCAGCTTTTCTTAATGTTTTATTACAGTTATTATGTTACTGGTGACTGACAAGTATAGATGATGCTAATGAATTAAACAAAAATATTTTGATTTTGGGACGGTCAAACCCCATTCGGGACGGTTGATAATTTTTATTCGGGACGGTCATGAAAAAAGTTAGTGTCGGGGCCTGCGCTAAACCCTTACAATTTATACGCACACACACACACACACACACACACACACACACACATATATATATAAGTAAAGAAATACCAAAAGACTTGGAGATTTAGCATTATAGTCTATTTCTGGGAGCTTAGACAAATAGTCTAATTCTCCCGACTCATCAGATGCGAATGATGAAATTTTTTATTACTTTAAAGGCATTTGAAAACAGATTTTTATTTTTCATATATTTTTTTGTCCAAGCTCCCTGAAATAGACTATAAAGCTAAATCTTTAAGTCTTTTGTTATTTTTTTACTTATATATTTGCTCTGTGACTCTAACATTAAGAGCACACATTGAGCTCTCAAATTGCGACTTGTTTTTTTTTTGTCTTTTTTTTAAAATAAAACTCTTGTGTCATAAAGAAGATTTCTTCTCTGGACTTTTGGATTAATATATATATATATATATATATATATATATATATATATATATATATGACAGAGAGAGAGAGAGAGAGAGAGAGAGAGAGAGAGAGAGAGAGATTGATTGATTGATTGATTGATATGAGGTAACTGGACGATAGACAGATATATATATAAACCTACTGAGAAAGAAAGTTAGATAGATAGATAGATTGAAAGGAAAGACAAAGGAACAGCAGTATTGTAAGTTGCCATAGCCTCATGCCAGACTTAACAAAGAAGATAAATAAAGATATAGCTGATTTCTGACTGCGATAGAAGTGTGGTTAAACTGGATTAAGCAGAATCTTTCAGAAAACAATGCTTTTATCGCTAATCAAACTCTTCTTTTAAGCTACCGTAGTTTACGCTACTCCGTGCCCACTTTCCCCCTAAATATTGTTTTAGATGCCCTACCAACGCTTTTGCTCTATTGAATATTTCTCACAAGCCTTAGGTTTATACCTAAATAATAAGAAAAATGCATATCAGATAGCCTTGTAAGATTCAGAGGTTATGACAAAGTCATAACTTTGTTGCAACGCAAACAAACTCCGACGAAGGTTGAAGAACGAAACATTTAATAGGTATACAGCACATGGATATGACGAGATGCATAAAGTACATAGATAAATATTCAAGAGTAGAGATTATGACACATTGATGAATGGTAAAATACAAAATATTTAAGTATCAAAGAGATATCTAAATGTACATAAAAACGTAGTTACGGATACATGACTAAAGGATAGTCATATATCGTATAAGAGACTTACTAGCTGTGAGTGGCCAGTGTTAAGGGCCGAAGCCCCAACAAGAAAGGGGTAGTCATAAGACTACCTCATTGTGTCTCGTAGGTCGAGCAGCAGGCAAAGGGAGGGAGAAGTTCAAATCAGCCGCTTAAATACACGAGGGACCAGCGGGAACCAGCGACATTAAACGGGTAGACAACTCCCCAAGGCAAATACGAAAATAACTGAATATGACCACGAAGAGGAAACCTAAAGAGAGAAACTGAAGCGTTATCAATTGCTACAAAAAATAAAGCCAAAAGCACTAATTATATTGAAGCAAACATTGATAAAGCAATAGAATAGCAAGTAGTGGCTATGCTGGTCGGTTAGTTGGTTGGTTGGTTGGTTGGTTGGTTGGGTCGCCATTGAAGAAGATCCGAGCGTACCTTGGCCCCTAGCCTGTTAAGTGTTTGAACGCCATCCTTGGCCAGTTGAAAAGCACTTAAAGTAAGTAAATCCTGAGTTATGGAATCCTTTGGTAAGTGAATAAGTACTGATTTATGGAATCCTTTGGTAAGTGAATAAGTTATATCCTGTGTAGTTTCAAAGGTCCAGTGATATAATCCCATGTTCCGTCGTCCACGAAGGTTCAAAGCAGCTGTGAGTAGTTATAAATATTATAACAGCAGCAGAGTACTGCCAGTGATTGGCCAGGAGGTTGGTCACATGGTTCTCGGCAAGTCTATAAGTAGAAGCGGGCGTCTAGCACACACCTTATATTAAGAGAACACCAACAGGCTTGGTAGGTTAGATTTTACACCATGTCAATCCTTATTGAGTTTTTTTTTATGTAGAAGACGTTCTGTTTTATTCATTCTGGAAGGGCATTCATTTTCTAACTCTGTTTTTGTTAAACACATTATTTTAAACTAATTTTTTTTCTATTTAACCCGTGGGACCTAACAGGTATTACCACTCCGGGTCAGATTGGACCTGGGAGTAAATGAGATGAAGGGGTACTCCACATTCCCTAGAGTTCCAGAATTGAAACCCCAGCACTAGATGCAGTTTAACGTCTTTCCCAGGACACTAAGATCCCCAGCTACCACCTTCTAGCTCATATATGACAAAAAAAGGGTTGGGAATTTGCCTGAAAGGTAATAGGGGGGTCAGGACAATTATGTAGGTGCTAGGGCTTAACGCGACCAGTCGATTGATCGGATGGGGGGGGGCTTCTTGACCGTCCCTCTAGCCTAAGTAAGATCCAAAGTGGAATGTTGCATATGGACTGCTCAGCCACCAGGATTCCGTCCTTAAGCATCATGGGTTGCCACCCACTGCCAACAGATAGCACCATTGGGACGATTTTACCCATCCGCAGAGGGACAGTCTGTGTATTCTATAGCTCCTGCCAACAGGGTAGGGGGGTGGCAGAGCTCTCTAATTTCGCATGGAGAGATGACGTGTTGATATAGAAATACTGAGGCCGGTACTAAATTGAGAGGCTTGAATTTGGTTGCTGGGCCGATGCTGGAGTTGACTGGCAATTCTGTGAAACCAACTTGGACTACTGGGGGACATTCTGCCTTGTGCCAATTAGAGTTTTTAGTAATAAGACAAGGCCACTTCTTTTTCTCATGGGATTTTTATTTTCCCCTCAAGTCACAGTGCCGAGAGGAAGTGCTCATGTCTCACTCTGTCAACGCATCGTACCAGACTCACTCAACATTCTCAATCTTCCTCTCTCACATTTCAGCCCAGTCTGCCCTGCTATTTACCCATAGCTGGAGGGAGAATGGATTCATACCTTTCCCAAGGGTATTAGCGCTATGTGAAATGCAAACAGCTTCGTCCAGGAATTGAACTCGGATTGACGAGTCCATTTCCTATGACTCTAACCATTAAACCATGCGCTTCCATAATGGACTACTGCTATAGGGGAGCAAATTTGGGTAATGGCTCTTCCAGTCTCTATATAAATACGCTTGTTTTTTAATCTTCCGACCGTTATTATCTTGCAACACCCTCTGGTTAAAAATGAGACCGACCAAATCATCCCAGATGAATGCTAAAATGTAAATTCTTATTATTTGGTGTTGCCTATCCACCAAATTCTTATTTCTTATGGGTGTGGCCACCTCAGGTAAATAATGGATCATTCCGTTTTTATTATAAAGAAGAAAAGGGAAGAAATAAGACATGATACACAGAAAAAATATAAGAAAGAAAGAAAAGAAAAGAAAGAGAGTAAGGGAAAGATAGAGAGAGGGGACAAAGGCATAGAAGCGATAACGCTAATCTGCTTCAATAAAAAATAATGAAAAGAAGGAAAGAAAGAAGAGTTAGATTATTAGGCGTTTTACATATTGAATTATTTTGCAATAGCTAAAGGAAACATATCAAACATTGCAATTATTAAATCATCATACTGTGGCATATCAACAGGTTCTGATAGTTTGTAATAAACTTATATTCTTATATTTTTATTGGCTGTCCTATTATTTCTGGCCCAACCTGTACGAATTCAAAAAAAATTAATAACCGAGAAATGAAATCTGGACTAAAAAAAAAAAAAGAACAAAATAAAAATAAAAATTATAACAAGCCAGAAAAATGAATTTCTCCGGACCTGTTTTACATTAAAAGTGCGTGTTTAATTTGGCGACAAATTTAGAAAACGATATTTCAAGTTGATTCTTTTTTTCTATGAAGGTTTCTCAGAATTTTCTATTTAGGTTCGTTGGCAATGTATCGGGGTTACGGTCTGCCAAAACGTTACATAGGACTCGAACAGGCAGAGGTGACCCTAGAGTGACACTTTCCTTTGACTGTGAGAGCGTGAGAATTAAGGATAACTTTAATGGCAGTGATGACATACATAACGGGTTGCAATATTTAAAGGTCCATGATATAATTTGAATAGATAGATAGATAGATAGATAATAGATAGATAAACAGATATATAGATAGTCAGTCTGGTAGACTAATATTGAGTTTTATTCTCAGTGCGTATGCCACACACGAGACCTCAATTCAACACTGATAAATAGGTATGGGTAGAATGTTAAGGTGGCTTAATTAGGTTAGGTATTCCTTCCATTAAGGCTGGAGTGAGTTCGATATTCACTGAGGGTGACGGATTCGTAACCCCAATAAATATTGACAAGAATATAATAAGATATATATATATATATATATATATATATATATAATATATATATATATATATATTTATCTATTTATTTATGTATGAGTAGTGGCTTACCGGTGGTATGGATGATCGTTGGGAGCGCACAGTATCCAGGGGTTAAGACCGTGAAAAATAATATATAATATATATATATATATATATATATGTAGAATTAAACAAAAGACACATCTCCTGTTTAAAAATTTTATTTTTGATCTTTTCGAGTTTTCTAGCCAAATTTTTAATGTTTGGGTGGAATTCGTGGATAAGTCCACCAAAGTTCAAGTTCCGTGTACTTTCGGCACTTCGAAGTGCTATCATCAGGGATGATGTGTTCCAGTTTTTTAAACATTATATTCATGTAGAGGCTGGAAGGAGAAGAATTGATGAGAAAGGTGTTATAGGCATTTTAAAATGTGTGTACTGCATTGGAAATTAATTTTGTTTAAGGATGGTTTTTATTGTTTTATGTATAAACCTTCTAGTATTTGGAGTTTTTGTTTATTTTTTTTCTTTGTGCAGAATGTGTGTATTTTCCGTTAGAATATTTCGGTAATTAGAGTGGGGGCATGAATGTAATTCCTGCACAAAGAAAAAAATAAACAAAAACTCCAAATACTAGAAGCTTTATACATGAAACAATACAAGCCATCCTTAAACAAAATTAATTTCCAATGCAGTACACACATTTTAAAATGCCTATAACACATTTCTCACCAATTCTTCTCCTTCCAGCATCTACATTGATATAATTTTAAAAAAAAACTGGAACACATCACTCCTGATGATGGCACTTCGAAGTGCCGAAAGTACTCGGGACTTTAACTTTGGTGGACTTATCCACGAATTCAACCCAAACATTAAAAATTTGGCCAGAAAACTCGAAAAGATCAAAAATAAAATTGTTAAACAGGAGATGTGTCTTTTGTTTAATTCTACATGTATAAAATGAAGAATGCTGCCCAAATACACACACACACACACATATATATATATATATATATATATATATATATATATATATATATATATATATATATATAAAAATTCTGCCACTTAATTCAAAGAGAATTTAATGTAAGTAGGTCCTTACTTTGCGTACAAACAATTATTTCAATTTCATCGGTGACTTTAGCTTAACAAATCACGTAACAAAATCGCCGAAAACAATCGTATTAATTAAACATAGAGATCCAAATTCTGCATTGCAGGTCCGTATTCGACCCGGAATGTTTTTAATCTGCTCACAGAATCGACCTGATTCCGAAATAGTATGATATATTGGGCTACAGCCTCTAGGAGTAAAGTCGAAAAAGTGTGACACATTGACATTTGCATTTATTATTTAAGATTAGCATATTAACAAGTGGGAACCCCCCTCTTCATCTCACTTTCGGCACGCTGTGCCCCCCCACCTACACCCAGGATGTAATGGCCCTTTTGAGTCATTGAACCCTAGTATAATCCTATATTAATCCCTAAGGAAAATAAAGTGTATTAAAATGCAATCTGATGACTGTTGATACTTGCTTCATATTTTCAATCTGAGCACGTACACATCTGTTGACGTGATCATTTACTGTATTCTAGTTATATTACCTGTTCGTTTAATTTTCGGTAAATTGAAAATCATATTCAGAGTATTGCAATTTTGTTGGGGTTGTTTTTTTTTTTTCATTGCTCTATATAGAATTAATGGAAACGCAACTATATTTAGCAAAATCGCAAATTTTGAATCGTGACTATAAACAAGTTTCACTCGGGTTTCAAACACACATAAATTTGTAAGATTACTCTCTGTAATTCGTGTCAAAAATTTGAGGTCACTGAAATGTTAATTTCAAATGTATTTATCTATTACTTTTTATTTATTTAATTATTTATTCATTCATTTATTTATTAAGTCGGTTTTTGTACAAATTATTTTCGTGACTTGAATTACGCTGCTAATTCAGTTATCACTGTAGCGAACCCTGGAGTCAAATCTTGTGTGGAAGACATTCAAGGTTGTTGGTTGCAGGAATGGAATTTCACTAAGCTAAAACACAAGACTTATTCCTTTCTCGCAGTGCTACCCGATGTTGCCTGGGATTTAAAAAGTTAGAAAATACATTTCTTATCTATATTTACAAACACACACACACACACACACACACACACACACACACACACACACACACGCACGCACACACACAGACACATACATATACACACATATATATATGAGGTTAAGTAAACAAACAAATGTGTTTATTTTTTTATATGGCTTTAAGTCGACAATTTTTGGAGGATATGTGCTTAATTGAAGTCATACCTAATTTTTGAAAATTAATCAGTTAATAATTAATGAATTTAGGCGGGCATATATGTTCAAATGTAAGGCTAAACAAATCGAGAAAAGGCATTCAGGGATTGTCATTTCTCGATTTGTTTAGCCTTGCATTTGAACATATATGCCCGCCTAAATTCATTAATTATTAACTAATTAATTTTCAAAAATTAGGTATGACTTCAATTAAGCACATATCCTCCAAAACACACACACACACACACACACACACACATATATATATATATATATATATATAGTGTGGGATTGGCACCGTTTCAGCTTTTACTGGAACGGTATGCCAAAGTGTGGTATTATTGGAAGAGTGCTCAATATAATATAGAGCTATTAAATAATATAATAATAAATATATAAAGGTTATATATATTTAATGACATAGGAACAGTCACGACCATTGGCTTCATGCATGCGTAACCGCAAACATTCGTCAGGTGACGTTGGGGTTTTATGTCCAAATGCAAGGAAAATCGGAAAAAAAATCGAAATTTTCAAAAAGTTTTATAGTCATAGGATGTATTTTAGGATGTCTATAAAACTTTTTGAAAATTTCGATTTTTTTCCGATTTTCCTTGCATTTGGACATAAAACCCCAACGTCACCTGACGAATGTTTGCGGTTACGCATGCATGAAGCCAATGGTCGTGACTGTTCCTATGTCATTAAATATATAAAACCTTTATTTCTTGTCGGTCTCTGGAGCCGTCTCGAACTCTGGAACCTTCTTTTCGAACTCAGAAACCTTCTTGTCGTAATCGGGAGCCATCACGGAAATTTGAACCCAACCCTTTATTCAATCCACGGGAGTATCCTGTTTTCATTCCGCAAACCATAGCTGGTCTACAGGTGTTAAGCTGTGTTAATTATTATCAAGCCTAATCTAAAAAATTAAGAGAAATATATTGAAATGTTCAACCCTTACTGCCATTCTATCAACATCCGATTCTGTTTTGGTAGGGAACGAAACTCTGACGAGCCCGATTGAGATATTCTTGTTTTTTGCTGGCAGAAATAAATTCTATTGCTTAAAACCCTGCTCTATCCAACTGTTATTTTGTTCACTGTATTTGTAGTGGCCCCGAAAATAAACAAGCCCTTACTCTTGCAGCGCATCCCTCCCTACTTATTCTCACTCCACTTCTAACCCGTCCTTCGGGTTGGAGATCCGGTGCGCTTCGGCCACTGGATCGGTGTGTTGAATTAATAGAGTCGATCCCGTGGGGCTATCCCCCCAGGCAATACCTGTCCCCTTGATTTAAAGGGGCAGGGCTTGTTTTATTGCCCAGCGCCTGAGGTGCCCCACTTGAGGGGGAATGCCGACGGGATCGACGCAATTTTTCCACCTGCCACCCACGAGTCTCGGCTTGTGGGTGGTCCCACGTAAATAGGGCCTTTGTGTCTGACCTGGTACAAGTGGGGTACGAGGAAAATATCTCCTCCCTACTTATTCTCATTACGGGTGTGCATTTCCCTGGAATCTCACCCAGATTCTATCTGCCATCATCATCATCATCATCATCATCATGCCATGCTAGTTTAACAGGTTTGAATTCAGAGTTTTCCTTTTTTCTAGAATGGTTACCTGATCAAAGTTAAAGAGCACAGTCTGTCCTACTATTTATCCATATCTGGGGGAGAGTAGTTGGGTGCGTACCTTTCCCTTCTTCTTCTTCTGATTCTAATTCTACTGCTTCTCCTGATTCTTTAATTGAACAGAAATCATGCTGCCTGTGTCGGAATGGTTAAAAACATAATGCTGCTGGTTTAACTTCCACCAAAATTACCTACCATTCCTCTCAGCTCAAACAGATCTGGTAAAGAAATTCTTACAGCTTATCAGAGATTGAGAAAAAGGTTTAGAATGGTTACCTGATCAAAGTTAAAGAGCCCAGTCTGTCCTACTATTTATCCATAGCTGGAGGAGAGTAGTTAGGTGCGTACCTTTCCCAGGGGTATTATGCTAAATGCAAACAGCCTCGTCCGGGATTTGAACTTTAGTCGATAAGTTCATTTCCTACTACACTAACCATGAGAGCACGCGCCTCCACACGCATCTGTAAGTTTATATACACTTACGAATTCGAATGAAATCAATATAATCAAAACGACTCTTAGGGGGCTAAGGTCAGGGAATACGAGCAATTTACAAGGATATTACGTACATATAAAGCGAAATTGTTCAAATACTTTAACACTCGGTGGTTTTAATTAAAGGATCTAAGATATTATTTTACTTTGTTTTTCTTTTTTCTCCCTATTTCTTAGGATTAAAAATTAATCGAAATGGATTGATAATTTTTAGAGAAGGATTAATAATTAATAGGAAGATCAGTGTGATGTTGTTGATTGGTTTGGTTTGGTTTGGTTTACGGCATATCAACCTCAGTGGGCGATTTAATGCCGATAAAGTTTTGAAATAAATCAATTCTTAATGGATAATACAATTTTGTTATAAATACATGTTTCTATTTAACCCATAGATGGGACCCTAACAAGTACTACCACTCCGGGTCAGAGTGGACCAAGGAGCAATGGTGATGAAGGGGTGCTCCACATTCCCCAAACCTCTAAAAGTGGAACCTCACCATCAGATAGAATTTAACGTCATTCCCAGGACAAATAGACCCCCAGCCACCGCCTTCTAGCCCCCATAGGATGAAAAGGGTCGGGGCCTGCCATAAGGGCAATAGGATTGGAGCAATCATATAGGTGCTAGGGCTTGACGTAACCAGCCGATTGATGGGAGGGGGCCTCTCCGACCCACCGTCTAGCCTAAGTAAGGTTCTAAGTGGATGATGAACTGCTCATCCACCAAGACTTCGTCCTTAAGTATCCCGGGTCGCCACCCACGGCCAACAGGTGGCCCCATTTGGGGGAATCTTACCCCTCTGCAGAGGTGCAGTCGGTGTATTCTAACGCCCCAGCCGACAGGGCAGTGATGTTGTTGATTAAAAATTAATAGAATTAGATTAAAAATTAACTACGAGGAATGTCAGAAAAGTTTCAGGACTGGTGTCACAAATTTTTATTTTTTTATTTCAGATCCAAACTCCAACCTACAAGTTACAAAACAATTATCAAGACAACTTACAAAAAATAGAGGAGAGACAAATACGGTATAGCCAGAAAAGCAGTAAGATCAGTCCGAATATTAATCAGCTTAGGGCCGGATTAGCTCAGTGGGTAGAGCGTCGGATTAGGATCCACAAGGTTCCGGGTTCGATACCGGCCCTCGCCAACTCAGCGAATGAGTAACACAGGGATCTGTGCGGTAAAGTAAGGAGCAGATGGTAGGTGTGGTGCTCCACCTCAGACGCAAAAAACAATCTCCTTGGTCTAGCGCTAGTGAAAAGGGGATAGACTCCCTCGCTGTATGGCTGATACCAACTTTAAGCCACCCCGATGACTTTACTTATTTATTAATCAACTGTTAAAGTCCTTAATCGTAGACTATTTAAGGCTATGGGCCAGTTCATCTGGTAGAGTGCTGAAGGGGTGCTAGCTACTCTACAATTATTATTATTATTACATACAAGATAGAATTTTGGACGATTTGGACGGTCTTATTTTTAACCAGAAGGTGTTGCAAGATGATAACGGTCGGTAGATTAAGGAACAATAGTATTAATATATAGATAGAAAAAAGCTTTACTCAGAAAATGGATCTAAATTTTTAGAAATGGATTAATGACAGAAATAAATGTTATATATGGATGTAATGAAAACGCTCGCTTCAAAAGGAGTGAATTACCGCACATATCTACATTAATATTCTATCAAGCTTCATCATCCATGGCTACTAATAGCAGGTATATTTCATTTTTTCAGCACTTTCTTTCATTTATGTTAGTTTAATATATAAGAAATTGTATTATCTTATATTTAGATTGTTATGTATTAGAAATACATTAACGAGAAGATTGCGAGTGGTTGTAATAATAGTTTATTATTACAATGAATACAAATAACAAAAATGGCTCTCGGCCGGCAAGGTAAAAAGTCTCTGAGCGTAAAAGAGGATTGGTAAAGATTACTTATCTTCTGAAGAGTTGTAGCACGTGGGTTTACATCCGAGAATACGAAAACAAGCTTCGTGGGTGGAGATCACCTCACATCACACTGACCTAATCTTCGTGTTGTACTTTTATACGTACTCATTTGCATACGTGCGGGATTATCTGGTTACTTCCCTTTACAACATAGATATATATAGAGAGAGGGTCGTCGGGGTAGCCTAAAGTCGGTGTCAGCCATACAACGAGAGATTCTATCTCCTTTTCACTGGCTCTAAACCAAGGAGATTTTTTTGCATCTGAGGTGGAGAGGGCCGATATTGAACCAATAATCTTGTTTTTCCAAGGCGGGCACTCTACCAACTGAGCTAAACCACCCATCAGAGTCAGAATTATCCCTCAGAAGCATTCGGGGGAAATCTAGGTAGATAGTGTCTGACTCATATAGGTCCTTATAATTATTCTCTACTTAGCGTGCCCTAAATTATGCTGATGTAAGCAAATACCTCTCTTATGATCATGCAGCTGGAATTAAAGTTAATTAACAGTAATTAAAGAGTAAATTAAATTACCCAAATGTATCCGATTGATCAGTGACAATCGAACTCACAAACAATGGACTGTTAGTTAATCTTGCTAAACATTACACATTAGTCATTTATTAAGCTTAAAATAGTATAGAACAAGGTCAGAAGTATGGTGTGCTCGGTGAGAATCGAACTCCTAGATAATAGCTTGCTTGTCTATTATTTTCTAAACGTTACAAAAAAATGAGGTTTCTATTTTTTTTCTGTTGATCAAACTCTTCTATAAAACCCTAGTTACAATTTCAGGCTTATATGTTTGTTTGTTTTTTTTCTGATCTCGGGAGATTTCCTTTTTTAATTTTTTTTTCTTTTTTTTTTTTTTTTTTTAATTTACTATTGCTGACAATGCAAGCGAATATTACCGAGAATGGAAGTCGTAAAACATTCTATTTTGCCGAGATCCGTGAATGAAAACGCAAAATCTCTACGACCCAAATTAATGAAGCGCGTTCATAGAATTCAAAAAAAAAAAAAAAAAAAAAAATAAGAAAAAGAACAAAAGGAAAATCTAAAAAAAAAAATTAAAAAAAGCCATTTCTACACGAAAACAATTCCGTTGACTTTATTTCTCTCGGCTCCTGCTGATTGGTGAATAATTCGAGTTTTATTGTAGAGCATCTACGCGTCTCTCCCAAAAAATCACAAACGTTACCAAGACAAGCATAAAAGTGAATGTTGAATTGGATTTTTCAAAAAATTATTTTTTCCTTTCTCTCAATTTTGGTTACCTGAAATTGGAAGCACTCGTCCGTACGAATAATGAAGATAGAGTCAGGTTATTATAATATTATAAGAAATTTAGGAGAATAGTTTATAATTCACTGGAAACACAAAAGAAATGCACACACACACACGTACACACACACACACACACACATATATATATATATGTGTGTGTGTGTGTGTGTGTGTGTGTGTGTATGTGCAAGTGTAATATTCATAAACGAATTTTGTATCACACATACATACCTAGAATCACAGACATAAATGTACAGTTTATTTTCATTCTTTTTTGTTATTTCACGTGGAATTCTCAATATTTAAAAAGCTATAATAATAAATAATGAATAATAATAAGGACCCGTGTAAATTCCACGGAAAGAAAAAAATAAGAGGAGTTATTTAAGCAAGAAAGGATGATTTGCAATTTTATTGCATATAAATCCTATTATTACATTTTCAATAAATAATACAAAAATATACAATTCCAATCTATATAATACTGAATATACATATGATCTGTCCGTATTAGATGCTACCGAAAAAACAAAATCAATATATACTTGCATATTCTAGTTCATGGATAACAGTATTGCTAGTAATGAGGAATCTTTGGAGCTCTTTTTCTTTTTTTCTTTTTCAGCCTTCGATGGCACGTTGCTGTAGTTTATCAGAATTCCAGAACCTATCAGATTTTCAGGTTCCTGGGCACAGTTTCCATCAACAATAGACTCAATGCAGAGCTTGATCTCCGAATTTCAAATGCTTCTAAAGTATTTGATCGGCTTTAGAAGCGAGTCTGGTTCAAGAGAAACATCTTCAAAACTAAATGTGCAGTATACCGCACCATAGTTCTCTCAACCCCCCTGTACGGTGCAGAAGCCTGGACGAAATACAAAGCAGATGCCCATAGACTACATGTATACTACATGCGTCACTTGTGCAGCATATTAAATGTCAGGTGGTGGCAACATGTTTCAAACAGGACCACCATGAAGAGAACTGGACTCCCTAGCATGCATGAAATACTTGTCCAACCTAACAGACTTGGGGATGACAGACTACCAAAGAAGATTCTGTACTCTCAACTGAGAGATTGATCACGTAGAATCGGTAGACTAAGGCTCAGGTACAAAGACAACATCAAAAGAAACCTGAAGGACTTGAATATCCCCATAGGCAGTTGGTAAGACGCAACCAGAGACCGATTAAATTGGAGGAAAATGATTCACGTGGTATCATCATTGGATACGATGGACAGCAAGTAGTAGTAATAAAATCAGATCTTCAGCAAGCCAATATACAATAATGTATGTCCACTATGCTACTTAGTGAGAATAGATCAAGTTAGCATTGGGCAATTCCATCGGAGTTGAACATTGATGTGAAGAGTTGAATTTAAGAACTGTTCCTTCAATTGCTATAATTATGATTACTTTATTGTCGAAAAAATCATTCAATCATGAGGGTGTGAGAAAAAAAAAGAAGAGACAAGGGCATAGAGTCCGTGGTTAAATATCCTCGCTCTTACGAAACAATGCCGGTTTCGCGACCCTCTGGTACGGTCCAGGGGTCTATTACAATCCTTTTAAGGGCAACAATAATGTCTTTCAGTATATCAAGCTGTGATAGTTATACAATATCAAACGATCCTAGAAGATTGGTCAGGTAACAATGTGATCAGTACAACATGAAACGATCAAGTAACCTCCCTCTGCCATATGAAGTCTATTTATACGAAAGGCGGACCTGTGAATATCTCCTCCAGGTAAAAAGGTATAAATTCTCGTTAGGCGGAGATCCGCCTTCGATATTTCATATGAGACGCTGCCACTTCAACCGATGCCATCAATGTGAGTAGAGGGCTCATGTCAAACATTTTTCCACATTATAAAAATGTTTGAATGATTTAAAAATTTCCAATGATTTAGATAATAAATAGATATAGTTTGCGATATTGTTTTTTTTTAATCTAAAAAATGTATAATGATATTCAAAAGATGAGCCTTAATTAGAAACTTAATAACAAAAATATATAAAAATATTCACTTTGTTTGAATTCAAAGTAAGTACATTATTTAGCAAGTATTTTAAAAATCTTTTTGTGAGTAGAGAAATTCGAGTTGCCCAAATTTACATAATGTTTTAAGGCGATATAAAACTTTAGTCCACATTATTAAAGAAATGTTAAATCTCATGTACATAATCCCTCCCTAAAGTAACTTGTTCAATATATAAACTTATTTGCTGTATTCATGAGATATTAGGGTGATTCATAAGGTTTAGGACAGGTATAATTACCAACACAGCAACATGTATCATACATCAAAATGAAGCTGGTACTCTCTAGAGCACATCCCTACTTCTCCACATAGTCACTGTTTCTCTCAATGGCAATGTTCAACCTTCAAATGAGAGCATGTATCCCTGCCTCGTGAAATTCTGTTGGCTGTTCTTTGGACAACTTTACCGCATTCTCCATACTCACCAGATTTAGCGCCTTCAGACTATCATCTCTCAATGAAAGAGGGTTTGAGAAGCAAACATTATTCCAGTGACGAGGAAGTGAAATCTGTAGTGAAGAGGTGGCTGAAAGAACAGTCAACAACATTTTACGGGGCAGGGATACATGGTTTCCTTTGAAGGTGGAACATTGCTAATGAGAGAAACGGTGACAATGTGGAGGAGTGGGGATGTGGTCCACAGAGGACCAGCTTCATTTTGATGTATGATACTGAATTTGGAATTCGACAGTAACACGTCTTAAACACAAAATCTGACTGCCCTCTTTTCAAAATATGTCGCTTTTTAAGAAGGTGACACACCTATGCAAATTACTGAGGATCATAAAACTGCCCACCCTGCACATGCGCAGCAAAGGAACGACAGATGCCGGCTGCGACGGTACAGACTAAGCAGCTAGGACGCTTGAAGTCAGGTAAGTTTGGATCCGCTTCACTACAGACACATGTTCCTGTGTTGGTAATTACACCTGTTCTAAACAAAATGGCATTAATTTTTTATTCACCCTCGTTTTATACCCTTATAATCCTATCTACTTTGATCTTTATAGAATTCGGAAAACGAAAAAAACAAATTCCCTAGAATATTGCAAAAGTGCACCGATCCCATTTCTTTTTAATTTTTTTTACAAAGATAAAAAGTTGTGAGAAGATGGAATTATGAAGTTTCCAGAACAATGGCGGGAGATAATGAAACAAAATGGGAAATATATTAGTCAAAATTAATACTGAAAATATTAATATAAGAAAGAAAAATAAACAACCTGGAAGAAAAAAGAATGAGATAGAACTTTTGGTGAAATAGTAAATTTCCAATTAGGAGGGGGGACATCAAACCCCCCACCCAGAGGCAAGTAGGTAAAACTTGACTTACCTTACTTGTTGAGAATTTGCAACAATGCCTTGTTGCCACCTTGATAATCAGGTTCGATGAGAAATAACCTCTTAGGTCTTGTAAAGTTAGTGACAGGAAATCAAACGGTAAATAAAGGAATACTTTTTCCGTTGCCAGCCGGCTAGACCTTCTACGAATAGCCCACCTTAAAAATATCAGATAACGAGCTATTTATAACCCAGACAACCAATTAAAACGAGAATTAAATGTTAATATCAATAACAACAAATATAAAACATTGTTAATGTAGTGAGAGAGGAGACCTACCTCGTGCAACACGGTTGACAGAGAGAGTGGCGGACGTGAAGACTTGCCGTATTCTCGAAAGAAGCGGGCTAGGCTTTGCCTGGCGTGCAGCACTGACCTAGAGTCGAACCCGCGTCCTTCAGAATGTGAGCGCTGTGGACGATCAGTGAAATAGGAAAAGCAGAGTGGCCCGGATGTAGGTGGTCGCGCCGTAAGGATTGACGCGTACTTGCAGTGCTGATGAGTGTCGCACATGCTGCACGGACAATTCTGAGTGAGGAGCCCAGATGTGGTGAGATTGAGGTATATTTAAAGGACTTACCCTCGCAGATGAGGGAGAGAACAACTGCAGAGTATTTTGTTGTCGAGACGAGCGGGACAAAAAATAATTTTGGATATTGGATTTTGGAGCGTGATACAGTTGGGAGTGTTTAGACTGTCGATTGGAACCTTGCGACTGTTGATTGGAACTCCCCACACACACACACACTGATTAGAGTTAATGCTTTCTTCAAGCCTTTTTTTCCCTCCGAAGATTGCAATTAAGTAAATGTTTTCATAGCATTTTTCACGACAAAGTAAAAGAAAGTGTAGTGAAGTGAGACCAAAGGGTCCGAATCTACCCGATGCTAAACGCCTACTGATGCTTGATTTGTTCCGTTACGGTCGCCATTTGCATTTCCATTGACGCGCATGCGCAGAACAAACCCTTTTAAGACCATTAGTCATTTTCATACGTGAGGAATTAACTCAAGTCACTTGAACGGAGGGCAGTGAGGATTTGTAAGCGAGACTACTTGAACGGCGGATTTGTCCGTAAAATTAACTGACCGGAATCAGAAAGAAAGAAAAATAAACAAACCGACAGAAAAGAATTAGATAAAAGTAAGAGAAAGAAAGAAAGAAAAGAACAATAGAAAGAAAAATAAACAACCTGGAATAAAGAATGAGATGGAAGTACGAGAAAGAATGAAAGAAATTGTGAGAAAAAGTATGAAATGGACAAAAACAAAAGAAAGAAAGAAAAATAAACTACTTTGGGTTAGTTGGAGGTGCGTGGTCAGAGTCGTAGGAAATGGATTCGTCGACCTGAGTTCAAATCTTGGACAAAGCTGCAGTTCACATAGCGCTAATACAGACGAGTATGAATCCAACTATTCTCCCCCATCTATGGGTAAATAGTAGGGCAGACTGTGCTCTTTAACCTAGGAGAAGGAAAACTCTGAATTCAAACTTGTTAAACTCTGCTTGAGGTGGTTAGTACTAGAATAGGCGCAGTCCTAATTAGTGATCTAATTCACTAATCTAGAAAGATAAGATGAAAGTAAAAAAAAAAAATTTAATAAAAAAAGAAGAAAAAAAGAAAGAAAGAAAGGAGAGTCTATATACGTGCGGTACAAGGATATGTGGGTCATGTGAGTTAATTTGTTGGGTTTTTTTTCACCTCCCCACACCATTCTACACTTCCGCTTTGAGCATGCATTAGTTTTTAGAGGGGAAATATTTTTTTCTTTAAAACCTGCCACATATGTTTTCAAAATCTGTTGTTTTATACAGACGAAGATGAATCGATATGTCCGCAACCAATCATGGATCTATCGCCTGAAACTTGATCTAAAATTTTCAGTCTATAACGTTCGATTTATTGATTAATATTTACCATTAAATCAAAATAAATATGAAATAACAACACATTTCTCAATGAAACTGTGGAATTAGTGCTGTTATACGCCTCCCTTTCGCATGTTTAGTTCTAGTAACTCTAGCGACGTGGAAGGGATAGTTATAAAGATGTTATATAAATATAAGAGAATTGACGATCTTGAAAAGTGGAACTGGTTTTAAAGTCTCATAATGATGGTTTGTCGGGAGCTTCTCATTATATAATGATTTGCAAGCTGAGGTAGCAGATAGTACGTTCTATATTCACTGGATCCCTCATTTTATATGCTTTGTCCTAAAATAAATGAAATTAGTAAATATTCAGCAGCTGACACTTTATGCTTCTGGGCCATACTTGAAGGAATAAGTCATTGCACTGAAAATTATTACAGTCGTTTTTGTCCAGTAAAGACTGATAAACAATTAAACTATTTTTCTAATTTTGGAATTTTTCATGTATCTTCAGCAATTTGAAGCACATTTTTGAATAATGTCTTAAAATATTATTTGCGTTATTCGGACTATTGTCCCCATCTTTATTGTTATGTGTACAACGTTTCGGCCGATATGCTCTCCGGCCTTCTTCATGTATTTTTTTGTCGGACTCGAGAACCTTCTTTTCAAAAACTCGGGAACTTTTTCTTGTCGTAGTCGGGAACTTTCTTGTCGTAATCGGGAGCCTTCACCGAACTTCGGACCTAACCCTTTATTCAGTCCACGGCGGTATCCTGTTCTCATTCCGCTAACCATAGCTGGGGTAGGAGTTGTGTTAATTATTTTTCTATGTTACTGCCTCTACTCAGGATTGAACCCGGAATCCTCAGATAACTGTCACTTAGACAATTCAGATAAATAATGTCTTAAAATAACAACAATTTCAATCTTCTTTTGAATGGTCTAAAAATTTAAGATAATATTAATCTTTTGCGAGTCTCTCTAGCAAACGAAATGTAATTCCTTTCGCCGTCAGCACAGTCTCTACCAACTGAGCACGTTACTCTCACTTCCTGACACCCCAGATAGCAGTCGTCCGATTTCACTTGCCGTCCAAACACTTGCTTTCTTCCTCACTCATTATGTCAGCGACAGTCCGATATATATCATCCGGCTTTCTGCCAACAGCATTTCAGCTACGAGGAGGTGGCGAGTTCGAATATCCGTAGCCACTCGCCATACTCCTCCCCTTCGCACAGGCCAAACATATCCTGACGCGCTTTGTTTGTGGGGGCTGGGAATCTGCTGTCCGCCTTTCAATTTCGTCACAATTTGAACATAGTCTATCTGATGGTTTGGTTTGGTTCATTTCTTAAGCGACATATTAACATCTTTATGCGTTAATACCGAATGTGATTCGTATGTTTGTATTTTGAATTTCGTTTTGGAAAGCAACGTACCTTCGAAAATGATTTAAGTCGAAACGATGAAAATAAAAGCATAACTGTATCTTTAATATTTCAATATTTTTGAAAAGCGACGTAAATAGAATCATGAATGTATTTTTAGAAAAAAAAGAAGCATGATAAGATTGTATGTTTGAGAAAGAGAAAACGAAGTCATCAACATGAGTAAATCAATTTCTATTTGACTCGTGAGATAAACACAACTTTGCCATATGCTCCATTTATTTAAATTTTTACACACACGAAATATTTTTTAAAATCTTTTTTCTCTTACATATTTAAGCTGCCTATCTTTCGTTATTTCTTTTTCTAGATTTCTCGTATTTTCCCTATATATATATATATATATATATATATATATATATATTATAGAGAGAGAGAGAGAGAGAGAGAGAGAGAGAGAGGAGAGAGAGACTGGGGAAGGAGGCTAGAATTTTTTTTAAATGTTGATCTTTTTTTAGTTTCTAGTCGAAATAGAAATATAACGGGATGACGGTTTGTTAATGTTTTCTTTCTTTGAAAGTTAAATATTGCTCTGTATATAATATAATTTATTGATTATTATACATTGGGCTCTCTTTAGGTATTTATAAAAACCCTTGTATGAGTATATGGTTGCACCTACAAGAGTGTAATGTATGGTTGTACAGTGAGATTTTGAAGATCCCAAATAGAATCATCCCTTACAACCAGTCATTTGGATTACCTTACATTTAGCGAGGTATGGAATCAACAAAAGATACCATATATAGTTTTATTTGGAGTGGCATCCCATGAACAGTAGGGCTGGTT
The DNA here is from genome assembly GCA_023376005.1 of Doryteuthis pealeii. Taxonomy (NCBI): domain Eukaryota; kingdom Metazoa; phylum Mollusca; class Cephalopoda; order Myopsida; family Loliginidae; genus Doryteuthis; species Doryteuthis pealeii. The sequence continues at coordinate 102,875,955 of CM042144.1, read as the reverse complement.
GATTTTTCACTTTTTGGGGAATTCAATATAACTTTCGTGGCGAAAGCGGGGTTTTGGTTTTTATAAGAACTGACATAAAAAATTAGATTCCTAACTTTAAAACTCATTTGAGCTTTTAATTTTAAAGATCGTCAGCAAAATCGTACACAAATATTTCATTTTCTCAGTATCTCGCTGACAAACTGACTCCAAAATTTTATAATTCTAACAACACTGGTTTACAAAAAATATTTTTTGTCTGAGGCAAGAATGTGAATAGGTGTTTTTTACTAATTTTGGTGTGCTGATTTCAAATTTATAAACAGTTTTGCTCTATCACCTCTAGTTTTCTGTCTTTAAATAGTCTCATTTTAGTATATACAGAGTATATACGTGCTTATTTCAACAGTTACAGCAGCTTATTACAGATAAAACAGGATAGATAAAGAACATTGACGGAATAAATATACTTAGATGACACAATGTACACAATTCATAATACCACAGACAGATGATCTGCTGTATTTTGCCTCCGGGATGTCACCGTAAGAACATCCAACAGAAGTCTCCCATCATATAATATGCGTCGTTGGAAACAATAAAATATTCGTCGTTGGAAATTGTAATACAAATATATATCCAAAATATTGTGTAACACAATTGTCGAGAGACACCTTCCTCCTGTGCTGACTGCCAGTGCACTACTGGCTGTTGATTAAGATGTGTTGGCTACGCTTAACTGCCAAAATCCGTCTTGATATATAGCTATATATATATATATGTAATGCTATCACTTACATTTATTGCATAATAACTAAAAAAGAAGACATAAGTCACACAATATTAGAAATTAACCCTGAATGCATATACGCCTTTATGTACCGTATGTGTACAAAATGTACAGTATGCATATCTAAAAAAATGGAGGTGATGAATAAAAACGGATTTCAAATCTGAATTCAGCACCCCAAAATTAGGTTAAAATAGCTATTTTTGTGCTTGGATCAATTTCTTTGTAAACCGGTGTAATTAGTTTTATTTGAATTATTCGGACTATTGTACTCATCTTTTTTAAATTTCTAAGATTTCTAAAATCAGGAATTGACATTGCATGCAAGTTAGTTTCTTATTCGTCAACTTTACTCTCGTAAATGTGTCTCGTCCTTCAATTGACGACAGTGGCGGGTGGGGAGTGCGGGTAAGTCGTTATCCATTTTCTTCCTGCATGCTTCCGGGGGTCGGTAACGAAAAAAATCAGTTATATAAATTTTGTTTTTATCTCTACTGAAACACTGACTGCTGATAATGAAGGCAACTCTCTCTCTCTCTCTCTCTCTCTCTCTCTCTTCGGTATAGGAAAACCAAAACGAACGAGGGAGGGGGGCAGAATAAAATAAGTGATTTTCTCTTGATCAGCACTTAACTTGAGTGAAGCTTGTTGGAAACTGATTTTTTGTCGTTCGTTTGCTGATTTTGCTGATTTTGCTTTATCTAGTTTGAAACATGTTTTCAACCGGATTTTATGTCACGTTTTAATCACTGTTATCTTTAAATATTTTGCTTTTAAGATTAAACATTCTCAGTCACTATGATTATCTTCATCTTCCTAATTCTTTTTGCTTGTTATTGATAATTTCCCTTCATTTTCCAAACTTATTTGCTTTTCATTCCTTCATCAAACTCTATTTGTTTTTCATTAATAATTTTAACTAGTATTACACTTTATCTTCTTAATTCTATTTGCTTTACATTAATAATTTTACTGAGTATTCTCCTTCATCTTTCTAATTCTACTTGCTTTTTATTAATAATTTTCACTAGTATTAACCTTCATCTTCCTAATTCTACTGGCTTTTTGTAAATAATTTTCACCAGTATACCCTTAATCTTCTTAACATTACTTGCTTTTTATCAATAATTTTCACTAGTATTAATTGATTTTGGCCCTTACTTAGGCTAGACGGCCAGTTGGAGAGGCACCCCCCGATCAATCGGCTGGTCATGTCAAGCCCTAGCACCCCAACTTTATTGTCCTTATGGCAAGCCTTAACCCTTTTTATCATATGGGTGCTAGAAGGCTGTGACTGAGGGTCTTCATGTACTGGGAATGACATGAAACTCTATCTGGTGGTGAGGTTCCAGTTCTGGATTTTTGGAAATGAGGAGCACCCTCTCATTACCATTGTTTACTGGTCCACTCTGACCCGGAGTGGTAGTACCTGTTAGGGTCCAATCTATGGGTTAAATAGGAAAATGCGTTTATAAAAAAATTGTGTATTCATTAAGAATGAATTTATTTCAAAACTTTATCGGCATTGAATGACCCACTTAGATATGCCGTAAAATAAAACAACCCAAACCAAACTAAACCAATGAGAGACCCACTATTACCAATTTTGAAGAGTGCAATCCAGTAATAAAGAAAGCTGGAGTCACCGTGGTGTAGTGGCTAACGTTTGGACTGCAGGCGAGTTTGAATTCCAGTTGCTCTATTACTTTTAATCTCGGACTATACCTTTTGGAATTGCGACTTCAATTTATTCCTCTCATAACTACCAAGGTTCCATTCTTAAGCATCATGGGTCGCCACCCACGGCCCACAGATGGTCCCATTGGAGGGTTTAAGATTATTTTCTGTGCATTTCTTTTTAACATTTCTTTCCATGCATTGCTTTCAAGCATTTCAATCCGTGGTTTTGTTTAGATTATTTTCTGTGCATTTCTTTTTAACATTTTTTTCAGGCATTTCTGTTGCGCCATTCTTACTCTGCATTTCTTTTCAACATTTCTATCTCTGATTTCTTTTCGACATTTCTTTCCGTGTATTTCGTTTCGTGCATTTCTTTTAAACATTTCTTTATATGCATTTCATTTTTCTTTAGCACAAATCTGCTATTTACAATTTATGTTCTATTGTTTCTGCCTATCCAAACAGGCTGGGCAGATTTGAAGGGAGAAAATGTCAGATGGAATCTGCGGCAAATGTATATTCAGGTGTTGCACGTTTACGATGAGGAACTTTGGCGACAAACATATTGTTGGCACTGGTTGAACAATACAAATTTCGACGCAAAAGTTTCGGTCTCTTAATTAGAAACCATCGGGAGAAACGTGTTCAGAGTTACGAATAAACAGCATCGAGTTCTTGTATATATATATATATATATATATATATATATATATATATATATATATATATATATATCATCATCATGTCCGCAGTTCACGATATCCATGAAACTCTCGCAACCTTCATCATTATCGACTCTGGGAGTTCGCCAGCAGCAATCCTTAATAGTTGGTCAATGTAGGTCTGACTGGGCGGCCACATTAGCGTGTCCATGTGCTGGCTTCACAATAGTACGTCGCTTACGATTCGTCTTGTTTTTCCAGCAATGTCCTGCATGCCTAGCCCGTCTTACTCGTATGGTTTGTGAGATGGGGGTAGGTGGCCATCAGTTGCTTTTTTGTGGGGTGCTGCGTCCACGACTTATTCAGGACCGCTCGCAGCATTCTGGTGCAGCTCCCATCTAGCTTTTTCTCAAGGCGTTTTTAGGGTCCAGGTGGTAATACAGCAGAACCGACACATATATATATATATATATATATATATATATATATATGGGGAGGGAATGTAAGCAAACGATTATACCTACACACACACACACACACATGCATATTTACGGTATCGAGTTTTCTTCTTTCAATAGAGACAAATCGGGTGTGTCTGACGGTTTTTTGTTTTGTTTTTTCATGAGTTATAATTTGATTTTCTAATTATTTGACTCACACACACACATATATGTGTTTTATCTCGCAATTTCAGTTTGATCATCTCTATCTATCTATTTACTTATCTGTACCTTGCTAGATAGCAATATATATATGTAACACAATGTAAGTATACATATATATATATATGTAACCCAATGTAAGTATACATAAATATATATATATATATATATATATATATATATATATATATATATATATATATACACAATGTAAGTATATATATATAACATAAGGTAAGTATTATATATATATATATACATATATATATATGTATATATATATACGCTACACAATGTAAATATGTATATATATGTATATAACACAATGTACGCATATATTATATATATGACAAAATGTAAGTATATATATATATATATATATATATATATATATATATATACTACACAATGTAAGTATATATATAACAAACATGTAAGTATATATATATGTATATATACATATATATAAACTTACATGTTTGTGATATGGCTATTTTCAGCCGACAATATTTGGGAGAATATGTGCTTAATTGAAGTCGAACCTAATTTTTTGAAAGTTAATTCATTAATAATTAATTAGGCGGGATTACCAGAGATTGATTTTTCTCGATTTGTTTAGCCTTACATTTAAATGGGTAATTCCGCCTAATTAATTATTAATGAATTAACTTTCAAAAAATTAGGTTTCGACTTCAATTAAGCACATATTCTCCCATACATATATATGTATACAACACAATGTTTGCATATATAGATATCTTATTATAATGGAGATTGTGTGTTTTTCTGTCTGTAACCGAAACTATATTCCTACTCAAGTCACAATTCTCTTAGTTATTGACATCACATTCTCCATGATTTTATTTTTATCTAAACTCAATTATTAATAATTGTCTTAATATTAATACTGTTAACTATGTCTACATACTGACAACATGCAATTATATTTATATATACAACAAAATAGCGGTTTACAATGTGAACGGGAAAGCTAATTTGCATATTAATATTAAAAAATCGAATTTAATAAATATGTGCTTAGTATTATTGATTTGTAATTGTTTGGTTTTATTTTAATGAATATAAGCAAAAATCTCTTCAATAAATCTTAAATGAGATCCATTAACAAGAAAAAATAACAGTCATTTTATTCTTTATTTCCTCTTATAACTAAATACTTAAAT
>CM042144.1:102853498-102868498 GCA_023376005.1 Doryteuthis pealeii | reverse complement strand
GGCCGGTCCGCGAAAATATTGTCTTAGATGAAACCGGTCTGTGGCGCAAAAAAAGGTTGAGGATCGCTGTTCTAAGTGGCATTCATCTGTAGGTTACAGTTTTAACCCTGGCATTAGATAACATACAATACTTAATATAGCTCAACATTTGTAACCGGTCATGGTTAACGGAATAAGAACAATCTATCCGAAGAGATTAAATAAAGGGCTCGGTTCGAAGTTCCGTGAAGGCTCCCGATTACATGAAGGATCCCAAGTTTGACCAGAAGGTTCCTGAGTCCGACAAGAAACATCTGAACAATGCCGCGTGCACATCGCTCAAAACTTTGTGTATAAAGCAAAAAAGTTGAGGCCAACAGTCTTAAAATCTAAATAATATAAATTATCAACACTCATCTCAGAAATTCAAACAAATAATAGCTTTATACCTTTATATTTACCGTGGTTTAATGGTTAACAAGCTAGTCTCACAGATCCTTTAAAATTTAATAGCGAGTTTGATTCTTACAGGATGTTCCATACTTGCGACCTTGTGTCACATCCTACCCGTGCCAAGTAGTTTCTCAATTGTCTCGTACTCCATCTCCCCAGTAACTACTAAAATAAATTCTAAAACAGAATCGACAAGAAAGGGCTCAATGATTAAAAAGGTTGTTGTGGTTAGAGATTTGCTTTCCCCGTGAATCGATCATGCTAATATTTGTTTGCTTCAACCAGAAAAAATCCATATCAACGGCTTGGAACCAATGATAATCAGCGTCTCCTATCTGACCATTTATATCATGTGTAGAGCATACCTGTAATCAGCTCTGTAATCTGGCTTGTTTCTATTTAACTAGGGGTGGGATCAACGTTTAGGTACCGGATACGTAAACCGAAAAGGAGGGGGTCCCCATAATAAAAAAAAACATTGTATGATATTGTATAAAGTACCTGGTGCTTCTAAAAGAAGGTAACCAAGCGACTACTCGGTACTATTAGTATTTTTGTAATTTAACCATTGTATTCTTTTAGACAATAAGAATATAAATAAAATTATTCTGATCCTTATAATGATAACTCCATTTCAATTTTACTGTAAGCAAGCTGATATCAAATTGAATTGATTCGGCATTACTAACCCGAAAAGGGTTGATATGCCATAAAGCAACCAACCGACTAACCATTGTATTAGATTTAGATTTCCCCACAGTTGAATGAGCTGTCTAGGTAACGTTTACTATATCCCAATTTTTCCTTAAGAGACTCAGCCTCTTCAGCATACATGTCTGGTACCTAAACTTTTCCCTCCACCCTAATGTAAGATGAATTCAAAAGTGAAACTGAACTCTCCGTTAACAACGTGCTACGGTTGTATCCAGTGATATGTTGTTGAAATGAAAACTGGTGGAAGGGGAAAAAAGCTGGAGGCTCCGGTGATCGTGGGAAAGAGAGAAAAAAAAAAGATTCTTTACCGCGTGTCGAATAAACAATGCAGGAAATGAAGGGTTAAAATCAGACGGACTATGAACAGACAGAATATAAAGGGTATCCCTTTTTCTCCGTTATTTATATCCATGGTGGGTCCGCTTGGTTGCGAGGCAGGGAGCCCTCAACCGTATCGTTTTTTGTTTTTGTTTTTTGCTGCAGGTTAAGGAAACGTGAATTGGTTGAGAAACCTTTTGAATGGGATGGGTGTAAGTTTGGATTGGGAAAAAAAGATGTTTAGAAACTTTTCTTTCCAAAATTCTTTTCAATCTTTAATGTTTACGTATGACAGCAAATTTCCGCTCATCAGGATCATCTTCAGTATCATCAAGGTGTGCCGACAACACAGATTCCCCCTCTCTCTCTCTCTCTCTCTCTCTCTCTCTCTCTCTCTCTCTCTCGTCACTATGGGTCATCGCTCTTGGCAAACCCTCTAGACAGCACCCGGTGTCCGCACAGAACTGATTTTTTTTTTGGTCGGCCCACACTGTGAAGGATTTAGAAGTGAGAATAAAAACGACTTACCTCACGTGGCGAAGCGGGTGTGAAGACGAAAAGATAACCGCTTCCTAAATCCCAAACTATAAGAAACTGATCTTGAGTTCCAAGTAAATCCGACGAGATGAACTTGTAAACTTGTAAAGTACGCCAATTTTGGCGCTCCCTGCTTGAGTACGGACTGATTGTGGAGTGTGGAGAGTAAAAAGAACATCACAAAGGATTTGCAGATTTCTAAGAACAAGGAATCACTACTTAGATAGAGAATCAATCTGATTCGGAAAGCAACTTTAAATTCAGATCCCATCGAAGAACGTCGCTTATGGGTTCGTCCTTACTTCCCCAGTAGTGTCCAGAATTTCCTGCTCTTCTTACTTCGATGATTTGTGAGATAGGCGTTAAGTGGCTGTTCTTAACAAAACAGCTGGAAAGCTGTGGAACGTGAAGATGAAGATGATACTAATTGTAGTTGGTGTACATGGAATGGACTCAAGAAGCTTCGAAAGGAAACTGGAGGAATTGGAAATCAGAGGAAGAATCGAAACCATCCAGACAATATCATTGTTAAGATTGGCTAGAATACTAAGAATATTACTTGAAAGTTGAGAAGACTTGCTCTCACTCAGCCTCCGGGTAAAACTGATGGGAAAGCTCACGAGGTGTGAAATAAATAAATAATAATAATAATAATAATAATAATAATAATGACCATACAACAAAATGCTATATGCATAAACCAGAATCTGTTCTTGAGAACAAAACGCATAAAATTCTCTGGGACTTTGAAATAAAAACGGATCACCTTATCCCAGCATGAAGACCAGACCTAGTGTTAATAAACAAAAAAGAAAGAGCTTGTCAACTGGTGGATTTTGCATTTCCAGCAGATTACAGGGTGAAGCTAAAGGAAAATGAAAAAATGGACAAATATCTGGACCTTGCCAGAGAACTGAAAAGGTTATGGAATATGAAAGTGAAAGTGATACCAATTGTAGTTGGTGCACTTGGAACAGTCCCAAAAGGGTTGGAAAAGGGTTTGGAAAGTTTAGAAATCAGAGGAAGGATTGAAACCATTCAAAACACTGCACTGCCGCAATCAGCCAGAATACTCAGAAGAGTCCTGGAGACCTGAGGAGACTTGTGGTCACTCAGACTCCAGTGAAAGACCATCAGCTAATGCTGATGTGAAAACTCAAATAATAATAATATAATAATAATAATAATAACGGAAAAATATTGCAATGGCTTGGATTGATTACAGAAAAGCCTATGACATGGTCCCACATACCTGGATTCTAGAATGCCTACAAATGTACAAAATGTCCAACAACATTATAAACTTCATTAAAAAAGCCATGGAAAACTGGCGAGTTCAATTAAAAGCTGGAAAACAATACCTGGCAGAAGTAAAAATCCGAAGAGGTATCTTCCAAGGAGACTCATTATCACCACTACTCTTTATTATTGCAATGATGCCACTAAACCATATACTGAAAAAATGTACCGGGGGATACAAATTTAGTAATTCACAAGAAAAGATAAACCACCTTATGTACATGGATGACATTAAAATTTTTGCAAAAAATGAAAAAGAATTGGAGAGCCTAGTACAAACTACTAGAATATATAGCCAGGATATAGGGATGGAATTTGGAATCGAAAAATGTGCTATGCTTGTAATAAAAAGGGGTGAAAGAAAACTAATGAATGGAATACAACTACCAAATCAGGAAACTATAAAATCTTTGATGAAAATGAAAGCTACAAATACTTAGGAATTTTAGAAGCAGACAATATCATGCAAGCAGAAATGAAAGGAAAAGTTAAAAAAGAATATCTCAGGAGAACTAGAAAACTTCTAGAAACGAAACTCAACAGCAGAAACCTGATCAAAGGAATTAATACCTGGGCTGTCCCCATTATAAGATACTCAGGACCATTCTTAAAATGGACAAAAGAATAACTCAGACAAATAGACCAAAGGACGAGAAAATTAATGACAATGCACAAGGCTCTCCACCCTAGAGATGATAGAGATAGATTGTATGTGTCAAGAAAGGAAGGGGAAAGAGGTCTTGCCAACATAGAGGAATGCGTAGAAACCACAATCCAGCAACTTGAAGATTACACAAGGAAGAGCAAAGACAAACTACTTATGGCGGCCAACAATAGTAGAAACGGCAAATGGACAAACAAAAAAACGACAAAGACTAGAAAACAAAAATGGGAAGAAAAACAATTATACGGACGCTTCAAACAACAAATAGAAGAGGTTGCACATGAAAAGACTTGGACATGGTTAAGAAAGGGAAACCTCAAAAGAGAAACAGAATCATTTATAATTGCTGCAAAAATAATGCAATAAGGACAAACTACATCAAAGCAAAAATTGATAAGACCCAACAAAATAGTAAATGTAGACTTTGCGGTAATAGAGATGAGACTGTTAACCATATACTCTGCGAATGTAGCAAACTAGCACAACGAGAATATAAAACTAGACACGACTGGGTTGGGAAGGTGATCCACTGGGAATTATGCAAAAAATTAAATTTTGACCACACAACAAAATGGTATATGCATAAACCAGAATCTGTTCTTGAGAACGAAACGCACAAAATTGTCTGGGACTTTGAGATAAAAACGGATCACCTTATCCCAGCAAGAAGGCCAGACCCGGTGTTGATAAACAAAAAGGAAAGAACTTGTCAACTGGTGGATTTTGCAGTGCCAGCAGATCACAGAGTGAAGTTAGAGGAAAATGAAAAAATAGAAAAAGTTATGGAATATGAAAGTGAAAGTGATACCAATTGTAGTTAGTGCACTTGGAACAGTCCCAAAAGGATTAGAAAAGGGCTTGGAAAGTTTGGATATCAGAGGAAGGATTGAAACCATTCAGAACACTGCACTGCTGCAATCTGCCAGAATACTCAGAAGAGTCCTGGAGACCTGAGGAGACTTGCTGTCACTCAGACTCCAGTGAAAGACCATCAGCTAACACTGATGTGAAAACTCAAAAGGAGTAAATAATAATAATAATAAACAGTTAATCACATAATAAGTGAATGCAGCAAAATAACACAAAAGGGAGTACAAAACTAGGCATGGCTGGGTGAGAAAGATGGCTCATTAGGAATTGTGCAAGAAATTAAACTTTCACCACACTGCAAAATGGTATGTGTACAAACCAGAATCCATCCTAAAAAATGAAACATACAAATTGACCACCTAGTACCGACCCGAAGACCAAACCAAGGGCTAAATAATAAGAAAAGAAGTTGTCATCTAGTGGATTTCGCCATTCAGGCAGACCACAGAGTAAATATAAAAGAAAACGATAGAATAGACAAATACTTGGACCTTGCCAGAGGATTGAAAAACCTGTGGAATATGAGAGTGAACGGGATAGCAATTGTAGTTGATGGCCTTTGAACGGTCCCCTGTGGTTTGGATTTAAGAGAGTGGAGGAAATTGAAAGTAAGGAAGAATCAAGACCACCCAGACAATGATAAGATAGGCTAGAATACCCAGAAGAGTCCTGGAGACACCAGGGGATTTGCTGTCACTCATCCTCCAGTGAATGACCATAAGCTAAGGCTGGTATTCTCGGATTTGAGATGCAAACGTATCACCTAATCCCGGCCAGAAGACCGGAATCGCTTTCTACGATGCCAAAACGCTTTAGCCACTACGCCACCGGGGTTTTCCTCTCTGATCGTGGTGGATGGGTTGGGTAATTACACACTCTGCTTCCGGGGCACAATCTGAAAGTCATTTTTTTTTTTTAGCCAAGCGGAAAGGTAAGTAGCCTTTTGTTACTCGATTTTAGATGCGGTAAGTAAAACAAATTAGTATTATCTGCGTTATTCGGACTATTATCCTCATCTTCATTGTTATCTGTACTACGTTTCGGCCGATGTGCCCTCCAGCCTTCTCAGGTATTTCTTGTCGGACTCACGGACTCGGGAACCTTCCTTTCGGACTCGGGAATATTTCTTGTAATCAGGAGCCATCACGGAACTTTGAACCTAACCCTTTATTCAGTCCACGGGGGTATCCTGTTCTCATTCCGCTAACCATAGCTGGGGTACAGGTGTTAAGCTGTGTTAATTATTATTCTATGTTACTGCTGCCCTTGATCAGTATTGAACCTGCAATCCAGAGATAACATTCAGAGAAATAGTAAAACATAAATTGCTTACGACAGGGATTAGTTTTAAGGAAAAAATAGCACAAAAATAAATCTTTCTTTTTTAAATGTCATCCTTCTAGAAGAATAGTAGTAGTACCTTTTGACATATAGCTGGGATAACGAGTTCATGCCTTTCCCAAGATTTCAGATCGAAAGTGAACGAAATTGCCAACTGGAGTTCGAACTCGTTTACTACGATGTAAAAAGTCCACGCTTCAACCACGACGTCATCGGGGTCTTCCGCCCCCCCCCGCCCTGCTCGTGGTGGATGGTTTGCTAAATACATACTTTGCGTCCTTTAATTTTTTTTGTTTTTGTTGTTCTTTTTTAGCCAAGCGGAAAGGTAGCCAACACTTTTGATCCTCGATTTCAGATGCGGAGAAGTAAAACACAAATTGCTTACGACAGGGAACTTAGACTTAAACGAGTAGTTTTAAAGAAAAGAATAACAGCCAAATAAATCTTTCTTTCTTTAACGGAGTTAATTCAACGTCGTTGTGTTTTGACTTCTTATGGACAATCAGTTTCAAAGCCAAGTTTACAAGCAAAGAAATTGTAATGCCAAATTTCACACGCCCATTATTTAACTAGTATCATTTTCGCTCTTCCATTTTGTTCAATTTGCCTCAAGTGACAAGCGGCAAATGGATCGGCCACCCTGGGGCGACTCTTTCAAATTAAAAGTCACGTATCGGCTGCCAGAAGAAATATATCCGTCTTAATGATATCACCTACCATTTCATATAACAGACCTACGTAAATTAATATTTCATTGTATTATCTCTCTCTCTCTCTCTCTCTCTCTCTCTCTCTCTCTCTCTCTCTCTCTCTCTCTCTCTCTCTCTATATATATATATATATATATAAAGAAATAACAAAAGACTAAGAGATTTAGCATTATAGTCTATTTCAGGGAGGTTAGTTTTATTTCTTTACTTATATATTTACTTTTATTTCTTTACTTATATATTTGCTCTGTGACTCTAACATTAAGAGCACACATTGAGCTCTCAAACTGCGACAGTTTTATAACATCATATTCACACATTCACTGTACAGTTAACATCTTTCATTTTGTCCCTCACATAAACATTACTTAACAGTGCCCTGAAGATGGTACAATATACCGAAATGCTTAAGTATTGACACACAAAAAAATTGTTTCCTGATCATAACATCCTGTGTTTGTTATATTCTTAAAATATTTTCTTCTCATATATATATATATATATATATATATATATATATATATATATATATAATATATATAGATAGATAGATAGATAGATAGATAGATGAACAAATAAAAGGTTTAGCTTTTATTTATTAACCTATGAACAATATTTACGACCGAGCGGTTTCATGCTGGTACATTCGTCAGGTAAAACGAAATAGTTTTTGAAAATAAAAGAAATGGTACAAATGGTTAAATGTGTGCATTTTTTAACTGTATTCTCGTGTTGCATGTTTACAGGTTTACGTGATGTCGAATGCGCCTTTTTGTTTTTACGTGTGCGTATGTTGTCATGCGCGTGCGCATGAAAATGCGTATAGACTGTCATGTGATGATCGTATCCTTGCGCGTGTGTGCGTATGAATATGCGTATTTGGGATCTGGAATCCTTGGTTACGTATTAATTATGCAAAACATACGTAACAAAGGATTCCAAACACAAATACGCATATTCATACGCACACACTGACGAATGCACTTGCTTACTGGTATATTGGGTATCCCATCGTGGTGTAATTGTTAGCAAGCTAGTCTCGCAGATTTATTACTACTGAATAGCGAGTTCGATCCCTGATGTAAATTCATAATTTACACCTTTGACAATATTGGTTTTAGAGCCAAGATAAAATACAGAAGTTTGAATTACTTTCGATGGTTGTTTGTTTGGAATTTTATGGCGTGTCAACCTAGGGTTATTTTATGCCGAATATGTTTTGCTTATTTATTCTTGTTGTGTATTCAATAATATAATCTATTCAACCCATATATGGGACCCTAAAAGGTACTACCACTACGGGTCAGAGTGGATCTGGGAGTAATGGTGAAGCAAAAGTAATCGACACTTCACGGGGCTCCAGAATTGGAACTTCACCACTCGATGCAGTTTAACGTCATACCCGGGACTCTAAGGTCCTCGGTCACTGCCTTCTAGTACATATATGATAAAAGTGTTGGGGGGGGGTGCCATCAGGGCAATAAGGTCAGGATAATCCTATTAGTGCTAGGGTCTGACATGACCAGCCGATTGATCGTCTACCCTAAGTAACAGCCTAAGTGAAGTATTACATGTCAGAGACTGCTCAGTCACCATCCGGGGGATTATACCTCTCTTCAGTGGTGAAGTCGGCGTGTTCTACAGTCCCTGGCTCACCAGCCTTTTTATAGCCGTAAACACGTTTGCATTCTAAACACTCGCATATATATATATTTACCAACTCCTCCGCACGAGCAGGATGTGACACAAGGTCAATTTCTTAAGCGGAGTTTAACAGGTCTGAATTCAGAGTTTTCCTTCTCTTAGACTGGTTGCCTAACCAAGGTTAAAGAGCCCAGTCTGCCCTACTATTTACCCATAGCTAGAAGGAGAGTAGAATTCATACCTTTCCCAAGGGTATTAGTGCTAAGTGAAATGCAATTACCACGTCCAGGATTTGAACTCGGGGCGACGAGTCCATTTCCTATGACTTTAACCATTACACCACGCGCTTCCTATATGTATGGAAGTGACCACCACCAAATTATTTTCTAGGAAATCGAGGGCTTCATGGAAAATCAGCATTATAACCCCTCCGTGTATGCAATATGTATAAATACCAATAAGCACCTAGCACCATAGTTCTCGCGTTGTCTGTCACATATCCGGACATCAGGGTTACTGGTAGTGGGAGGCAGACACTACATTACAAATACCTCTGAATTTAAACATGCAAAATAACTTCTTAAAAGCTAATACATTCTCATTATGTTTACCTTCTCCTTAACTTGTTGCCTAACCAAGAATAAAGAACTCAGTCTGACCTACTATTTACACATAGCTGAAGAGTGAAGAAATAGATTAATGCCCTTTTCAAGATAATCGGCATTGAAATAAAACACAAAAAAAATCTCATCCAGGGTTTGAACTTGGCTTGGTGAGTCCATTTCCACAACAATTGCATCAGGTTAGCTGAGTCGGTAGAGCGTTCGGCTAGAAACCACAAGGTTCCTAGATCGATACCGGTCCTCGCCAACTCAGCGTATGAGTAGCACAGGGATCTGTACGGTAAAGTAAGGAGCTGATGGTAGATGTGTCGCTCCACCTCAGATGCCAAAACCAATCTCCTTGGTCTAGCGCTATTGAAAAGGGGATAGACTCCCTCGCTGACTGGCTGATACCGACTTTAGGCCGCCCCGACGACTTTACTTTACTTTTACTTTATAAAATTTAAATGTTGGTTGCGTATTCATATTACGTTGGGGTCACCAGTTATAAGAATGAAAGGGGTTTTAGCTTCATTAGCTAATACCACTTCTTATAATACGTTAGGAGGCCACAGAAAGCCCCCAAACTCAGATGAATATACAACAAATTCCAACAAAGAGATAACATAACAAATCCAGACTTTATTGTCATTTAACATACAATACAAAAGAGATAGGACGGACATCCTAAGGAAGAGAGTCCTTGAAGAGTCAAGAGTTAAAGAAAGAGATGAAAGTTCTACCTCAAAAAGCTGTCACTACGTCGTACTGAACCACGTGGCAGTCACTTCCATACATATATGGGACTGTTTAGAAGGCAAGTGTGTTCACGGCTATAAAACGTCTGGTGAGCCAAAAACCTCTACGAAAATAGTGTATAATAGTGGCCGTTGAAGGCACACGTATAAGCCTATAGTTGAAATGGACAGATACACAACTAGAGTATGTCTGGAGTTCCCATATGAGGAAAAAAGAGAGAGTCTTCCCGGGTTGGGCTTAAATAGCCAGGCTGTAACGCCCTCTAGTGGCAAACACTGGCGTCAAGAGAAGATAACCTTTTCAAATATCAACCCCACCCCAACAAGGGAAGACAATCGCTACAAGGTTTGATATGATTTCTTTGTGTAATGGCATATAAAACGTTGTGGGTTATTTAATGCTAAAGTGTGACGGAGAACGAGAAAGGAAAAGGAGCAAGACATTGTCTTGCCTGCCGGGATCGAACTCGCGTCCTCCCGCATGCAAAAACAAATGCGTTTTGGGCACTGGATGGACGCGAGCTTCGACTGATGTGCCCGGATTTTTGGCTAATATGCCCATAAAATAACAAGTGAGTCGAGCGCTGGGCAGTCAGCAGTCAGCAGAAGCAGTCGACGACGAAGCGCTTTTCAGTAAAGAAATGGATTTTAGTCGAACAGAAACAAAACTAAATAGGAAATGTGATTTTGAACTGCTAAAGATTATTTCGACTACGACGACGAATTTTCCAGCTGCTAGACGAAGAATGTGTGACCAACAGAGGGTCTGGCTTGTGAGAAGACGGAGAACTCGCTTGTTTTTAGTTACCCCTCGGTGGGAGCTTGTTGATTCGAAAGTCTATTTCACCCCATATATCCCCCCTCGATATAAAGCTAAACATGTGTCATGCTAGTCTAAATTTAGTAGAATATCTCTGATTTTCCGAGTCCCTAAATGGTAAATTACAGTTGCTTTCGAAAAGATGAGAACCTGTTGAGAAACGCGCCAATGAACAGCGTAATATCATGCAGTGGGAAGTGTAAGGTTTTATTGAGTCCCTTGAGTGTCCCTAATACCAATGGTCAATGAAGTGAAGTGAAAGGGTCGATGGGCGGATGAAAAGGAAATTGTTGAGTATGTCCAAATTGGAATTCTGTAAACTGGTAAGTAACCTTCCTAATTGCTCTTTTACGAATCTACAGAAAACGAGGGTAAAAGGAAAGAGGGAAAGAATAAGGGATAATGGGAGAAAGAGAAGAGAAGGACAAAAAGGGGGAAATAAATTAAAGAAAATATTAAAGGAATGGATAGGGTAAAAAATACGAGCAAAAAGAATAATGAGCAAAAAGAAAGAAAAAGAAAAAGAGAAAGAAAGACAAAGAAGAAGAAAAAGACAAAGAAGAAAAAAGAAGACAAGAAAGAAAGAAAGAAAGAAAGAACAAAGAAAGAAAGAAAAAAGAAAGAAGACAAAGAAGAAAGAAAGGAAAAAAAGAAGAAAGAAAAAAAAGAAAGAAAGACAAGAAAGAAAGAGAAAGAAAGAAAAAGAAAGACAAAGAAAGAAAGAAAGAAAAAAAAGAAAGACAAAGAAAGAAAGAAAGAAAAAAAGAAAGAAAGAAAGAAAGAAAGAAAGAAGAGACAAAAAAGAAAGAAAAAAGAAGACAAAGAAAGAAAGAAAGAAAGAAAGAAAAAAGAAGACAAAGAAAGAAAAAAAAGAAGACAAAGAAAGAAAGAAAGAAAGAAAGACAAAAAGAAAAAAGAAGACAAAGAAAGAAAAAAAGAAAGAAACAAAGAAAGAAAGAAAGAAAAAAAGAAGACAAAGAAAGAAAAAGAAGACAAAGAAAGAAAGAAGAAAGAAAGAAAGAAAAAGAAAGACAAAGAAAGAAAGAAAGAAAGAAGAAAAAGAAAGAAAGAAAGAAAGAAAAGAGAAGAAAGACAAAGAAGAAAGAAAGAAAAAAGAAAGAAAAGAAAGAAAGAAGAAAGAAAGAAAGAAGACAAAGAAAGAAAGAAAGAAAAAAGAAGAAAAGAGAAAGAGAAAGAAAGTCAAGAAGAAAGAAGAAAAAAGAAGACAAAGAAAGAAAAAAAGAAGACAAGAAAGAAATATTGACAAAGAAAGAAAGAAAGATTTTTCTTCTTCTTTTATTCGTTAATGACATGTAATCTTTGCTGGTTATTTACTTCCATATCCATCCTTGTAGACGAACGGTCATGGACTATTTAACCCATAGATGGAAGTCAGGGAGTTTCATACCTTTCCCAAGGATATTAGACCTAAGGTAATAGCGTGACTAGACAAATGAAGAGAAAGAAAGGAAGCTCTAGGGTACAAAGAAAATGCCATGAATTAAAAAAAATAAGAAAGAAAAAGAGAAGACAAAGAAAACAAAGAAAAGAATCAGAACGAAAAAGAAAGAAGAAAACATAAAAGAAAGAAACAAAAAAGAAAAAGTAGAATGAATGATAAAAAGAAAGTATATATAAAGCAAAAAAGAATCAGAACGAGAAAGAAAGAAAGAAAGAAAAAAAGAAAGAAAGAAAAAGGGAAAGAAAGAAAGAAGAGACAAAAGAAAACGTAGAATGAATGATAAAGTGACAGAAAATACAATGAAAAAAGAAAAGTATCAATGCGAGAAACAAAGAAACAAAGAAACAAAGAAGAAACAAAAAAGAAAGAAACAAAAAAGAAAGAAACAAAAAAAAAGAAAATTGAATAATAAAGAGAAAGTATATAGAAAGTAAAAAAGAAAAAAGATCAGAATGAGAAAGAACGAAAGAAAGAAAGAAAGAAAGAAAGAAAGAAAGAAAGAAAGATTAGAATGAATAAAAGGAGAGAAAAGAATGAAGCCCCAAGTTCGAAACAATGAATATAAATAACAATGAATGCAACATGGAATCTTTCAATGTCGCCTGGATATTCTGCTTAATAAAATCTCGATTACCTCTGTGCCCTTTTCGGTGCCATTTTGTAAGTGTGTTGGCAATGAAATCTTCACTGGAGCTGAATGCAAATGTGTAACACAAGCGTCACTGAACTCGTCCAAGTCGATTGATATTATTTCACGATTTCAAATTATTTGGTTTCACATCAGTTCTTACGTTTGATTTCTTGACTTTATAGTACTTTCAAAGAAACTAATTCCAGCATTCTGTTGAGCAACAAACACAGACACACACACACACACACACACACACACACACAACACACACACATACACACAGAGACACGCACACATACATGTATATATATATATATATATAAACATATATGTATAAACATATATGTATATATATATATATATATATATATATATATATATATATATCATATATATATATAAACATATATATATTATATAACCACATATATATAACAATATAATACATATATGTATATATATATATATATATAATATATATATATATATATATATACATACACATATATATAAACATATACATATATATATAATATAAACACATATATATAACATATATTATAACATATATATATATTATAACATATTATATATATACAACACACACATATAATATATATATATATATATATTATGTGTGTGTGTGTGTGTGTAGAGAGAGAGAGAAGAGAGAGAGAGAGAGAAAAGCAGCAAAAAATACGTATTGTTTTAACTATAATTATTTTTTTTGTTTTAATAATATATCTAATATCATTAATTATAATACATACCTCTACTTCTACTGATAATGATTATTATTTTCTATTGCATTTCCAGTGGCTCAATTATTTAGCTCAGTCGGTAGGGCATCTGCTTTGGAGCCACAAGGTTCCGCGTTTGATACCGGCCTGCACCAACTCAGCGCATGAGTAACACAGCTTGGATCTGTGTAGTAAATTGGATGGTAGGTGTAGCACTCCACCTAAGATGCAAAAAATAATTCCATAGTCTTGTGCATAGTTGAAAGGGAATTGACTCCCTCGCTGTCCGGCTGATATCTTTAATCGGTCGCTCGACCGAATTTGTTTTTTAACTAATTACAAAAATTGATTTTTAAAGTTAGCTAGTCTTCCTAACTGTTTGATATAATGAAATTTCTTTGAATATTTGAGATGTGGCATGATAATTTGAATTATTTGGATTATTCGGACTATTGTCCTCATCTTTATTATTATTTGTACAACGTTTCGGCAGATGTGCAGGTCTAAGTGATAGTTATCTCTAGGCTGTAGGTTCAATCCTAGTGAAGGATGACAGTAACAAAGAATAATAATTAACGCAACTTAAGACTTGTACCACAGCTATGGTTAGCGGAATGAGAACAGGATATCCTCGAGGATTGAATAAAGGGTTAGGTTCAAAGTTCTGTGATGGCTCCCGATTACGACAAGAAGGTTCCTGAGTTTGAAAAGAATGTTTCTGAGTTCAGGAAGATTCCCGAGTCCGACAAGAAATAACTGAAGAAGGCCGGAGGGCACATCGGCCGAAACGTTGAACAGTTATCAATAAAGATGGGGACAATAGTCCAAATAATACAAATAATACACAATACAATTTCTGTTATCCTGATGTCAGATTGGTTTGGTTTAGTTTCATTGTTTAATGGCCTATCAAACTTCATGAAAACGGGGGTATAATTATTTATTTATTTATTTGTGCGTCTGTCCCTCCCCCAGCCATAGTTAAAAAGAAGAGAAGACAGAATCTTTGGCCTCGGTAAGACAACTAGTCTAAGAGAAAGAAAACTGAATTTAAACCAGATAATCTCCTCTTGAAGATTGTCCCCATGATGAATTCCGCTTCTTAGCGAATGAATTGGGTAAATGCATGTGGATGAATGTTCTTCGGAGTTACTTTATTTTACAAAGACTTGAATATAATTATTTATTAGTCTGTTGGTGACTAAATATAATACAATGAAGCATATTAAAAAATATTGTCATATAATTTACATTGTCTACTACGAATAATTTGTGAAGTTTGCATCTCTCTCTTTCCCTCTCTCACCCTCTGTGTTTGTCTGTCTGTCTGTATCGCTCCCTCTCCCTCTCTCTCGCCCTCTCTCTCTCTATATATATATATATATATATTAATATATATATATATATATATTTTCGAGGATATGTGCTAATTTTGAAAATTAATTAGTTAATAATTAA
>CM042144.1:102821011-102848398 GCA_023376005.1 Doryteuthis pealeii | reverse complement strand
GAAGAGAATTCTCGTCACGCAGATCTTATGTATATCTTATTGTAACATTTTTAAAAAAAAGAAGACATAAAATCGAAATATTGTTCAATATCAGCTATGAATATGTTATAAAATGTTTTCACTTTAACAGCATTTTGTGGTGTTTTCATATCCTTTTATCTATACTCATATATATATATATATATTTATATATATATATATTATATATAATATATATATATACGTGTGTATGAGTATTTTGGAATGAATGAGCATAGGTAAATGTATAAATATATATATATAATATATATATATATAATAATATATATATATTATATAATATGATAAGATATAATGAAAAACAAACGATGTTTACAACTGAAATAGGCTCATCAGAAGAGAAAGTGTGCAAACGAAACGGTTTGCACACTTTCTCTTCTGATGAGCCTATTTCAGTTGTAAACATCGTTTGTTTTTTCATTATATCTTATTCATACTGTCGATTAATTTCCATTTTATTTTCACACACATATATATATATATAATATATATATATAATATATATATACACGTGTGTATGAGTATTTTGGAATGAATGAGCATAGGTAAATGTATATATATATATATATATATATATATATATATATATATATATATATGTATGTGTGTGTGTGTGTGTGTGTGTGTGTGCTGTGTGTGTGGTGTAGGCAAGCATTTATGTGTATATGTGTGTGAGTGTGTGAACATATAAGTGTACTTCTACTACAACAGTATGGATTTCGGGAATGTCGAATAAAGCACCTGGGGTCGCTCAATAGTTAGGTTTTCTTTCCCTGTGTTGACTGAGTTTAATAATCCCAGGGAGTACCTAGTTTGGCCCTTGTCTGTGTGTGTGCGTATGCGTGTCTGTCTGTTGGTGTCTGTACGCATGTGTTTTTTGTATGCGTTAGATACTGTTCTTTACGTTGGATAATCTTAAAGGCGGCCATTTTTGACACTTCTGAAGGTTTACCCAAAACGAACCGCAAGCAATATGTTTTGTGTTTTTCGCCGGGAAAAAATTGACAGTTGTGTAACAATCATCAACAAAAATAAATATAAAAATAGAAATATAAAACAAAAGAAGAGGAAATTATTTCGCTAATTTTAATGAGTGAGTCTTGTTTTTTGCTATATATTTTTAGCTTGTTTCTTTTTTACCTCCTCCGAAAATATTGCGATACAATCGCAAAATACTGAGAATATTTGCAGCTAATTAAAACGGTTGCTTAAAAACAACCTGACTCTTACGTTTTCTTTTATTTTCTTTTAAATGAAAATTCCTATTTTAATTCTTTTTTTCTTTTCCTTATTTTTTTTTTTCAATTTTTTTATTATCTGTACATAACAATTCCTTGTCTATCTTATTCTCTCATACGATTATTTTTTTTTTATTTTTTAGGTTTCATTTCCCTCCTTTCAACGAGGAGGGTTAAGTGAAGAGTTGTTTTACCCACACAACATCCGGTTAATTCAGAAAAAGAACTAAGCCCACCACAATTCGTACACGGCTTTACAATTGCTCAAACTTGCATGTCGACATTAATATGATTTCTTACTTTTTATAAGCGTGTCTAAAACACATCTTTCAATTGAGTCTAATAATGCATCATTGTAATTTTTAACGTTCTGCACGTTCTCAAATCTTACACTTCAGATTGCCTGGTTGGTTCGTTTTTTGATTGGATTTCACGGCATGTCAACCCTTGTTGGGTTATTTTATGCCGAACGCTGCGCCCAGACCTAATATTCTTCTCAAATAGGATTAAAACAATTGTAATGTGGGAGCTGTCCGTTCCTTGGGAAGAAAATGTATTAGAAGCACACGAAATGAAAAAAATCAAAATACGACGAATTAGTGGCACAATGTCGCATTAGTGGTTGGAAAGCAACGTGCCTTCCAATTGAAGTGGGCAAGGGGTTTCACGGCAAAATCTGTGTGTAAACCTTTATCTGATATCGGTCTGGTCGGGCCAAAAAAAGATCGGCACTCAAATCAATCACTGATACAGCTGAAAGAAGTTGTCAAATGGCTCTTCCTGAAAAGAATTGTTCATGGAAAAAACATATCCAAGAAAATCTCAAGTAAATTACAAATTAGTTCCATTCCTCAAGTAATCTAAAAGGTAACTGTAGGATTGACCTTTGAACGTTTTCTACATGACTATTTCAAGAGTCAGTAATTTTTCCTGTTTTCTTTTAAATAATGGTGTACATGCCCCTTTTATTTTTATTTTTATTTTTAAAGATCCGTTTGATGTATGTGTATATATATATATATATATATATATATTAGTTACAACTTTTAGCACCTCCCCGTCACTTATCGTTTTTATATTAATTTAATTCATTGTTTCGTTCCTTCCCAACAAGAGGGAAGAAAAAAAAACAGAATGAAAAAAGGGAAATTAAACACAAAGTGCTGAGCCTTTCAGTTTCCATAGAACTTACATGTAAATGCATTATTTTATCCCGACTCTATATCTTCAATTCAATTTTATTAACCCCCGATCTCGAGAAGGAAATAAACATACTTACTAATATATTAAAGCTAGTTATATCAACCAGTCAAATAATTATATTGTTATTAAGATAGAAGTCTTATCATATAAAAGTTAAACGTAATTTAAATGGTAGTTATATTAATCCGGTCAAATATTTGGATAGTCATATTTTTAGTCGTACTTTTGTAAATAGGAATTGTAGAAAATACACGTCATGCATCGGTTTTTTTTTCCTTTTTTTTTTTAACATCCGATTTAAGTTTATTCAAATATTTACCTTTTCGAATAGGATATCAACAAGGATACATAATATCATGTCATTCGAATTTCGTAAGACACAAATGCAGTATTTATTTTCGCAAGATGGAAAATTTTATTGAATAGATAATAAGCTATTTCGTAAAAGTATTAAATACAAACATTAATTCATTATCATTCGTTCTAGTTAGTTTGCGTTTATTTAGCTTTTAATCGTTATAAGCAGTTTCGTTTTTATTTTTTTTACCCCTCTCACGAGAAAATATATATCACCCAATGTTATTATTTTAAACCGGTCAAATAATTATATATTTATAATTTTTTTTTTAATCGTATATATATTTAGACATATGAGAGGAATCCTAGGAAATTACAGTTCATGCCAGACTTAATATCCGATTTAAGATTCGTTATAGAAACATTTTTTTTCCATAGTACATCATCTAGGGTATATATTACAGTCGCATTTCGTAAGTCTTAAACCCAGTATTTTCGAGGGATATGAATTTTTTTTTCGTACAAATGCTAAACGAAGCTTTATATTTCATATGAATTCGTTCTAGTTGGTCGCTTTTAGTTTTTATCCTTTTTTTTAAATTTCATTCGTTCTTGTCAATCTCGCTTATATATTTTTTAAAATCCTTATTACCAAGTAGATGAATAGATATTTAGCAAAGTTAGTTATTTTAAACCGATCAAATTTATAAAACTAGTTTTCAACCTTAAATAGATATTTATAGACAATAAATTAGAATGTACATATACTTTTGCAATTTTACACATTTTTCTTATTTTGTTAACCCCTTAACTACATGTATATAGTTTTAGTCATTACCTGTGTTAAAAAAAATTATTAAAAAGATTAAAATCCGTATGCAATTTTGACCAAATTGAATATGGAGTACTTTGTATATTGCTATTAGGGAAAAAAAAAACAAAAACATTCTCAATTGTTACGACTTACATTCCTTTCTGTCTCATATATCCAACGCGTTTTTCTTCATAGTATCATCCCAGATAAGCCAATGCATTTATTAAAAAGAAAATTTCTGAGTCGTGCGATCCTGTTTATAACAACTACCCTTATTGATGATTGGCTGCGGAATTGGCCAATCGGATATAAAGAGACCGAGGACTTCACTTTTATGTTGCCGTTGCACAAGGGTGGCGTGTTGGGGTTTGATCGTGTCCAATGGGGTCTGGCTGGCTGGCTGGCTGGCTGGCTGGCTGGCGGGGGTATTATGTTGGAAGACCTATGAAGTCAGCCTATAACATAACTGACGACGCCACCCTACGCTAAGTCTAGCGTATTTCAAACATCTGTACAACGTTTCGGTCGATGTGTCCCCCGACTTTCTTCAGGTATTTCTTGTCGGACTCGGGAACCTTCTCGAACTCGGAAACCTTTTTTTCGAACTTTGGAACCATCTTGTCGTAATCGAAAACCTTCTTGTCGTAATCGGGAGCTATCCAGTTCAAGAAAGTTCCAGAGTCCGACAAGAAATACCTGAAGAAGGCCGGAGGCACATCAGCTGAAACGCTGTACAGATAACAATAAAAACGAGAAAAATAGTTCGAATAATCCAAATAATACTAATTGTCAACTCTCATCTAAAAAATTCAAAGAAAAAAGGTTGGGGTTTGCTATAAGTGCAACTCCGTTTTGGATGCGATTTAGAAGCAAGCCATTAGAAATCTTAGCAGCTAAGACAGTAAAAGTTGGGTAATTTATGAGGAAGTGCGTCCCGGTCTCCTGCCTCATAAATTGCTGCCCGGTGACTATTAAAATAACGTCCCCAGCTATGTCGGTGTTACTTGAAAGAAAACAACTAACTTAGGGCGTTAAATGTATTTTAGAGGGGGGGGCTTCTCTTTTTTGGCGTAATTCTAATTTATTTATCGTAATTTGTCGTAATTCTTGTTCATTTATAGAAATTTGTTGTAATTCTTGTTTATTTATCGTAATTTATCGTAATTCTTATTTAGATATGACGAGGGATATATAGTTTGAAATAGACTGAGATAGATAAACAAAATAATATAGATAGATATGAAAAAATGGAGATAGATAGATATTTTCAAGTAGATGTATTTGTGGGGTGTCGCTTCTTTTTTTGTCGTAATTCTTGTTTATTTAAACTAAAAACAAGACATTAAACAAACATAAATAAAGAAAAATCTGAGACGACATAGCTGGGGACGTTATTTTAATAGTCACCGGGTAGCAATTTCGAGGCAGGAGACCGGACGCCCACTTCCTCATAAATTACAAAAATTTTACCTCTGTAGTTCTCACCGACTCAGAAATCATGTTTCTTCTATTGGTTTTGTTTATACATTTCAATGCAAAACAAAGAAATGTGTCGTCAAATTTCCTTGGTTGGTTGATTGATTTTAACGGCATATCAACCCGTCGGGTTCATGTCATGCTCAATGGTTAGGAAGTAATATATGTTGTGTATCTATATTTACACTTTTGTAGAGATTGTTTCTAACATTAGCATTATTGGGCATCATATATTGATTAGGTTCATGTCTATATTCTATGGTATACTTTTATTTCATTCAAAAAGGACAGAATGTCTTCTATGTTGACTTTTTCAAATAGATCTTTCATATTGTTTGCATTAAAATAACGGTTTCCGATTTGAGAAAAAACCCTACATTTTATGAATAACTGTTTAACAGTCAAAGGAGTTTGTACATGTTTCACACTGTGGTTGTTGTTCTTGTTTGAGTATATAGGTAGTGCGTTTTTCCTTGTCTTCAGGAGGTATTTCTGCTTTTCATTGTTTTTAGACCTAGTCAAGTTAATCCTCCGTAAAGTGTCTTTAATTTCTAGTTCGTTATTAATGTTGTTTTTTTTTTTTTTGTATGTCCATCTGTGATTTTAGGAGGGTTTTCAAGCAGATTTTTTTAAAGTGTTCTTTCCACTTCAGAAGTGTATTAAACACGTAAGCGACCAAAAGAGAAAACACGCCTAGGGAGTCATAGCCGATAGCCAAGAAGAATAATAGTCTTCCGTTGAGGAAGTGTTCTTTCCACTTCAGAAGTCTATCTTCTTGGCTGGCAGCTTTTATCTTTCTACCGCTTACGTTGTTCACACTGCCTGTCAAGCTAATAGGGATACATTCTCAATACAGTGGTACCTTGACTTATGAATTTAATTCTTTCTACTATAACTCAATTTCCCTCGTATATCAAATCAATTATCCCATTGAAATAAACAGAAATGTCATTATTCCGCCCCAGCTACCCCACCAGAACACCTTAATTTTTGTTACATTTTTAAAAAATGAGATAAATAGCACTGTATATAATAAAACCATAATGATATAGAACATTATAAATTATGTGCTGCAATATGTTATGTTTTTTAGAGGTAATATCATTCTTTTACGAAATAATATTGGAAACTTAAATGCTTTAGTGAACTAATTAACATAAGCGTATGTGAAGTTCGCTTGTGCTTCAAATTTTAGTTCTCAACACAAAACTAAAATTTGACCGAATGGCAGCACGTCACTCAGAAAACTCGTAAGTCAAGGTACCACTATCTAAAGATTATATATATATATATATGTGTGTGTGTGTGTGTGTGTGTGTGTGTTTATATTTTATGTAGTATATTAAGAAAATTGAAAAAAAAAACAGGTTTAAATAAGTTGAGTGTAAGTTTATTGGCCGATGCTGCAGGTTGTTTCGATCTATTAATTAGATCATCTCCATATATAATATATATATATATATATATATATATATATAATATAATCCAAAATCCGGAGGAGAAATTCTTCCTTATGATACAGGAGTATTTTTAAAAACGTGTTGCAGTTTGCAGAGCTCAATGTGTACTCTATTGTTAGAGTCACAGAGCAAATTTATAAGAAATAAATTAACATAAGAACTTAGAATTTTGCATTATAGTCTATTTCAGGAAGCTTAGACAGGTGTCTAACTCTCCCAAATCATCAAAATGCGAATGATGATTTTTTTATTACTTTTAAGGCATTTGAAAACAGATATATATATAATATATATATATATATAATTATATATGTGTGTGTGTGTGGTGTGTATTTTGGACAGCATTCTTTCATTTATACATGTAGAATTAAAACAAAAGACAAATCTCCTGTTTAACAATTTTATTTTTTGATCTTTTCGAGTTTTCTGGCCAACTTTTTAATATTTGGGTGGAATTCGTGGATAACACCAAAGTTCAGGTCCCGAGTACTTTCGGCACTTTGAAGTGCCATCATCAGTGGTGATGTGTTCAGTTTTTTTTTTTTTAATTATATTAATGTGGAGGCTGGAAGGAGAAGAATTGATGAGAAAGGTGTTATAGGCATTTTAAAATGTGTGTACTGCATTGGAAATTAATTTTAAGATCAAAAATAAAATTGTTAAACAGGAGATGTGCCTTTTGTTTAATTCTACATGTATATATATATATATATATATATATATATATATATATGAGGTTAAGTAAACAAACAAATGTGTTTATTTTTATATAGCTTTAAGCCATTTTTTTTTAAATTAATTAGTTAATATTTAATGAATTTTAGGCGGGCATATATGTTCAAATGTAAGGCTAAACATTGACATTTTCTCGAATCGTTTAGCCTTACATTTGAACATATATGCCCGCCTAAAATTCATTAATTATTAACTAATTAATTTTCAAAATTAGGTACGACTTCAATTAAGCACATATCCTCAAAAAAAAAAAATATATATATTTATTTATTCACGCATTCAAATTTTAGGATATTAAAAATTAGCGATTCAGTGTCAATACTTTTTGATCACAGCTCACACCTATGAATATTAACATTTTTTTATTCATATATACTTGTTATTATTATTCTTAAATGTCCCACTTTACTCTTCTTCCTACACACATTTTTTTACCTTGAACACCTGTTTGTATACACAGGTGGTTACCTGACTCTCAGAAAATAATGCCTCCACATATTCCCAACTTTATCTCAACAATCCCATATAACTTTGCCAATAAATTTTCAGCAGTGTTTTTGTCTGATAAAAACCATAATGCATTAGCACCAAGGCATAGTGGTTGGTTGGATTTTACGGCATGTCAATCCTTGTTGGGTTATTTTATGCCGCAGACTTTTCGTTTTATTTATTTTTGATGGGTATTCAAATCTTTTAACTCAATTTTTAAACACATTTTTTCTATCTAACTGATAGATGGGATCCTAACAGGTACTACTACTCCGGGGTAGAGTGGACCTGGGAATAATGGCGATGAATGGGTTAATCCACAATTCTCAGAATAGCAAAATTGAAACTTCACCATTAGATGCAATTTAACGTCATACCCTGGACTCTAAGACCCTCAGCCACTACCTTCTAGTACATATATGTTAAGGTTTGGGGGAGTTTCCATAAATTCAATAGGGTCAAGACAGTCATATAAGTGCTGTGGTAAGACGTGACCAGCCCATTGATCGGGGTTAGGCGTAGTGGTTAACGTGATGGATTGCAACATCGTAATAAGCGAGTTCGAACTCCAGTCGTGCTATTACACTCTCTTTCGGACTAATACCCTTGGGAAAATAATGAATCCCTTATCTACCAGATATTGTCACTATATATATATATCGTATTGCCGGATTATTTTGGTAATATCTGGCGAAAATTGGCTGATGTATTTGCCATATGTCATAGACCAGGTACTTTCTGCCCTATCGTGGGCCATCTTCAAGGTATTTTGAAACCGTACAACAATGGGCTATTCCATTTTCCATTTATATAGGTTGTGTTTATTATTGTTGTTATCATTATTAGTGTTATTATTATTGTCATTATTATTACCACTTTTGCTATTATAATTTTATAGTAATTATAGGCATTTTAGAATAATGGTGCTATTATCAAAGTTTATTTTTTTAAGTAATTATAATAGCCAAAGTAATAATAATAATGATAATAATAATAAATTAGTACCATCATACTTTATTTTGTCTGAACAATGATTAATGCGTTTAATATATATATATATATATATATATATATATTATATATATATATATATATGCATGCATGCATTTTCCAGAAATAATTGTTACTGTACGTTTTCGAAAGGAAAATACAATAAGACGTTTCTGAAATGACATCTGAACTGTGAAAAATGCAGAACGGTAAAATGCATAGAATAAAACCAAAAGTATTCTAATTCTTTTTTTTTTCTCTGACATTGAGCTGTCAGGTTCGAATCTGCCCAAAATTAATTTTAACCTTTTTTTTCAATGTCGGACAAACAGACAGATAGAAATTCTGTGCTCAAATCACCTGGCTAATTCCGTGTCTTTTTCTTTCTTTCTATGAGTGAATTCCTTGAACATTATATATTTTTTATGGTTGCCATTCTTTAGCTGAAAAAATAGATAATGAAAAAGCTTTATTTCAGTGGAGGGGGAAAAAGGAAGGAAGAAGGAAATAATGGATGGGTGTATATTTGAATTGGTTTATGAAAAGAAAGAAAGAAAGAAAAGAAAGAAAGAAAGAAAGAAAGAAATGCACAGAGATATATAGATATGAAAAAGAAAGAAAGAAAGAAAGATGCAATCGAACAACAAAAGGAAAAAAGAGAGAATACAAACAAAAGAAACTAAAGAAAAGTAAGAAGAAAGAAAGAAAGAATGAAAGAAAGAAAGAAAGAATCCAATCAGAAAAGTACAGAAACAGCACAATAAATTTTTTTTTAAAGATAAAGAAAAAACAGGCAGGATTAATAGAAAGAGGGAAAGAAAGAAACTAAGAAGAAGAAAAAAGAAAGAAAAAAGAAAGAATCTATTCAGACAAGTAGAAAAATAACACAATAAGAAAGAAAGAAAGAAAGCCACAAAAAGAGAATAAACTAAAGAAGGAGAGAAAAGAATTTAAAAACAAAAAAAATGAGAAAAAAAAGTAATAAGATGTAAGTAGTGGAAGCAGAGAAAGAGATAAAAAAACAGAAAGAAAAAGACGTTAGTAAAATAAAGAAGAAATCCAAACAAACAAAATAACAAGAAAGAAAGCGGTTAAAAGTAACACAAGAAAGAAAAAAAAGAAATACATAAAAAGAAGGAAGGAAAGAAAGAAGGAAAAGAAAGAAAGAAAGAAAGAAAGAAAGAAATTGGACGGTTAAACAAGTGAAGATAAGAGAAATTTCATTCTTTTTGGATCTCTTGGGTAAATCGTCAGGTGAAGTCCATGTTTATTTATTTTATTTTTCAAACACAGGTGCTCCAATCAGCCATGTTAATTGAATGCAACGTTCCTTGTCTCTTCTCACTTGCAATTTATTTTTACCTGAGAAGTCAACCACAAAAAAATCAAGGAATGAAATTAACGAAATTATACATTTTTCCTTTACGTTCTCACAAGCGTTTTTTTTTTTTTTTTGTTTGTTTTTTGTTGTTTTTTGTTTTTTTTTCAAAATACCCTGACATTCGAAATTTTAAAAGTAAAAGCAATGGAGATAATTAATCGGAACTATTATAGTTATTTTATTAGCGATATTATTATACGCATAGGCATGGACTGCAGTAGGCTGATTATCAATTATATAGAAATCTAATCTCAATTATAAGTTAAAGCGACGATTCTTCCAAGCCATGGTTGTATCAGTACTACTGTACAGATGGTGGAATAAAACAAGATGTCATACACCTCGGTAGCAATATCTCATCTACTAAAACTAGGGGTGGAAAAGAAAACCCTTTTTTTAAAATTGAGTAAGACAGGTGTTTTCTATGGACATTTTTTGCTGCTGATTACGATTCTGATGAGCTCTTTGACCTAGGATGTCATTTTAGGTTGGTTCCGTGGTGATTTTGAAAATGGCGACTGGAAATCCTTGTTTTTTTAAGAAATGGACAATATATGGCTTAATAATGGTGTAATATGTCTAATCATAGGTTTTCTTAGTCAAAGATATATTTATTTTATTGATTGTACCAGCTGAAATTTCTTTATCATCTAAGAAAATGAAAATGATAATAAAATTAGTGACGTTCTTCCCGTATATATCACCAATTAAAAATTGTGAAGTTCACAATATTAACTTCCATATATAAGAATTGAATTGTCCATATAAGTTAGTCACTTGACTCACAGATGTGCCCTGATTTGGTTATCAAATTTAGCAAACTGGGTTTCACATTCTAAGTTAGCAGGGGTGGGGGTGAATACTGTAATGCCTCCCTGTCACCATTAGTATCTTGCTAGAAGTGTTCTACCTCCAAACGTTGGTTCTTAACAGCATCAATAACTTTATCCATTACTGCAACTTCCAGTTCTTAAATCCCATTTGGTTCACCCTCTTGTTTCATACCCTTTAATTCCTTGAGAATAATCAATTTGTGTTCAAAGGAAACTTTCACCCCAACCCAGTTTCTGTCAATTGGCATCTCACTGGTGACTGTTTCATCAATCCCCTGAAAGTGCATCAGGGGAAATATGATGATGTCTCCCATCGTCCTGTAGATTTCCGGGCACAGGACAAACTAATAATTTTGAATGTATTTAGAAATGACAAGCACTAATTTGTTGCTTAGTATTATCTGCGTTATTCGGACTATTGTCCCTATCTTCATTGTTATTTGTACCACGTTTCGGCCGATATACCCTCCGGCCTTCTTCAGATATTTCTTGTCAGACTCTGGAACCTTCTCGGACTCGGGAACCTTCTCGGACTCGGGAACCTTCTCGGATTCAGGAACCTTCTCGGACTCAGGAACCTTCTTTTCGAACTCGGAAACTTTCTTGTATTCGGGAGTCATCACGGAACTTTGAACCTAACCCTTTATTTAGTCCACGGGGGTATCCTGTTCTCATTCCGCTAACCATAGCTGGGGTAGGAGTTGTGTTAATTAATTATTTTTCTAACTGCCTTCACACAGGATTGAACTCGGGTTTCAGAGATAACTGTCACTTAGAACTGTCTTAACCTAACTACCTTATCCACTAGGCCATGTGTCCAATTGGAATAACGCATATAATACTAATCTTCAAGCCTCATCTCAAACATTCAGATAAATAATTTGTTGCTGTTGATATCAACTGTGTCATCAAAGAAAACTTGTATATACCACTGATGTGCCACAAATAACTATGCCAAGTCTGTAGTACGTCCGAATTTTGATACAAAGCCTTTGAATCACTAATGTTGTTTTCATCCACTGTCTATAATCATCGTATAATGAAACAGGGTGAGCTGCTTGATTTGGGGAAAGTAATTTGGCAATAGCAATAAGTCCAAATATATAAATAGAAGTTCCCGGGAAAGTGAGGGCTTTCTCACCAGCAGTGACCAATAACAATTTTTGAATCCCAATCTTCTGCTCAGTGTTTTTGTAGATTTTGTCTATGGCATGGTCCACACACTCATCAACATTTTAATTTTTTTTGAAAGAATAGCGATTTTCAGTCGCCATTTTGAAAATCATCACGGAACTCACCTAAAATGACGTCATATCCATAATGAATCACCAGAATCGTAATCAGCATCAAAAATGGCCATAGAAAACACTCGTCCCAGAAATTCGACCTTCATTTGCCTATCCCTACCAAAATTGATGTCAACATACGTATAGGTAAGGTATGAACTGCTATTGACAGGTTAACGGCCACATGGAAATTTCTTTCTGATAAAACGGGAATTCTTTCAAGCAGTAGCCGTTTAAGTACAACTATATGATTGTAGTATTTGGACTTTAACGAAACGACTCGAGAAACAGCTAGATGGAAACTACCCAATGATGCTGCATGATGTCTTGTACAAATCCTGTAAGGATGCCCGGCTGTCACTACCTCCCAACTTAAAAGCCATCCAAGTAAGACGACCAAGTGTTGAGATTTTTCTGTATATAAGGTGTGTGCTAGACGCCCACTCCTACTTATAGACTGGGCGATAGTCATGTGACCATATTCTTGGCCAATCACTGGCAGTACTCTGCTGCTGATATTGTTATTTATATCGGCTGTTCTGATCTTAGCCCCTCAATTGTATTCAACCTTCGTGGACGACGGAACATAGGATTATATCACTGGACCTTAAACTTCAACTTAAAGTTGAAACAGTCTGTACGATGTTCTACACACCGAACAGTCTTTTGCCGAGATTTACTTGTCATGATTATTTTCTATAATTATCGAATTTTATGCGATATACGCATTGTAATTGCCTTAAAGCAAAAATATAAATAATATATATATATATATATATATATGAATCGCAAATTAATATAGAATATTATACCGTAAAAAATTTCATGTTTAGTAATTTATTAAGATTAGCTTACTTTTAGCACAAGGTTAGTAGTATGGACACTAAGTGTAAATCGAACTTGTTAGTTATCGGTCTAGGTAGCAGAAACATTTCACTATGCGCGAATAATATCCATACATATTGTATACAAGGATTTGTGAAAGGTATTTACCCAAACCGATTGTCACGGGTAACATGTGTCACAATATCACAAGTATCGGGCATACAGTGACGATCGAATTTGCTATGGATCTGCGAGACTAGCTTGCTAACCATTACGCTATGATGAGATGCCCTTGTACCCGCCAAAGAGTTAGATGCATCAAAAATCTTTATCCGTCTACCCCCACCAGTGACAAGTCAAGAGGTCCAGAAGAAAGCGGCGGCAACAAAGCACCGACACATCAACATCTTCAGGGACAGCCTTCACATGCGACATCTGTGGTTGAGAATGTTTTTCAAACATTGGACTTCACAGTCACAGGAGGCGCTGTAACTTCAGGGGCACAAGAGCTATATAGTCTTCCGAGATTGCTATGCTAATACAATACATTGTAAAGTTTGAATTATTTATTAGATTTTAAAATATAATCAACTAGCAACGGCTACCCGGCGTCGCCTGGATAGAGGGGGATTTTTTAAGTTAGTCCCGCAGATCCATTATTACTGAATCGTGAGTTTAATCCTCGTGGGATGCCCCATTTAAAGCCCTATGTAAAAAAAAAAAAAAAAGACCATGTCTTGATCCATTTCTGAAAAGAAATGTTAATGTCTACTATCTAAAATATTAAATGAAAAAAAATCCATGCTGTTATCATTTAAATTTCATTTTTTAATTATCTGTCTACCCCCACAAGTGACAATCTTGTATTAATTGGTAATAATTAAGCTTAATCGTAATTGGAATTTGTAAGTAGTTATAACAGAAATTCTATGAATTAAAAGTAATGTGATATCGAACACAGACCGCCAAAGTGGGAATATCTGAAAAGAAAATAGAGAAAAAAGAAAAGAAAATGATGAAGTATTTTAATGTAAAAAGAGAAACTCAAATACGTAATGAGCCAGAAAAGCAACCCAGAAAAGAAAGAACATTTTGGAATGAATGCAATTTGGGGAAAATAGAAGGCAAAAAAAAAAGTGTCGAAAAAAGTTTGAGAAAACTGAAGTGACAAGCTGAAAGTCAAAGGCGGTCATTGATATCGAAGGAAGTACCCAGGGTGAGGGTGCCCTCTGTAATAAATGAGACGGGCAAAGATTGATCATTTCTATGCCCTTGGAGATGGTCTAGCGTGACTGGCTCCCGGGTTGATTGTTACTCTTGTTTAGCTGGTGGAGGGAAAAAAAAGTAAGGAAAAAACATGTCGACTGGGTGGGTAGATTGGGCGGAAATCCGGATTAAGTTCTCTAGTCGTTAGGGTTGGGTGTTGGAAGGGGTGTTTAAATGGCCACTGGAAAAAAAAAGAGCGAGGAATGTCGAGGTAAAATAAAAGCATGAATGAAAGTGAATTGACTTTGTGCTCAGAATGAGGATTAGGGTGGATGTTGGGAATGAAGGGGTGTGGCTGAAACGGAGAGAAAGAAAAGATACACACAAAATGATGAATTAAAAATTCTATCAAATTAACTTGTTTTTTTTAAATAATTGCTGAAAACAATAATTCAATTAAATAAACAAGAAGGGGCTTGAGCTGTTGACTAATCGAGCAGTACCCGAGGACCCAAACTACCAAAATTCCAATATTTTATACTGATATTCAATCAGTGTTATAGCAGATATGTTTTTATACGACGAATACTTGCACATCTATTTATATCGTCCAGTTTCACTGGAAACAATCTATCTTTCAGTTATATATATATATATATATATATAAAATAAAAAATTGACCTTGTGTCATATCCTGATCGCGTGGAAGGGTTAGTAAATATATATAAATTATTTTTTTAAATTGGTACCACCAAAATTTAACAAATTTAGCACTCATTCAACGTTTCATCAGTTTGTACTGACTTGAAATTAATAATTTTCATAGTTTACATTATGTTTTGAAGCCCAACATTTCATAGTATTTAGAGCCAACACACGAACACGTTCACATAAAAATGTAAAAAGCTTGCAATGAAAATAGGCTCACATTAGGGGAAACAAAATTATAAACAAATATAAAAGAGTTTTATAATTTGCTTGAATCATTGTGTTTATATTGGTATGGTGGTTGTTTTGAAGGCTATCACAATGCAAATGTAAAGAAAATGAGCTAACTATAATGCTATTTTGTTTACCTATGATTTAATCTTAATATTTCTGAATAAGGATCCCTTCGTCAGAAAATTTCTGAAGGTTAAGTCTGGTGGTGTTACCTTGTTGCTAGGATTTGCCCATTCTGTTGTATGCCTGGTGATATCTTCCCCCAAATTCTCTGCGTTTGTGTGTGTGTAAATCTCTGTGTATGTGTTTATGTGTGTGTCTGTCCAATAATGTCTTAGTATCATTCCAGGTTTGGCCTATTCTTTTTTAGACCGGCCTTAGTAATTTATTTGTTTATTGTGTGTGTGTGTATGTGAGTTCTCCAGACAGGTATTTGTTCCCTTTTTTATTACCTTCATCTGTTTGTTGTGTGTGTGTGTGGTGTGTGTGTGTGTGTGTGTTAATGTGTGCGTTGGATTTTTAAACGTATAATTAACAAATATATATTTCCGGTTGATATTTCCACAGTAATAGCGTAAAACATATATCAATGAACGGAAGATAATAGGTAGAAATACCTTTCATTAACTTCATGTGTATAAATAAATACTGTTGGTTGACACGTAGCCTCCGCCATCTAGCACTGGTATGATAAAAAGGGTTAGATAGTTTTGAAGATACGGTTGGGACAATCATATAGTTGCTAGGACTGATTGATCGAATGGGTCCTCTCCGACCAGTAAGGACAGAAGTGGAGTGTTGCATGTCACAGTATCACTTAGTACCCGGGTTTACAGACTTTTCCGCCATCGCAACCCTGTCCTCAGTCATTACAGGTCGCCATCCACGGCCAGAAGATGACCCATAGGTAGTGTTTGGTGGTTCTACTCCTTTGCAAAGGTGCTAGTGGCTATTCTTCAAGCCCCACCGACAGGGCCGACACATTGCATTCTATTTACGAGAAATTGTATGTGTATGTATTGCATTCGATATACAAAAATATGTATGTATGCTCGTGAATAAATATATATGAATAAATGTATGTGTGTGTGTGTGTGTGTGTGTGTAATAATCATATCCATATTAATAAATTAGAAAAACGGCTAAAAACGTTTGAAAAATAATTGAATTCACTACTGAATGAATTCTGAAAATGAAATTTTATTTGGAAACAGTGAAAGGGAAGGAAGATGATTGAAATGGATAACCCAAAACTACCTATAACTCGGCATCGGTAAATTCTAACTCAAACACCAATTTCAGTTTAATCACCAGGTTTAGTTCTAGGGGTATTTTATTATAGTAAAGTTTATGCTTAAATGGGTATTAAAAAAAGTATCCGTGTCCTGGGTATGACGTTTAACTGCATCTGGTGGTGAAGTTTCAATTCTGGAACTATTTGATAGTATGAGTACCTATTCATCTATTGTAATAAATAAAAAAACATGAGTTATAAAAAATTAAATAGTCATCAAGAATTAATCAAACAAAATGTTTTTGGCATAAAATAACCCAACAAGGGTTGTCATACCGTAAAATCAACCCACCAACGAAAATAACCATAAATCGGCTCGAGGTACCAATTTCATTTTCATTGCAAGGGGGCAGGTGTTGCCTGGGGTGTGCTTCCCCCGCCCCCGGGATCACGCCATTAATTTACAAGTCTAGGAGCCGACGCCAACAGTCATGGGTACAGAAATGCGTCTATAAGTACTTGTGTGTGTGTGTCTGTGTGTGTTAAACAATAGGCTCTAACTGTGAAACAAGGGCTTTTTGAAATTGAGTAAGAAAAATGATGCTGTGCCAATATGTGACAGGTGGTTATGAGAGTAACTTGAGCCTAAAAATATTTACCTACTCTCTCTCTCTCTCTCTCTCTCTCTCTCTCTCTCTCTCTCTCTCTCTCTCTCTCTCTCTCTCTCTCACACACACACCAGTCTTTTTGTTTTCTTCTAAATTTCTCTTTGACCGAACCCAAAATGTTATAAAGTTGCAGAAATTCATATTCACATTTGTCTGAATATATGTAGGTATTTACCTAACCCGTTCGCCAAGGGTATCATGTGACACTAGGTCATCAGTAGGAAGCATCCAGCAAGGATTGAAGTAAATAACCAGTAGAGTTGCATCTGTGAGACGAGCTTACTACACTACGAGGATCGAAAATTATCCGCACTTTCGCTACTCTGCACAATTAGGATGAGACACATGGTCTGGTCAATTTCTTAAGCGGAGTTTTAAATTCAGAGCATTCCTTCTAAACTGGTTGTCTAACCAACATCTAGCCTCACCCACTATTTACCCATAGCTGGAGGCAATTAGATGGATTCATACGTTTCTAAAGGGTATTACTGCCATAGGAAATTCAAACAGCCTCGTTCAGGATTTGAACTCATAAAGCTAACTTAATTTTCCTTGAAATAACCATTAAATGACGAGCGCTGTTTCATTATTATGATTAAAATTTAATACCTTTCCCAAGGGTATTAGCGATATGTGAAAAGCAACAGACTCGTCCAGTATTGGAACTCGTCTCGTCCTGTCCTATTTCTATGACGGTAACCATAACTCAACAAGCCTTGCCATCAAATAATTTACATATATATACAATAATATATATATATATATATATATTATATATATATATATATATATATATACACAGGCAATTTTATTTTTAATTATGGAGGTTTCATTTTGGGGAAATATGCTAAATATAATACCTAATAATACATGTTTTGATTGCAAAATAAATTATATATATATATGTGTGTGTGTGTGTGTGTGTGTGTGT
This sequence comes from Doryteuthis pealeii, assembly GCA_023376005.1. Classification (NCBI taxonomy): domain Eukaryota; kingdom Metazoa; phylum Mollusca; class Cephalopoda; order Myopsida; family Loliginidae; genus Doryteuthis; species Doryteuthis pealeii. The sequence continues at coordinate 102,830,351 of CM042144.1, read as the reverse complement.
TGTGTGTGTGCTTGGCGTGATGGTAAGAAAAGCCGGCGTGCCGTTTCGACACAAAGGGTTCGAGTCACACGCAGGGCGGTCTTCGTATCTATAGCTCTGCTGAAGAGACCTAATAGGTCGAAATATATATTCAGAGATTGATTTTTCTCGATTTGTTTAGCCTTACATTTAAGTAGTTAAATCCCGCCTAATTAACCATAAATGAATTAACTTTCAAAAATTAGGTCTGACTAAAATTAAAAGCACATATTCTCCCAAATACACTGTCGGCTGAAAATAGCTAAAAGTTGTTTACATTTGCATATATATATATATATATATATATATATATATATATATAGTATACCCCATAGGAGTAGAGCAACGAAATTTGGCACAGTTATTAGTCTTTTCTACATAGGAACACCCAGAGTTACGCTTTCTCCCATGGTTTGATGCAGCTCTGGAGACCGTTTTTGTAGAACACCCCAGGTTGGTCCTCCAATCACGACGTGACTTCAAAAAATCAAGGCTACATCATCTGGGAAACGCTTTCCTTTCAAAAACAACATCATGGCTGGGAATAAGTGAAAGTCAGAGGGTGCAAGGTCAGGAGAGTAGGGGGGATGGGGGAGTAGTTCATAGGCCGCACGCCTGTGCTTCTGATCTGGCGACACGCGAGTTGTGGACTGGAGCGTTGTCCTGCAGGAGGAGGATGCCTTTGCTGATCTTGCCCCGCCTCTTGATTTTGATAGCTTCTCTTAATTTCCTCAAAAGTGAAGCATAACAGGCTCTTGTAATTGTGGTACCCTTTGCCAGGAAATCTGTCATCACTACTCCGTCCTGGTCACAGAAGACTGTGAGCATGACCTTGCCAGCGGAGGGGCTGCACCCTTACCTTCTTTGGAGGAGGTGAGTCAAGGTGCTCCCACTGTATTAACTGGGCTTTGGTCTCTGGATCATAGTGATGGACCCAGGTTTCATCCTGTGTAATCAGTCTTTTGAAAAATTTTGACTCATCTTCGTGGCACATCTCCAAATTCATCCTCGAGCACTCGACGCGTTCTTGCTTCTTAAAAGGTGTGAGCAACCTGGGAATCCATCTGGCAGACACATTTTGCATATGAAAATGGCCATGAATGATAGTTCCCACAGACCGGTAATAATCTGACCTAATGGGCTATATGGCGAATAGTTATGCATCGATCTTCCAAAATGACAGCATGAACTTGAACGAACAGATGCCTCATCAATGGCGACCAGATCTGGGGCTGTTTCTACAGAGTTCCGACCATGTTTTGAATTCACAATGCCAGTGTTTTACAAGGTCATACAATGGGGCATCATCACCATAAGTTACTTTCATTTCATCAAAAGTCTCCCGTGGTGTGCGTCCTTTCAAATACAAAAACCGATCACTGCTCGACACTCAACAGGCTCCATTTCACACTTGACTCAGTTCAAACACCTGTCAATCAGAAACCACAATTAGTTCAGAGCTGTAATTTGCCGCTTAATCTATAGAGATATAAAAATTTACATGCAAAATTTCAGCTACATCAAAACAACTGGAAGTGGGTTAGGGGCATTACTTTATTGAACGCCCCTCGTATATATATATATATATATATATATATATATATATATATATATATAATATATATATATATATATGCTATTTTGATTTTGGTTTACAGAGATTTAATCCCGAGAAGTATGGTAAATATAATACCTAATAATACCAGTTTTATTGTAAAATTATATATATTATATACATGTGTGTGTGTGGTGTGTGTGTGTGTGTATTTAATTTTGGTAATAGAGATTTAATACCAAGAAGTGTGATAAGATATAATGCCTAATAATATTTGTTTTGATTGCTTAATGTTCCACCACCAGAAATATTCAAAATCCCGTTCTCTTTAATTTAGAAGATAATTCAGATTTAGAAGAAAAAAAAGTAGATGTTGATTTATTTATGGGGCAATACTGTAGCTAGCAGGAGAGCTAGATATGATGGACCGCACAGAAAATACATTATCTTTTTTATTTTGTCTGTGTCTCTTTTTCGGGTGAATGTAATATGTGTCCTCTTCACAGCGTAAAATAAGGACATTATCGATGAAACTTTTTATGTCGTGCTCTCCGACGTTTTTTTGTTTTTGTTTTTTTTAATTTCATTATTTTATAACCTTCTCCCTTGTATTCGGTATTGACTTACTAATTTATTTTCCGTTTTTCCATTCTCCGCCCCACCCCCAGCAGACCGCACTCTCCACTTCCAAATCAGCTTCCGCACTTTGCCCGGATTTTCCCGACCGTTCTTCAATATTACCCAATCTACATCTAAATGCCAACGTTTAGAAATATACATCTTAAAAAAAAGAAAAGGAAAAAAAAAAATTGCGCGTCATTGATATAACATCAACACTGTTTTTGTCAGTGAGTAAATTTTGACAGGGTTTCACGTTTCTAGTAAAGCCTGGGATCTACCGAGTCACATCATTTTACTTTGTTAAGTCTGAAAACCCCGTGGAAGTGAATCCCTCAAACAAATAATCTCTATATCTATTAAAATCTTCGTCATTATATTATTATGAACCAAATGAGTCAGATAAACCTACTAAAAGTTTCGCTTAGTGCTCTTCAGGGCTAAGATCTCTATTTGCTCTACTTAGGTATTTTTATTACTTTAGTTTCCTGGCGGTTTTGTATGAATATATATATCTTATATATATATTACATATAAATTGTTTTTTTCTTTTGCCCAAATGTTGTACCAATAGATTATTTTTGGTTGGTACGATTATCTTGGTCTTTTCTTTTTTTTCCAAAAAAATTAAGTTAGACGTTTTACGGACAACAATGAAGATGAATAGTTCGAATAACGCAGGTTTAGTTCACATTACTTTCCTTTCTTTCATTGTTTTATCTCATTCTTTGTTTATTAAAAATTATTTCACTCTTTTTCTTTTATTTCCCTTTTTCTCATTTTCTAAGCATGTCCTTTTTCTTTCTTTCTACATTTTCGGATAATTATCCTTATTTCATTTTTATTTTTTCTATCATTTTTCTTAGTTCCAGAATCCTGTTTTTTTTTTTTTTTTGTTCTCATTCTTTCATTTTTATTTCTATTTTTTTCTGAGAACTCCTTTATATTTTTTATTCATTTTTCTGTGTATTATCATCTTTTCTTTCTTTCTTTCTTTTTTTTCTTTCCTACTTTCTTTTTTTTTTTTTTTTTTTCTTTTTTTTCTTTCGTTTTTGTATCAACATGTTTCATCCATTTTTCTTTGATTCGTCCTTGTCTTTCTTTCTTTTGTTTCATTTTCCTTTCTCTTAGATCCATTTTCTCTCTTTCTCTGAGTCTTTTTTCTATTTCTACTACCTCTCTCTCTCTCTCTCTCTTCTCTCTTCTCTCTCTCTCATCTCTCTGTCTCTCTTCTCTCTCTCTCAACTTTTTCTTTCCCTTTCTAGTCTTATTCATGTCATTCGTAGTTCTATCAAAGATCACACTTCTTACATTTCTAGAACAATCTTCGTTTATTGACATCATTAATGAGCAAAAACACACAAAAATAACACATCAAATCAAATCAAATCGATTCTTTGTTTCGCGTTTCGGAAACGCTTCTCAAGTATGGAAGCGGCAAGGCGTGAATAGCTACTCTCGTTGACTTTTTCTTTATTTATTTTTCTCCCCGACCGTTTTTTGACAAAAGTTAAAGAGAATGCCTTTCAGTTTTTTCCGGATTAATTCGGAAAAAATAGAAGAAAAAAAAACAACAAAAGGTCAGACTCTAAAGTATTAAAATTCTCACAGCAAAAAATCTTAATGTGTTGCAATCCAAAAAATATGTTCATCCTTTAAACATTTTTATGCAATTAATACTTTTGAGTACAGAGCTGTTGGAATTTTAATTTTGGTTACAAAGTTTAAATATTGAAGAGTTTTGTTATTGATAATACCTAATAATATCCGTTTTCTTGTATAAATTTTCCACTAGAAATAATGCAATATTGGTATCTTTGTCTTTAGATGAAAATTATTCTTTTTAATTTTAAAATTATTACCTAGTCTTCTATTACTTAAGTATAAAATTCATTATCTACATGTAGATATGATATAAATAATCTATTTATAAAACGAGGAAACAACACCCACGAGAAAGCAGGTGTACGGTCACCAGCCCTATATCCCCCACCGCCCTGTCGGCTGGGGCGTTAGAATGCACCGACTGCATCTCTGCAGAGGGGTAAGACTCCCCAATGGGCTGCCTGTTGCGACCCATGGTGCTTAAGGATAGAACCCAGGTGGATGAGCAGTCCATGACTTGCAACATACTTACCTTGGTCTTATCTTGGGCTACACGGGCGATCGAGAGGCCCCTCTGATCAATCGGTGGTCACGTCAAGCTCTAGCACCTATATGATTTTTCCAACCCTATTGCTCTTTATGGCAATCCCCAGCCCCTTTTATCATATGGGTGCTAGAAGGCGGTGACTGAGGGTTTACGGTGTCTGGGAATGACGTTAAACTCTATCTGATGGTTGAGGTTTCCAGTTCTGGAGGTTTGGAATGTGGAGCACCCCTTCATCACCATTGCTCCCTGGTCAATTCTGCACACGGAGTGGTAGTACCTGTTAGGGTTCCCATCTATGGGTTAAATAGAAAAACATGAGTTGATAAAAAAAATTGTATTATGCATTATGAATGAATTTATTTCACAACTTTATCGACCCACCGAGGTTGATATGCCGTAAAACAAAACAAACCAAAGTAAACCAAACCAAAATCACCCAAACCTTACGAGTAAGACAATGAAATGATGATGATGATGATGATGATGATATATCTAGATAATAAATCAAAATGATTAGTAAGAATTTATTTAATTTTTTCTTCGTGTATTTTTTTCAAATTTAAATTAACTAATCCTGTCATTTTGGAATTTGATAAAACTAGACGGCTCACTCAATCTGTGGAATATGGAAATCTATAGATTGCAATGATGTTATCAGTAATAATATTAATAAGAATAATTTTACTTATTTTTGTTAGTGTCTAAAAGAATTACAATGGTTAAATAAAAAAATATACTAATAGTACGGGTACTTGATCGGTTAGGAATGACATACTTCCCTTTTAAAAGCACCAGGTACTTTTTCCAATATCACATTTTTTTCCTAAAGGGGAATCTACATTTTCGGCATACATGCCGGTACTTAAAACTTTGACATCCCCCTGTTGGAAAAGGTATTAACACTTTTATCACCTAAAGTTGCTGGTTAAATATTACCATTTTATATTCTTCTACAAGAAAGATTTTGGTATTAGATAATCCCAAAGATGAATAAGCTATTAAGCAAAAGAAATGAAACCGAAAACACAAAATACTGAAGATAAAAGTGAATTTGAAAAACAACAAAAAAAAACAAAAAACCACAACAAAGAAACCAAACAAATCCGTGTCCATTTGTTCGGATAGTATCATCTTCCATTTTTCTTTTTTCTTTTCTTGCAGTGTTAAAACCAGTTTGCAATTAACCACACCCATTATATTATGTAAAACCTTTATTTCTTAGTGATATATAAGACACATTGCAAGATTTTAAACACACTAAATAACGTGGGCTGTTTGAGGCAATCTACTTAGATTTTCATAGAGACCTCGTTAATAGACATAAGCTTTATTCTATACTGCATATTAATGATTTTGACTATGAATTAAATACTCATTGATAAACTTACACAATTCGAAGGGTATTGTGATATAAGCAGTGATGTAGTTTCCGGTACAGGACAGACACTGAATCTCTTTATAGTAAGAATTGAAAACTATATTTAATATTCATGTGGGCCTTGTATTTTTATGTATAATTAAGATATGGCAACCAAAAAAAACGCGAAAAAGAAATCCTTCAACTCCAGAAGCGCTTGCATGCAGTAAACAAGGATTTTAGAAAGAAACATCTTTTTGTTTTAAATGAGGCTCCAAAGCCAAAAGTTTCTCAAAATACTTATTTGATGTCTGGAGGCAAAACTAAAATGCGGCGGGATATTTTTAACATGGAATCAATAGATGCTTTTTAGTTTGCTCCAGACATCAATAGTATTTTGAGAATTTGGCTTTGGAGCTTCATTTAAACAAAAATATGTTCTTTTTAAATCGCTTTGTTTACTGCATGCAAGGCTTCTGGTGAAAGGATTTCTTTTCGGCTTTTTTTTGGGTTTGCCATATCTAATTAGTACTAAAATACAAGGCCACATGAATATTAAATATGTTTTCCAAATCTTTACTATAAAGGTAGCTTCGTGTCTGTCTGTAGCGAAACTAGCATCACTGCTTATATCACATACTTTGGAATGTGTAAGTTTATCATGAGTATTTAATTCATAGTCAAATCAATTAATATGCAGTATAGAATAAAGCTTATGTTTTACGAGGTCTCTATGAAAATCTAAGTTTAGATTTGCCTCAAAACAGCCCCGTTATTAGTGTGTTAAAATCTTGCAATGGTGTCTTATATATCACTAAAATAAAGGTTTACTAATATATGGTGTGGTTTAATTGCAAACTGGTTTTAACACTGCAAGAAAAGAAACAGAAAATGGAAGATGATACTATGCCGAAAAATGCACGGATTTGTTTTTGTTTTTGTGTGTTTTTTTTTTTTTTTTGTTGGTTTTTCAAAATTCACTTTATCTTCAGTATTTTGTGTTTTGTTCATTTCTTGCTTAATAGCTTATTCCAATCTTGGGAATTATCTAATACAAAATCTTCTTGTAGAAGAATACTAAATGGTAATATTTAAACGAGCAACTTTAGGTGATAAAAGTGTTAAATACCTTTTCCACAGGGGGATGTCCAAGTATTTAAGTACGGGCATGTATGCGAAATGGTAAGATTCCCTTTAGGAAAAAATGTGTATTGGAAAAAGTACTGGTGTTTTAAAGGGAAGTGTCACCTAACGACATCAAGTACGGTTACATAGTATATTTTTTATTTAAGCCATTGTAATTCTTATTAGAGCCTAACAAAATAAGTAAAATTATTCTATTATTATTATTCTGATAACATATGCAATCTATTAGATTTTCCATATTCCACAGTTGAGTAGCCCGTCTAGTTTCTCAAATTCAAAATGGACAGAATTAGTTAAATTTAAATTTGAAAATAAATACACGAAGAAAAATTAAATAATGTCTTACTATCATTTGATTTATTATTAAGATATATCATCATCGATCATCATCATCAATCATCATTGTCCTTACTCGTAATGGGTTTGGTGATTTTGGTTTGGTTTACTTTTGGTTTGTTTTGTTTTTTACGGCATATCAACCTCGGTGGGTCGATAAAGTTGTGAAATAAATTCATTCATATGGCCCATATACAATTTTTTTATCAACAATGTTTTATCTATTTAACCATAGATGGGACGCCTAACAGGTAACTACCTCACTCCGTGTGCAGAATTGAGCAGGGAGCAATGGTGATGAAGGGTGCTGCCACATTCCTGCAAACCTCCAGAACTGGACCCTCACCATCAGATAGAGTTTACGTGCATTCCCAGGACAACGTATACGCCTCAGTCACGCTCTGCCCATATGATAAATAGGGGGCTGGGATTGCCATAAGAGCAATTAGGGTTGAAAAATCATATGGTGCTAGAGCTTGACCGTGACCAGCCGATTGATCAGAAGGGGCCTCTCCGATCGCCCGTGTAGCCCAGATAAGACCAAGGTGAGTATTGCAAGTCATGGACTGCTCATCCACCTGGGTTCTATCTTAAGCACCATGGGTCGCACAGGCCAGCCCATTTGGGGGAGTCTACCCTCTGCAGAGATGCAGTCCGGTGCATTCTAACGCCGCAAGCCGACAGGGCGGTTGGGATATAGGGCTGGTGGACCGTACACTGCTTTCTCGTGCGTGTTGTTTCCTCGGTTTATATATAGATTATATTATATCAATATCTCATGTAGATAATGAATTTTATAGCTTAAGTAAATAGAGATAGGTAATAATTTTAAATAAAAGAATAATTTTCATCTAAGACAGAATACGCAATATGCATTATTTCTAGTGAAAATTTATAGCAAGAAAACGATATTATTAGGTATTATCATAATCAAACTCTTCAATATTAAACTTGTAACCAAAATTAAAATTCAACAGCTCTGTCTTCAAAAAGTATAATTGCACTAAAAATGTTTAAAAAGATGACATTTTTTTGGATTGCCACCACCATTAAGATTTTTTGCTGTGAGAATTTTAATACTTGTTAGAGTCGACCTTTTGTTGTTTTTTTTCTTCTATTTTTTCCGATTAATCGGAAAAACTGAAAGGCATTTCTTGTAACTTTTGTCGCAAAAACGGGGGAAAACATAAATAAGAAAAGTCAACGAGTAGCTAATTCACGCTTGCCGCTTCCATAGCTTGAGAAGCGTTTCCGAAACGCGAAAACAAAGATCGATTTGGATTTGATTGTGTTAATTTTTTGTGTGTTTGCTCATTATGATGTCAATAAAACGAAGATTGTTCTAGAAATGTAAGAAGTGTGATGCTTTGATAGAACACCGAATGAAAATGAATAAGACTAGGAAGGGCAAAGAAAAAGTTGAGAGAGAGAGAGAGAGAGAGAGAGAGAGAGAGAGGAGAGAGAGAGAGAGAGAGAGAGAGAGAGAAGAGGTAGTAGAAATAGAAAAAAGCCTCATGAGAAAGAGCGAAATTGGGATGTTAAGAGAAAGGAAAATGAAAAGCAAAAAGAAAGAAAGACAAGGACGAAATCAAAGAAATGGATGAAAACATGTTGATACAAAACGAAAGAAAAAAAAGAAAAAAAAAAAAAAAAAGAAGTAGGAAAGAAAAAAAGAAAGAAAAGAAAGAAAAGATTATAATACCAGAAATGAATAAAAATATAAAGGAAGTTCTCAGAAAAAAAATAGAAATAAAAATGAAAGAATGGAACAAAAAAAAAAAAAACAGGATTCTGGAACTAAGAAAAAATGATAGAAAAAATAAAAATGAAATAAGGATAATTATCCGAAAAATGTAGAAAAGAAAGAAAAAAAGGACCATGCTTAGAAATGAGAAAATAGGGAATAAAGAAAAAGAGTGAAATAATTTTAATAAACAAGAAATGAGATAAAACAATGAAGAAAGGAAGTAATGTTGAAGCTAACCCTGCGTTTCGAACTATTCATCTTCATTGTTGTCCGTAAAACGTCTAACTTAATTTTTTGGAAAAAAGAAAAGACCAAGATACTCGTACCAACCAAAAATAATTATTGTAGCAACATTTGGGCAAAGAGAAAACAATTTATATGTATATATATATATAAGATATATATATTCAT
>CM042144.1:102815743-102820911 GCA_023376005.1 Doryteuthis pealeii | reverse complement strand
AGTATACTATATACTAATTATTTTTATACATAAATGAGAGATATAAACATTATACTGTAATATAATTATTTAATTCAGTCAGATTGAGTTGGGAAATCTAGTAAATACTATACATCCATGGAAAATTGCATATTAAAAAATATTGTCATAATTTACATTGTCTTACTACGCAAGTAATATTGTTGAATTTGCATCGTCTCTCTTTCCTCTCTTCACCCTCTGTGTTTTGTCTGTCTGTTCGTATCGCTCCTCTCCTCCCTCTCGTATATCGCCCTCTCTCTCCTAGCTATATATATATAAGTTTGCTATAATTAATAATTATTAGTATAGTAGGGTCTGTCTATCGGTGATGAAGAAGCACGCAAGTTTAATTCGGCATTAATATTATAATCTCAATATATATCTATGACCTAGTAATGGTAAGATGTAAAGAGGATATGTATTGCTAAATTGTTGAGAAAGATGTAAGTGAGATATTAGTTAAAAATAAGTATTTAATTTGATGATAGGCAGGCAGTTAAATATGATTCATTCTCTTTCTTATATGTATAGCTATAAAACAATTTACGACGAGAATGTCAATCCTGAATAGTCTATTCGACCTCAATAGAGGCTCTCCAGAGAGACATGCTTGAGTATAACCATTGCATGCGTGCAGGACCTAAATAGGTATCGACATGCTACACTCCTCGGGAGTTGACGATTTTCCTCGATGTTAGGGTACAAGTTTGACCATCATAGTCCCTGCCACTAATTCATTAATTATTAACTAATTAATTTTCCAAAATTTAGTTATGATCCAATTAAGCACATATCTTCCAAAAATTGTCGGTTAAAAGCCATATCAAATAAACACTTTTATTACGTATCTCATATATATATATATCATATATATATATATATTAAGAGAGAGAGAGAGAGAGAGAGAAGAAGTAAAGACGTCGGGTGGTCCTAAGTCGGTATAGCAAATCAGCCGAGGTGTCTATCCTCTTTTCAGCTAAGCGCTAAACCAAGGAGATTCGTTTTTTTTAGCAGCTGATGTTGGGAGCGTCAGCCTACATCAGCTCTTCACTTCACCAACAATGCAGATCCCATGTGCTACCTCAATACGCTGAGTTTGGCAAGGGCCGGCTATCGAACCAGAACTTTTATGTTCCAGCCGAACACTCTACCGACTGAGCTAAACCGCAGATAAATATACAGCTATGTATAGTTACTTTATTTTATGGAAACCTATGTTTAGTTCTTTGTTGGTAATATTGGTACGTGTATTAGTGTGACTAAATAAAATGCAAGGAAGCTTTAAAAAATATATACTATATTTACCAACTCCTCCGCACGAGCAGGATACGACACAAGGGTAATTTGTTAAGCGGAGTTCAACAGGTGTTGACTCAGAGTTTTCCTTCTCCTAGACTGGTTACCTAGGCCATGGTTAAAGACCCAGTCTGCGCTGCTATTTACCCTAGCTGGAGGGAGAGTACCTTTCATACCTTTCCCAAGGATATTAGCGCTAGTGAAATGCAATTACCACGTCCAGGATTTGAACTCGGGGCGACGAGTCCCATTTCCTATGACTTTAACCATTACACCACGCGCTTCCTATATGCTTTTAAAAACAATATAATGCACATTGTTAACGACGAGGTAAATTGAGAATTTTACATCTCCACCTCCTTCTCCCCCCCCCTCTCTCTCTCTCTCTCTCTCTCTCTCTCTCTCTCTCTCTCTCTCTCCTCACAGATAAATAAACACCTATATAAAAATAGATAATACAGTTTAAAACACATACATACATTTTACATATCAACAACTCTAATGTGTATATAATATATATATATATATATATATATATATATATATATTACAGGGACACACACACTCATATATATATATATATATATATATATATATATTATATACATTTATAATATATATATATCATATTATATATATATATATTATATACATATATATATATAAATATATATAATACATATACATTTTATATCACAACTCTAATGTATATATATAATATAATATATATATATATATATATATATTACAGGCAACACACACTCATATATATATTATATATATATATATATATATATATATATATATATTATATATATATATATACATTTATATATCCAACTCTAATGTATATATATATTTAGGCACACACACACTCATAATATATATATATATATATATATATATATATATATATATATATATATACACTTTATATATATATATATATATATATATATATATATATATATATATATATATATATATATATATAAATTACATTTACATATCAACAACTCTAAGTATATATATATATATATATATATATTTATATATATAATATATATATATATATATATATATATATATACATTTATATATCAACAACTCTAATGTATATATATATATTACAGGCACACACACACTCATATATATATATATATATAATATATATATTATATATATATATAAAGAAAACTGTCCCATTTACGCTCTTTGCCGTCAAGTCAGACTATAGTATTACACGTTCAATTGACTACTAAATATGAAGAGGTTTCTTGAAAACAGCAAAAAAAAAACTGATTGAGTCTGTTTTTTTGTTGTTGTTGTTTTTTTCACATTTTCCGATTCATGCCTGCCATTTTACACCTTTTTATTTTCTTTATTTTTTTATTTTTTTTGTCTTTTCAACAAAAAACAAAATCGTGTTGTTGATCTATTTGTGTTCTCATTTCTTTCCAACACGAAACGGAGCATTGCCTAAGGTTCAGCCTCTCTTTCGTAAATGCGGGATTGACGTCCATTTTATACAAGTCACATGTCACAAAGGTCAATGAAAGAATGCGCCGATCGTCTGTCAGAACTTTCCTTTGATTGTTTGTAAGTCTTTCTTTCTTTTTTTTCTCATATCTCTTTTCTTCTTCTTTTTTCTTTTTCTTTCTTTTTCTTTCTTTTTCCTTTCCATTGTTTGTTTCACTTATTTTTTTTTCATTCCTATATCTTCTCTTTCTTTTTTCCTTTAATTCATTCTTTTTTCTTTTTCTTCGTTTTTTCTTTTGTTGTTCGATATTCATTTGTTTTCTTTTTTCTTTTCTGTTTCTTTCTTTCATTCCTTTTATCTTCATTCTTCATTTTTCTTGTGTCGTTCTATATTCATTCCTTTTTCTTTTTTTCCCTTCCTATTTCTTTCATTCATTCTTCCCTTTATCTTCATTTTTGCTTTCTCTTTAGTCATTTTATATTCATTTCTCTTTCTTTTCCTTTTCTACTTCTTTCCTTCATTTTTCTTCATTTTTTCATTTTTCTTCTGTCGTTCTATATTCATTTCTCTTTATGTTTTCTTTCTATTTCTTTCTTTCAATCTTCCCTTTTTTTCTCCATTTTTGCTTTCTCTTTTGTTGTCCTATATTCATTTCTCTTTATTTTTTCTTTCAATTTATTTTATTCATTCATTCTTTATCCTCATTCTTCATTGTTTCTTTTGTCATTCAATATTCATTACTCTTTCTATTTTTCTTTCTATTTCTTTCATTTGTTCTTTTTTCTTCATTTTTCTTTTTTCTTTTGTCACTATATATTTATTTCTCTTTCTCTAAATTTATTTTTCTTTCACTCTCTTTCTTTATCATTGCCGCCTCTTTTCTATTTTCTTTTTTATTAGCTTTTGTTTTGTTTCTTTTTTTCTTGTTTCATTCCATTTTCTTCCATTTTTCTTTCTTCCTGAATGAATTTACTTTTCTTTATACATTTTGTTTCTCTCTTTTCTCTTCTTTTTTCTATCGTTTCTTTTTCCCTCTTATTTCCTTTCCTTCGTTTCTTTCTTATCCTTTCCGTTGGTTTATTTATTTCTTTCTTTTCTTTTCTTTCTTTCTTTATTTTTTGAATCCCATTCATTTTGTTTTTGTTTTTTTGTTCTTTTTTACTCTTTTATTTTTTATTTAATTATTTATTTTTATTTCGTTTTTCTTTAATTTTTTTACCGTTGTTATTTTTTCTTTTTTATTCTTTTTTTTTTCTTTCATTTTTCTTTCTTTTTATCTATTTTCAATCTTTGTTTTTTTTTTCGGAGGTTCTTTTCTTATTCCAATTCATTTCGTTTCCTCCCTTATTTTATTTTCTTCTTATTATTTATTTTTCTTCTTAATTCATTCTTTGTTGGTATCTTTTCTTTCTTTTCAGTTTCTCAGTTTTTTTCTTTTCTCGTATTTTCCATGCCTTCTTCTTCTTCTTCTTCTTCTTCTTCTTCTTTCTTCTTCTTCTTCTTCTTCTTCTTCTTCTTCTTCTTCTTCTTCTTCCAGTTTGCTGCATTCGTTGTTGATGTAATTTATTTTGCATTTAGACAGAAAAAAAGAAAGAAGGAAAGAAAGAAAGAAAATATAAATATATATATATATAATATATATATATATATATATATATATATATTATATATTGAGAGAGAGAGAGAGAGAGAGAGAGAGAGAGAGAGAGAGAGAGAGAGAGAGAGACTTCTCTTGCTATTTCTCTGCGTATCATCGATTTCAGTTTTTACATAATAAGTTATTATGGCTTTATATTTGTACTGCTATTAATATAGATGAGATTTCTCTATTTGGGTGTCCTCTTCTTAGCCATTCCCAGGTCATTTTGGGTGCAATTTCCTTTGTTTGTGGCTTTAATATTTTTACAGTTTTCCTTCCATATATATATATATATATATATATATATATATATATATATATATATATATATATATATATTATTAATGATTTCTTAAGTTAATTTTGTTGTTATTTTGGTTACTAGTGCCTGTAATTAATGTATACTAGCAAAATAAAAAAACGCCACCGGGCGATGTAAAATTAGATTCTTGAAACATATTGCTGAGGGGTGGGAGTAAAAAATTCAATGTCAGCGAGTTTGTACCCTAAGTAAGTAAAATCATCAAATTCATTTAAAGGATTAAAAATAAAACAATTTGAAATGTAAACTTTAAATATGTATTAAATAAACAAACTATATATAGATATATAATACCAGTCATGTATTATTTAAAACTTGTTTTAAAAAGCAATGAGGACTGTCTAATGTTGCATGTTCAAATTTTGAGTGTATTTATTCTATGTTATGACGATTTTGGGTAATGTGACGTA
>CM042144.1:102808243-102810743 GCA_023376005.1 Doryteuthis pealeii | reverse complement strand
CAATCCTGGCCTGGGGCAGCAGTAACATAGAATAATAATTAACACGGCTTAACACCTGTACCCCAGCTATGATTAGTGGAATAGGAACAGAATACCCCCGTGGACTGAATAAAGGGTTTGGTTCAAAGTTCCGTGATGACTCCCGATTACAAGAAGGTTCCCGAGTCCAAGAAATACCTGAAGAAGGCCGGAGGGCACATCGACCGAAACTTTGTACAGATAACAATGAAGATGAGGACAATCGTCTGAATAATACAAATAATGGTAATCTTTGCGGAGTTCCGTCCTGGACTCCTGTCTCAAAAACTGCTAACGGCTGACTGCTGAAAAAACAACACCAGCTACGAAGTGGTATCATTTAAAAAAAAACAAAAACAAAAAAAAAAAAAATTAGTTCTCCACCTCAGACTCAAAAAACAATCTCCTTTGTCTAGCGCTAGTGAAAAAGGGATATACTCCCTCGCTGTCTGGTTGATACCGACTTTAAGCCACTCTGACGACTTTAGTTTTTTTTTTACTACACACATGGCTATTTCTATTTGTCTGTGTTTAACTCTTTGCCTATTTTAATCCGCTCATAGCGGCTCTCCCACGCCTGCAATCCTATCCTAAGCTAAGTACAAAAACAGATGGTTAGTTCATTATAATTGAGCAGAAGTCCTCAGATTAGGATAATTATAGGACTTTATTTGGATTCTGAGGTGAACATTGAAATATCTCATCATACAGGTAAAAAATTATCAAGAGAATTTGGTACAGCCGTGCGGGAAATTTGGTAGGCAAGGAGGTAACCAGTGCCATAAACAAACTTATCAAAGGTTGATATTGAAAACCTGGTATGGAACTGCGAATAACGTCACCTTTCCCGGATATTACCGGGTACGACAACTAGTAAAAAATTAATTAACAGAGTAACAGTAAAATCTGGGAACTTTAACGCTCTACCGCCTGAGCTCGTCCTTAGTGTCCTACCAAAGACATGGATGATTTTGGCAAGCAGACCTAACTTCAGGGGTAAATGATTTCTGGACCATAAATTGTATCCTAACAAGTACTTTTGTTCCGAGTCAGAGTGGACCTGAGAGTAATGAAGACGATAGAGTGACTCCACATAACCCAGAGCTCCAGAATCCGAGATTCACATTTAGTGTCCTAGCCAGGACATGGGTGTTCTTTTGCTTGCAGACCTAGTTTAATAGTTGACAGCACTTAACGAAAATTAAATGTCGGTGATGTATACGATAAGCCCATCATGCCCTTACACAAACAAGATTCTGTGTGGATCATTAATATTGCACTTAACGAAAGTTTCCAACAAGCGAGGAAATAAAATACACTCACAGATGGAAATATACTTTCACCGGCAACCTCCCGAGAGTCATTTACCTTGGGCTGTAGTCCCACGAAAATGGTGAAAGGAGTTCGTTCTTGCGATGAAGCGAACTAAAGTCCCTCATCACGTTTCTTTATTTTCCTTCTTTTTTTTCTTTCCATCTGTTTATCTATTTATTTATCTTTTTTATTTATTTTTATCTTTCATTTTTATTTGTTTTTTTTTTTTTTTACTTTATTTTATTTTATTACCACTACTCACCGGTTCATTTGGGAAGAAGGGACACTTTTGATGGCCAAAGAAACCAAATATATTTATATGGCGTAGTTTTTGTTTTTGTTTGTTTTTTGTTTATATTGTTTGTTTGTTTGTTTTTTTGTTTTGTTTTTTTAACCTCTTTCTTGGAGCGGCTGAAATTAGGGAAAAATATTTGAATACTAAATTAACTTCTGCTTATCACAAATCATTTTGTATCATTGTATCATAAGCCATGCGTGAAGACCACACTGGAGGCCATCTTGATAGTTGAGATACCTGTGGGGTTTTATTTTATTTTTTTTTTTTTTTGTGATTATTTTATTTTATCCGAAACTAGTGGCCAGTGTTTGAGCCAAAATACAAGCTAAAAATATTGAATGCTGATTTTTCAGGCCACAAAGTCTCTTTCGATTTGAAACAGGTGTTATGGAATTAAGAAGAATGGACAAATGAGAATTCTGTTTTGAGTTCATTTCAGAAGAGCTGCATATTTTTTTTTAAATTTGCATATACAATGATACGCCAGCCTATCTCATTAATCAGTTCCAAAATACAGGAGATAAGCCAGTTTTAAGAGTCACATGTAGCAAGTTCCGGTGAATATGGAGGAAGGCTTAGTGGCACAATTCTGTGTTTCACCCCAAAACCTCTCATTAAAATGTATCAAAACTAAAAGGAAAAAAAAGGGATTAGGAAAAATTGAGACGTACATATCTTTTTCAAAGCAAAACTTATTACAAGTGTAGGGGATTATCTTCCCTTTGTCTGGAAGAGTTATCTTCCCGCTGTGTTGCCTTTTGTGGACACCAGGGGACCTCTGGTATATATAAGGGCTGATTCAAATGCTTCTCTCTATCTCTCTCTCTCTTTCTTCTCTCTCTCTCTCTCTCTCTCTCTCTCTCTCTCTCT
>CM042144.1:102800743-102803243 GCA_023376005.1 Doryteuthis pealeii | reverse complement strand
ATAGATATTTATTTACCTAAATTTCCCAAATTTTCGGGATAAAATCCCATCTTCAGAGGTTTCGGAGTTACGTGTGCTTTTTAATACATATATTATGGTACTGCCGTGAACGTTATAAATAAACGCTATAAAGGAACGCTGAATGTTGTATTGAATTTGAAATTGGAAAGTGTTCGGCAGCGTTCGGTTGTTTCCGTGGTGAATTATATATAATATATATATATATATATGTGTGTGTGTGTGTGTGTGTGTGTGTGTGTGTGTGTGTGTGTCTGTGTGTGTGTATAAGTAAAGACGAATATAAATCAAAGTTAAATGAAGAAGAAATGTGATTTGATTGTGATAGCATTCAAAACCAGCCACCAAACCAATATACACACAATGCTACAAGCAAATTATATATATATATATATATATATATATATATATATATATATATATATATATATATATATACGTTTATGTTTTGGAATTGCTTTTTGCCTTTGATTATTCCAGTACATAATAGACCAAATAATTCAAAGATAATTAAATCAATTAAATTTGTCGCATATATCAACGACATATCTAATCTCAGAACCTTTAACATCTGACAGAAGTCTTCTGTCAGTTTTATTACAGTACCCTCGCGACCAATTGTGACAAAGAGGCTCTCTTCTCCTTAGTCAAACCTACTTAGAGAGCTCCTCCTCATCACCATCCTGAATTATTAAAACACGGTAGATTAAATAATTCAAATTAATAGTATGATTTTTTTTTTACCAAACCATGGAGTGGAAAATATTACAGATTAGCCCAATATTAAAGGAAACATCATAGAAATCTACACAGAACTGTCCGATATTAGATAGTTATTCGGTTAAATCGAACTTAATGGACATAAATTCCACCATCGTATGTTACCCCATCAAAAGAAAAAAAAATACAAAAAAATCTGGGAATTAGCCGAATTTAATGAGATTTTCAGTGTTGATATATTGATGAATATATGTATTATATAAATATATATGCGACAAATTTAATTGATTTAATTATCTTTGAATTATTATGTACTGGGACAATCAGAGGGAAAAGACAATTCCAAAACATAAACGGATATATATATATATATATATATATTATAATTTGCTTGTAGTATTGTATGTATATTGGTTTGGTGGCTGATTTTGAATGCTATCACAATCAAATCACTTTTTTTTTTCATTCAACTTTGATTTATATTCGTCTTTACTTATATATATTTATATATATATTATATATATATATATATATATATATATATATATAGGGTCATCCACAGACACGTGTTTCGACTTATCAAGTCTCCTCAGTGTGGCTAGACATTTTGTAAGCTACCTACAGCCGGAATTGAAATCCGATCGGTTGGGTGTCAGTCCGGCACCATAACCATTAGGCTGTCTTCACTTACAGAATGGGAAGGGGATTTTAACTGTTTTAATACACACATCGCTTTGCGTGTAAAGGCCGTCACAAAGTGTTCCATTCCTTAGAAGAGCGTTGCGTTTACGCTTGAGTTGGCGGCCGTCAGCAAGATCCCCCCCAGAGTGCTCAACCCTAGGGGATGGGGAGCATATATAGGGTCATCCACATATATATATATATATATATATATATATAGATAGATAGATAGATAGATAGAGAGAGAGAGAGAGAGAGAGAGAGAGAGAGATAGATAGATATATCCGGGTTAAGGGATATATTATGAAGTTAGTATGAATATATAATGCACCAGTTATTTTATTTAAAACATTTACATTTTTCAGGTCAGTTAACTTTGAACCACGTATATTTGAGAATTTACACCTCAAATATACGTGATTCAAATTAACTGACCTTAAAGTTTTTAAGCGGGAGCGTGAGGCTTAGCAAGAGTTACCATTCACAATCTGAAGCTTTTGAGTTCAATCTGTAGTCAAGTAAGGCAATTCATTTTACATCCTGCTACAACTTTTCCTTAATATCATCCACTTTCTGTTTCTTATGACGCCAAGGATTTTACAAGAATTATGAAATACCAGATTTATATGAAGCCATAATGCTTGCTTAAAGTTTTGAAATTATACGAGATTTTTCAAATAAATCTTGGAAGTGAGGCTCATGTGGCGCATGCAATATTCGCCAGGAAGACATTCGTCGCGTCTCCAACTGTGCTGCCACCTATCGGTGCTCAGACTCAGTTTCGTATGTCAAGAAAAACAGTGAACATTCCGTTGAGAGAATAAAGTTTCACTATTACCCTAATGTTCTCGCTGACAAAACACGTGAACCATTGTGAAATATGTTTAATCAAGTGGTATTACTATCAACGAAGACACGGGTGGTGTAATGGTTATTAACATAAAAAAATGAATTAGACCTCCTAAGTTCAAATTCTAGACGGGGATTCTAACTTTTAGCGGTTGGGCACTTTTTTTCAGCACTCTGAAAAGCAAGATACCAACAAGGCAAATACGACAACTAACTTAAGCTTACTATGATT
>CM042144.1:102755743-102798243 GCA_023376005.1 Doryteuthis pealeii | reverse complement strand
TTAATCCCCTCTTTAAAATATCTTTTTTCGGTATTTTAGTTTTATTTTAATTCCAAACAACTGTCACGAATTTTTAAATAAATACAAACGAGTCACGAAAATAAAAACAATCAATACATTATTCATAAGTAGCACGGGTCGGATTTTTAGCAGGCACCGCTTAGCGTTTTTAGGGCAGGAGGCCAGGACGCATTTTTGCGATATATACCGAAATTTCTTCGCTATTATAATAATGACACTCGGCTCCAGACGGATTCGACATGTCCCGAACAAAAAGCTTAATGACTTTTGCAGGAATTCCACGCCCTGAGTAATTATAAACAAAAAAAAATAGAAAAAGGTGTGGTCGACGGGTCGACAGAATGTGATTGTCGCAAAATTCAAAACAGGAACGATGGGTTCTTTGGTGAAGTTACTGGCTGACGTTATATATATATATATATATATATATATATATATATATATATATAATAGTTCACAAGGCTCATTAGACGCTGGTTTCAAGTGGAACTGCATCAAAGAGACAGGGAATACACAATTATTCGGAATCTTTTACGCAGATATTGGAATTAACACCGTATCATGGTGCGTCTCTCTGTCTAGACGTATACTCTTTATTGGCAGAATATGAAATAATCTAGGCTGATTATTCTGTAATTGTGTTTTTGGTTTATTGTTTTTTGTCATGTGTACATAAAAAAGGGGGCAAGAGTAACTTGCGGGCCTTTTAAAGATTTGTTGACACTAGCAAGGCGGGAAAAATACAAACGAAGTTAAATAAACACATTGAAAATAGTTTTACGTTTTTTTTCTTTTTCGTAAGTAGAAAATAAAAACGCTGGAGATGATGATAATAAGATTTGCAAATGACTTCGGTCCAGACATGCAAAGAAATGCTAACCACACAAATCAGAGAAAATCATTGAAAATAAAAACAAAAGAATATAAGATTATCTAAGATAATGACATACCAAACGATCACCCCATCCAAGCTGGAATATTGGGTCTGCTCATCATAAAAGAAGGCCTGGGTGTGTCTGTCCCAACGGACCACAGGGTGAAGAGAAATAAATACTTAAGAATCTTCAACGATAATCACTACCTTGAAGAAGAAAGGATCTCCTTATGCCAGCCAGAAGACCAGACCTAGTATTGATTAACAAGAAAAGAGAACTTCTCAACTGGTAGATTTTGCTATCCCAGTAGATCACAGGGCGAAGATGAAAGAAAATGAAAGGTTAGACACATATCAGGACCTTGCTTGAGAATTGAGAAAACCGTGATATATGAAGGTGAAAATAATCATATTATTGTTATCATATTTTCCTTGTTTTCTTTCATATTGCTTTCACTGGGGGTTTTTCTTCGTTTTAATTGTATATATAAATCATGACCCCTCCCTCATGACTATGTACTTACGGGATTAGGTGTGAGTTTGTCATAGTAAGTTTTGGTGTTTGTAGTGCGAATTGGTTTTATGGTGAATTGAAAATTGTAGTATGAATTGGGTCACGAATGGAAATAGTTAAGTGAAAAGTTAGATTAGAAATAACCAGTCTCACCCTCTTTATAGGCTGTGCTGCATTTTTGTATATATTTTGAAAGAATAAATAATGAGACGCTATTCAAACTTGGTATTGAGGACACGTTAAAGTCTGTGGTGTTATTCTTGCTAGCGATAGACTTCATAGTCAAACCAATTGTAACAACAAAAAAGGCATCGAATTGTTATAGGAGCGTTGGAATCAGTGTATCACCCTAGAAGGAGACTATGTTGATGAATGTGTCAGATTTTGCCTAAAAGTTGTTTTATTATTTAGGCCCGGGACTTATTGAGTAATGTGTTAGTTGGTGCAATTGGAACAGTCCCCAACAGTTTAGAAAACAGATTAGAAGAACTGGAAATTAGAGGAAGAATCGAGACCATCCAGACAACAGCATTGTTGGGATTGGCTAGAATACTCAGAAAAGTCCAGGAAACCTGCGGAGATTTGTTGTCACTCAAACTCCAGTGAAAGACAATCAGCTAATGCTGGTATATATATTATCTTGTTCACACTCCTAACTTTAAGAAAACCACCCTGTCAGCTGGGGTTTTAATTTACGCCGACTGTACCTCTGCAAAGGCGTAAGGCTCCCACCCAATGGAACCACCCGTTTGCCGTCGATGACGACCCGAAATGCCTGAGAAGAGGATTTTGGTGGCTGATTATTATCCAGCTATTAAAGGAAATGCAACCCTTCACTTCGGCCCTTACTTGGGCGATCGAAGCGGCCCTAACTGATAAATCAGCTGGTCATGTCAAGCCATAGTAACTATACGTTTGTTTGGTTTGGTGTGTTGTTTTACAGCATATCAACCCTTTTCTGTCATTTAATGTCGAATCAGGTCATTTGTATTAGCAGAGGACTCACCTTGCTTACAGTACCTGCTGTGGCTTAAGTGATCACAATTATACGTTTGTCACGACTGTCTTCTTCAATTTGATTTCATGGCAAACACCTAACTTATAATTATATAGGTGCTAGCAGGCGGTGACAGAGAGTCATCCACCAGAATTTTTTAATACAGATGAAGTTAATAAAAATTAGTTCTTAAACAAATCATATGTATAATAAAAAAAAAGGTTTAGAATTAAATAAACAACCAACCTTTATGTGAAAAAATGTTATATTTGTCTGTATCTTTGAGATGAAGCTTGATGGGAATAATTTTTATTTTTCGGACTGTTATCCTTATCTTTATTGTGGTATGTATAAATACAACGTTTCGACCGCTATATCCTCCGGCCTTTTTTTTTTTAAATAAGAACTTCAAAAGTTATTCGATGCCTGTTTGATCAACTGTCAAACTATTAAAAAGGATTTCCCATGTTGGATCATTACTATACTTGGATACACAGGGAACGGCCGAGGAATGCCGGGGGATACAGCGACCGAAACGTTGTGTTTATACTTACCACATTTCAGAAATTTCTCAAAATTCGAATTCTGAATTTTGATCGAAACGTCATTGTTTAATGCGAAGTCCATGGCGTTGACAACATTTGAAATAAGATCACTAGGTTCATCAGGCAAGAAATATTTTGGTTTTAAAAGGAGATTTTTTATGAATCTTGAGTGATAAAATAATTTTAAAAACAAATACCTTCCAGCAGTGAACATTAAAATGTCAAAGAAAGGTGTAAATTAGACTCGCTAGGAGTCCAGCTCTTTGTGGTTTGGCGGGGCTTAAATACACCGACTCTATCCCCTACAGAGGGTTAAAAAACGTATTTTGTATTCGATGGGACCTTTAAAAAACATCTTAAGAAACAACTACACCAAAAATGTAAATATAAACGTACAGGGAACGCAATTTTCTAACGTCTAAGAAAAAAGTAAACAATATATATATGTATATATATATATGTTGTGTGTGTGTGTGTGTGTGTGTGTGTGTTTAAAAAGGAACGGCTTAAAATTTCCGACTGCAGTTTCTCGCCGTAGCGCGAATCTTCAGGGTATTTTTCGTCCTGCCATCGGCCTGTATTTATAACTGGGTTGTACCCATTTTCAATTCATTGGGCATGCTACATTTTTTTTTTAAAATCCAGAAGTAAAAATATTTGTTTGCTTGGTGAATTTAAAGGCAACTGTTATATATATATATATATATATATATATATATATATATGTGTGTGTGTGTGTGTGTGTGTGTGTGTGTGAAACAATGTGTTTGAGATGGCGATAGCCGACAATTTTTGGCAGAATATGTGCTTAATTGAAGTCATACCTAATTTTTGAAAATGAATTAGTTGATAATTAATGAATATCTGTTCAAATGTAAAGCGTAAACAAATCGAGAAAAAGTCTGTATGTGCATTTCGGCATATTATGCCTCATCAGTAGAGTTATAGACAGGAAACTGTTCTGCGTATGATTCGAACCCTAACTGCCATGCTGACAGGCGGGGATTCTAACCACACGTGGAAAGATCCTAACTACGAAAAAAACAACACAATTATTAACTTCTATCTTTTACCTTTTATATTTTATACTTTATATGTTATTTTTTACTTTTAGGTCTCATTTTTTAAATTTTAAACTTTAATCTTTAACGTTACTTTATTCTTTTATATTTTTACCTTTTATATTATTTATTAAGTATTAAACCACTATTTCTTACTGTATTCAATTTTATTCTATTTTGCTTTATATCATTCAACATTTTTTGAGCTTACATCCTTATTTTTATTTTTTATTTTTATTCTTTATTTCTTTACTTTTAGAATCTACCTCCCACCTTATTTGCTTTCATTTTTTTAATTTTTAATCTTTTAATTATTTTTTAAATTTTTTCTTTTTCTTTTATTGTTTTTCTCCTTATACCTAGTCTTTTAATTCTGTGTGTGTTCACTTTTACAACTATTTCCCCAAGAAATCGGTCCTCCATCTAAGCCACACCTCATCCAAAGCATAGACCTCCCCGCCTCATTCAAAGAAACTAATCCTGTCCATCTCAAACTGAGACACTCACCCCTAAAAAAAAAAAAGATAGATTTAAAAGCGATGTTACTTTGGGAAATTCTCAGTAAGAGTCATGTTCTTGTGATTACCTGAAGATGCCGTAGTAATACGGTTTAAATAAATTATTGTAATAAAGCAAGTTTAGAGTTTTTTCTTCATTTACTATATATATATATATATATATAATATATATATATATATATATAATATATATATATATATGAATTTGACTATGAAACCGTCGTATAGTGATTAGACCTCCCTTGGATTTAGTCTCCAGCCTATTAGTTATACGAAGGGAATATTTTTCTCGGAATCTCACGTTAAAAATCCATAATCCCGTCTTTTTGTGGGCGCTGTTCAAACCCCTTGAATTTTGGGGATTTATATAATATTTAAAAAATGTTTTCCTGAAAAACAATTAAAAAAGACAGGTCCATTTTTTCAAGAGATCATATTCGAATGACGTACTTCCCTGTTCTATATTGAAACCATTTGTTTTTAGAGAAAGTAATTTCCTGTCAACTTTTGGTAATAAGTTCTTTTCAAGTGGCTTTTAAATCAAAGTCACAAACGAAAATAGACACAAAGATTTTGACGCGGAAATGTCATAAAAAGCAAAAAATAGGCAACTCCCAGTTTTTATATACCCTTCAATTTAATAGAATTTTCACTTTTCCTCACAAATTCTAATATATTACAAAAATAGAGGTGTCAAATGTAAATAATAATAATAATAATAATAATAATAATAATAATAATAATAATAATAATAATAATAATAATAAATAAAACTCTGCGAATGTAACAAACTAGCACAACGAGAATACAAAACTAGACACGACTGGTTTGGGAAGGTGATCCACTGGGAATTATGCAAAAAATTTAATTTTGACCATACAACAAAATGGTATATGCATAAAACAGAATCTGTTCTTGAGAACGAAACACATAAAATTCTCTAGGACTTTGAAATAAAAATGGATCATCTTATCCCAGCAAGAAGGCCAGACCTGGTGTTGATAATCAAAAAAAGAAAGAACTTGTCAACTGGTGGATTTTGCAGTTCCAGCAGATCACAGGGTAAAGCTAAAGAAAAATTTAAAAAATGGACAAATATCTGGACCTTGCCAGAGAACTGAAAAAGTTATGGAATATGAAAGTGAATGTTATACCAATTGTGGTTGGTGCACTGTGAACGGTCCCAAAAGGATTGGAAAAGGGTTTGGAAAGTTTGGAAATCAGAGGAAGAATTGAAACTATTCAGAACACTGCACTGCTGCAATCTGCCAGAATACTCAGAAGAGTCCTGAAGACCTGAGGAGACTTGCTGTCACTCAGACTCCAGTGAAGGACCATCAGCTAATGCTGATGTGAAAACTCAAAAGGAGTAAACAATAATGATAAGACGCAGCAAAATAGCAAGTACAGAATGTGTGGAAACAGAGACGAAACGGTTATGATAAGTGAATGCAGCAAACTAGCACAAAGAGAGTACAAGACTAAGCATGACTGGATGTGAAAGTTAATCCACTGGGAACTGTGCAAGAAATTTAATTTTCACCATATAACTAAATGGTATACGCACAAACCTGAACCTCTCCAGATGAATGAGATGCATAAATTTATCTAGGACTTCGAAGTACAGACGGATCACCTAATCACGGCCAGGAGATCGGAACTAGTCTTGATCGACAAGAAGAAGAGAACCTGTCATTTCGTGGATTTGCCAAAGAACTGAGAATATCGTGGAACATGAAAGTGAAGGTCGTACCAATGGTGCCCTTGGAACGGTTCCCAAAGTTCTGGAAAAGAATTTGGGTGAATTGGAAATCAGAGGAAGAATCGAGACCATCCAAAGCACTGTTGGGATCGGCTAAAATACTCAGATGAGTCCTGGAGACCTGAGGAGACTTGCTGCCACTCAGTCTCTAGTGAAACACCGGCTACGGCAGGTGTGAAAAGCTCACAGATTTGCTTTGATTCGGTTATCCAGTTTAGCAAACTGGGATCCACATCCTAAGTTTTTGAGGGGGTTACTGTAGTGCCTCTCGGTCACCATTATTATCTTGCTATTACTCATAATCGAATGCAGCAAACTAGCACATCGAAAGTACAAGGCGTGGCACGACTCGGTGGTAAATGTGATTCACTGTAAATTAGTTCATTAAAAATGAATCAGGTTGCTTACAGTACCTGTTGTTGCTAAAATGGTCACCAAGTATTGAATAGGTTCATCGCTGCTTAACTTAGATGATCTAGCGGAAACCGGTGATTTCTCGTTGATCAAATCAACCCTTTTCGGGTTATTTCATGCCGAATCAAGTCATTTTTTATAAACAAACGATCGATGTTGCTTACAGTACCTGCTATTGCTTAAATGGTCACCCAATTAATCATTGAACAAGCTCAGTGCTGCTTAACTTCGGTGATCAAGCAGGAATGCGTACTTTCAGCGTGACGAGTGTAACTGCACCTGGTGGTGAGGCTGCAGTTCTGGAGTTCTTGGTATGAAGATTATTCATCAATTTCCTCCCTGTCTGTCTGTTTCTCTTTTTTGTTGATTTACATCGTTTTTTTTTTTTACAGTTTTTTCGTTCGTTTTATTCTCGTAACCAGTCTAGAAGAAGGAAAACTCTGAATTCAAAGCTGTTGACCTCTGCGTTCAAATTGACCTTGACTCATATCATACACATGCAGAGGGGTTATTTAACTACATATGACAGTAAGTAAACAAACAAATGTGTTTATTTGATATGGCTTTTAGCCGACAATTTTGGAGGATATGTGCTTAATTGAAGTCATACCTAATTTTGAAAATTAATTAGTTAATAATTAATGAATTTAGGCGGGCATATATGTTCAAATGTAAGGCTAAACAAATCGAGAAAATGTCAATCCCTGAATGTACATTTCGACCTATTAGATCTTATCATCATTAATTACATATATATAAAACTATAGATAGTTTCACGGAGTGTGTAATTGTTGAATAAATACATGTTTTTACGCGCACTCAAAAACATAATAGGTAGCATTGACTCTTTGCCTACCAAATTTTCCCCACGGCTGTACTAAAATTTCTTGGTACTTTTTACCTGTATGATAGAATATTTGAAAGATCGCCTAACCAAGTTTCAAAAAATCCGTCCTACTATTTATCCAAAGCTGGAGGGAAAATAGTTACATGCATACCTTTCTCAAGGGTATTAGCTCTATGGGAAATGCAAACATCCACGTCCAAGATTTGAACTCGGTTTGTTGGGTCCTTTTCCTACGACGATAACCATTAAACCACGTGCCTATTTTTTTTCTTTGTAGAATGCAAATTTATTTCAGAAATCTCACGAAAATATAGATTTTTGATTGATTGATACGAACAGGTGAGTTTAACTCGTTGTCTACCAAATTTCCCCCAAGACTGTACAAAATGTCCTCGATATGTTTACTTGTATGATGGGTTAATTCAAAGTTCAGTATCTATTTACCTCAGAACTCATTCTATTCAAATAAAGTCCTGTAAGGGCAGTCTCCCTTGTCTGAGGGTTTGGGTGAATCTCCTGTGTCAGGAGACTCTATTTTGGTCACGTGACACAGGAACCCAAAGAGAGAACCCTTTTCTTCTGATGCCACTGAACAAGCTGACGTGCTTGTCATCTCTCTCCAGCAGACACCTATGGTGCATACCATACGCCACAGCCTCTACTTACAGTAAGTGGTTACCACTTTGTCTATTAACACTATTGTGTATGTTTGGACACTTGTGACATTAGCCTGGGGAACTTCGTTCTCCTATGCATGTTATAATAAAAGTTGTATAAATGTAACTAAAGCGTTTGTTGTTGCCCTAACTGAAGTATTAGGTACTTATCCTTTAAGTAACCTAATGCTTTATAAGAACCAGAGTTAACACTCTGTGAACCTCTTATAGTCCCATTTTTATTGTAAAAGTCCTTATGCTCGATTATAATGAAATAACAATCAGTGTTTTTACTTTGTTTGGGTGTGATTTGAGAGCCGCTGTGGGTGGCTTAGAGTAGGGTGGCGCAGAGTTATTAATCATACTAAAGACGCTGCACTTTCCTGTTGTTTCCAACGTTTCCAAGACTCTGCCAGTTTACTGTTGGCGTCAAAGAATATGCCATATTCTACGTAGGATTCTGAAATGTTTGTAGTCTTGTCAGGAAGTTACAGGAGGAAGATGTGTGATAAACTTAACGAGGGAAGACGGGCGGAGAATTACTTTTGTTATTTTGTCAGACCGAATTCCAAACCAAACAATATTTTGACCTTTGCAGTGTTAAATCTGTGCAAGCAATTGCACCATGACTATCAACGATAGTAGTTACCCAAGAAGAGGGAGATAGAATGATAAATCAAAGCACTAAACAATGCTTAATTAGTGATACTGTTTATGCCCATAGGGAAAAGAAAGAAGAAAAGAAAGAAAAGAAAGAAAGATACGAATTGGCTAACCGCTTTCACCGGCTCCGTGCGTATTGATTCTTGGGCAGTCTCTCTTTATTCTCTTTCTCTCAATGCTCGGCTTTATATATACCTAAAGATTTGTATTATTTAGATTATTCGGACTATTGTCCTCAATTTTATTGTTATCTACACAACGCTTCGTTTTTGTGTTTTACGGTTTTCTTTAAGTGTTTCTTGTCGATAAAATTCAGAGAAATAATTGTCGACTTACAAGTATCAGCTGATTCTTTACTGACCTTTGTAATGTCTAAACAATCGTATATTCTAGGAAGTTTTCATTCCAAAATATTTCTCTTGCATTTTTAATTCGTAAATAAACATTTATACTCGGATAGTTTTCAGTCCAAAGTCTTAATTTATAAACAACCTTTTAAACTCGAAACGAAATTTTCTCCATTTTTTTTTTTTTTTGGTTTCGAATCTAAAAACCCAAATTACAAATTACTAAAATAATTAATTAAGATAATTATTTTACACAGTATAGATAACTCACGTTGCTGAATTTAATTCCTTAGGCGATAACCATTACGCATCCGAAATAAAGGATAAATTAATTTTTCTTTAAATTATTTTTAAAGAGTAATGTCGTAAACGATTGAGCATAAATATGCATAGCGGAACGTTTACGCTTGTTTTACTGAAAGTCATCCTAAACCTGAAAGTAGATGAGGCCTAGTAAAAATTGCCCGGCCAATTTATTACGCGATGGGATGACGGCCGTGTCGCTGAGTGCACAGACTGTCAGCCGACTGTAACGGATGTGTGACATGGGTGGATAACGCCAGTGATCAAGGAAAAGGGTCACACCGGGATGGAAAATCCACAGTAGATTTGTCGTGAGAAAGACCGGTTGATTTACTTATTGATATAAGAATTAAATGTAGTTTTGGCTTCGGTTGCCAAAACTGATTTGGTTTCGTTTGGTTTGGTTTGTTTTACGGCATATCAACCTCAGTGGGTCATTTAATGCCAACTAAGTTTTGAAATAAATTCATTCTTAATGGATAATACAATTTCGTTTATAAACTCATGTTTTCTATTTAACCCATAGATGGGACCCTAACAGGTACTACCACTCCGGGTCAGAGTGGACCAGGGAGCAATTGGGATGAAGAGGTGCTTCACATTACCAAAACTCCAAAACTGGAACCTCACCATCAGATAGAGTTTAATGTCATTCCCAGGACATGTAGACCCTCGGTCACCGCCTTCTAGCACCCATATGATAAAAAGGGTTGGGGCTTGCCATAAGGCCAATAGGGTTGGGAAAATCATATAGGTGCTAGGGCTTGACGTGACCAGCCAATTGATCAAGGGGGCTCTCCGACCTGCCGTCTAGCCCAAGATAGGGCCAAAGTGGAGTATTGCATGTCATGAACTGCTCATCCACCTGGGTTCTATCCTTAAGCATCACGAGTCGCCACCCACGGCCAACAGGCGGCCCCATTGGGGGAGTCTTACCCCTCTGCAGAGGTGCAGTTGGTGCATTCTAACGCCCCAGCCGACAGGGCGACAAAACTGATTCTTATAATATGTTAGGAGGCCCTGGAGAATCTTCCTAACGTGGATGAATATATCCGTCAACTTCCACCAAAGAGACACATAACAAACATAGACTTTATTGTCTGAGCACATTTAACAACATTACAGTACAAAACAGCTAGGACGAAGGTCCGAAGAGAAAATGTTTTATAGATAATCTTGAGGCTACTAAATGGAGAATAGAAGAATCGCTTACTGAATAGAATATCTATCGCGTAACAAGTACACGGTAAAGATACAACTGGTGAGTGTAAATTCAGTGGAGCCCATGGGTGTGGAAAGGGCTGCATACATACATGGTTACAAGTCTATCGTTTTGGGTGTACAATGCCCCCAATGCCTTAATGGACGGACACAAGTACATCTTAGGGGGATGAAAAAGAGAGAGTTTTTTCTGGGCTGAGTTTAAACAGCAAGGTATGTACGCTCTCTAGTGGCAAACTATAATTAAAATAAGTATAATTTTTTTATATGCGTTCTTATTTAATTTAGTTAGTCTTTCTAATTTAACATATTTCATTACATCAAAACTAAAATACCTACGCCTTGAAGGTGTATATTCTTATTAGTACTTATAATTTACAGACCTTAATTTTCAGTTGAGTAATTATTCCTGTTTAAATAAAATAAAATAAAAACGTATAAGGAATAAAAATAGCGGGAAAGCGAAAAAAACACATGGGACAGGAAGTAAAAATGAAAATGATTAAAAGAAGAAAAGAGAAAGTAGAGAAGACAGGAAAAGAAAGTATATCGATAAAGGAAAAGATGAACAGGGTGATGAGACCGATATGATGAAGGGAAAGAAGAAGAACCCCACCCCAACAATGGGAAACAATCGCTACATCGGGATGTTGGTTGGATTTACAATATGTCAACCCGTATGTTCAATGCCAAAGTAGACATTTTTTTATCAGTTGGTAGGGCAAGGTTCCGAGATCAATGCCGGTCCTCACCAACTTAGTGCTTGAATAGCACGGCTGAGAAGTAACATTGGGAGCTGATGGTAGGTGTGGCTCTCCATCTCAAACGCAAAACAATCTCCCTGGTCAAGCGCTATTGCAAAGAGGATGGACTCCCTCGCTGTTTGGCTGATACGTACAATCGGTCACTCCGCCGACGCTACTTATATAGTTTTAAGTATCTAGTCTAAATAGGCTGTAAATAATTATACCTTTAAATAAAAATTCTTAATTCAGTTGACTTGAATACAATTACATGGTTTAAAGTATATCAAAATAACATGGGGCATCCACATGGTGTAGCGGTTAACGTGCTGTAATGCGACATCGTAGTAAGCGAGTTTCAAACTTCACTCGCATCAAGAATGAATAAATCAAAATGTCTTCGCTATAAAATAACCAAGACGGGTTATAATGCCGTAAAATCCAACCAGCTAACAAACCACCCCCAAAAAAAGAAACAATAAAATTAGAATTAGAATTTAGAATTAGTGAAATAGATCACTGAGCTTATTCTAGTAGTGACCACTCCAAGCGGAATTTAACAGGTTTGAATTTCAGAGTTTTCCTTCTCCTAGACTGGTTACCTAAACAAGGTTAAAAAGCCCAGTCTGTCCTACTATTTGCCCATAGCTGGAGGGAGAGTAGTTTGATTCACACCTTTCCAAAGTGTATTAGCTCTATGTGAACTGTAGCTTCATCCAGGATTTGAACTTGGGTCGACGAGTCCATTTCTTACGACTCTAACCCTTACGCCTCCAACAATAGACGAGGCTTGGTTAAGGCAGGGGTTTTTGACAAATAATACGAGTCTAAGGTAGGGCAACGGCCCTTTATTTCAAGTGGTCAGTTTTGTAAATAAAATATATTAAGGAAATATGTAATTTAAATAATTCCGCAGTGACGCGAAAGAAAAGAAAAAGAAGAAGAAAAAATGGTTGTGGTGTTGGTTTATAATTTCTGGAGGGGAATCTGTTTACTCGGCGCCCCGTCAGGATGAGCCATCACGTTTCTTGTTACCTGTCACCATGGCACGGGCGGTGGTAATGTTGTTGTTGCTTTTTTTTTTTTTTTTTTTTTTTGTTTTTTGGCTGGCCTATATCGGAGTCTACATTCGCTAACACCTGCAAAATGATACACCTGAGAAATTTAAAAGAATAAAATAAAATAGAAATAAAAATAAATAAAAAAAGAAAGAAATATATTTTCTCATTTCTGACACTCAACTAACGACGGATGGAAATGTAGTTGGCCATTTGCCCGCTTCAACCACACAGACAGCAATCCAACGAACTGTTCGGAGCGCGCCATTTTGGGATGTCGGGAGGGGAAGACACTTCCGGTATGTGAGGAATGAAGAATTTTACTTGATAAGCAAAAAAAAAAAAAATGGATAAAATGAAAAAAGAAAAAGTAAAGAAAAAGGTGTAAAAAGAGAAAGAGAAAGGGCTGACATACAGACAGACCGAGGTTGAGAGAGGGAGGAAATCGTTGAATAGTCTTTAGAAATGATTTTTGTCTGTTTTGGTTTAGTATTCTTCATTTTTACTTTATTTCTCTCATTTTTTTAATGGTTATATCGTTCTTAGATTTTTAATTTATTTATTAGTTTTTATTTTATGATTACATATTACTTCTTAATTCAATGTTATATATACATAGGGGCCGGTTTAGCTCAGTCGGTAGAGTGTTTGGTTAGAAACCACAAGGTTCCTAGTTCGATATCGGCCCCCGCCAACTCAGCGTATGAGTAGCATAGGGGTATGTGCGGTAAAGTAAGGAGCTGATGGTAGGTGTGGCTCTCCACCTCAGATGCTAAAATAATCTCCTTGGTCTAGCGCTATTGAAAAGGGGATAGACTCCCTCGCTGATTGGCTGATACCGACTTTAGGCCACCCCGACGATTATATATATATATATATATATATATATATATATATATAGAGAGAGAGAGAGAGAGAGAGAGAGAGAGAGAGAGAGAATTTAGTATATATAGAATTTAGTATAGCTCAGTCAAGGAAAAAGTTTATGTAGTCAAAAAGATGATGGATGTTTTGATTGCGTTGAGTTTGTAAAATGTATAGAAAACATGTATATATATATATACGTATAATTTAATATCTATATATAATGGAGATAGACTGCATTTTTGTCTGAAGCCGAAACTATATTACTACTCAAGTCACAATTCCTTTAATTATTTACGTCAAATTCTCCATGATTTCATTCTTTTAAACCTTCAGTTATTAATAAAAATTGTTTTACATTATTAATACTGTTGATCATATCTACGTACTAATAACATGCAATTGTATTTATATATACAACAAAATAGCGATTTACAGTTTGAACGAGAAGTCTAATTTGCATATTGATATTTAAAATTTTATTTTAATAAATATGTGCTTGGTATTATTGATTTCTAATTGTTTGGTTTTATCTTAAGAAATATAAACAAAAATCTCGTAGATAAATCTTAAAAGAAATTTATTTACAAGAAGAAATAACTGTAATATTATCCTTTACTTCCTATTTTAACTAAATAGTTAAATTAGGAAAATTTACCAATGAAACAGGGGAGTAAGGGAAAATGATGGAATAGTTAGTTTCAAAGTTGTTCTATTTTTCGATTATACCCCCTCGGTTGTAGATCTTTTTATCTGCATTCTTAGTCAGTTTCATTAGCCTTTCTAATTTAATATGATATTTTATTATATTAAAACTTAAATACTTGCACCCGGAGGGTGCATATATTTGCTAGTATTTATAATTGACCATATCTTGTATTTACTAACCTCTCTGCTCAAGCAAAACCTGACACAAATGGTCAATTCATTTTAGGAAAGTTTAACAGGTTTGAATTTAGAGATTTCCTTCTCATAGACTTACTGATAAACCAAGGTTAGGGCCCAGTCTACCCTATTATTTACCCATAGCTGGTGTAAGAATAGTTGGATCCATACCTTTAGCCAAGAGTATTAGCGCTATGGAAAATGCACACAGCCTTATCAAGGATTTGAACTCGGGTCGCCGTCTTCATTTACCACAACGATAACAATTCGCGCATATATATATTATATATATATATATATATATATATATATATAATATATATATATATATATATATATATATATATATATATATATATATATATTGGTAATTTTCTGAGATGAAATAAAGAAAAATAAAGTGCTCAATTACAAATGTAAGAGCTTTATTTATTAAATATAACTGTTTATACAATGTTTTAGTGAGCATCTACCTTAAATGGTATCCTGACGAAGGCAAACCCTGAAAACTTAGGTAGATGCTCACTAAAACCTTTGTATAAACAGTTATATTTAATAAATATATGTATATGGGTGTGTGTGTGTGTGTGTTTGTATATATATATATATATATATATATATATATATATATATATGTGTGTGTGTGTGTGTGTGTCTCTGTGTGTGTATGTGTTTGTGTGTGTGTGTGTGTGTGTTTGTGGTGTAACATTTAACTTACTATATATAATCAGATTCCATATGATCGATAATCTGTCTATCGCAGTCAATACCTTTCCTATATATATATTTACAAAGCTTTCTAGTCTTTATCTTTATTTTAATCTTTACTTTCTAATTCAACTGAATAGTTAAATTAAGAAAATTTGACAATGAAAGACGGGAGTGATGGAAGAGTAAGTTTCAATTGTTCTATTTTTCGATTATAACCCCCTCTGTTTAGAATCTTTTATCTGTATTCTTATTTAGTTTCATTAGTCTTTCTAATTTAATATAATATTCTATTACATTAAAACTGAAATACTTGCACTTGGAGGGTGCATATATTTGCTTGTAGTAGTATAATAATAATAATAATGATAATAATAATAATAATAATAATAATAATAATAATAATAACAATAATAATAATAACAATAATAACAATAATAATAATAATAATAATAATAATAATAATAATAGGTAGGAAATAAGACTAAAACCCACAGAAAAAGAACATGTGGACTTTAATTAAGTTAAAACTCAGGGTTTTTAAAGACATAAGTAATTTTATATGAAATAAAAATAAAGCACAACCCCTGATCAAAACATTAAAATTAAAAATTAAAAGTATTTTCCTAATTGAATAGTTTGATCATGTCCGTTAACTATGACACTCATCCACTCAGCATCTGGGGAAATATGCAGTTGACTCGTTTATTCATCATAACAAAGAAATAATACTGAAATATTCAGACCTTTACAAACTTGTTAATTTGAAGTCCTGGTTGTTCTTTAATAACGTGTTTTTAAAATTAGCCGCCAAGTCGGCTTATTTTGAATTCAGAAATCACTTTTATATTTTTCTTAAAAATTAATCTATTGAAATTTAAAGAATTTTAAATGTTGAAATGTCCAGATGAGTACTAAGAAAAAGTAAATGAAAAAAGTAGCTACAGATATAAGAATGTAAGACTAACACCCACTGTCCTGGGTATGACGCTTAAAGTGTACCTAACGGTGAAGTTCCAATTCTAGAGCCCTGGGGAGTGTAGTGTACCCTCCATCACCAGTACTCCCAGATCATTCTGACCTGGAGTGGTAGTACCTGTTAGGGTCCCATCCATGAGTTGAATAGAAAAAAATGACTTAAAAAATGTGTTTAGAAAATTTTGAATACCCATCAAGAATGAAAAAGAAAAGAAAACCAACCAACTAAAACCCACAACCCGATAGATGAAAATGAGTCAGGTGGACTTTAATTAAGTTAAAACTTAGGAATTTTAATGGCGTAATTGTATATTAACTAATAAGAACCTACATTCCCCGATTATAATCAACTAAAAAAGGATAGCCAGGCATTAACAACGTAAAAGAAGAAGAAGAAGAAGAAGAAGAAGAAGAAGAAGAAGAAGAAGAAGAAGAAGAAGAAGAAGAAGAAGAAGAAGAAGAAAGTAAATTAATTTTATTTTCTTTCACTGAGAAGGAAAACGAACATTATGAAAACCCTACTTCTCTAGCCATCGGAGCTGCATACCTCCGCGGCTATAAAACTACATTTAAACCGGAGAGGTCAAACTCTGCGTTAAAACAAACGTGTAGCCTCTATAATTAATTCAATGATCCTGCTCCAGCTAGTCACTGGATATCATATTCGGGCGGGAGAGTATCATACGCACCATACACACATGGAGCATCGGAAACCATGGAATGCAGCATAGGGAATGTAAAGCAAGCCAAATGTTGCTCAACACCGCGGATGAATCTCATTGGTCAAATGGCAAGATCAAATAGTTCAGTCAGACATTGTTGCTACTCATCCCTTAGGCTGGCGTCTATTGATGAGATAACAAAAACAACTACCGAAAGATTACCATGACTAAAAACCACTTCAATCTAATTTTGATATTTCGTGCAAAATTATATGGGTTTAAGTAACTATTTCTATTTAGTAAAAATAATTTGCTTGCAAACAACTGTATCATTTCAATTAACTAATAATAACCCTTAGTAAACAATTATAACTTCAAGTAAATTTTCTTAATACAAATATTTGCACACAGTTGTATGATTCAAAGTATTTCTGTCTAATGCTAATATTGTATGGAAAATTAAATGGTTTCAAGTAACTATTTCGATTTGATAATAACCATTTGTTTGAACATAATTTTAGGGTTTCAAGTAACTAATAATATTGCGTTATGGCAACCTTAACGGTTGTAGCGTTACCCCTTAGTAAGACCTTTACGGTAACCTTCCTGTCGTGATCAGGATATTTACCACGTACCCCATGTGTAGGGTTAGGCACAAGGCCCTATTAATGTGGAACCACCCACGAACCGAAGCTCATGGAAGGCGGTTTGAAAGAATACGTTAATCCCGTCGGCATTACTCCCCAAGGAGGGGGCGCCTCAGGCACCGGTCAATAAACCCAGCCCTGTCTCTTTAAATCGAGAGAGCATGTGTTATCTGGAGTATGGCCCCCTGGAAGCAACGTTGTTAATTACTTCTGCGGTCCAAGGCCAAAGCCACTGGACCCTGGCTCGGAACTTTAAACCCACCCCTTTATTCAGTCAATGGGGGTATACTGTTCTCATTCCGCTAACCATGACTGGGTGTAAGTGTTAAGCTGTGTTAATTATCATTCTATGTTACTGTCACCCTTGACTAGTATTGCAACTGCAGCCGAGATATAACTGTCACTTAGAACTGTATCAACTCAATGCCTATATCCACTACGCCGTGTGTCCAATTGGACAATTCAAAGTGAATTTTGGGAACCTTATGTCTTGTTTTACCTAGAATATCTACCCTTATAATTAATTGTTTATTGTTTGTTTGTTTTTTTTCAAATAATACAAATTATCAAGCCTCATCTAAAAAATTCAGAGAAATATTTTCTTCTTATATTTTCTTATTTCTATAAGAAAATAAATATTTAAGCATGCATAATACAATCACTAACTTGGAGATATGTTAATTTTTTTCAGTTCTACAGGGATTGATTTGGCATTAAGTAACCCGCAACGGTTGCTATGCAATTAAATGAAGAAACCAAATCTGGATCTCAATAGCAATAAAGAGGTATTCCACATTTCCCAGATCTCCCGCTATTTGTATCCTTTTGCCATACGTTCTAAGAGTGAGACTCGAGTGACGGTGAATTTTTATTTTATTTTTTTAATTTTTAGAAGATATTTTCCCATTCTCGGTTGTTGGGGTTGGGGGTCTGCAATGGGAAGAAATGTTATGTTTTGCCGAGTTCAACAGTTAAATTAAGTGGTAACTGAACTATGACGGAAAGGCCACGTTAACGCACTAATGCAAGAGATTTATAAATAAAACGTTTCTGCTGGATTTAATGGAAATATCAGTTACTTACTCTTACAATTCCGATTGAAAAAGGAAAGAATATTTATTTTACCCGAACACAAAAACACAAAGTGACGTTTTCACTGTTCGTAGTCTCACACATTGCTTATCATTTAAGGATTGTCACGTCGTACAGTAATTCTCATACAGTTCTTTTATATCTTTAACTTAGCTATACCCAAAATGAGCCAAAATGCGTTTTTGATAAAATAACCACAGAAAATAATTTACCAAAAATCAGGGAATTATCGGATTTTAATAAAAGTTTAAGTGTTTATTTATAAATGAATGATCTTTAAATGCATTATTAATTTTATTTCAAAACTTTCTCTTTTTTTTTTCAGCTCACTTATTTTTGACCCCCCTTATTTTGGGGGCGTAACATTTTATTCGAGTTGGTCTTTCAGTTTTCTAATTACAGTATAAATAGAGAGATAAAAGACCACAGTTATGAATAGAAACAAAAAATACGGTGGCTTTTCTATGAGAAAATAAGTACCGAAAATTGAAAAATAAAGCGTAAAAAAATAATAAATAATTAATTTTTTGGAGATTTCTTTTTTACTCATTTCGATAATTATTTAATTGGCTATTATTCTATAAAAGAAAAAAATATACATCGATATTTTCTGCTTAAAAAGGGGAGGGGGTACATTTTCAGTCGAGTTTTTCTTCAAAAAGTATACTTTTCAGTAATAAAATAAGGTTTGCATTAAATAGATATTCATTTCTAGAATCTAAAAATATAACATTTTAAACTTAACACCAGGCTTTTCATATTTTAAATGAATTTTATATATTAATTTTTCATAGCAAAAATATTAAATTAAAGTTCTGAAATAAAATAACTGATGCCGTATAAAATTCATTAATTGATAAATCAATACTGAAAATTTCATTAAAATCGGATAATTGCCTGATTTTTGGTAATTTTTTTCCATCCCAAATGTTATTTTAAAATTGTAAACAAGCGCCTAAAACCATTGAAAAAGAGGCAGAATGGCGGATCGCATCAAAATTGACCAAAACAAAATGTTTTAAATCTATTAAAAATAAACTGCATATGTAATGATATTTTTCTTTTTTTAATGATCGTCATTATGTTACTACTTATCATTTTAGACAAAAGTTTGACTTAAATAATAGATTTAATTAATTTTAATTAGTTTTTAAAAAGCTAACAGCCGACAAAATTGGGTATCATTACTTTAACTTATAAATGTGTGTGCGCTCGTGTGTGTGAGTATGGAGAAAATTTGAAATGTATTTGTATGTTAAATTTCACAAGCAGCAACCCTAGCTTAAATTATGTCAAACGTTGCGTTTCTTAAAAATCTTGCAAAATAATTTTAGCCTACCATTAGTTTCGCGATATTCCTCAAAAGTTGCTAGTTCTCCTGATGAACGTGTACCTTGAACACCGAAACCGTTGTAGAGAAAAAAAATTTTTCTACAACTATATATATATATATATATATATATATATATATATATATATATAAGTAAAGTTGTCGGGGCGGCCTAAAGTCGGTATCAGCCAGTCAGCGAGGGGGTCTATCCCCTTTTCAATAGCACTAGACCAAGGAGATTGTTTTTTAGCATCTGAGGTGGAGCGCCACAACTACCATCAGCTCCTTACTTTACCGCACAGATCCCTGTGCTACTCATACGCTGAGTTGGCGAGGACCGGTATCAAACTAGGAACCTTGTGGTTTCTAGCCAAACGCTCTACCGACTGAGCTAACCCGGCTCCTTATATATATATATATATATATATATATATATATATATATATATATATATATATATATATATATATATATATATATATATATGTGTGTGTGTGTGTGTGTGTGTGTGTGTGTGTGTGTGTGTGTGTGTGTATTGCCATGAATAAGTTATGCTTAATCAGTGTTTACTGAGTCTTCCCGGATATTTCACAGATTTCTTTTCTTTTTTAGAATCACTCTACCAGGAAATACGTTACCAACTTCCTAATGACAATATACCGTGTCATATGTGGCAAATGCAAAAATACGTCTAATGGAACATCAGAAAGAACTAGCCGTTATGTCTGTGTTTCAAATATACTTCACTTGTCTTTATCTAACACATCTGTTTGTCTCCATTTAACTCTTACTATTAGATATCAACCAAATAAATAATGAAAATCGACAGAAAATCGTGTCATCATTCTTTCGTCTCTAAGACTTAAGTAAAATGAAATTACCCCCCCCTCCAAAAAATGCTGTCTGTTTTCTAATATTTACACAACTCAAAAGCGGTGTTTATGCTGATAATATAAGTCAAATTTGTTTGCCTGTCTAAAGTGTCAGCGTTCCATTCTCGCAGTTAGTCGCTGCCCGCCATGACATTCAAATCAACAGAAATAGTTTTCTTGAGAAGTGAGTAATAAAAAAGAGGAGGTGCGTGCTGTAATGGTTAGAGTTTTAGTAAATGGACTCGTCGACTCGTGTTCGAATCCTGGATGAGGCATTTTGACATAGCGTTAATATCCTTAGGAAAGGTATCAACCCATATATTCTCCCTCCAGCTATGAGTAAATAGTAGGTCAGACTGAGCTCTTTACCCTTGGATAGGCAACCAGTCTAGGAGAAGAAAAGCTCTGAATTCAAACCTGTTAAACTCCGCTTAAGAAATTGACACTGTGTTGCATCTTGCTTGTATGGAAGAGTTGATATATATATATATATATATATATATATATATATATATATATATATATATATATATATAGTATATTAAGAAAGATTGAAAAAACACAGGTTTAATGCACAACGCTTTCTTTTCGATACACCCACTTACACAGTCCCATACTCACACCGTAAAAGAAAATATTTGACGTCATATTTCAAACCGGCTCCTTTTTTTCAATCTTCAAATTTTAAACAGTCTGATAAACAAGAACTATCACTCGCTTCACTCGTTATTCTGTGATAAAAAATATTCTTATTACCTTCCATATACCAACAAATGCCCTGAAGATGATCTAATTAATAGATCGAAACACTGCAGCGTCGGCCAATAAACTCACCACTTAACTCATTTAAACCAGTGTTTTTTCAATCTTTCTTAATATACTAGATACCGTCGGATTCACTTCCTTTTCTTCACACACACAGATATATATATATATATATATATATATATATATATATATATAATAAAAACGAAAATCTTATTATAATGGAGATTGTGTGTTTATCTGTCTGTAACCGAAACTATATAACTACTCAAGTCACAATTCCCTTACGTCACATTTTCCATGATTTTATTCTATCTAAACCTCAATTATTGATAAAATTGATTTTAATTATTAATTCTGTTGACCATATCTATACACTAATAATATGCAATTGTATTTATATATACAACAAAATAGCGGTTTCCAGTGTGAACGCGAAGGATAATTTGCTTATTGATATTAGAAATTTGATTTTGATAAATATATGCTTAGTATTATTGATTTCTAATTATTTTATTTTATCTTAAAAATCTCAGAAATAAATCTTAAAAGAAATCCATTAACAAGAAGAAATAACCGTAATTTTATTCTTTACTTCCAATTTAATTAAATCATTGAATTAGGAAAATTTAGCAATGAGAGACAGGAGTGATGGAAGAGTAATTATTTGTTGTTCCATTTTTCGATAATACCCCACCCCTCTGTTTTAAATTTTTATATCTGCATTCTTATTTAGTTTCATTAGCCTTTCTAATTTAATATAATATTTTATTACAATGAAACTTAAATACTTGCACCCGGATGGTGCATATGTCTGCCAGTGCGCTGTTAAGTGTTTTTGTTTTGTTTTATTTTTGTTTTTTCGTATAGCCAAACACATTTTAGATCCTTTAAATCTGTTGAATATATATATATATATATATATATATATATATATATATATATATATATATAGTTGAATGAAGTGACAAATAAAAGTTTTAGCTTTTATTCATTTATTTGGGAACGATATTACTACCAATGGTTTCCTGCTAAAAGCATTCATCAGGCTCCCAAGTGTGTTTCCAGCATCCAAACATCATAGAATTTCCAGCCCACTGAATAGCAGCCCAGTAACCAGGATTCTAGCCTCTCAAAATGTCATACCGGTTCAGAGATATAAGTATACAGATATTTCTACTATCAACAAATGATCACTCCATCCGGAAGCAACACAGAACGTAATAAACGTTTCACACGTCATCTCTCCATTCGGAAATGAGTGCCAGAACGTAAGGAGCGTTGACACGTCATCGGTCCATTCCGACAAGGAGAGCGTAGTGTTACAATGTGCCTGATGGGGATATTGATGTAAGTGAGTTTGCTATTACATTCAGCTTTGGACTAATGCCCACCAACAGAAGATATGACATCATAATATGACATTTTCAGTCTAGGATGATTATAAAAAAAAACGCTTCTTTAACTTCTATAGGCACAATTCGGCTGCTTTTGCCGATGTCGTAAAGGTGACAAACCACACTGGACTACTATGGCGGGTTCCCTTGAACTGCTTCAGTCACGTGATATACGCACCGCATATATTATCACGTTCTAAAATATTGCAAAACTTTTGACTCATCGTTGTAATATTTCATTTCGAATGAACATATTCTTATAGCGATACATGGCAATTTAATTTTCCGTATTGTCTTCCTTTCATCCCATCGGTTTTTATGTGTGTTAGATAGATAGATAGATAGAGAGATAGATAGATAGATAGAGATAGAGAGAGAGAGAAAGAGAGGGGGGGAACAAGGGGAGAAAAAGTGTGTGTGTGTGTGTGCGTGATTGGGAGTGTGAAAGAATAAGTGTGTGTGCGTGTGTGTGCGTGATTTGGAGTGTGAAAGAATAAGTATGTGTGCGTGTGTTAGAGTGTAATCAAGAGAGAGAGAGACAGATTTTCAATAGAGAGCAAAAGACTGAGAGAGAGAGAGAAGGGGGGAGAGAGAGTGGAGTCTAGGAAAGAGAAAGTGAGTATATGTGTGTGATTGTAAGTGAGAAAGAATAAGTCTTTGCGTTTGTGTGTGTATGTGTGTGTGTGTGTGTGTGTGTGTGTGTGTGTGATCGAGAGTGAGAAAGATATTGCATGTGTGCTCGTGCGTCAACGAAATAGATTCTACCTCATTTAACTAAAGATACTAAACACACTGTAATATCAATATTTATTCCATCCTGTCAATTATTGGAAAAGCAACGAAAGAGTTCTATTGTTGGTCGTTCTCTGATCTCCAAGTCCGAATGAAAATGGTGTCTCTTCTGTTCTTTATTGCTTTCTCTTTTAAGGCTGGAGCCAAAGAGATGCGAAAGAGTTTACAGTTAAAGTACTTGAGATCAATTACACCCACCCATCGTGCACATATGTGTAAAAGGCTAAACTCACATATACGCACATATGAGGCGAGAGAGAGAGAGAGAGAGAGAGAGAGAGAGAGAGAGAGAGAGATGAGTTTCTGCTCTTGATGCACACACACACATACCTACACACTCACACATGTACACACAACCTCTGACATACACACACAAAAACGCACCCCTCCACACTAACACATACAAGTACACATTAACACACTCCCACTCCCACTCACACAGGCACACCTACATACTCATACATACACACACGTTGGGCAGCTCACGTGGTGGGCATGTTAGATTTGCAGATCATTGTTACTGAGTTCGATTCTCATTGGGCACCCCATACTGCTGGCCATGTGCCAGATTTAAACTAAGCTTGGTCAATAAGAGAGAGAAGGAGAGAGAGAGTGAGAGAGAGAGAGAGAGAGATGACTTTCTGCTCTTGATGCACCCGCACATATATCTACACACTCACACATGTACATACAACCTCTGACATACACACACAAACACGCACCATTTCACACTAACACATACAAACACACACTCACAGACACACCTACACACTC
This sequence comes from Doryteuthis pealeii, assembly GCA_023376005.1. Taxonomy (NCBI): domain Eukaryota; kingdom Metazoa; phylum Mollusca; class Cephalopoda; order Myopsida; family Loliginidae; genus Doryteuthis; species Doryteuthis pealeii. Next base: position 102,773,933 of record CM042144.1, on the reverse strand, counting down.
ATATATACGCACACGTTGGGCACCACATGGTGTAATGGTTAACATGCTAGATTTGCAGATCATTGTTAGTGAGTTCGATTCTCATTGGGCGCCTCATACTTCTGGCCTTGTAGCATCTCTAAGCTAAGCTTGGTTAATAAATATACACGCACATCCACACTCACACATGCACACTCACACATACATACATTTATACACACACTCACATAAACACACACATACATACCGCCCTGTCGGCTGGGCCGTTAGAATGCACCGACTGCACCTCTGCAATGGGGTCACCTGTTGGCCGTGGGTGGCGACCCGTGATGCTTAAGAATGGAACCCAGGTGGATGAGCAGTTCATGACTTTGGCCCTATCTTGGGCTAGACGGCTGTCGGAGAGACCCCTCCAATCAATCGGCTGGTCATGTCAAGCCCTAGCACCTATATGATTTTCTCAACCCTATTGCCCTTATGGCAAGCCCCAACTCATTTTTATCATATGGGTGCTAGAAGGCGGTGGCTGCGGGTCTACATGTCCTGGGAATGACGTTAAACTCTATCTGATGGTGAGGTTCCAGTTTTGGAGTTTTGGGGAATGTGGAGCACTCCTTCATCACCATTGCTCCCTGGTCCACTCTGACCCGGAGGGATAGTACCTGTTAGGGTCCCATCTATGGGTTAAATAGAAAAATGTATTTATAAAAAAATTGTATTATCCATTAAGAATTGATTGATTTCAAAACTTTATCGGCATTAAATAATCCACTGAGGTTGATATGCCGTAAAACTAAACAAAACCAAATCACACATACAGACACTCACACACACGTTCATACAAACACACACTCATAAACATTCACAGACACACACATACTCTCTCTCTCTCTCTCTCTCTCTCTCTCTCTCTCTCTCTCTCTCTCTCTCTCTCTCTCTCTCTCTCTCTCCTAACTTGAATTGTAAACTCATATTTGCTGTTTGATACATTTTTGAGGGGTCCTGGTAAAAAAAAGAAAATTCAGGTTTCCAATTCATTTCCAGCTGTGCCGTCTGTCTGATGAGACTAAAAAAGTTTTAAGGCTTTTAGAAATTTATTTAAATTTCGAAAAGCCTTTTAAGTTTTGGTCGAAATAAATTTATTACAGAATGACGTTTTTTTTTAAATAGTTTTTCCTTCCTTTACAAAGGTAAATATTGCTCTGTATTTAATCTTAAAAAGATTATTATACAAAGAGCTCTCCTTAGGGATTTAATGAAAATCCTTTTATTTGCACCTACTAAAACATGCAATAATTATACAGGGAGATCCCATGTAGAATCATCCCTTACAACCAGTTTTGGATACCTTACACAACACACACACACACACACATATATATATATATATATATATATATATAATTGTTAGGGATGTACTTATCTATGGATGGCATATATATATTTATATTTATATAATGTATGTATAATGTATCCCTATATAAGAACGTCCCTAACAATTTCATATATATATATATATATATATGTGTGTGTGTGTGTGTGTGTGTATGTGTGTGTGTGTGTGTGTGTGTGTGTGTGTGTGTGTGTGTGTGTGTGTGTTAAAGAAAAGACTTAAATACCTGTATTTAAGCCTTTTTTTACCAAATCTATTGCTGCAGATATAATTTCTCAATTGTTGTGCATTGTGCTTTCAACATGGACTATACCAATTTGAATATTTTGATATAAAAATGCCCTATTTATGATCCTTCCCAAGACCAACTTATCTGGTTATATATATATATATATATATATATATATATATATATATGCGTGCGTGTGCCTTTATATATGTTTGTGTGTGCGAACGTTTTGATTTATGGTGGGAATCAGACTAAATGATGTTTTAAGATATATACTTTCAATTGAGACCACACACGACGAATAAACTCCCAACACCGATTGGAATAAAGCCTCTTCTTGCTATTTACCCATCCACCTGAAACGTCTATCTATTACATGATACGTAAATGTTGTCAATATCTAAAACGACGTTGTGTTGGTGAGCTTCATTGTCAGAGAAGTGTCGATCCCTTTTCTCTCTGCCCACTCGGAATCATTGCGTGACTCGTTTTTCCGTTCATGCCTCACTTCGCGTAAACAGCGGACAGACCGCCAAGAGGATGTTTTTCCTGATCACCGGGGTGTCTGGGGCACCTGTTTTGATATCCATCCTCCAGCGACGATTGAATCAATTCTTGTCGGTAATTATTTAAATGGTTCTTTATGATTCTAAAAGATCTTGCCAAAAGAAACGGGGCAAAGTCATGCATGCATGACAAGCCTTTCAAAAGTGGTTTCGTTTTTAAACAGTTCTTTACAGCTTTACTATACACGTCTAAAGACGACCCATAACTCCACTACGTTACTAATATATATATATATATATATATATATATATATATATATAGAGAGAGAGAGAGAGAGAGAGAGAGAGAGAGAAAGAGAGAGAGAGTATGTATGTGTATATATATCTTGCCATTTGGAGTTTTTTTTTTAGTAATAACACAAATTCACTTCTTTTTCTCATGAGAATTTTATTTTCCCCCAAATAACAACTGCCGGGAGCAAGAGTTCGTGTCTTACCCTCTCAGCGCATTCTACCAGACTCAAAATTCTCACCTCTCTCTCTCTCTCTCTCTCTCTCTCTCTCTCTCTCTCTCTCTTTCCTCTCTGCCACTTCCGCACGTCCACTTAAACAATTCCATGTGGCTATGCTGATTCATCATTAAACTTTTCTTTACGCTCTCCTTGTCCGAATGGAGAGATGACGTATCAACGCTCCTTACGTTCTGGCACTCATTTCCTGAATGGAGATGATGTGTTAAACGTTTGTTACGTTTGCACTCTTTCTTCGAATAGAGTGATGATGTGCTGATAGTAGAAATAATCAGTTACTTATATTATTTGGACCGGTATTACATTGGGAGAGGCGGAATCATCTTTTAAACTTTTCCATTCCCGTCTAACTCAAAACTCTTGACACAAACATCCCGTGATAATTTACATATCAGGTTACACTCATGGCTCCACGTTAGCGCCATTATGTAACAGCATTAGCCACTACATAACGAGGATTTCCACAGTGTATGGTTAAGTATTCATAGGTAAAAAAGTAAAAGTCGTCGGGGTGGCCTAATGTCGGTATCAGCCAATCAACGAGGGAGTCTATCCCTTTTTCACTAGCGCTAGACCAAGGAGATTATCTTAGCGTCTGAGGTGAAGCGCCACACCTACCATCAGCTCCTTACTTTACCACACAGATCCCTGTGCTACTCATACGCTGAGTCGGCGAGGACCGGTATCGAACTAGGAACCTTGTGGTTTCTATCCGAACGCTCTATCGAATGAACTAACCCGGTCCTATTAATACGGATAATTACATGGTTTCACGTAATTCTTTCTATTTGATAATAATCTTTTGGGTAATTTATGAGGAAGTGCGTCCCAGTCTCCTGCCTCGGAAATTGCTACCCGGTGACTATTAAAATAACGTCCCCAGCTATGTCGTCTCGGCGGTGTTACTTGAAAGAAAACAACCAGCTTAGGGCGTTAAATGTATTTTATAGAGAGAGGGGGGCTTCTCTTTTTTGATATGTACAAATGGAGATGGGTGGATAGATATAAACAAAGTAAAAAATGAACAAATTGAGGTAGATAGATAGATAGATATCCATCTTCATATCGAAACATGAATTACGAAAAATTTCTATAAATAAACAAGAATTACGACAAATTTCTATAAATAAATTTCTAAACAAATTACGATAAATAAATAAGAATTACGACAAAAAAAAAGATAAGCCCCCCCCCTCTAAAATACATTTAACGCCCTAAGCTGGTTGTTTTCTTTCAAGTAACACCACCGAGACGACATAGCTGGGGACGTTATTTTAATAGTCACCTGGTAGCACTTACTGAGGCGGGAGACCGGGACGCACTTCCTCATAAATTACGATCTTTTGTTTGTACAGTGTTATATGCTTTGTATAGTGTATAAACAAAAGATTACAATATACAGTGCTATATGGCTTCTGTGCCGGTGATGTAATTAACGGCGTGATCCGAGGGGGGGGCTATCCCCTAGGCAACACTTGCCCCCTTGATTTAAAGGAACAGGGCTGTGCTTTATTGTCCTGTGTCTAAGGCGCTCCCTTGAAGGGAAATGCCGAGGGGATCCACGAATTTTGTGCCTGTCATCCCATGAGCTTCGGTTCGTGGGTTGTCCTACATTGATAGGACCTTGTGTCTGACCTGCATAAGTGGAATGCGTGGTAAGTACCTTATATGTTTTTTAGTAACTAATAATCATCCTTTGTACACAACTATAGCTTTAAATAACTGTTCTTTACAAAAATAATTTACAGATGTATGGCATCTAGTATTCCACTGGAATACAAATAATTTTTAAACAGAGCTATTTGAAGCCATAGATAGGAACCTAAGCAGTTATTATGACCCCGGAGGTGTCTCCGTGGTGTAGTGGTTAAGGTGCTGGACAGCAGTATTGGAGTAACCGATTTCAACCCCTAATCGTGCAATTACATTCACTTTCGGACTAATTCCCCCAGGAAAGGTATGAACCCTCTATCTGTGGGTTATTACTACCGTTCTTCTACAAGGTTGGTTTAGCATTGAATAAACCAGGTAGATTGATATGCTATTAAACAAAGAAACCAAACAACTCTTGGTCAGAGTTGACTTGTGAGTGTTGGGTTATTTTGTGGATATAAGGCGTGCTACACCACTTAAATTTATAGACTAAGTGAGGTCACGTGGTTTAAACCAGAGCCAATCAATAGCCCGAATGCGTGGGTGGTTGACTACTTAATCACTGATACGGAGAAGCATTCATTTGCAATTATTGACAAAGGACTTGCAATACTGAGGAGCACTAAGGAACAACCAAAAGATTCTTTATCAATGATTTCCACTGGACAAGCGCTCTTACTTGAAGCCTAAAGGATGGCCCATAAAATCGTAACAGTGAGTAATAGCAATAAAGGGGAACTCCATACTTCTTATATCTCCAGAAATAGAGCCTCGCCATGAGATGCAGTTTAGTACCATACTCGGGACAGCCCTTTTATGGGGATAGTGGAGTCATAAAGATATACAGAGTATACAGGCAGCGTATTCTAAGCCCCGGCAAGTACCAACACCAGGAGATTGCATAAAACAACACACCCGACAACGCATCACTGCTCTGATGTACGTATTTCAATCTATTCTTTTTAATTCTACTTGAATTTTATAAAAGAAATAAACCAGAGACCCTATTATAACATATCTTGATTGGTCGGTGTGTATCTAAACCGCAGTGTATCAATACCGGTTTTGTTTTGAGGCAGTAAAACTCCTGGGCGTGGTCGAGAAAGCGATTCCCGGGGAGATAAAACTTTCATCCCGGATGGGGTGTTCCGAAAAGTAAATAAAAAAAAAAAAACGCAAAAGAAAAAGTGCTAGATAGATAAACAAGTCTCAATTGATCCTCTTTATTTAAACGTTTGCCTATACGTATATTGGAGGCGCGTAGCCTAATGGTTAGAGTCGTAGGAAATGGACTCGTCAACGCGAGTTCAATTCATGGACGAAGCTGTTGGAATTTTACATGGCGCTAAAATCCTTGGGAAAGGTATGAATCCAATTCTCCCTCCAGGTATGGATGAATAGCAGGGCAGACTGGACTCTTTAACCATGGCCAGGTAACCAGTCTAGGAGAAGGAAAACTCTGAATTCAAACCTGTTAAACTCCGCTTAAGAAATTGACCTTGTGTCGCATCCTGCTCGTGCGGAGGGGTTGGTAAATATATATACGTATATTATAACGCTTGTATAATTCGTTACCGACATTAAGCCGCTCACAGTGGCTCTCCCACTACTGCGTGTTTCTACGTATACCACACCCAAGAAAAAAATAAAAACTGATGGATAGTTCATTATAAATGAGCTGAAGAACTCATGTTACAAAAATAGTAGTTGTGCGGAGGGTCCTATTGTCGGTATCAGCCAGACAGCGAGGGAGTCTATCCCCTTTTTGCTAGCGCTAGACCAGGGAGATTATTTTGTGTGTCTGAGTTGGAGCGCCACACCTACCGTCAGCTCTCAACTTTACCGCACAGAAGCTGTGCTGCTCATGCGTTGAGTGGGCGAGGGCTTGTATCGAACTCGGAAACTTGTAGTTCCGAGGCGGACGCTTTACCGACTGAAATGACTTTATTTGAATAGAATAAATTCTGAGATGAATAGATATTGAATTTTGAAATATCTCATCATACAGGTAATAAATACCAAGAAATATTTGGTACAGCCGTAGGGGAAATTTAATAGACAAAGAGCTAAGGACATTCACTGAATGGGGTTGGAGACAATATCGAACTGATTTAGGGATTCAGCTCCTTCCACCCTTTACCATAGAGCATTTATGCTATCAAGTATATAAAGTGGAGTCTGAACTCGCCATGCTTCTATATGTTCCTGGAAAGCCGATAATAGAGGTTTTGGTGCCACTGTCAGAGGTGGGAAATGTTTTGAAGTGGTGACTTTTATTTCATGCTCACTTCACCAATTTGTTTTCTCTGTCAACAGCCGTAACATACTAGTGGTGAAATATTATGGCAAGATATCTGGCGATAGAATCAACAGAACTCATAGAACAGGGCCAGGGTTCATGCCTTTCTGAAGTGATAAGGGAATATAAAAAGTTTTACGTAGAATTTGAATTCAGTTTATTTCATCGCCATTCTAATCATTATGGCATATCACACACAAGTTGACAATCTCTGTTCGAAGAAAGAAAGAAAGAAAGAAAGAAAGAAAGAAAGAAAGAAAGAAAGAAAGTATGTATGTATGTATGTATAGAACTATAATTGAAAGAAAGAAAGAAAGAAAGAAAGAAAGAAAGAAAGAAAGAAAAAGAAAGAAAGAAAGGAAGAAGAAAAATAAAAGAAAGGAAGAAAGAAAAAGTAAACACAGAACAAAGAAAGAAAGCAAGAAAAAAAAAGAATGAAAAAAGGAAGAATCCTTGCAAGCCAAAGAAAGAAAGAAAGAAAGAAAGAAAGAAAGAATCGTTGCAAGACAAAGAAAAAAGAAAGAAAGAAATAATGAAGTCAGTGCAGGACCAAGAAGAAAGAAACAAACAAACAAACAAAAAAGAAAAGAAAAGGATAAGAAAAAAGAAAGAAGAAAAAAAAATGTTGGTGAAAGATCAAGAATGGAACCAAAAAATAGAAAGAGGCCAAAAATAGTAGATAAATAAAGAAGAAGAAACTGAGAAAGAAAACAGAAAGAGAAAACAAAAGAAAGAAAGAAAGAAAGAAGAAAGAAAGAAAGAAAGAAAGAATAGTTGTAACAAAAGAAAGAAAAAACAAGCAAAAAGCCGAAAACAAGTATTCGAAAACTTCAGCTAAAACAAGAATAAAAATGGCGTAGGAAGTGAAAAGTTAGAAAGACATAAACATAAAGAGAAAGAAGAAGAAGTAAAAACAACAAATAAGCAATGAAGACGCAGCCAATTAGACCGCCTGCTGAATGATGTGTCCAACAGGCTTAAACAAAGAAAAAGCCGAGATTATTTTTGTGTCCGCCTAAAAAACATGGCCGCCTTTGGGAATCCGTCCGTAATGGCGGCTATCAAACAATTGTCGCATTTTATGTTTTCTTAATTGCGTCGATGGTCGTTAAAACTCCCGCCAAACATTGGTGTCGTCGAGGTGGAAACCATTGAAAAGAGTTATGCCGCCATATTGGCCAGTTTTGGGTTTTGTTTTTGACATCTATGATTTTTGTAATAGTTTTGGTATATTTTTATTTTATCATTTTCGGGTTTGTTTTAACTTTTTCCCCTTTTAATATATTCTTTTCTTTCCAAAAAAGTTTATTTTTTTAATTTTTCTATTGGTTATTTCTCCTGTCTATATCAGATTTGTACCTTCTCTTTCACTTCTTCCTTTCATTTCCCTTTTCTTTCTTTCTTTCTTCACATTATCATCTTTTTTTAATTTTCATATCACCATTCTTTTTCTTCTTTCTTTCTTTCTTTCTTTCTTTGCTTATTTCTCCAGTGTTTTGTACCTTCCCTTTCACTTCTTTCTTTCATTTCCCTTTTCTCTTTCTTTCTCTTTCTTTCTTCACATTATCATTTTTTTCATTTTCATATCACCATTCTTTTTCTTTCTTTCTTTCTTTCTTTCTTTGCTCATTTCTCCAGTGTATATGTTTTGTACCTTCCCTTTCACTTCTTTTCTTTCATTTCCCTTTTCTCTTTCTTTCTCTTTTTCTTCACATTATCATTTTTTCATTTTCATATCACCATTCTTTTTCTTTCTTTCTTTCTTTCTTTCTTTCTTTCTTCTTTGCTCATTTCTCCAGTGTATATTTTTGTACCTTCCCTTTCACTTCTTTCTTTCATTTCCCTTTTCTCTTTCTTTCTCTTTCTTTCTTCACATTATCATTTTTTTCATTTTCATATCACCATTCTTTTTCTTTCTTTCTTTCTTTCTTTCTTTGCTCATTTCTCCAGTGTATATGTTTTGCACCTTCTCTTTCACTTTTATCTTTTTCATTTTACCTCTTTCTTTCTTTCTTCACATTACCATTTTGTTTGCTTTTTATATCTCCATTCCTTCTATCTTTCTTACTTTCTCTCTTTCTTTCTTTCTTTCATTTACTTCTTCACATATTTTGTTCAGTTTTTATATCACCATTCTTTCTTTCTTTTTTTATTCCTCTTTTTTTCTTTCTGTCTCTCTTTCTTTCTTCACATTAACATTTTGTTTCATTTTTATATCACTATTCTTTCGTTTTTTCCTTTCTTTCTTTCGTTCTTTCTTTCTTTCTTCATTTCTTTCAATTCCCATCCTATTCTTAATTTTCGTTTCACTATTCTTTCTTTTCCCTTTCTTTCTTTCTCTGCACTGCTATCCTTCCTTTTCACACGACCATTTTTTCTTTCTTTCTTTCTCTCTTTATGTTAGCACTCAATCTTTTTTCCCAAATCTCTCTCTCTCTCTCTCTCTCTCTCTCTCTCTCTCTCTCTCTCTCTCTCTCTCTCTCTCTCTCTCTCTCTCCACATGATTTTCATATTTTACAGATTTTTATTATTAGTAACTTACTTAAAGTTTACATTTCAGCAGGAACATCGATTCATTGTATTTGTCACTTATTATTACAGTTGGAGAAAAAATTAGATGGGAACTTATACAAGGATGCTGCCTGCTGGATGAAACACCCTACAAAATTCCCGGGATCAAATTGTGTTTATTTTTCTTCAATATCCTTTGAAAAAACACAAAACCATTTCTCTTGGCTCAGCTATAGTGCTGTAGGTGACTCACCTATAACCAGAACAATGGACTGACCCAAAGGGTATATTTAGTAGAACAAAGCTGCTCAAGTGGGAAGTAGCACATGCATGTCTTCCTGTACGTTGTACCAATGAGACCCTCCTCATTTTGTACTTGATATGTGTTGAATACATCTGTTCTTTACTTCTATCTCCGTGTTGAGTATTTATCTATTGCCCCCTAAACAGGTCATAAAATATAGATATAAGAATTAGTTTGGAACCCACATTAAGTCCTAATAATGCAGTAATGTATCCATAGATACATAAACACTAAACATTCGGGAAGGAAAGACAAACAGCTAAGTCGCATGAACAGTGTACATATGATTGTTTAATAAATATAAGAAATTACAAATAACCGAATACATATATCCCAAAACAAATTAGATGCACAATATATTCCATGAAAAAACAACAGGAATTATTCATGAAAGACTTTAGGTCTCTTCTATGGCGAGGTGTGATAGATAGTAAGACAGTTGGAAACCAATCGTTTCTATTCTGCTCTACGAACAGAGCTGGGAAATATGCCGTTTTTGTTCGATGATTGAGGACCATAATAGGATATGTGTTGTCCCTTCGGAGAATGGATATGAAAAAGAAAGTTTGAAAGGGATGAATTATCACGTGACCAACTGACACGGGATGTGGGAAGCCACGACCACAATACAAGGGAAGACAATTATGTTTGTCTCTCTACATTGGTAAATGAATCAACTTAGAGTGGGATTTCTGGCTTTGGTTGGTGATTAGTTTAAGAGAATGACAGCGCTGAATTCAAACCCAATGTTAGATCTCCTTGAACTTGCCTTGGGAATGGCATGAATCCACTGCTACCCTACCTCAATATTTATGGGTAAATAGCAAAAAATGTTGATACTGTTTTCAATCCCGACCCATTAAAACTCACTTGCTAATGTTGGACGTGAAAACAGAAGGTTGACTGGCTGGTTAGATTTTACGGCATTGCAACCCTTATTTTATGCCGAAGGCATTTTCTTTTATTCATTATTGATCGTTATTCAAATTGAAACTCAATTTTTTTAACTCATTTTTTCTATTTAACCCCTAGACGGTACCCTAACAGGTACAACCACTCCGTATCAGAGTGGACCTGCGAATAAAGTGACGAAAGATTACTCCACACACCCTAGAGCTCCAGAAATTAAATATAACACTCCATTTTGGCTCCTTACTTAGGCTAGATGGACGGTCAAAGAGGCCCCTCAGATCAATCGCCTGGTCACACCAATCCCTATCACCTATATGATTGGCTCATATCTATTACCCTTATGGCAAGCCGAAACCCTTTTTATCATATATGTGCTAGAAGGCGGTGGCTGATGATCTTAGTGTCCTGGGGATGACGTTAAACTTCATCTGGTGGTGAGGTTCGAGTTTTGGAGTTCTGCTAGTGTGGAGTACACCTTCATCACCATTATTCTTAGGTCCATTCGACCCGGATTGGTAATATATGTTAGGGTCCCATCTATAGGTAAAATAGAAAAAATGAGTTTATAAAAATTGTGTTTTAAAAAAATGTGTTTAAATAAAAAGAAATTGAATAACCAAGAATAAACACAACAAAACTTTTTCTCAATAACATAGCCCAACAAGAGTTGACATGCCATGAAATCCAATCAACCAACCAGCAAAGATACATTTTTTTTCTTTTTTTCTTTTCTTTTTTTAAATAGCTAAAAATATACAAGGTGTGTCAAAAAAGTATCGAGATCGGAAAAAAAAATAACGTTCCATTCATTAACTTTTTCAGGCTACAAGGTATGTCAAAAAGTACCAAGTTTAAAGCTGTATTTACCAAGATAGAAATGCAGAAAAGAATATAGCGTATTTCTTTTCAGAATACAAGGTGTGTCAAAAAGTGCAAAAAATCTTGATACATTTTTGACACGCCATTGTATTTCCTTGTAGAATTTCTTATGACTCAAAAGACTGAATTATTGATTTTTTTATGAGACAGTTTTTATGGGCAGTCCTTTGTTTATATTATTCTGTAGTTGTTAAGGGTTTATTTATATGATTTTTATGTAGTTGTTATGTCAAAATCAAAAATATATTTCATAATTATTACTTTGTATGCTACAAATCATGTTTACGTTTATGATTTTTCGTGTCATTTTTTTTTTCTCAATGAGGACAAAATATAATCCATGTCAAAATTTTTAAATAAGTCCTTCATATTGTTTGCGTTGAAAAATCTATTGTTGTATATTGATAAACCGTTGTTTTGGGGACGGTTAGTGTAAAGTGAGATTTTGAATTAAAAGTTGTTGAAATTCAAAACCTGTTGGGTTAGATGAGTGACAATGAAATAACCTTGATGTGACCTTCGTTCCGGTTACACGGACTGTGGGTAAGAAGGCACAGGGCTTGGTCAGTTAGGCCGGAGATGTCATGATGCAAACACGCGTTCATAATCCACGTATGCGGTTGACGGATCGAAAGGAGAACGTCTGGTTCTGAAAAAAAAAATGCGATTATTAAATATAAGTTTAGCGTGTCTATATGAACTAAATAACAGCCTTTGCGAACCAGCTTTTTGAGAATCAGAGTCATCAACAGAAGAAATAAAAGAACAGAAGACAGACCAGACCAATTAGAAGAAATGTCCCAGCTAAGCAGGAAACAGACTACAGAATTAAAGTACCAGCCAGCCACTCCGAAAGACAAGTAAGTAAGAAAGAGTTATGAGAGTATGGTCACAGATACTCTTATTGTTGGAATATTTTGTTATATAAGGTATGCTGGAATCCACACTTAAACTTACAGAAACCAAAGGATTCTTTTGCGTTATTCGGACTATTGTCCTCATCTTCATTGTTATCTGTGCAACGTTTCGGCCGATATGCCCTCGGGCCTTCTTCAGGTATTTTTGTCGGACTGGGGAAACTTCTCGGACTCGGGAACTTTCTTGTCGTAGTCGGGAACCTTTTTGTCGTAATGGGGAGCCATCATTGAACTTTGAACCTAACCCTTTATTTAGTCCACGGGGATATCCTGTTCTCATTCCGATAACCATAGCTGGGGTAGGAGTTGTGTTAGTTATTTTTCTATGTTACTGCCGCCGGAATCCAGAGATAACTGTCACTTAGAACTGTCTTAACCTAACTACCTTATCCACTAGGCCATTTGTCCAATTAGACAATTCAATGTGAATTTTGAGAACTTATAAACTTAATGTCTTGTTTATCTACCTATTCATTTTATGCATGATTTTTTACCTAGACTCATATTGTGTTATTTTTTTTAACTGAACTAGCCTTTTTAATTATGGGTTCCCATATTGTATTCATTTCTATGCTCGGTCTACTTAACAAACCAGCACAGCCTATCATAGTACTAGCACTGTAAAGTGCTCTCACCTGCAGCCTAAAAATGGCGGCTAAAATCGTAACACTTATATCTCATATCTATTAATCGTAATAGAAAAGAACACTCACCATTTATTACCCAGATGTCTATATATCACGTTGTCTAATGAGTGCTAAATCTCAATATACTCTGGTTTGGTTTCTTTGTTTTAATGGCATATTAAATATGAAAAGCTTCATGGGTTATATAACTCCTTGCCTACTTTAAACTGTTCACAGCGGCTCTCCCTCCACTGCGATACCATGCATACAATACCCAAGCAAAGTACAAATCTTATAGTTTATTATGATTGAAGAGAAGGACTCAGATTACAATAATAATAGGACTTTATTTGAATAGAATGAGTTCTGGGGTGAATAGATATTGAACTATGAAATATCCCATTATACAGGTAAAAATACCAAGAAAATTTTAATAGAATGAGTTCTGAGACGAATAAATAGACTTAAGCGATTGAACATGGATCGAAGTGCACCCTTGTGCAAATCAATTGAAACAAAACGAATAATTCCGTTATCATTATAATATCCATGATCTCACTGTAAGGTTTGTCAGCATTACAATTTTCGCACCTTTCCTTGGAGGAATGTCCATTGCAAACAATGGCCGTAGGACAGCTAATTGACAGTCGAGACAATAGCGTCTGGACGTGATAAAAATCGGATGCAATCACGAATAACACAATATTTTTCAAGGCTAAACACGTTTCATCATACCCCAGAAATAAATTCAGATTACTGCACACCACTGCAAATGACCTGTCCGGGACACTTTTAAACGTCTTTATCCTCTCATACAGACTTCTACGCAGTAATAGACTGTACCCGTATTGCATTAAAAGCCTCCGATGAATTTCAGCCGCTGATTCTCCTTCCGACCAGAGAAATCGGCTCACTTCCTTGGAGCATACTGCTAGCGGAGCGGCCATGTTTACACAGTAAAGACAGAACGCAAAATGTCACAATCTGGCTCAAACTTTGAATACGTGACCAACTATAAGCATGCATGCACATAACGCAGTTCGACAAAAATAAAAGTATGTTATGGCGAAATGCGGATACTTTTTGACTCTTCCTTCTAATTGCTAATTTTTATTCCCTGCCAGGCAAAACCCCACATAACTGTGAGAGCGATTGTTCTAGCGAGATTACTAAACTCCTAAAGTGAGTATGTTTGTAACCGAGTTCAAATCAAATACCTTAAGTTGGAAACATAGAAAGCCATCCTTAACTTGTTTTCTCTAAACGTATTTATTTGTCTTAAATTTATGTACTAAAAAAATATAGCAGAGACTCATGAAGACGAACATTGTCCAGCTTCAGTTCATATTTCCTGTAGAAAATTTATTGCCTCATTTTTGTTGGCCTATTAATATTGATTGTCAGTTCAACAATGCTGATCATTTTTCGTTAGAGTGTCCAATAGATGATAAATACAATAATTGCTGCCACAAAGGTAACATATTTTTTTAAAGGACTTTAACGAGAGATAACCGCCAGCATATACACTAATATGTGTATAAATTATATAGAATATATATGTGTGTGTGTGTGTGTGTCTGTGAGTTATATATATAAAATATATATTATATATATAGAGAGAGAGAGAGAGTATATTATATATATATATATATATATATATATATATATATATATATGCGTATTGTGTGTTACGAGAGGGAAGACAAGATATATATCTCACATTTGTATCTAAATGTCTAATTCACTTCTTGTCACCCCCCTCTCTCTCTCTCTCTCTCTCTCTCTCTCTCTCTCTCGTCTCCTCTCTCTTCCTCTCTCTCCTCTCTCTCTCTCTCTCTCTCTCTCTCTCTCTTTGCTTTAATTTTTCTTTTGGAGCCAGAAAATACACATGATTTTAATATTTTACAGATTTTTATATTTAGTAACTATATTTAAGTTTATCATCTTTATCTATCTATTCTATCTCTCTATCTATCTATCTATCATCTCTCTCTCTCTCTCTCTATATCATATATATATATATATATATATATATATATATATATATATTCCTCTTCATCTTATCTATGTGTGTATCGTTGGTCATGTAAAGTATACATAGATATAGGGTATGACAGAGACCTAGAGAAGCATAAATGGAGCACGAAAAGACATGGATTATAGAGAAAGGCGAAGCAGAAAATCGAGCGGGGGGCGCGCGCGCGCGCCGCGCGCGCGCCGCTCGCTCGCGCGCGCGCGGCCGCGCGCGCGCGCGCTCGCGCGCGCGGCCGCCGCGCACGCACGGGCGCACGGGCCGCGAGGGAACCACGCCAAAACGGCAGCCCGCCCCACCGGGAGGGGGAAGGCACGCTTAAAAAGACAGAGACCGAGACCAACGTCGGAAAAGGCAGCTGGGCCGGAGCCGCAGCACAGACAACGGAGCAAACAGAAAGGCCGCGAGGGGATAGGAAAAGGGAAGGAACAAAGGCGAACCGTCCAAAATAGGAACGGGGGGCCGGGGAAAGACGGTGGCAAGAGCAGCCACGGGACCCAAAGGGGGTAGTGGGGCCGTGGAGCCCGGTGGGCGGAAAAAGGGACGAGGGCAAAGGGAAAGCAGAAAGAACGAGCGGCCGCGCATCGCGCGCGCGCCGCAGCCTCGCGCGCGCGCGCTGCGCGCGCGCGCGCGCGCTCGCTCGCGCGCGCGCGCGCTCGCGCCGGGGCCCGCAAGGGAACCCACCGGAGGCGAAAAGACGCCAAAGGCACCAACGCGACACGAAAAAAGGAACGGCGACAGCAAGGAGAAAAAAAAGGTATATAAAGCCGACCACCACACGCGAAAGCCAGAAGGCCAGGAGGGGACAGGAGGACGGACGAAGGGGAAAACGGAGAAAACGGACAGCCCCAACGCGCGGCGCGCGGCCGCGCGCGCGCGACGCGCGCGCGCGCTCGCTCGCGCGCGCGCGGCGCTCGCGCGTGCTGGAAAAAGCAAGCCGGCCACCAGCGGCGGGGAAAAACGAAACCTTAGGGTGAGTCAGCAGGGGGGAGGGGAAACGCGGCGGAAGAAACCGCCATAGGGCAACCGCGGAGAGGACAAGATGCGGGGGCGGAGGACCCAGGAGGGGCAACGGCCCAGGAAGCAAACCAGGTCAAGCAGGGAACGACTGCGCCGCGCGCGAAGACCCAGATCCGCCTAGAGGAGGAACGCCACAACAGCGACGAGAGAGCGATGACCCGACCCAACCGAAACAGGCAGGCAGAGCCACAAAAGCGGCAAGAAGCAGGCAGCGGCGGGCCGCCCGCCAAAAGCACGCGAGCAGCGTCAGGAGGCGCAGCGCGGCCCAGGGGCCGAGAAATGAACACACAACGCGAAAACAGCAACCACTGAAAACCACAACAGTGAACACAAAAACACAATTTTTTTTTTATGTTGTCTTATTCTTTTTTTTATGTACTGGTCTTTATATTATGATTATTATTTTTCTATTGTCTATAATTGTCTTTGTTTTTAATTTATCTCTATTCTATGTGATGTTTCGTATATTTTATATTGTCTAGTATTCTAGATGTATTCTATTCTCTCTTTTTTCATAATTCTCTATTATTATCTTAATAACCGAACTGAGAGATGTATATATTCATTTTCTTGTTTATATTTTGTATGTTAGCAAACAAGAACGGGGTTTTTTTTTTTTTTTTTTTTTTGTTTTTTTTTTTTTTTTGATCACACCGGAGAACAGGAAAAAGATAGGCAACTCCCCGAACTCGACAGCCGCCGCAGCTTTCTTCTGTGTATATATATGACAGAGGAGATGTCTATAGTGGGTTTTGTTGGTGGCTTTTTTATTATTGTTATACACTATTTTCTATGTATGTGTGTTATCTCTTCTTTTTATTATGGTGGTTATTTTTTTATTTTGATGTATTATTTGGATATTTTGATAGACAGGAAGCGGATTTAGGTTTTTTTTTAGGGATGTGGGGGGCAGCCAGCGGGGCAGGAAAAACGCCGGGAAACGGCCGACAGAGAGAGCAGAGGAAGGCGGCGTCAGGCCGCCGAGCTCGGAAAGGCACGGAAGAGGAGAAACAAGCCAACCAGGAGCAGGAGGCGACGGGAAGCGGAACCAGCAGGACCGGAGGGCGTGGACAGCCACCCACAAAGGGCAGCCGAGGAACAGAGAGAAGAAACAGGGGACAAGGGGCGAGCGCGCGAGGCAGACCCACCCCCAAACAGAAGGGACGGAGGCAGGAGGGAGGACAGGAAGGCACAGGAGAAGAAAAAGAACACAAGAGAGTGAGGGGACACAAACCGCAACCAGAACAACCGAGCGCCGAGCGGAGGGCGCCCGAGAGAAACAGAGGCGGGGGCGAAACACCAAAGGCCAAAACGAAGGGCAAACGAGGACGGACCACACACCCTAAAGAACCAACAAAACGCGCAAAGAGACGACAGCCCGAAGAAACAAGAAAGGCTGAAGAAAGAGAGCACAGGAACGCGAAGCAAGACGCCGCCGGGGAAGGAGGAGCCGCGACCACAGGAAGATGCACGGCAAAACGAAGACGAAGCGGGCGGAGAAAGAAAAGGCAAACGAGGATAGCGGGACGAGACGAAGGGGCACACTGCACAACCAGCGAGAGAGGCACAGCCACGCGGGTCACCAGGAAGAAAAACAGGGTCGAGAGCCGCAAGCAGACAGCGGAAGGCCGCGCACAAACGGCGGAAGGGACAAACAAACGGGGAGGGCACACCGAGAAGCAGCGGCAGAGCAGGTGACAACGAAAGAGAGCGAAGCACAAGGGCCGGGGAGACAGAAGGAAGCGATAGAGAGAAAAAAAAGAGGACAAAAGCAGGCGCAAGGAAGAAAGCAAACCCAACGACACAAAGGGAAGAACCGGACGGAAAGCAGACGAGAACACGAACCCCAAAAACAGACAACAAAAAGAAACAAACAGCAAGAGAGACAAGCACAAAGAAGAACAGCCAGACAAGCAGGGGAAGAGAGACAGGCACGAGGAGCAGGCAAAGCAGGGAAAGGAAAGGAGGGCAGAAAAAAGGACCGCGAGGAGCAAAAGCGAAGGGCAACCAACCAGAAAGAGAGACGGCAGAAAGGGAACAGCCACGGCCAGAAACGGCTAGGAAACCACCGAAAAGCAGGGAAAAAGACCCAAAAGAGCAGAGAGAGACAACGAGACAGAAAACGGAGGGGACGGGACAACGGAAAACGACAGAAGGAGGAAAGAAACGAAAAAGCAGAAAAGCAGCAGGCCGGTACGAAACCCCAGAGGAGGAAGGGGCGCGAAAAGGCAACGACAGACGGCGGCAGGCGAGGCCAAGGCGGGGTATGAGGCAAAAGAGTGTCTGTATGAGTAGTTTTGACGAAAGGAGGCATCCGCCAGCCCAAAAGGGAGACCAGGGAAGCGCCCAAAAAACGACAGAGGCCAAGAACGCGGACGGGCGAGGCAGGGAAGAGAGAGA
>CM042144.1:102737850-102755643 GCA_023376005.1 Doryteuthis pealeii | reverse complement strand
CACTACATATAATGGTTTCACCAACAGAAACGGTGTCTGCCATAATGTAAGCGTTCTACAAAGACCACTAAAGCAATGGTACGCTCACCTGATGGCGACACAGATTTCTTTGACATCACCGGTGGCTGGGGGTTCTGCAGGGAGAGAGTACGTTAGCACCATATATATTATAATATGCCTAGACTACATAATACCCAGAACATCATTAGATCCTAAAAGAAAAAGGTCTCACACTAAGGAAAGCAAGAAGCAGGCGATACCCCGCACAAACAGTTACAGATGTGGACTATGCTGATGACCTCGCGCTCCTTGCGATACGGCGATACGGCGAGACACAGCTGAGCTACTACACAGCCTGGAGAAGGCAGCAAAGAACGTCGGCCTCTATGTGAACTCTGATAAAACTGAGTTCATGAGCTTCAAAAAGCAAGGGGACATCTCCACACTTGACGGCAAGCCTCTTAAGTCAGTAGAAAAATTCACATACCTAGGGAGTAATATCTCATCCACAGAAAGCGATGTTAACACTCGAATAAGAAGGCATGGTTGGCCACCAACAAACTATCAGTCATATGGAAATCCGATCTCCCCAACAAGCTAAAGAGGCGATTCTCCAGGCTGTGGTTGTGTCGGTACTTCTGTAATGCTGTACTTGGACCTAACGAAGCGTCTTGAGAATAAGCTAGATGGGAGCTGTACGAGAATGCTACGGACGGTCCTGGATAGGTCGTGGAAGCAGCACCCCACAAAAGAGCAACTATATGGCCACTTGCCCCCCATCTCACAAACCATACGAGTGAGACGGACTAGACATGCAGGTCACTGCGAAACGAGATACGACGAATCGTAAGCGACGTACTACTGTGGAAGCCAGCGCATGGCGCTAATGTGCCGCCAAGCAAGGACCTACATTGACCAACTATGTGGGGAACTGGTGCAGCGCAGAGGAGCTGCCGGAGTCAATGTGAGTACTGGGAGAGATCGTGCAGATATCGTCAAACGCGCGAACATGATGATGAGATGATGATGATATTTATATATAATATATATATAATATATATTTCTGTGTCTGTGTGTGTGTGTGTGTGTGTGTGTGTGTATTATGTGTTTGTGCATACAAAATAAAAATATCTACCTTTGCACTTTTATCAAAATGTATTACTCTCTCTCTCTCTCTCTCTCTCTCTCTTTATATATATATAATATAATGTATATATATATTATATATATGTATATATATATAGGTGTGTGTGTATGTGTGCATGTGCATGTGTGTGTGTGGTTGGTACTATGTTAATATATATATACAGTATATATATATATATATATATATATATATATGTGTGTGTATGTGTTTTGTGTGTGTGTGTGTTGGTACTATGTAATATATATATACAGTATATATAATATATATATATATATATAATATATATATATATATATGTGTGTGTATGTGTTTTGTGTGTGTGTGCACACAAGAAATCTAACGACCTTTACACTTGTATCCAAATGTCTCATTTCTCTTTATCACTTTCTTCCCCTCCCAATCTCTTTCCCTCTCATAATATATATATATATATATATATATTATATATAGAGAGAGAGAGAGAGAGAGAGAGAGAGAGAGGGGGGAAGAGAGAGAGGGGAGAGAGAGATAGTTGTATATATGTGTATGCCTATAGAGATATTTCTGCATTACCACATACATACTCGTATATACTTATTTCATAATAGTTTCTCTCCCCTCTTTCTCTCTCTCCTCTCTCTCTCTCTCTCTCTCTCTCTCTCTCTCTCTTCTCTCTCTTCTCTCTCTTTTCCCTCACTCTATCCTCTCTCTCCATCTCTCTCGCTCTCCATATATATATATTATATATATATAATATATAATAATAATATAAATTATTGGTAAATCCTCGGTGTGAGAAAAAAAAAACAGCAAATAGTTTGATTGTAAAAATATACTACCGAGCATTACCCGGGGGAAAAACAATTTTGGGAAAAAAAGAAAAAAAACAAGATAATCGTACCAACCAAAAGTAATCTATTGGTACAATATTTGGCCAAAAGAAAAAACAATTATATATATATATATATATATATATATATATATATATATATATATATATATATATATATATATATATCATACAAAACCGCCAGGAAACTAGAATAAGTAAAAATGCTCCATACCTAAGTAGAGCAAATAATAAAGATAAATCTAATGAGTCAGATAAACCACTAAAAGTTTTTGCTTAATGCTCTTCAGGGATAAGATCCGACATCAGAGTCGGGTCTTAGCCCTGAAGAGCATTAAGCGAAACTTTTAGTAGGTTTATCTGACTCATTAGATTTATCTTTATATATATATATATATATATATATATATATATATACAGAGAGAGAGAGAGTGAGAGAGAGAGAGAGATGCACAGATAGATACGACTCTTTGTGTGAATATATAACTGTATTTAAGTAATGTATTATTTCTTGTATACGCATTTTAGTTTTGAAACAAGTATGAATACATACAAAGATCTACATGTATATGTGTGTATGAAAAGGGATAAATATAAGCTTACCTACACATATAATAGTATGTAATTATTTCAAAATTGTTATCTCCAGGGAGATTTTACGTGGAGCGCGACAACGTATATATATATATATATATATATTCTTGTTTGGCTGATGACACTAACACTTTGTCGTGTTATAATTATGCGCCAATAAATTTTCCTGCAGCCAACACGAGGACATTTAATGTACATTGGTTTTGTCTAAATGTTCTTCCCATCTACTAACTTGAACTCAATAACCGCACAGCGCCATCTCCCGAGAGAATAGAGGACCACACTGCTTCACCCTTGTGTTTACGTTTGTATATGATAGCCATGTCTGATAGATGTGAAATGGTAGAGACGTTATATTTCGGGGATCTTTTTCTTTCCTTTATGCTTTCTCTATCTTTATCCACCAACAGGAAAAAAATGGTTTAAGTCGGTATTTGGTATTAAGTCTGTGTTTATACACGTATAATAATTGATTGTAAGCCTTCAATATTTGGTATCTGGTAAGTATAAAAAAATTTCTTTCCTTTTTTTTTTTTTTTTTTTCGTCCCTTGACTGTGATTATAATAGCCCTTCGCTGCTTTGTTTTATACTTTTCTCTGAAATCTTTTCTTTCCTCTTTTTTTAAAGAGTTCTTATCGCCATCTGTAAAGTAATCAAGAAACGTCTGAGAACAAATCTTCGTATGTCTGTGGGTTAATCGGACATTTTGCTGCGATAAAATCTGTGATAAAATGCGCTTATGTCTTTGGCTGAAGAATACCGAAATCACTAGGGAATTAAATGTATCCAAAATTATTTACCATGTCGCTTAACCCCATCTTGTGTATCTCCCACAAAGTCACAGTAGCCATTGTTCGTGAGAGGCCACCCACCTAAGTTCAAACCCGATTCGACCCCACTTAACTTCGGTGGTCAGACGAGAATTGATGCTTTTCCTGATTTATTTTTCCCAGTGCGACACGCTGCTATTCCTTGCAGGTTGAAATAACTGTAGAGGGAATTATCTATATATGAATTCTGTTGTAACTATCACGTACCTTTGTCTTCGGGATTTAGCCACACTGAATGGAAAAGGAATCATCATCAAGTCGTGCCGACAGCACGAATCTCCATGTCTCTTCCTCGGCATCTGTCCCTATTGCCCATTGCTCCTGGCAGGTCGCTTGCGCAGCATCTAGTATCCGATAGAGTAGCATAGACATAGATTCAACGGGGCTTGGTAATTGTCAGTACATCATGTTGGAATTTTTTGGTATATAAGGCGTGTGCCAGATGGTCACTTCTATTTATAGACTCGCCTATGGGCACGTGACCTGGGAGAGATTCCTATTGTCCAATAGTGCTGCTGCTGCTGTTGTTGTATTTATACTAGCCTGATTCTTGATCTTAGCTCATTCACACTTGGATCATCTTGGACGTCGGACCTAAAGGACACTATCCCACAAGGACTTATTGATTTACTTACTTGTTTACTTTAAGTTCTTCTTACAACTGGAACCAAGGATGACGGCCAGTTACTCAACACATCACCTATGCGATTCTCAAACCAATACTTTGGTCTGAGTTTCGCACAGGCGAGAAACTAACAATTACCAAGTACCGTTGACCCCACTTAACTTCAGTGGTTAGTCATCATCATCATCATCATCATGTCGCGCAAGCAGCACGGATATCCATGACTATCTCTCGCCAACTTTCCCTATTACTCATGGCCCCTGGGAGGTCCTCCTTACAGCATCCCAATTCCTCGCATAGTTGGTCAATGTAGGACCTTAGTGGACGTCCTACGTTAGCATGTCCATGTGTTGGCCTCCACAGGAGAACGTCGCTTATGAGTTCGTCCTCGCTTCTCCAGCAGTGTCCTGCATGCCTAGTCCGTCTCACCCGGATGGTTTGTGAGATGGGGGCCAGGTGACCATATAGTTGCTTCTTTGTGGGATGCTGCTTCCACGACTTGTTCAGGACTGCTTGCAACATTCTTGTGCAGGTCCCATTTAGCTTATTCTCGAGGTGCTTTGTTAGGGTCCAGGTGGTGTAGCCATACAACAGTACTGATATAACCACAGCCTGGAAGAATTGTCGCTTTAGCTTGTGTGTGAGATCAGATCTCCATATTACTGAATCTGTTTGTGGCCGCCCATGCCTTTCCTATACGTGTATTAACATCGCTTTCTATGGATGAGATATTACTACCTAGGTATGTGAACTGTTCCACTGGCTTAAGAGGTTTACCGTCAAGTGTGGAGATGTCTCCTTTCTTTTTGAAGCAAAAGATTATAATTACTTTTAAAAAATCATAAATTGTAAAAGATTATTTTTACTTGGTATCTATTTATAATTATAATATGAATACAACAAATAGGATGCTATTTAGTTCGAGTCTTTTGTCCATTTATGGCAGCTTTAGGTGAATTACATATTAACTGACTAAAAAGGTCGTCTACTTCAGAATTTTTAAGTAGAATCACCTGACTTAATCCGAAAATTTATTGAAATAAACAGCATAAAATAATTTTGAAATAAGTTTGCATTCTTTAAATTCTCATTTCTTTATATATATATATATATATATATATATATATTATAATATATATATATATATATATATATATATATTGCTCTTAAGTAAACATATTAAACTTTGTAATAATAACATTATTATCATATTGTGGTATATCCACAGTCCTGCTAGTAAACAATATTTTAGTATCTGTCGCCCCATTTTTCAAATATGCAAAAAAGTATAGAGACGTTTTGTACTTTTTGACACACCTTGTATTCAGACAAAGATAACGATCCATTCATTGTTCATTTCTAACTTGGTAAATACAGCATTAAACTTGGTAGTTTTTACACACTTTGTATTCTAAAAAAAAATAATGATTGGAACGTTATTTTGTTTCAGAATACAAGGTGTGTCAAAAAGTATTTAAAAAAATCTCGATACATTTTTGACACACCTTGTATATTTCTTAAATATTGGTGAAGTAGAAAAATGCTTTCTTTGGTGGTTGTTATGATGATCAAGATTAAAATGGTAAATTAGATAGAGAGGAAGATTTAAAAGAGGAGGGGAGAGAGAATGAGGGAGATTGATATGAATTTAAATTAATGGGTTTGTAGATGATGGATAGAGAGAGAGAGAAACGGAGAGAGAGAGAGAAACGGGAGGAGAGAGGGGTAGAGAGAGAGAACAATCAGAATAAAGGTTACAAATGAATATGAAGAAAGAAAAAGAAAGAAAGAAGCAGCTAATCGTTGAGGTGTGAGAGAGATAAGAGAATCAGAAGGAGAAATAACATAATAATAGAGAAAAGAAAGAAAGAAAGAAAGAAGAAAGGAAGGAAGCATAGAAATAGAGACGGAACGGTAAAATGAACGAAAGATAGATAGAAAGAAAGAAAAAGAAAAGGAAAGAGAGACATAGAGATGAAAGAAAGAAAGAAAGAAAAAAGAAAGAAGAAGAAAGGAAGGAAGCATAGAAATAGAGACGGAACGGTAAAATGACGAAAGATAGATAGAAAGAAAGAAAAAGAAAAGGAAAGAGACATAGAGATGAAAGGACAAAAAGAAAGAAAAAAGAAAGAAAGAAAGGAAGGAAGGAAGCATAGAAATAGAGACGGAACGGTAAAATGAACGAAAGATAGATAGAAAGAAAGAAAAAAAAAGGAAAGAGAGACATAGAGATGAAAGGACAAAGAAAGAAAAGAAAGAAAGAAAGGAAGGAAGGAAGCATAGAAATAGAGACGGAACGGTAAAATGAACGAAAGATAGATAGAAGAAAGAAAAAAGAAAAGGAAAGAGAGACATAGAGATGAAAGAAAGAAAAAGAAAAAGAAAGAAGAAAGGAAGGAAGGAAGCATAGAAATAGAGACGGAACGGTAAAATGAACGAAAGATAGATAGAAAGAAAGAAAAAGAAAAGGAAAGAGAGACATAGAGATGAAAGAAAGAAAGAAAGAAAAAAGAAAGAAGAAAGAAAAGGAAGGAAGCATAGAAAATAGAGACGGAACGGTAAAATGAACGAAAGATAGATAGAAGAAAGAAAAAGAAAAGGAAAGAGGACATAGAGATGAAAGGACAAAAGAAAGAAAAGAAAGAAAGAAAGGAAGGAAGGAAGCATAGAAATAGAGACGGAACGGTAAAATGAACGAAAGATAGATAGAAGAAAGAAAAAGAAAAGGAAAGAGAGACATAGAGATGAAAGGACAAAGAAAGAAAAAAAAGAAAGAAAGGAAGGAAGGAAGCATAGAAATAGAGACGGAACGGTAAAATGAACGAAAGATAGATAGAAAGAAAGAAAAGAAAAGGAAAGAGAGACATAGAGATGAAAGGACAAAAAAAAGAAAGAAAGAAAGAAAGAAAGAAAGGAAGGAAGAAGCATAGAAATAGAGACGGAACGGTAAAATGAACGAAAGATAGATAGAAAGAAGAAAAAAAGAAAAGGAAGAGAGACATAGAGATGAAAGAAAGAAAGAAAGAAAAAAGAAAGAAAGAAAGGAAGGAAGGAAGCATAGAAATAGAGACGGAACGGTAAAATGAACGAAAGATAGATAGAAAGAAAAAAAAAAGAAAAGGAAAGAGAGACATAGAGATGAAAGAAAGAAGAAGAAAAAAGAAAGAAAGAAGAAAGGAAGGAAGAAGCATAGAAATAGAGACGGAACGGTAAAATGAACGAAAGATAGATAGAAAGAAGAAAAAAGAAAAGGAAAGAGACATAAGAGATGAAAGAAAGAAAGAAGAAAAAGAAAGAAAGAAGGAAGGAAGGAAGCATAGAAATAGAGACGGAACGGTAAAATGAACGAAAGATAGATAGAAAGAAAGAAAAAAGAAAAGGAAAGAGAGACATAGAGATGAAAGGACAAAAAGAGAAAGAAAGAAGAAAGGAAGGAAGGAAGCATAGAAATAGAGACGGAACGGTAAAATGAACGAAAGATAGATAGAAAGAAAGAAAAAAGAAAGGAAAGAGACATAGAGATGAAAGAAGAAAGAGAAAAAAGAAAGAAAGAAAGAAAAAAAGAAAGGAAGGAAGGAAAGAAGCATAGAAATAGAGACGGAACGGTAAAATGAACGAAAGATAGATAGAAAGAAAGAAAAAAGAAAAGGAAAGAGAGACATAGAGATGAAAGAAAGAAAGAAAGAAAGAAGAAGAAAAAAGAAAGGAAGGAAGGAAGGAAGCATAGAAATAGAGACGGAACGGTAAATGAACGAAAGATAGATAGAAAGAAAGAAAAAGAAAAGGAAAGAGAGACATAGAGATGAAAGAAAGAAAGAAAGAAAGAAAAGAAAGAAAGAAGAAAGGAAGGAAGCATAGAAATAGAGACGGAACGGTAAAATGAACGAAAGATAGATAGAAAGAAAGAAAAAGAAAGGAAAGAGAGACATAGAGATGAAAGAAAGAAAGAAAAAAAGAAAGAAGAAAGGAAGGAAGGAAGCATAGAAATAGAGACGGAACGGTAAAATGAACGAAAGATAGATAGAAAGAAAGAAAAAAGAAAAGGAAAAGAGAGACATAGAGATTAAAGAAAGAAAGAAAGAAAAAAGAAAGAAAGAAAGGAAGGAAGGAAGCATAGAAATAGAGACGGAACGGTAAAATGAACGAAAGATAGATAGAAAAGAAAGAAAAAAGAAAGGAAAGAGAGACATAGAGATGAAAGAAAGAAGAAAGAAAAAAGAAAGAAAGAAAGGAAGGAAGGAAGCATAGAAATAGAGACGGAACGGTAAAATGAACGAAAGATAGATAGAAAGAAAGAAAAAAGAAAAGGAAAGAGAGACATAGAGATGAAAGGACAAAAAGAAAGAAAGAAAGAAAGAAAGAAAGAAAGAAAGAAAGAAAGCATAGAAATAGAGACGGAATGGTAAAATGAAAGAAAGAAAGATAGATAGAAAGAAAGAAAAAAAGAAAAGGGAAGAAAGGCATAGAGATGAAAGGACCAAATGAAAGAAAGAAAGAAAGAAAGAAAGAAAGGAAGAAAGAAAGAAAGAAAGAAAGAAAGAGATAAAAGAATAAGTGAGGACAAATTAGAAGGAAAAAGAAAGGTAAAGAAAATAAAGTGTGGGATAAAGAAAAGGGAAAAATATAAAATAAAGGAAGAAATATATAAGATTAAACGAAACAGAAAATTGCAAACGAAAAGAAAGAAACAAACAAACAAAGTAAAAGAAAAAAGAAAGAAAGAAAAAAGAAGGAATGGGGTAACATTAGAAGAAAGAAAGGGGGAAAAAGAAAATCTTCCTCCCTCACTTTTTGTTCCTCTTTGTCTGACTCTCTGTCTCTGTCTCTCTCGCTGTCTCTGTCTCTGTCTCTGTCCATATATGTAATGATGAAAGTTGGGGGTCTCACGTGTATTTTATGTGACAGGACAAAGCTGGACTTCTCAACTACTTGCGTGCTTACAACCGAACTTTCTAGAAGTGGCCTTATTCTGTGAAGAAGTGGCAATCACCATATATATATATATATATATATAGTTAAAAATCAATGGCAAAATGAATGAATGGATGAAATATAAATGAATAAAATGAAAGGGATAAATGAAAGATTCTTTTCAAGGGACCCTTCTCAAAAGAAATAAAACACTTTTTGAGAGTAGGGTCCCTGATAGAAAGTCTTTATCATCTATTATTAGACTCCTTTGAAGCATCAAGTTAATATATATATATATATATATATATATATATATATATATATATATATATATATACATAAGGAGTTGCATCTGTTTTGGTGTGTACGTATCAACTCATAACTAAGTAAAACATGTTAGTGGGCATTAAAATCCTGCATACACTTTAGTATTTTTTACTGAAAAGTACAGAATTTAGATTATGATTTTAACAGTTCAAATGATATATTCAATAATTAAAAATCAGTCGGTTAGTGAAACTCTTCACAGTTTTTCATAAATAAGTACAAAAAAAGAAACTATTCATAGAATGTACGAATAATTTTCATTTGTATTAATATGTTAAAATTTTCTTGTCTAAACCAGGAAACATGTTTAATACTTAGCTTCTTTTCATTCTTTCATTTTGAGATAAAAAGAAAATGAATTGAACGAATACATTTTTATCAATTTAATTTAACAAGTTATTGAGAAATGAATTAGAATTAGAAAAAGAAAATCCTGTTTCAAAACACTCACGTGTTATTTCTTTACAATAAGTTACAAAACAATGAACTAGGCAACTTACAAGAAATAGAGTAGGGTCAAACACAGTAAAACCAGTCCGAATATCAATGAGTTTATCAAACAACTATTGAAGTCCTTAATCGGAGTCTATTTAAGACTATGAGCCAGACCATCTTGTTGAGAGCTGAAAGGGTGCTAGCTACTCTACAACAATTATAAGATGAAATATTAATAAAACTTATGAACATCATCAGAATTATTGTTATAAATAATAAATTAAAATAATTAAATTTTAAGTGTCATCATCATCATCATCATCATGTTGCGCTGTTGGCACGGATATCCATGACAATCTCTCTCCATCCGTCCCTACCGCTCATCATTCTCGGGAGGTCCTCTGTGCAGCATCCTGTATCCGCACAGAGCTGATCAATGTACGTATTTGCTGGTCGGCCCACACTGTCGTGCCCATGTGCTGGCTTCCACAGGAGGACGTCGCTTATGAGTTCGACCTTGCTTCTCCTGCAGTGTCCCGCGTGTCTTGTCCGTCTTACTCGGATGGTTTGGGTGATATGTGGCAGGTGCCGTACAGCTGTTTTCTCATAGGGTGCTGTTTCCACGTCTTGTTCAGGATCACCCGCAGCATTCTTGTGTAGCTCCCATCTAGTTTATTCTCTAGTCGCTTCGTTAGGGTCCAGGTGGTGCAGCTATACAGCAGCACTCACACGACAACGGCCTGTAAGAACCTCTTTAGACTGGATTTCCATATGACCGATAAACATTGTAATAAGCACTTTCTTGGCGGTGTAGCCTATAGTCGCTATCAGCTGGACAGCGAGGGAGTCTATCCCTTTTTTGCTAACGCTAAACCAGGGAGATTTTTTGCGGAGGTAGAGCGCCAAACCTACCGTCAGCTTCCCACTTTATCGCACAGATCAGATTACCCAATCTATGCTACTCATACGCTGAGTTGGCGGGGACCAGTAACGAACGAGGAACCTCGCGATTCCTAGGTGGGTGCTCTACCGACTGAGCTAAACCAGCACTTCTTAGCGATTTTTTTTTTTTTAATTTGATAAATTATTTTCCTCTTACCTCCTTTCTTACTTCTTTCTTTCTACTTTCTCTCTCACTCCCCGGTGATCATGGACCGGGTACCTCTGCTAGTATCTATATAAGAAAATGAAGAAACGATTTTTATTTCAAATACCCCTCAAGCAAATACGTTTGGTTCACACTTTTTTTCTTTTCTTCCGATTGTTCATCTAAAGTTCACTTCTCAACACTTTGCTGAAATATTAACATGTTTTTACATTTTTGTTTTTTATTCGTTATTATTTTCCTTTCGTTTTAGCGAATCTCTGGGTTTGAGCGGGAAATCTTTGCCAAATCTTCGTGTTGCTGATACGTTTTGTTTCCGTATGATAGATTACATTTAGGACGAAAGACTTGTCTGAGATAGCCAGTCACTTGGCATTTATAATAAATAAACAAATAAATGAGTGCCTATTCCTCTGAAATTATTGCTTGATCGAACAAAAGCGACAACTACGTCATGAGAAACTTTTTTCTTTCGTGTTTTTTATATTTTAAACTGATGACTGATGGCCAGCCAAGGGAAAACTCAAAACCCCGTAATTACTGGCAGAAATGGCGAAAGGTATTAAATCGGTTGCCTGTGAATACAGAAGAGAAATGAGATGTGGAGGATGAAGAAAAAGTGGGTGAAATGTAGCGTCTAACAAACAAGACAAGACGGGAAAACAATTTTTTTTTATTTTAAAGAAGAAGAAAAAAAAACAATGAAACAAAAACAGGAAGAAACAATGTTTCAAAAATTGACTTAAAAGTCAGTAACTCAAATTCGAGAAAGAAATCCAATGAAGACAAAAAAGATACAACATACAAAGAAAGAAACAAATGTGAAATAAAAAAGTAAAAAAAATTTTTTTAAACAAATAAAATTTAAAAAACAAACAAATAAAACAAATAATTTTTTTTTAAAAACAAATAAAACAAATTAAATTAAAAAAAAAAAATAAAAAAATAAAACAATATAAAACAAAAACTAAGTGATACAAATTGAGTGAATAAAATTCGATTAAAAAAAAGGTATAAAAATCTTTGAATTTTTTAAAATACAATTTAAATAAAATAAAACATCTCAAGCTGGTAAAAATATTTCACAAAATCTTCGTGTTCTGGATACATACTCGACAATTCTTATGCGCACACACTTAAAAACGATAAAAGACATACAAACACGCGCATGCGCATATAGCGATAAGAGATGACAAAAATATAACACACACACACACAAACATACATACACAAACAAACACACAAAACACACCTATAACAAATACAGAAAAAAAAGAAAGTAGACGCATGCGCATACACCTATAAGTTCTATCAATTTCGAAAGTGCACGCATGTACACACACACACACACACACACACACACACACACACACACACACACATGTAACAACACCATATACACATCTACAAGCACTTCTTACGTTTACTGTGGTACAAAAAAAACTAAACCCAACTGCAATTTTCAACAATAAAATGACAAATAAAACAGCTAATTTATTCGTAGCATATGAATGCATTACCAAAAAGAGAGAAGTAATTGATGGCATTGAAGAAAAATTAATGAAAAAAAAAATTAGATTTATGAATTCACTAAAGAAAATATATTCACGGGAAACCCAGTCGAGCACTCAGACACACATTGGCACGTATGAATACATCTGAACTCGGCTTTAAAAAAAAGAACAACGAAACAATTGAAAATATTCCCAGCGAAATGTATTCAGTCTTATTCA
Source organism: Doryteuthis pealeii (assembly GCA_023376005.1). Classification (NCBI taxonomy): domain Eukaryota; kingdom Metazoa; phylum Mollusca; class Cephalopoda; order Myopsida; family Loliginidae; genus Doryteuthis; species Doryteuthis pealeii. The sequence goes on along the minus strand of CM042144.1, from coordinate 102,743,106 downwards.
CTGCTAAAATAGATACACGCACTGAAAAAAAAGAAAAACTTTGGTTATATTAAAGAGGAAACACCATATACATAAATAGATGTCCTGAATGTATAGGTGTGGAGTTAATGTAGATATATATATGTACAAGTAAAAATAAAATACAGGAGAAACATTCATTCATTCACAGATATACATAAATAAAAAAAACATATCATACACAGATATGAAGAAAAAGACACATTATATATATATATATATATATATATATATATATATATATATATATATATATGTTGTTCTGGTTCCAACCGGAGAAAATTCAATATTTTATAAAAAAGAAGGTCCGCAAAATGTATTATGTTTTCATAAAAACAAATTTTTATATTCTTTTTATCTTACATATGCGACACGTGTTTCTGATCTGTTGTCTTATTCAGGCATTGAATTATTATTTTGGCAGAATATGTCCGATATTTGATAGGTTGTGTGTGTTTCTGCAACTTTTCTATTATAATGTAAAGAAAAGTTGAAGAAACACACACAACCTATCAAATATCGGACATATTCTGCCAAAATAATGATTCAATGCCCGAAGAAGACAACAGATCAGAAACACGTGTCGCATATGTAAGATAAAAAGAATATAAGAATTTTTTTTCTGATAAAATAATACATTTTGCGGACCTTCTTTATATATATATATATATATATATATATATATATATATATATATAGTTGAAAACAGACTGTAAGTTGTAAGTTGAAACAGACTGTACGATGTTCTATCATCGCATAATTCTTTGTCGATTTGGTTTGTCATGATTATTTTCTATAATTATCGAATTTTATACGATATACGCATTGTAATTGCCTTCAAGCAAAAATATGAATTATATATATATATATATATATATATATATATATGCTCCAATAATTTGGTATGAGCTCTCTTATTGGTGATTTAAATTAACTTTCACTACTAAGAATATAAGCAATGATCATTTCCCCACAAAACTTGATATCTCTGTGATCGTAAAAATATATAAACAAATCTATGTATTTAATTGTTTAAAAACACCAGTACCGCTACAGCAGTTGTCAGTGGCCGAGGGGATAAGATATCAGGCTGGCAAACAGTCAGTCTGAGTTCGACCCTGTCTAGACAGGTATCCTGGAGTCGTACCCCAGGTATGTACAATTAGGCCTCATCAGCAGAGCTATAGATTGATCTAGAACCTCTAGTCACCGAGGGAATATGTACATACTGTCTAGTAGGTATAACAAAATTATACGACTCCATAAGCATATATATATATATATATATATATATATATATATATATATATATATATGTAGAATTAAACAAAAGGCAATTGTTTAACAATTTTATTGATGATCTTTTCAAGCTTTCTGGTCAACTTTTTTATATTTGGATGGAACCCGTGGATTAGTCCATCGAAGTTCGTATGCCGAGTAATTTCGGCACTTCGAAGTGCCATCATCAGGGGTGATGTGTTCCATTTTTTTGTTCAAGTTAGTATATTAATGGATGCGGAAGCCTTTTGTATATACCACAGTATGATGATTTAATCATTACAATGAATGATATGTTTACTTAAGAGCAATTACATAATAGTTCAATATGTACAAATTATAATAATCTTGATTTAACCCTCTCTCACACTCTTTTTCTCTCTTTCCTTTTTTGCATCTTTTCATTATATTTGATTGAAACAGATTAGCGTTATCGGTTCCGCGCGCCTACCCCACATCTCTCTGTCCTCTAATCTCTTTCTTTTTCTTATTATATTTTTTCTGTGTAGCATGTCCATTTTCTTCCTTTCTAATGAAAAATGCAATAGTCCATTATTTGGCTGTGATGACGACATTTATTAGAAATAAAAATTCGGCGGATAAGCAACACAAAATAATAAGCATTTACATTTCTGCATTTTATCTTGGACGATTTGAACGGTCTCATTTTTAACCAGAGGGTGCTGCAAGATGATAACAGACGTACAATCAAGGAACACGAGCATATTATATATATATATATATATATATATATATATATATATATATATGAGAGTACGTATATAAACACTGTGTTTATTTTAATAGGCTTTTTAGCCGACAATATTTGGAGGATATGTGCTTAATTGAAGTCATACCTAATTTTTGAAAATTAATTAGTTAATAATTAATAAAGAATTTAGGCGGGCATCAGATGTTCTCCTTGGTCTAGCGCTAGTGAAAAGGGGATAGACTCTCTCGCTGTTTGGCTGATACCGACATTAGGCCGCCCCGACAACTTTATATATATATATATATATATATATATATATATTATTTATTGTTTGCTTGAAGGCAATTACAAGTAATCGCATGAAATATCGATTAAGCTAAGAGACAATAATCGTCAATGTGAACTTTGGTAAAGAATTATTAGGTTTTGAACATCGTCACAACTGTTTCAAGCTTTAGAATGACTGTAGATGTTCTACACACCGAATAATTTTCACCGAAATTCACTTGTCCATTTTACTTCTTTAATTATCATTTTATGCGATATACCATTGTAACCCAAGCAAAAATATAAATAATTATACTTTATTCAACAATGTCCATATATATATATATATATATATATATATATATATATAATAGTTGTGATGCCCCTGTCAGTTTATTTGTCTGTCGGGTATGCACTTAAAATCAAAGCCTGTACCAATTTCAAACAAAACTTTTTTTAGGATACAATTTTACGAGGAATCTAGTGGTGGTCTTTATATCTACACCTGATATAATTTGGGGTCACTAGCTACCAAATTATTGACTGTAGTTTGAGAAAATAGGGAAAAAATAGGTTAAGGAGAATACCTCTGATAACACTGGTTTACAAAAAATATTTTTTGTCTGAGGCAAGAATGTGAATAGGTGTTTTTTACTAATTTGGGTGTGCTGAATTCAAATTTATAAACAGTTTTGCTCTATCACCTCCAGTTTTCTGTCTTTTAAATAGGCTCATTTTAGTATATACAGAGTATATACGTGTTTATTTCAACAGTTGCAGCAGCTTATTACAGATAAAACTGGATAGATAAAGAACATTGACGGAATAAATATACTTTGGTTGACACAATGTACACAATTCGTAGTACCACAGACAGTTAGAAATGTGTTTTCTTAGATGATCTGCTGACTGTCAGTGCACAGCCTGCCAGTGCACTACTGGCTGTTGATTGAGACGTGTTGGCTACGCTTAACTGCCAAAATCCGTCTTGATATATAGCTATATATATATAATGTAATGCTATCATTACATTTATTGCATAATAACTAAAAAAGAAGACATAAGTCACACAATATTAGGGTTATTATATTAATCCTGAATGCATATACGCCTTTATGTATAGTATGTGTACAAAATGTACAGTATGCATATCTAAAAAAACTAGAGGTGAAGAGTAAAAATGGATTTCAAATCCGAATTCAGCATCCCCAAATTAGGTAAAAACAGCTATTTTTGTGCTTGCCTCAATTTCTTTGTAAAACAGTGTAATTTTGCAAATTTAATGAATTTCTATATCGAGCATTCTGTTTATGAGGACTAATTGCATTAATGTTAAAACTGTTGATACTGCAGTTAACTTCCTTTCAAAAAGTAGTATTATAGCGTTAGTGGTAGAAGAGGGTTAACATGTACAAATTTTCCTTGTAACATTTTCAGATTTGAGCGACATATATTACTATCCAATGGTGAGCAATATGAAATTTAAAAAGTGTATACTTAAATTCAGTGGGATGCTATATAAACCGAGCATATCTTGGAACATATCATCATCATCATCATCATGTCGAGCTGATAGCACGGATATCCATGACAACCTCTCTCCATCCGTCCCTATCGCTCATCATTCTCGGGAGGTCCTCTATGCAGCATCCTGCATCCGAACAGAGCTGATCAATGTACGTTTTTGCTGGTCGGCCCACACAGGCGTCCATGTGCTGGCTTCCACAGAAGGACGTCGCTTATGAGTTCGTCTTTGCTTCTCCAGCAGTGTACCGCGTGTCTTGTCCGTCTTACTCGGATGGTTTGGGTGATATGTGGCAGCTTACCTTATAGCTGTTTTCTCGTGGGGTGTTGTTTCCACGTCTTGTTCAGGATCACACGCAGCATTCTTGTGCAGCTCCCATAATTTAGATACTTAGGCAGTAATATCTCCTCCACAGAAAACGATGGTAATGCACGTATAGGGAAGACATGGTCCGCTATAAATAGATTATCGGTCATATGGAAATCCAATCTCACAGACAAGTTAAAGAGACAATTCTTCCAGGCCGTTGTCGTTTCAGTACTGCTGTATGGATGCACCACCTGGACCCTAACGAAGCGACTAGAGAATAAAATAGATGGCAACATATAGGTAGTATATATATATATACGAGGTGTTCGGGATAAATTAGACAGTTTCAGAAGGAAAAAGAAAAAGTACTTGGTAACTACAAAATTTAATGGATTGTAAAGAAATTCAACACTACTGTCAACAAGTTTCACTCCAAGTAACTTGTATGTCGAGAGTTTTGCTTCCAGCGGGGCACTCTCATATTACACCGGCCTTGTGTCTCATTCAGTCCTCGCCAGAAGCTAGATATATACGGCATCATTTCTTTGTTAATAATTGTAAATTCTGTTTATGTGCTTTCTCTATGTGTGCGTAGGTTTGTGTGTGTGCGTATCTATGTTTGTGCGTCTATGACTGCGCGCCGAAAGCGTGAGTGATAAACAGAACGAATTACGACGTTGTAAAATAAATTCATCGACTGAAGAGCACAATGCAAATTAGTGATGATAATTGACGGCTGACACTTTTCACGGATTTTCTCGCTTTTTCCCCGTATCGAGTGCCGGGTTTCGCCGTAGACCTAGATTAGCATCTTCACAAATAGAAAAAATATCAGTATTTGCTTCTTTGTTTCCCTAAATTGAGTGGTTAGACCGAACCTCATAGAATAATTTACCGCTTACTTATCGAAGACGTGTTCGGGTTTTGTTGTATTGTTTTTGTTTTTATGTTTTTTGTTTTTATGCTTTTTTTTAAACTGTTCTTTTCTTATTTTATTTCTGTAGTTCTCTTAAAAGCATTCTGCGACATTACCAATTTTTATTATAGGTCAATTGATCCGCCTCGTACACACGCATAGACAAGCGCACATACACCTAAATTACACGTGTATACAACAGAAATAATATGGGCATGTAAGTATACGTAT
>CM042144.1:102725350-102735350 GCA_023376005.1 Doryteuthis pealeii | reverse complement strand
GAAGGTGTATAACGGTTATTGGCACTGAAAATGGATTCGGCAAACCGTGCTCAAAATCGCACTGAAGATGATTGCGTTCACCTTGTGTTAATGCCCTCGGGAGAGAGAGAGAGAGAGAGAGAGAGAGAGAGAGAGAGAGAGAGAGAGTATAAAACTATCACTTCATAAAATATAAGAATAATGCCGGATCTCTATCTTTATGTATTTACGCATTTAATTAACCCTCTTCGACACAAGTAGGATTTGACTCAAAGTCTATCTTAAAGCAAAATTTGTATTTGTCAACCCCTCCGCACGAGCAAAATGTGCCTCAACGTCTATTCCAACAGGTTCAGATTCATATTTTTCCTTCTTCATACCAAGGTTATATAGCCTTGTCTGTCCTACTATTTACTCATAGCTGGTGTGAGAATAATTAGATTCATACCTTTCCTAAGGGCATTAGCACTACATGAAAATGCAACCAGACTTTTCCAGGATTTGAACTCATGTCACCGTGTTTATTTCCGTCTTCATTATACAATGTCCCACAAGAAATAACAAAAAACTTGTATTCTTAAGGCGCCGGTTTCACCAACTCAGTGCATGAAAGAAAGAAAGAATATCAGCTTCCAGTCATTGAAAATGTTAGCTTGGGTTAATCTGATTTGTGTGGTAAAGCATCTGGGAGTTGGAGGAAGGTGTGGACGCTCCGCCTCAGCAAAACAATCTTCGTGGTCTATCGCAATGAAAAGGAGATAAACTCCCTCACCGTTCGACTGATACTGACAATAGGCCACTGCGCCCTCTTTACTAACTAATTTTAGTGAAGATTAAAATAAATGTTTATAAAATTTAGTACTTATTTACCAGCCACACTTTTTTTTTCTTTGGGGTGGGGGTCTATATAGTCAACAGGTACATGTTAATTTGAAGAGGAGTTTAACAGGTTTGAATTCAGAGAGTTTTTTTGTAATTTAAATAAAAATAAATAGGACGTTTTACTTTTTGTGTTTTTTGCTATAGTATAATTATCGTAGCAAATAATCTAAAAGTTTCATTTTATGTTTAAAGATCAAACACCAGAAAATATTCAGCCCTGTCGACTGGAACTTTAGAATACACCGATTGCACATTTGCAGAGGAGTAAAATCCTCTCAAAAGGGCCACATGTTGCCCGGGGGTGGTGATCCGTGATGCTTAAGGTGGAAACAGTCTATGACATGCAACCCTTCATCTGGACCTTGCTTAGGCTAAACGGGTAGACGGAGAGGCCCCTCCGATCAATCAGCTGGTCATGTCTAGTCTTAGCACCTAAATGATTGCCCAACCCTATTGTTTTTATGGCAAGCCTCAATCCTTTTTATCATATATGTGCTAGAAGGCTTGCTGAGGGTCTTGGGTATGACTTTAAACTGTATTCGATGGTGCAGTTCCAATTTCGCCATTACTCCCAGGTTCACTCTGACCCAGAGTGATAATACCTATTAGGGTCCATCTATGGGTTAAATAGAAAAAATATTTTAAGTTTTTTTTTAATTGAGTTTGAAAAGAAATGAGTTTGAAATAAATGTTAAATACCCATCAAGAATGAATAAAACAAAACGTCTTCGGCATAAAATCACCCAACAAGGGTTGACAATCCATAAAATCCATCCAACCAAGCGACCAACCAGGTAATATTCATTTATTTACTCATAATATTTTTTTAGAATTTTATAAATTCTTGTGATGAAATATAAATATCGAATATATCCTTATTTTTTTCACTAAGTTCCTAGTTCGATACCGGTCCTCGCCAACTCAGCGTATGAGTAGCACAGGGATCTGTGCGGTAAAGTAAGGAGCTGATGGTAGGCGTGGTGTTCCATCTCAGATGTTAAGAACAATCTCCTTGGTCTAGCGCTATTGAAAAGCGAATATAGTCCCTCGCTGACTGGCTGATAACGACTTTAGGCCGCCCCGTCGACTTTACTTACTACTATAACACATACAAAAATATTTTTGTTTATTTTCCTATCTGATTTTTTTGTAAATAATTTTTTTTTTTGTATATAGGCAATTTTCATTAGTCTTTATAATAACTATAGTTAGATGAGATAAATAATTAACTATAAAATGTACTGATTTTTCGAACTGTTGTTATCATCTTTATTATTGTATGTATAAACACAAAGTTTCGGTCGCTTTATCTTCCGGCCTTTCTCAGGTCTTCCCTGTGTATCCGAGTAATGATCCAACCTGGGAAATTATTTTTAATAATTAGACAGTTGATCAAACAGGCGTCGAAGAACTTTTGAAGGTCCCATTTTAAAAATCATGTCATTTTGCACGCTTATCATTCCGACATGTGTCACGAGAAGAATCACTATCATTTAGAAAATAATACATACCACAGTACAGATAAGGACAACAGTCCATAAAATCAAAATTATTCACATCAAGCTTCATCTAAAAGATACAGACAAATGATAGTGATTATTTGTTCTAAACTTAAATATTTTTTCTCGATTTGTTTACGCCTTATATCTAAACCGATATGCACGCCTAATTTATTTAATTATAACTATTTAATTCTCAAATTAAGTATGACTTTAATTAAGCACATTATATCCAAAAATTGTCCGCTATCGCCATCTCAAACAGATTATTTGTCTACTTAATATATATATATATATATATATATATATATATATATATATATATATATATAATTCCATAGACATCTACACACATTGTTTGTGTTGTCATACACTTTTATTATTGATTGAATCAATTGTTTGTGTTGTTATTCACTTTCCCCACATAATGTTTCATATTTTGTCGGATTTTTCTGAATCTGTTATTTTCTTCATATATATATATATATATATACAAGTCCATAGACATCTACACACATATATACACGTAAGTTTATACGTGAGGATGTGTGTAGAACTTTTGAATATCTTGATTCACAGGTTTTCGGCGGCGCATATGTCTAAATAATAATCTTCCAGACCAACAACCAGGCCGCGTTCATATCCCGCTGTGTATGTAATTAAACTCTTATGCTACGTTTCCCGGGACCGAAAAGGACGATTGTTTGTGTTTGTAAACGTTTACTTTCATCTAAAAATCCTAAAGATCTGTGATATCCAGCAATCCCTTCACATGAAGCAACTCTTTATAGATTCCTGTCATTTGTAATTCCTCACTTTCCATCTTGTGAGATTTATTTTGCTAAACGTATCAAGTCTTTTTCTTTGCGTCTTCTTTCTAAAATATTATATTTCCAACAATCCTTTCGAAAGCAGTTGTTTATTTACTTGGGATGAATCAATTCAATATCTCAAATTAACACTAATTAAATTAATGTTTGCTTTTAATTCACTATAATGATTACCTGGTTATGTTTCTGTTAATGGTACCTTCAGTTTTCTAATTAGGGCGACAATTATAATATGAAGCCATCGGAACGATTTCAATTCTCAGTAGTGTTTGAAAACTGATTGTATATATTAGTTTGGTTTGGTTTGTTTTGTTTTACGGCATATCAACCTCAGTGGGTCATTTAATGCCGATAAAGTTTTGAATAAATCAATTCTTAATGGATAATACAATTTTTTTATAATACATTTTTTTATTTAACCCATAGATGGGACCCTAACAGGTACTACCACTCTGGGTCAGAGTGGACCAGGGAGCAATGGTGATGAAGGGGTGCTCCACATTCCCCAAACCTCCAAAACTGGAACTTCACCATCAGATAGAGTTTAACGTCATTCTCAGGACATGTAGACCCGCAGCCACCGCCTCTTAGCACCCATATGATAAAAAGGGGTTGGGGCTTGCCATAAGGGCAATAGGGTTGGGAAAATCATATAGGTGCTAGGGCTTGACGTGACCAGCCGATTGATCAGAGGGGGCCTCTCCGACCGACCGTCTAGCCCAAGATAGGACCAAAGTGGAGTATTGCATGTCATGAACTGCTCATCCACCTGGGCTCTATCCTTAAGCATCATGGGTCGCTACCCACGGCCAACAGGTGGCCCCATTGGGGGAGTCTTACCCCTCTGCAGAGGTGCAGTCGGTGCATTCTAACGCCCCAGCCGACAGGGCGATTTATATTAGTGTTTGTGAACTGATTTGTATATAGGTGTGTTTGTTAACTGAGTTTTATATATTAGTGTTTGTTAACTGATTTGCATATATGTTTTCTTGTAAACTGATTTGTATATGTTAGTGATTATTAACTGATTTTTATATATTAGTGGTTGTTAACTAATTTGTACATATTAGTTTTTGTTACCTGATTTGTATATATCAGTGTTGGTGAACTGATTTGTATATGATAGTTTTTATAAATTGATTTGTATATAAGTGTTTGTTAATTGATTTGTATATATTAGTGACATATTTCTTTGACATCGCCGCTGGAGTCCTTCAAGAAGACATATTTACCACCATATATATTTATATTGTGCCTAGACTATGTACTCTGAACATGATTAGATACCATAAAAGAAAAAGTTTTCACGCTAAAAAGGGCAAGAAGCAGGCGATATCCCGCACAAACAATCACAGATGCGGACTATGCTGATGACATTGCACTTCTTGCAGATACACCGGCACGGCTGAATCACCGCTACATAGCTTAGAGGAGGCAGCAAATAATATCGGCCTCTATGTGAACTCCGGTAAAATAGTGTTCATGAATTTAAAAATAAAGGAAACATCTCCACTCTCAACGACAAGCCTCTTAAGCCAGTAGAACAATTCACATACCTAGGTGGTAATATCTCCTCCACAGAGAGCGATGTTAATACACGGATAGCAAAGGCATGGTCAGCCACAAATAGATTATCAGTCATATAGAGGTTTGATCTCCCTGAGAAGCTGAAGCGACAGTTCTTCCAGGCTGTTGTTGTGTCGGTGCTGCTATATGGCTGCACCACCTGGACCCTAACGAAGCGTCTTGAGAATAAGATGGATGGGAGCTGCACAAAAATGTTGCGTGCAGTCTTGAACTAGTCGTAGAAACAGCACCCCACAAGGAAACAGCTGTAAGGTCACCTGCCCCCATCTCACAAACTATCCGAGTGAGCCGGACAAGGCATGCTGGACACTGCTGGAGAAGCAAGATGAACTCATAAGCGACGATCTCCTGTGGAAACCAACACATAGACATGCAAGTGTGGGGCGCCCAGAAAGAACCTACATTGACCAGCTATGCAAAGATGCTGGCTGCTACGCAGAGGAACTCCCTGGGACAATGAATGATAGGGAAGGTTGGCGAGAGATTGTCATGGATAACCGTGCTACATGCGCAACATGATGATGAGTGATGATGATCCGATTTGTATATATTTGTGTTTATGAACCATATATGTATATATTAGTGGTTGTTTACTGATTTGTATATATTAGTGATTGTTGGGAAATTATTTTATATATTTGTGTTTAGGAACTGATTTGTATATATTAAAGTTTGTTAGGTGATTTGTATATATTAGTGTTCATTAACTGATTTCGATATAAATAAAAACTGTATGTGAACTTGACGAGGATTTTGCGTGCTGTCCTGAAAAAGTTCAGGAATTACCATTCCATAAACAATAGTTGTATGGCCACTTGCCTCATATCACAAAAATTATCCAAATAAGCCGAACACTGATGGAGAAGAAAGGGTGAACTTGTAAGTGACGTTTTGTGACACTTACACATGGACATCCCAGAATAGACCGACCAGCAAAGACTTACATTGATCAGCTCTGTGCGGATACTAGGTGTCGTGGGGAGGGCCTGACAGGAGCGATGACCGATAGGGACGGGTGGCAAGAGAGAAAAAAGAGTCATGGGAATTCGTGCTGTCAGAGCGATATGATGCTTAATGTTTGTTAACTGATTTATATATATTATAATTCATTATGTGATTTGTATATCAGTGTTTGTGTAGCGAGAGAAATAACTTACCTCGGAGCTCAAGATGGGCGCTAACGTATCTTGCATGCAAAATGAGTGAAGAGTTCGAAAGGAAAAAACAGAAAATATGGTTGCATTAACACCATAATTTAAGAAAACACGATCTCGGGCCAGGAGATTTTGCGATAGTGGTCTCCGCGTATGCAAATTTTCTCGTGAATAGCTATGCATAAAACACCAGGCGTGAGAGAAAAAAGTGGCGAGACGCTTTTGAACGTGATATTGAGTATACGTTGAAGACTGTTGTAATATTTATGCAAATGGAGAGACTTTTGGTGGGTATTTACCACGTGTACGGGTTAGGCACAAGGCCCTATTAAGGTGGGAACACTCACGAACCGAAGCTCATGGTGGCGGGTGCAAAAAATGCGTTGATCCCGTCGCATTCCCTCTCAAGTGTGGGAGGCTCAGCCACTGGCAATAAACTCAGCCCTGCCCCTTTTAATCAAGGGGGCAAACGGAGAGACTTTGTCGTCAAACTTTAAAAGTTAGGAAAGCGATTACTCGGATCTGTTTCAGTTTTTTAACTGATTTGTATCTATTAATGTTCGGTGATTTTTATATATTAGTTTTATATTAGTTTTTTTTTTTTTTTGACTGTTGTCCTCATTTTAATTGTGAAATGTAAAAACGCAATTTTTTGGACACTGTATTCTCTTCTTCTTTGGTATTCTTTGTCTATCAAAGCATAGCAATGATTCAACTTGGGAAATCATTTTGAATAGTTTCACTGTTGTGCAAACAAAGGTGCATAAATTCTTCAACACTTTTCTTTTCTTGTGCTTGATGGCAGTGGCTGAGGGTCTCATTGTCTTGGTATGAAATTAAGCTCTATCTAATAAAGTTCCAATTTTGGAGCTCTGGGGAATGCAGAGTACCCCTTCATCACCATTACTCCATTACACTCTGACCTGGAGTGGTAGTACCTGTTAGGGTCCCATCTATGGGTTAAATAGATTAAGAAAATGAGTATTAAGTGTGTTTAAAAATATTGAATATAACAAAAATAACATAAAACATTCAGCATAAAATAACCTGATTTGTATATATCATTAATTATTTACAGATTTACCTCTGTCGGCAGAATGTGCGACTGGGAGCCACAAGGTTCCTAGTTCGATACCGACCCTCGCCAACTCAGTGTATGAGTAGCACTGTAGTAGTGCGGTAAAGTGAGGAGCTGGTGGTTGTTTTGGCGCTCCACCACAGACGCTAAAAGCAATTTCCTTGGTCTAGCGCTAATGAAAAGGGCATAGACTCTCTCGCTGTCTGGCTGATACAGACTCTAGACCACCCTACGGCATATGTTACTAATTATTAACAGATGTGTTTATAAGGCCAAAACTTTATATATTTCTCTTTTGCCCTGTACGCATACCCAACCCCTCCAATTTTAGTAGGATGTACCAAAAAGACAATTTTAAGCAGTATGTAAAGGAAAACTGTGAATTCAAACCGGTTGTACACTGGTTTGAATTCAGAATTTTCCAATATCAGTTGCCATGTTAAGTCTAAAGAACCCCGTGTTGGCGTTTTTTGTATATAAGGTGCCAAATGACCACTTCTACTTATAGACTCGCCGATAACCATGTGACCAACCTATTGGCCAATCACTGGTAGTACTCTGCTGCTGATATTGTTATTTATATCGGCTGTTCTGGTCATAGCTACTGACAATGCTTTGAACCTTCGTGGACGACGGAACATAGGATTATATCACTGGACCTTTTGACACTATGTAGGATTCCATAACGCAGGACTTATTCACTTTCCAAAGGATTCTATAGCTTGGGACTTTAAGTTCTTTTTCAACTCACCAAGGATGGCGGTCAGAAACTTAATACCCTGTCTGCCCTGCTATTTTCCAATAACTGGAAGGCAGAGAACCTAGATTACACCTAAGCCTAGACTACCCGTTCGATCGATGGGCACGTGGCTTTTAATGCCATTTGAGTCCTTTGACTTAAGTAGTCAATTACTTCTCTGTTATATAAAGTGTCATCACCCCTCTATCCAAACAGAACCGACGTAAAACCAGAAGAAATCAGAGAGAGTGACACAAGATAAAGTATCAAAAAGCCCCTAGTGCCAGATAAGCGACAACTGTTATTGGGTGTTGGCATATATATAAACAAACAACATAATGATATACTTACTGGCTTCTGTTTCTAATCAAGCAATGATGAAGAAGAATCTTCTTTCTTCAATTGATGCTGACTTTTGGGTCCGATGAAAAAAAGAGTATTAACAAATCTTTTTTTTTTTTTTTTGTAGTTTTTCTTTTCTTTCTAGTTAATATCGCCTTTTGTAAAGTCATTTAATTTTCATTCCTTGGAAGTCAAGTAGGGAAAAAGAATCTAGAATATTTAATACAGTAATACTCGGTAAAGCGTGCGTGTCTCGTCGGGATTTGATGGTTAGCAAGTTAGCCTCGCCAATCCAATACTTCTGAATAGCGAACATTTCTCCTGCTTTTAAAAAAATAAGTTTACTGCTTTTCATATTGCAAATTGAAATATTATTCTACAATTATTTCCCTTAAAAAACAAACATCTGAAGCTAATTCTTACGCGTCTAATCGCGCGCTTTCCTATGGGGTCAAGCAAAAGGTTATTACCCGTCAACAACAGTCGCGTAACTTTCCATATACCCCGTTATTCTAAGTCTAACGGACCCTATTCAAAATTTCTAAATACAGGTACGTTCATAATTTATAAGCTGTTTATAAATTATGTAACACGCTTTGTTTATTTAAATAACACAATAGAAACTTAAGAAACAGTCAATATTCAAAGGAAAACCGCCCTGTCGGCTGGAGCTGTAGAATATGCCGACTGCAGGTATGCAGAGTGTAGGACCCTCCCTCCTAACCAAGCAACCTGTTGACCGTGATTAGCGACCTGTAATTCCTGAAGATAAGATTGTGGTGGCTGAGCGGCCTGTGACCCGGGTAATAAGTGGCCCTGTGACGCACAAAATTCGGTCCTTACTTTGGCTAGATAGGTGGTCGGAAGGACCTAAGTCGATCAATCAGCTGGTCATATCAAACCCTAGCAACATGATTGTTCTGACTGCATTTTCTTGAAATAGCTCTTAGGGTAAATGTGCTAGAAGGCGGTGGCTGAGGGTCAAATACCAGCATTTATTTATACACCACATGAAGTTACTGAAAATTATTTCTACTAGTTTATTAATATACATGAAGTTAATAAGGATTAGTTCTTAAACAAATCATGTATATATAAATGCAAGATTTTTAGTATTATTTGGATTATTCGGACTATTTTCCTCATCTTTATTGTTATCTGTACAACGTTTCGACCGATGTGCCCTCCGCCCTTTTTCAGGTATTTCTTGTCGGACTCGGGAGCCTTCTCGAATCCGAGAACCTTCTTTTTGAACTCGGGGATCTTCTTGTCGTAAAAGTAAGGCAATAAAGATGAGGACAATAGTCCGAACAATCCAAATAATACTAATTATCAAGTCTCGTCTCAAAAATTCAGAGAAATGTAAGATTTTGTATTAAATAACCCACAAGGGTTGATATGCCATTAAACAAAACGTCTGAAGAAAGACGCTGATCCTTAATGTTAATTTCACTTTTTATATCAATACAAGAGAATATTAAACTAAAACTAAAAACAAGTTTTCTTATCATTTTCTTTCGGCTAAGCGATTTCTACATAAACAGAACCAGAAAGCATTTCCTTAGAAATTAAACAATGACGATTCTTTCGCTTGGAAATTATCCTTCAGCAAATGGCTTGAATCAAAGAACGAGAGTCTTTGATGCTAACAGCCCTCAAATTTGTCAAATGTGGCGGCTACAGATAGGCAGAGGGACTCCCCTCTCCTCCATCTCACGACTGGAAGAGACTCGATACAGTCCGCCATTAGTTATCCGAAATTGTCTGTCGACTACACAATGACTTATGCTTCCACATAAAACTTCGCCTATCAAACAGGGACACGTGGAGTTTTGCTGGCAATAAACTCTAACAATTTATTTACAACATGGCCGCGCTGTGAACATTTGTCCCCTATCACTAAACAGGCA
>CM042144.1:102717850-102720350 GCA_023376005.1 Doryteuthis pealeii | reverse complement strand
GATAGATAGATAGATAGATAGATAGATATGGTCAGACGGTGAGAGATAGAGAGATAGATAGATAGATAGATATGGTCAGACGGTGAGAGATAGATAGATAGATAGATAGATAGATGTCAACAGGCCGATATGGATAATATGAAAATAGTTAGATAAATAGATATATGGAATGGATGAAAGTAGGTACCAGCGTTATGCACATATGCAACAACGTATGCAGATTCACACTCATTCACACACATGCATATGTGTGTGTCCGTGTAGGCGTATGATGGGGCTCATACATTTCCCAAGGGTATTAGTCCGAAAGTGAACGTACTATCGTGACTGGAGTTCGAACTCGCTTACTACGATGTCGCAGTCCAGCAGGTTAGCCATTACACCACGGATTCTTCCTATAGATAGATAGATAGATAGATAGATAGATAGATAGATTGATTGATTTGAGCTATTATGAAATTGATTAATGTATAGGAAAGCGGTTTCCATGCATAACTTTTTAAATGTTCAAATTGAATCAATATAAATATGTATGTGTGCTTGTGTTCATGGGTTTGTGTATATAGATAGATAGATAGATAGATAGATACTATATAGATAAAATTTCGGCTCCGAACACGAACGTTTGTTTGTACCACTGTTGTTTGTAACGGTTTACTCACACTGTATTTCTATCACAAACATTTCGCTCTTGATGAAGACCGTTTTAATAAAAGGTCGAAACAGATTTCTGTCAGGGAATTATAATATCATGCGTTTGTTTTTTCTAAAAAATATTTATTTCATACTGTGGGATTTATTTCCATTCACTTTTTCATACTGTCTTTTGAAAAAACAAAAATACCTGGATATCTACATCTTTCCGGAGATTAATGTGGTCTGCAGTGGATGGGATCTTAAACTTTTTGATACTTCTTTATACATTTTTTATACATATTTACATCAAACTCTTTTGAGTTTTCTTTGTGGATTATAATGCT
The DNA here is from genome assembly GCA_023376005.1 of Doryteuthis pealeii. Taxonomy (NCBI): domain Eukaryota; kingdom Metazoa; phylum Mollusca; class Cephalopoda; order Myopsida; family Loliginidae; genus Doryteuthis; species Doryteuthis pealeii. The sequence goes on along the minus strand of CM042144.1, from coordinate 102,719,370 downwards.
TCTGATTTTTTTTTAAATGAATAAATAAATAAAAATAAAATTTATCTTATTTTTTTTTTAAACGGAATATGCATTTTCAAAATTAAAAAAAAAAAATTCCGACTCCGAACTTGAACGTTCGTTTGTACCACTGTTGTTTGTAACGGTTTACTCACACCGTCTCTCCATCACAAACATTTTGCTCTTGATGAAGACTGTTTTAATAAAAGGTCGAAACAGATTTCTGTCAGCGAGTTATAACATCATGTGTTTGTTTTTTCTAAAAATATTTATTTCATAGATACTATAGTAGTATTATTTAACCAATGGGTGGGGGATGAGGGGTTCATACCTTTGCAAAGGAGATTATTCCCAAAATGAACATAACAGTGCGACTGGAGTTCGAACTCTCATACTACGATGTAGATAGATAGATAGATAGATAGATAGATAGAAAGAGAGAGAGAGAGAGACGTTTTTTATCCCTTGATAGATTGATTATTTGATTGGTTAAATTTAACGGTATGTCAACACGTCTAGGATTATTTTATGCCTAGAGGTTAGGGAATTTTGGTAATTGTAAATTTATGTTAACATTTTTGTGTAGTCTTTTCGAAGGTGTTTTTCTCATACAGTTGAATGCTATCAAATATCCTTTATAATACAAATATATATATATACTAAAAGTACCCGGTCCATCACCGGACTAAAAAAAAAATTGGAACACCAGAGAGTGAGTGAGAAAGAGAAAATAGTAGTAAGAGAGAAAATAAGAGGAAAATTATTCTTTTGTTGTTTGTTTACATTTAAGATATTATCTTTAAAAATGCATTCCTAAACTTTATTAAAGATTTGACGATAAACAAAGCTAAGAATTAGTGTATTATGATATTCGTTTATTTTAAGAATAGTTTTTTGGGTTTTTTTTTTTTTTTTTAATATTTTTGAACAATTTTATTTTTTCAAGCGAGCTTCCTTGCCTGTTGATTTCCAAAAATGGTAGAAAAAGTAAAAAAGAGAGTAACAAAGAAGCTTATAACTAAACATTACCTTATTTGTAGGTAGAATATTTCGCGTATTAATTTAATAATGTTTATTCCATAAACAGTTTCTTAAAAAAAAAAGGTTTGGCTTATTATTAATCGTTGAATAGTTTCATTTATTATTGTTATTTGATTCGGTGTAAAAAATAATTAAATCGACAAAACCACATACAAATTACATATTTAGAATATTATTTTCTTTTCTTCTAACAAAATAAATATTACTAAGATTAGACCCGTAATACGCAAGAAATTCCGAGCTGAAATTAGAGCACAAATTTGTCTACTTCAAATTACCAACAGTGCGGCCATTTTGAATCCCTGCTGATGCAGCCAGCAGCCAGAATTTGTTTTATATTAGCAGCAGCAGCCATGCCACGATTATCGCAGATCGTTTGATTTTGTTTAATTAATTAATTATATCTCTAATCAGTAAAAAAAATCAATAACCCAAATTTGGTTGTGTTTCTTTAGGTATGAGAATAATCAAGTGTATGC
>CM042144.1:102716575-102717750 GCA_023376005.1 Doryteuthis pealeii | reverse complement strand
AAAGAGAGAGATTATATATAGTATATATTATATATATATATATATATATATATGTCTCCTGTGGTTGTGTGTGTGTGTGTGTGTGTTATTATATATATATATATATATATATATATATAGAGAGAGAGAGAGAGATAAATAGATAGATAGAGTCAGACGGTGATAGATAGATAGATAGATAGATAGATAGATAGATAGATGTCAGCACAGTTAAATTGATATTAAATATTCCTATCTGCACAGCGTTGTATGATAGATAGATAGATAGATAGATAAAGAGAGAGATAAATTTAATTTCTTTAAATTTCTTTTTTAATGGATACCCTCCTTGCAAAAGAATTGTAAAATTCTGCGAATTCAACTCTGACCTTTCTAACAGCTGTTCCCAATTGTTAAATGTTGAACTCATTCCCTTTGGTTCTTGAATGAAAAATGAAAATGAAAACATTTTTTTAATCTCTTATAAAAACAGGAAATAAATCAGGATGAAAATTCCTAAAAGACTTTTATGTCTTTCTGTAGCATCATGCTGTAAAATTGACACTGTATCACGCTGTATAACTTTGGGGTTCTGGGCGGAAACGCAAACAGAACTGATTGCCCGACCACGCAACATAACATACTGAGACTATCTTTTTTATAAAAGAAATAATGATATAAAAAAGTAATCTAAAAGTTTTCGTGTAACAAAATTTAACATGAAAATATAAACTACTAGTAGAGTTACCCAGCGTTTCCAGGGATTTAAAATGTTAAAAATTGTTTGGACTATTCTTGATATAGTTATTTACTAAGCGTGACAAGGTCAGAAGTATGGCAACCCCAGTGCGAATCTAACTCACTAACAATGATCTGCTAATCTCGGTTGCTAACCATTACACTACCTTAGGTATAAGGTGTGCGAAAGACCGCAACTTATATTTATAAACTGTTCCAAAACAGCAGTAGCTTCATTAACTAATGAAAAACGCCCCAATATGTATTTAATATACAATTTAAAGGCGTTGATAAATTGTCGTAAAATTACTTCCTAGATGGATTGCTTAAAGGAATGAACAACAGGATCAACTCTGATAAAACTTTTTACTTCGACGACAGATTAACAGACAAGGGTTATATCTAATATATCTTTCTACTTTGAGGACAAGGATAAAAACTGATAGTTCATCTTTCTA
>CM042144.1:102704075-102709075 GCA_023376005.1 Doryteuthis pealeii | reverse complement strand
ATATATATTAATAAGTCATCCACAGACACGTGTTTCGGCGTTTCACTCCTCTTCAATGTGGCTAGACACAACTATCGTTGGTTAGGGTTGACCGTTTGGCAGCCTGATATCTTATACCATCGTCCACTGACAGCTGTAGTGGGATTGGTGTTTTTTAAACTATTAAGCACATAGATTTGTTTATGTTTTTTACGGTCACAGAGAGATCAAATTTCCTGGGAAACGATCATTGCTTATATGCTTAGTAGAGCGATTTTATTTAAATTACCAATTAGAGAGCTCATACCAAATTTATGGGAGCATATATATATATATATATATATATATATATATATATATATATATATATAGTAATATAAAGATTTTGAAGGCAATTTACAATGCAATATGTGTTGAATTTATTTAATTTTTTTTATTAAGTAAAATTCCATCTTCAGAGTTATTGAAAGTACTAGGTGTTTTTTTTTATAGTACTTATCCCACGGCGATATTGTAATCATCTGTCGTTTAAGAAGTTGAGGAACGCCGTATATTTGAAAAATTTTTTCCGTGATGTTAAATCGGCTAATTCCGTGATGTTAACACGGCTCGGCTGCTCCCGCGCGTGGAAAATGTTCGAAATTCTTTTAATTTTTACTATGAATATAGCCTTGCTCGGCATAATGAATAAAGTTTGTTTCTTTATAGTATCTTTGAAGCGTTGTGTGTATGTGTAATATAAAGATTTGAAGGCAATTTACAATGCAATATGTGTTGAATTTATTTAACTTTTTTTTTTTTTTCAAAACTGAATATTTCAATGCTTCAAAGATACTATAAAGAAACAAACTGTATATATATATATATATATATATATATATATATATATATATTGTTGTGATTTTTTGGTTATAAGGCGGGTAGTAAAAGCCCACTCTTATTAATAGACTCGGCGATAGTCATATGACCATACTCTTGGCCAATCACTGGCAGTACTCTGCTGCTGATATTGTTATTTATACCGGCTGTTCTGGTCATAGCTACTCACAGCTGCTTTGAACCTTCGTGGACGACGGAACATAGGATTATATCACTGGACCTTTGACACTATGTAGGATTCCATAACTCAGACTTATTCACTTACCAAAGGATTCCATAGCCCAGGACTTACTTACTTTAAGTCCTTTTCAACTGGCTAAGTATGGTGGTCAGAAACTTAGTATATATATATATATATATATATATATATATATATATATATATAATAATTTGTTTCCAACTATGGTTTCATGTCGGAGAATCGTGGAGATACCACAATCTAAGGACTCAAAGAATACAAAAACAAGAGCAAGAGCAAGGAAAAATTAATTATAGCAGCCAATAACCACAGTTACAACATATGGAAAATCAGAAAAATAACAAAAACAAGAAAACAAATGTGAAGAAAAACAATTATATGGATATTTCAAGTTGGGCAAATTGTAGAGATTGCACATGACAAGACCTGGATAGGGTTAAGAAAAAGAAACAGCAAGAAACTGAATCGTTCACAATTGCAGCACAAAACAATGCCATAAGTTCAAATTCTATCAAAGCAATTGGTTGCAAAAATTACACTGGTTTACAAAAAAATATTTTTGTCCGAGGCAAGAATGTGAATATGTGTGTTTTACTAATTTGGGTGTGCTGAATTCAAATTTATTAACAATTTTGCTCTATCACCTCTAGTTTTCTGTCTTTCAAAAAGTCTCATAAATTATTATTAGTATTACTATTATTATTATTATTATTATTATTCGTGGTGGTTCACTGGAGGTTGAGTGACAGCAAGTCTCAGGTTTTCAGGACTGTTCTGAGTAGACATAATGATATATTTCCCAATAACGGAAGTGTATTCCTAACGTTTGATAGGTTTACTTGATTTTTTTTAAGGAACATATTCCTTATACAGTCCTTAAATGAATATAACTTTTGTGGAATGCAGAAGAAAAGTTTACCACTTCGCTTTCTTTTTGGTTCCTGTCTCTCAAAAAAAGGCCTTAACCTTCTTCCTGTATTATTCCTTAGTGAATCCCCAATCTCGTCCTTACTCTCTTTCTTCTCATATTCAGACAGACATGTTATATTCCACCTGTACATCTGGGGTTACGGGTTTGACCCCAAGTATCCGGCTGTCTAGCAGAAATTCACCTAATTCTTATTCACAGTACCAATTATTTTTTTTTTTTTGTATTTAATAGAAACGTGTGTAATAGAAATAACTGATTGGATTTTACGGCATGAACAATTGGGTTATTTTATGCCAAATACCTTTTATAACCAATTTGCATAAATATTTTATTAACTTCATGTGTATCAATAAAGTAGAAGAATTTGGGTGAATTGGATATCAGAAGAACAATCGAGACCATCCAAACTACAGCACTGTTGGGATCGGCTAGAATACTCAGAAGAGTCCTGGAGACATGAGGAGACTTGTTGTCACTCAGCCTCCAGTGAACTACCTTCGTGTGTATTAATAATCCTCATTAATCCTGGTAGAAATAATCCTCATTAAATCTAAATAGTTCTTAGGTAAATATTTTTGTTTGGTTTGGTTTTCTAAATTGATAGAGATAATGGTTGGTTGGTTGGTTGGTTATTTTGTTTAACGGCATATCAACACTTATGGACAACCCACTGCCGGTACTAATAAGTTATGACTTCCAGTCAAGTGACTCTGAAAACAACGGTTCTGGTTACATCACTGAAGTTCAGCTAAGCTAAAAAAAAACTAAAAACAAAACAAAAAATTGGTACCTAGCGCGTAATAAGGGCGTGGTAGAATAGCAGACTATTTTTAGTGAATTCGATTCTCACTGGGCGCATCATACTTCCGGCCTTGTGTTACATACTGATAGACTCAGTCTATCATTTTTGTAAGGAAGTGTAGTTTAGATTTTCAATTTAACGGTAACTCGATTAAAAATCATCAAGAGTTTGACTAACAAACTTTTATCCCCAGTTCATCTGAAGCGGGGCTCAAATTGGCCTAGGGAGTTATGTGATTAGATGAGCCTGGGAGAGTTAGATTTAGAGGATCGAGATCGGAGAGTCTAGCCCAGAGAGCCCTACTGGGCAGACGTATATTTTGTCTCTCTGCTGCTTCCCGTGCGATCAGTAAAGAATGTTCCGGAATCGGGGAAAATAAATGAAATATTGTACAAAGAAATATGTCTCCGTGTTCCTGATTAAAGAATAGAAAATGGAACTCAGAACGAGAGTGAAAGACAAGATGAAGTAGATGTCCTACCTGATACGACCCGTTGAAAGATAACGAAAAAAGAGAAGCCGAACTCAAGATTAGAGACGTTAAAATCTTGATGAGAATTATATAATTCTTGTGCCAAACTAAACTAAGTTTAATAAATGCTAACAGGTAATATTATTTCCAACATTTTATGAGTTTATATGTATTTACCCAACTCCACCGCCGCCAGCAGGGTGCGACACTTGGTCAATTTTTAAGTGTAATTTAAAAGGTTTGAATTAAGAGTTTTCTTTCTCCTGGACCAGTTGCCATACTAGGGTTAAAGAGACTAGTATGCCCTGCTATTTACCCATAGCTGGAGGGAGAATAATTGAATTCATACCTTTTAAATGTATAAGCGCTATGAAATACACTCAGCCCCGTCAAGGATTTGAACTCGATTCGCTCCGTCCATTTTCTACGACAATAACCATTACATTACATACACCTCTGTGTACTAAATCCATAGTTTTAAAAATATATTACGTATTACAATAAATAAATGTATCTTTTACTCTTTCTTTTCTTTCTCTTTTTCTTTCATGTAAATAAATCGCTGTGGACTTATATTTTAAACTTCTATATGTTTATTAACTTTGTACATTAACTTTATATAAATCATAAGATGTTTCATACACATGTCAGGGAAGAAAAAAAAACAGTTGCACCACCAACGAAGTCTTCATTAGATGATGAGTCTGGGCTTAAGCAGGATCAAAGCATCGTTATCATTAACCCAGAGCTACATAGCAGCATCTTATGATGCCACCACACATTGCAACCGAGGATTATGGGAAATATAAAAGAAAGAAAGAAAAGAAAGAAAGTAAAGAAAGAAGGAAAGAAAGAAATAAAGAACCATTTGCACTATAAAGACGAATGGAAGAAGAAAGAATGAAAAAGTTAAATATCTATGAAGAGGACGAGGGAAAGAAAGAAAGAAAGAAAAGAAAGAAAGAAAAACTACTTGCAGCATAACTGGAGAAGATGACAGAAACAAAGAAACAAGGAAACAAAGAAAGAGGACCTGAAGACATAAGATAACTATAGAGAGGACAAGGGAAAGAAAGAAAGAAAGAAGAAAAGAAAGGAAAAGAAAAGAAAGAAAGAAAGAATTAGTAGCAATATGGCTGGGGATGATGAATGAAACAGGGAAGAAATAATGAAAGAATCACTGAATGAAATATGCAGAAGAATGAAAGAGGAAAGATAGACGGACTGAAAAGGTCGGACAATCTATGTAAAGAAAGAAGAAAGAAAGAAAGAAAGAAAGAATCGCAGTACGACTGGAAAAGACGATTTAAAAGAGAAAGAACGGATGAAGGCATTAGGATAGGGATGAAGTAGGGAAAAAAAAAGAAAGAAAGAAAGAAAGAAAGAAAAGTAATCGCATGAATGAACAAAGAAATTTAGTAGTAGTAGTAGTAGGAGTATGAGGAGGAGGAGGAGAAGGAGGAGGTGGAGGAGGGAATAAAAATGAATAGAATTCACATTCAAATGAAAAATAGCCGATGAAAATGTTCTCAAAGTTCCAAGGAAACGAGAATGAATCGCAAATGAAAGAATTAGAAAAATAATAAAGAATTATAAACGAAACAATTCGTAAAAGAATAAATAAAATTGAAAGTAGAAATAGTTTTCCTACTGCAATCCCCAGTTTATCCTCATCAATTGCTCATTATCTTTTCTCCCCCACCCATACACCCATCTTTTTCTTTTTTTTTCTCTTAAA
>CM042144.1:102691575-102699075 GCA_023376005.1 Doryteuthis pealeii | reverse complement strand
CGGAGCGCCACTCCTTCCATCAGCTCCTCACTCTGTTACTCATACGCAGAGTTGACGAGGGCCTGTATCGAACCAGGGACCTTGCGGTTCCCAGCCAAACACTCTACCAACTGAGCTAAACATTAGAACAGACAAATAACTCGAATATAATTGAAATCAAAAGGATTTCCAGTGTCCATTCCTTGTTAACTGTTTTATCTTTTTTTTTTTATCTATTATTAATTATTTTGCTTTTTAAAATTTTCGATGATTATCCTCACTGTCAACATGAGCGTTGCTCACCTGGGGGTGTGGGTGTGGGAATGGGACAAACATGAAGACTTTAAAAGCAATCACATCAAACAAACCTTTTGCACCCAATAACCCAGTTTATTATGTCCACGTTCCTTAAGACATCATCTTTTCTTACATTTAATTTTGTCAGCGTTCATTTTTTTTTATTTTTTCGTTTTTTTTTTTTTTTTTTTTTGGGGGGGGTGTTTGGAGGGGGTGCTTTCATTCTCAGTGTTATTTGCGATATCTTCTCTCTTACCTGTGCTCGAAAATCTCTGCATAGCAATCTGTTCATACATATACACACATCTTGGTTGGTTGGTTGGTTGGTTGGTTGGTTGGTTGAATAGATGGATTTTAAAGCCTGTCAACCCTAAAGGGATTGGCCCTATATTTTTACGGCATGTGGAATTTAATAAATTAAAAAAATTAAGTTTTCTTTAATAATAGTTTTACAATTATATAGTTAAGTTTAGAATCATGTAACAAAAGATAATCGAATAAATATTAGTTTAGAAATATTTTAGCAACAATATAAACAATGGTTTAAATTCCATTGAAAATATGTACGCCATCGGAATGTTACAAAATCATCCGATATTTACGTTATTAGAAAACAGCTGATATTTGAAAATTCCAATATTAAATTTAACTTAATGATCACGTAGACAATGACAAAAGAAAATTATAAAAAGGACCATAGAGGTGGAAAAAACTCAGTTAGAGCTTACGCTCTCCCCAACTCGACAGAGTCGGGCGGATGCTCCTAACTCGACAGAATGGAAACGGATGCTCTCCCAACTCGACACAATGGGGAGAGGATGCTGTCCGAAGACATAAAATACGACTCAACAGGTTCGTCTATTTTTCGTTTCATATTTTCTCTCTCTCCTACTCAATTCGATACAAGTTTCAATCACAGACATTGTTTTATCAAAACTGCTACAGCGTTGACATTTCCAATAGCACAAATATAAACAATACATGAGCAATTTCCAAACACAACTACGTACAGACACATACAGACTGCAACACCGCTGAAAGAACAAAACGGTACCAATTGTATTTATGTATATAAAGTTATTTATTGTATCAATTTTGTCTTCTTTTTTTTTTCTACGGAAACTACATTTCCGTAGTCATATACATTTAAATTGTGGGATCAAAACTCGGATCTTCTCCAACCACACAAACACCAATCAATCATCGATCCCTACAACCCTTGATGGGTTATTTTATGCCGAAGAATTTTATTTTATTCATTCTTTTTGGGTATTCATATTTTTATCAAACTTAATTATTTAAAACACATTTTAACACTCATTTTTTATTTATTTGCCCATGGGACACTAACAGGTACTACCAATCCGAGTAAAGGTGTACCAGGGAGTAATGACAATGAAGGTGTATTCCACATTCCCCAGAATTCCAGAATTGGAACTTCGCCATTAGGTGCAGTTTGACGTCATACCCAGTACACACATCTTGGTTACATGGTAAATAACGCATTAATAGTATGGGCAGTTTTACGGCAAATCTAACCCAGCTTCACTTTAACAGAGATCATCGTAAATAAATAAGATGCTAAAGCTAATTAAGATTAGATAATGAATATTTCATCATCGTTGAGAATATAACTTAAATATCTAAGGAAATCGTGACGTAGTTTCGGTTACAGACTTGACGGTCACATAATCTCTATTATGAAAGATAGCTGGACAAGGAAAATTTTACACTTTTGAAATAACTTAAAAATTATAGGTTTTTTGTTTGTTACTTAACTTCGAAACGAAGTCTACATGTGGCATAATTGTGCGGTGGCGTGTATTTTTGACAACTCCAGTAGCAAGAATTCTAAGGGGCCATTGTTTTTCAGATCACATGGTGGAAAAATACCAGTAACGGTTATGGCCCCAAATGACCCTAGAGGCGGGAATCTCACAAGTCACGTGCTAGAGTTAGTAAGTTAATTAGTTTTCATCCAGAGATGAGGCAGGACAGACGTGTGCTGCTGAGGTTGTAACTCAGACCGCACGATGAATCAGGGCAATGCAGTAATAAAATCTTTGATCAAAGAAAAACAAAGTTTTTGGATAAATTTGTTTATTCTGGTTGGGTTATTTAATTCCAAGTCCATCTTTGGTTGGTTGGTTGGTTGGTTGGTTGAGGGTTGGTGTGTGGTTTGATGGTTGATTGGTTCAGTGGGTTTACAGCATGTCCACCCATGGATTATTTTATGCCGTTTTTGTTTTCTTAATTCTTGTACGATACTTAATTTCATTTTAAACTTTTTAAAACACTTCCTTAACTCATTTTATCTATTTAATCCATAGATCAGACCCTAACAGATACTACCACTCCGGGTCAGAGTAGACCTACGAGTAAGGGTGATGAAGGGCTACCCCTTTCTCCTCAGAACTACAGAATTGGAACATCACCACTAGATGCAGTTTAACGTCATACACAGGACACTAAGACCCTCAGCCACCGCCTTCTAGCACATATATGATAAAAGGGTTTGGGGTTGCCATGAGAGTAATACGCTCAGAACAATCATGTAGGTGCTAGGGCTTGAAGTGAACAGGTGAGGGATCCGTTGAGGCTTCTCCTACCCTCTGTCAAGCCCAAGGAAAGACCAAATCGAAGTGTTGTAAGTCATGGGCTGCTCAGCCACCAGGATTCCGTCCTTAAGCATCATGGGCGTCCACCCACGGCCAACAGGTAGCCTCATTGGTGGGGTCTTACCCCTCTGCAGAGGTGCAGTCGGTGTATTCTACAGCCCCAGCCGAGTAAAAGTAAGGCCATGTAAAAAACAGTAGTGGTACTATGTAACCTATTGCTGGGGGTATAAGGATTTTTCATACCTTGCCCAAGAGTATTAGTCCGAAAGTGAACTCCATGACTGGAGTTCGATATCGCTTACTATGATGACGTAGTCCAGCATGTTACCCACTGCGCCAGGGGCACTCTCAGTATAAATTTGCGCTGACAACTTTTCTTAAGGTGGCAGAAGTTCTATTTACATTTTCGCACCACAAAAAACACAAAAAATGTGTTTTTTTATCTGGATGAAACCGCCCATTCAATCCAATCTGCTACCAGCTGCCGCGTCGATAACACTGCTGAGCAGACGACTAGGCCAACGAAATAATGACATAAACAGGGTTACTAATATCACAAAGGTGCCACGCCTTTGCAAGCCCCCCCCCCCAAACACCCACGCAATATGATCACCACTACACGTCATTACAGGGACATACCGCGATTTCTATTGTCCGTCAATGACAAAACCAACCCAACAATTTTTTTAAAATTAATGAGTTTTCCAGGCTCCTTGTCAACCTGCTTAGATCATCATTAACTCCTTGCTTACTTTAAGTCGCTCACAGTGGATCTCCCACCACACCCAAGCAAAATACAAAAGCTGATGGTTAGTTTATGATACTTGAGCAGGAGTACATAGATTACTAATAATAGGACTTTATTTAAACATAATGGCTTCAGATGTGAATAGATAGTAAACTTTGAAGTATCCCCTCATGCAGGTAAAAAATACAGAGAAAATTGTTAGAGCCGCGGGAGACATTCGGTAAGCAAAGAGTTAACATCACAAACAATTGAACAGAATGAGTTCTGATGGTGAACTTTGAAATATGTCATAATACAGATAAAAAAAATATAAAGAAAATTTGGTACAGCCGAGGGGAAAATTTGGTAGGCTAAGAGTTAACACTAAGGGATTTTCCTCTCTTTCATTGTCACCGAAGTTAAGCAGCATTGAGCCTGTTCAATACTTATATGGGTGACCATTTAAGTAACAGCAGGTACTGTAAGAAAGCGAATATCAAAATGACGATTCGCCATTAAATGACCCCAAAAAGGTTGATATGCCGTAAAACAAACCAAGTAATTTTCTTTCATTCAGATTAAAATTTGAAGGTTATTAAAAGAAAAAAAATTACCTCCTCTTGTAGTACTCCTCCTCCTCCTCTTCTTCTTCTTCTTCTTCACATAGTACTCCCCCTCTTCTCATAGTACTCACTATCTTGTATTATTGCTCCACATCTTATATTACTCCTCAATTTCTCTTTAATTTATATCCATCTGCCTCCTGCTGCTCATATTACATTACTCCTCTTTTATCAGTCGCTCTGTTGGTGAGGCTTAGAATACGCTGACTGTATCCCCTGCATAGTGGTATGACCCTTCTCCCATAAAAAGGGGTGTCTTGCATCTGACACCTGACTGGATCTGATAATGAGGCTTCAATTCTGGATCTCTAGGGAGTGATGAGTATCACGTCATCGCCATTACTCCCAGGTCCACTCTGATCCGGGGTGATAGTAGCTGTTTTTGTACCATCCATGGATCAAATAGATCTGTTTGAAAATCAACCGCGCTAGATAGGACCGATTCCCTTACATCTAAGCATAAAATAACCCAAGACGCGTTGATATGCCGCTAAAATCGATCCATCAATCTTTTATCAGTACTTTCCAGACTTTATTACTATTTCACTTCTATCATTACTACAACTGCTCTTTTATTGTTATTTGGATTCTTAATTGGACGCATAGCGTAGTGGATAAAGGCGTTGGGTTAATACGGTTCTAAGTGACAGTTATCTCTCTGCTGCAGGTTCAACCCTGGCTAAGGGCGACAGTAACAGAATAATAATTAACACAGCTTAACACCTGTACTACAGCTATGATTTGCGGAATGAGAACAGAATACCCCATGGATTGAATAAAGGGTTAGGTTCAAAGTTGCGTGATGATTCCCGATTACGACAAGAAGTTTCCAGAGTTCGAAAAGAAGGCTCCTAAGTCCGACAATAAGGTCTCCGAGTTCGAGCAGGCTCCCGAGTCCGACAAGAAATACCTGAAGAAGGCGGAAGGGCACATTGGCTGAAACGTTGTACAGATAACACTAAACACGAGGACAATAGTTTGAATAATCCAAATAATGCTAATAATCATGTTTCATCTGAAAAATTCTGAGAAATACTCTTTTATCACACCTACACTTCGATTATTACTCCTTCTCCTTTCATAATACGATTACTGCTACTATTGAATTACTCCTGTTATCAACAGTCCCTCATATTATTACTACTCCTCTTATATTATTTTGTTATGACTAAATACTGGATATGTGGCGCCCAACAAGGATCGAACTCGTTATTTATTAGTAATAGATATGCGAGACCAGTTTGCTCACCATTACACCACGATGGGACGCCTAGAGTTCAGCAAGTAATTATTAAATACGCCATTTCATTCTCTCTCTCTCTCTCTCTCTCTCTCTCTCTCTCTCTCTCTCTCTCTCTCTCTCGCACTCATGCACACATACATTATTTGTACAAGAAATTGACTATTAAAAGAAAGTTATTGTTGAACAGATGAATGATCAACACATGAACTCTATTCGGTACGGACATCTTATACCATTTGAATAGGCTGAAGAGCACATACAAGTTTGATGGTTGAATTATTGCTTTGGGCTGAGAAGGAGTGTAAACAGTCGGGTGGGTGTGGTTGGCTGGCCGATCGAATAGTTCTTACTTGCCAGGGCAAATAGCAAATAATCAGATAACAATGGAAACACATAGACAAGAAGGGCTAAATAAATTAATTGAGAAAACAAACGAGTAATTCAGTAAACAGCGTGTGGGATTGTGGGGATTAGAATAAAAGAAAAAAAGGGAAAAAATAATAAACTCCCATGAGTCTTCACCGGAAGGACCTCCGTGCATGTGCGAGAAAAAGACCCACTTCCAACCCAAGGTAATGTCTCGGCCATTCTAGTTGAGGTCTTAACTGTGTCTAGTTGCCACTACTGGTCAGGGAGATATTCCCTTGCTGTTGTATACTCTTCTTTCTACTTCTAGTTTTCTTCTGCTCATCTTTGGTATCTTACGTTCATCTGCTAGCGTCTCTTCTAACGTCTCTTCTAGCGTCTGGACTTCGTATTGGTGGTCGGTCGCACTTAATTCATTTCTTCTTCTAGATCAGTCTTGTTGCCAAGACATTCATCAACCACAAAACCATATTATTTATGTAAACTTTTATTTACTTAACTAAACATATTTCTCTAACTAAACATAGCGCGCGTATGCAGGTGAGTCCCAGCTAGGGTAGTTATATCTTCCTGTCTGACGTCCAAGCTGAAACTGAGAGCCAACCAGGTCCCACGTGACTTCACGTATTTCGCGGGCTTTCTGTAATATTCTTTGGAAAGTCCCGCCCGTGATATGAAAAGAGCCAACCCCTTGGAAATACAAGGGGTTGACAATAATCTATGCATAGATGTAACACTTGAACCCTAAAGGATGCCACTAAAATCGTAACAATTAGGTTTCAAACTTTGGGTGAAATAGAAAGAATGAGTTTAAAAATGTGTTTAAAAGGAAATTTGAGTTGAAAAAGAAATTGAGTGCCCATCAAAAATGTCTTCGGCATAAAATAACCCAATGAATTGACATGCTGTAAAACTACCAGTCGGTAGAATCAATATATATATTTACCAATCCCTCCGCGCGAGCAGGATGCGACACATGGTCAATTTCTTAAGCGGAGTTCAATAGGTTTGAATTCAGAGTTTTCCTTCTCCTAAACCGGTTGCCTAAGCAAGGTTAAAGAACCCAGTCTATCCTACTATTTACCCATAGCTGAGGTAGAGTAGGATTCATACTTTCCCAAGGGTATTAGCGTTAAGTGAAATGCAATTACCACGTCCAGGATTTGAACTCGGGGCGACGAGTCGTTCCTTAGAATAGAATCAATATAACCTAGTGTAATCTGCCATATGTCGCTTAGAGAAAAATATAGACATCCCCCTCCCCAAGTAACATCACTGCATTGAGAAATACCATGAAGTCTCTATAGCAGGATACAAGGGATAATTTAATCTGAACTTAGAGAATATATCATCTAAATAAACCGGCTTGAGAGAAGATTGAAATTCTTTTTGAGTGGCGGTCAGTGTAGAGTGTCTGTCAATGTTGGATGGAAGCCAAAGCGGCAGGAGGGGGGGAAGAAAAATTGGATTACGGTTCGGATAAATGACATTTAATAAATAAATATACAACATACGGAATGTGGGCAGCAGAGCGTGTTAATTCTATTGCTGCTTCTGCAAGATGGAAATTGTCCATTAGAATCTCCAAAGTTTTCGTATAGGAGTCTGTCTCATATCATCATCATCATGTCGTGCTGTTGGCACGGA
>CM042144.1:102686575-102689075 GCA_023376005.1 Doryteuthis pealeii | reverse complement strand
ATAATGTGTTGGTGTATGGGTGTGGTGTGTGTTGAAGAAAATAACAGATCCAGAAATCCGTCAAAATGCGAAACAAATGTAGGGAAAGTGAATAACAACACAAACAATTGATCTAATTAATATTTCCTCATCCTATTTTTTATACAATTGTATAAACAAATAATCTCCTTCTAAGATGTTTCTGAATTACAGAGACGAAATTTAATTGAATCAACTGTATTGTCATTCACTTTCCAACATATTATTTCATGTGTGTGTGTGTCGCGCGCGTTTGTGTGTGTGTGTATGTGTGTGTGAAAGAGAGAGAGAAGAGAGAGAGAGAGAGAGAGAGAGAGAGAGAATGGAAGATTTTTACTTGCTTATCTCATTCTGCTTGTTGACTGATTCCTGCTATCTTGTCTAGTTGGCTTCTATCTGCTGGGGTTTGATTGTTTACCTTGCTAATTCTGCTTCTAGGCTGGGCTTAACATTGTCTTAATAATTTACAAACACAATTACTTGTTTGTTGTTGATCAAGTTTATTATAATTAGGAAAATTAAATTATGTTTTTTAAATCTTTTTTAATGTATTTAATTACATTTCAGTGAGTACATATACTACACTCTGATCTTAAGTATTTATTCACCTCGGAACAAATACAAATTTGAAACTTGTGCATTTTAACGGGTTGACAGTTACATATGAGGTCAGCTGAAAAGTTCATAGGCTGACCAAGAAACTCTCATGAAATGTGACCAAATGAGGTTTATTTTCCAAGAAAGTCCCTTTTCCGGTCCCCACATTTTTTCCATCGGTGTTAAAGTGCTTGCATCCCATTTGTCAAATAAGTTATCAATAGCACATAAGACATCACAATGTGAAATTTTCAGCATATAAATTTTATAGCCAACCCTCTTACGTATATATATATATATATATATATATATATATATATATAGTCCAATGAGAAATCAGAACAAATAAAAGTTTTTGCTTTTATTTATTTAATTACGGGAACGGTATTACAACCAGCGGTTTCTTGCTGAAAGCTCCAACGTACAGTGTAATTAAATAAATAAAAGCAAAAACTTTTATTTGTTTTGATTTCTCATTGAACTATCAACGCTCTATCACAGATATTGAGCACTCTTCTAATAACACTGTACGTTGGATTACTATTACTTTTTCTAGTATACTAGTGCCAACCATACACATTAATATATATATATATATATAGAGAGAGAGAGAGAGTAATGAGGGACATCATTTTGTCGGAAATACTCTCTCTCTCTCCTCTCTCTCTCTCTCTCTCTCTCTCTCTCTCTCTTCTCTCTCTCTCTCTCTCCTCTCACACACACACACACACACACATACACACGCACACACCACCAGCCCCTATTGGACTTCGTCTCTGGCAGGCTTTCTGCACGGCAACCAGAATCCGCACAGAGTTGGTTGATATAGGATTTTGCTGGTCAGTCTAAACTTTTGTATTCAAGTGTAGATGCCCACAGTTGTAAATCACTTATTAGTTTGTCTTTGATTCTGCAACAGTGTCCAGCATGTATTTTTTGTGTGTGATAGGAGGTAAGTGGCCGTATAGCTGCTTCCAATATTTGGTCAAGACCGCACGCAGCATCCTTGTGTAGTCCTCATCTAAGTTTTTCTCTAGGCATTTCGTTAGAATTCAATATATATATATATATATATATATATATATATATATGTGTGTGTGTGTGTGTGTGTGTGTGTGTATCTTTATATATATATATATATGGGGATAAGTGCTTAATTAAAGTCATACCTAATTTTGAAAATTAATTAGTTAATAATTAATGAAAATTAGGCGGGCATATATGTTCAAATTAAGGCTAAAAAATCGAGAAAATGCCAATCCCTAAATGTACATTTCGACCTTTCAGGGATTGACATTTTCTCGATTTGTTTAGCTTTACATTTGAACATATATGCCCGCCTAAATTCAATTATTATTAACTAATTAATTTTCAAAATTAGGTATGACTTCAATTAAGCACTTATCCTCCAAAAATTGTCGGCTAAAAGTCATATCAAATAAACACATTGTTTGTTTACTTACTCTCAGAAGAAGAAATTACTTATATATAATAAAATTATATATATATATATATATATATTATATATATATATATATATATATATATATATATATATATCTTATACGTGTTCTAGTTATTGTCTCGTATAAGAAACTTTCCCGAGACTTTAGTAACCTTACCATACATCAATACATAACGTATTTTACTACATATTTCCTGAATTTTTATTTTTTATTTCATTCTATAATAATAATAATAATAATAATAATAATAATAAGAAGAAGAAGAAGAAGAAGAAGAAGAAGAAGAAGAAGAAGAAGAAGAAGAAGAAGAAGAAGAAGAAGAAGAAGTCCGTGTTCCGTATATCTACGATATCTATATTTATTCGGATATAAATTATGGTCCAATCTCAAGTCGGTGATCAGGTCAGAGTTATGAAGCA
>CM042144.1:102619075-102681575 GCA_023376005.1 Doryteuthis pealeii | reverse complement strand
TCGGATTACTGGAGAAAGAGATGAAAAAAAGAACAAAACGAGGTTAAAGTTTGGAAGGGTCGGACGAGTTTGTTGGGACTCCGTCGTGACATGTCTAGGGTAGCAACGAACAGCGCGCATGAACGTGATTTACGATAGAACAGCTTGACCTTACTTTCTCACTCTCCTTCTCTCTGAAAAAGAACCCACGAGTCTAGAAAAAAATAAACAACCCCTTCTTGACTATACAACTTTCGTATGTTGTTCCTTCGAGATAACGACGACTCCGACTACTAACGGCTACTACTACAACCCGATTGGCCCCTACGCAACACATATCGTTATGGTGTCGTGACCACACGAGAACAAATAGATTCATGCCTCTCCTAAGTGAAACGCAAACTACTTCGTCCAGTACTTGAACTCGGTTCACCGATTACATTTCCTACAATGATAACCTTTACAGTGATGCGCCTCTGACAAGCTTGTACAAATATACATAAGGGCTGTTCTTATTTATGTACAGCAATATATTCATATTTTTGGGTTAGCCCTGCTCGTTACCCATTACAATAGCGATTACTAGGTGAGGCGCCCAGGATTTGCTATAAGTTGATTACATAAAAGAACATATTTACCTTTATAGCTACGGCCTTTCATCGTAACACGCCAACCACTCGTTTCGTGCATTTGATTCCACGTGCGAAGTTTTTATGGTCGTTAAGTATTTCTTGAAAACTTTCAAGTACATTAAAGACCATTCAGTGCAAAATCTGCGATTGACTAAAAAGGTGTCGACGAACCAAACCTTTTGGAGCAAGAACAGGGCTTTCGGTACAATTCTTTCAGATCGAGGATGGAACAAAGCAAGAATCTGAAGATGGTGAGAAGAAGACGAACAAGAATAAGAACAAGAAAAACGAAAAATAAAAATGAATAGAAATATGATTCAAGACTAGGAAACTTGAAGAAGAAAAGATTTAACCACAGAAAGGAAAAGAAGAAAAAGCAACAAAAAAATGGTGGAATTACTTGAATGTTACGCGTTTGCGTGTTGGGAAATGATTCGTTTGAGAGTTTATTAAAAGACAATGATTGAAGAAGTTAGGCCGTTGTTGATTACTCGGGGCGATGTAAACTGATTTATTTGAAATGGTCGGTCGGAAAGGTACATGTTAGGGTGGGGCTGTTGAGAAAGTTAATTGGCAAAAGTGGTTGGGTGCTGTTGGGGGATGGAAGTAAATGAAAGAAGAAGAAAAAAGATAAAAGACAAATAAAATGAAAAAAAAAGACACATTGAGGATACTAAAATTATTATATATATATATATATATATATATATATATATATAATAGACAATGAAAGTTCATTACCCCCCCTCTCTCTCTCTCTCTCTCTCTCTCTCTCTCTCTCTCTCTCTCTCTCTCGCTATCTATCTATCTATCTATCTATCTAAAATGTTATACTTAGATTGTCCGAAAAGTAAGGTACAAACATTTCCTAATCCAGGATATCTACTTTACAAATAAAATATTATGTGTATGTTACCAGTACGACTATGTTTCTTTTCCAGATGAATAACATTTAAGTCAGAGATACAACTGGCTTCTAAACTCATTTACCAATTTGACTCAAACCGTCTATCAAGGATTCTCACAGATGTCAAAATACCAAGGATGACCAAAAAATAAATTGAATAACTTATTAAACCAAAATGCTAATTGTTAAAGAAATAAAACATTGTGTGTATGTTACCAGTACTACTATATTCCCTTTCCAGATAAATAACATTTAAGTCGTAGATACGGCTAGCTTCCAAATAGATTTATCAATTTGACTCCAACCGTCTATTATGCATTATTTCAGATATTGCGTATATCAAAATACAAGTGATGTCCGAAAAGTCAGGCAGACATATTTACTAATACAGCCTATTAACAAATACATATTGTGCGTATATTGTTGTACACTCATATATACCCACATCATACGTCGGTTATATAATAGGGGAGAAAGGCATCTCGCGTATATAATAGAGAGAGAGAGAGAGAGAGAGAGAGAGAGAAGAGAGAAGAGAGAAGAGAGAGAGAGAGAGATTAGAAATGATAGATATGATAGGTGGTCTTTTTTACTTGGTAACTTCTTCTTACTGCTTCTACTTCTTCGTCGAAATGTTCTCTGGTTAGTCTGTTGGACTTCTTCTTTCTGGCAGGGCTAGTCATTGTCTTTAATATTTGATTAACAAGACTTGGTCTTCTTAATAATACAGCTTTATTTACCCAGCCCATGTTGATTCCGCCGCTGGATTGAGCTGACAACAACGTCGATGCTCATTGAAAGCTGGGTCGAAACTAAAACCTATTCCCACGCGTCCAATCGAGCACTTTCTACCGGAAGGTGAAGTTGGGATCATCTAAATGTCAATCATAATCCCAAACGGGTATGGAAAATTCCCCACCTCCGCTTCTAACAAACTTTATTTTAAATTCTAACTACAGGTACGTTCATAAATTATGAATGCTCATAAATTATGTAACAATATTACCAGTGCTACTATACTATATTTTCCTCGAAGACAATTTCATGGATCAGCGATTCCGAAACTACTAGTTCTACGGCATTGTTATCTTCTGTTACTGTATGGCTGCACCACTTGGACTCTAACGAAGCACTTAAAGCAAGATCTAGGTGGGGACTACTCAAGAATTCTGGGGTATTCTGGGGTATTACAAATACTTAGGAAGTTTCGAAGCGGACACTTTAAAACTAACAGAAATTAAATTTAAAAATTTAAAAAAGAATATCTCAGAACAAGAAAACTTCTAGAATCCAAGCTCTGTAATCTCATCAAGGGAATAAATATCTGTGTCGTCCCCATTATAAGATACTTTGGAGCATTCTTAATAGATACAAGGGGGAACTTCGACAGATAGACCAAAAGACAAGAATATTGATAACGACGAACAAGGTATTACACACGAGAGATGATATAGACAGACTATATGTATCAAGAAAAAAAGGTGGAAGAGGTTTCGCCGACATTGAAGATTGCATAGATGCAAGGATACGAAGAATACACTGACAAGAACAACGAAAGATTAATTACAGCATCCAATGACAGCAGTTACAAAAGAAAGACAATCAGAAAAACAACAACAAAAAAATGAAACACAAATGGGAAGAAAAACAATTACACGAATGCTTCAAAGTTAGTTTCATTGTGTTAAATATAGGGGGCGGGGAAAATTCACTGGCTAAAATTGGTGGTACGTACTGTATACCTAACGCTCTATCAAAAAAAGGTATCGAAAGAAATATAATAAGGCCACTTGTTTTTGATAACTAAACATTCTATAAAAGGCTTTAAAATATTTTGGCGGATCTGAGCATCTGGAACCCCCCCCCCTCATCTAAAATTTTTGTTTTAATTTATTTTTATTGTTCTTCAATGGATCATTATCGATTACACACCAATCTATCAGACTGTAAAAAAAAAAATTCTAAAAAGTTCTTTATTTTTTGAGTTTTCAGGTGTGCTTATTTCCCCGTATAAGTTTATCGTAAATCGAACCTCCATATCGGAACCGCTTAAAAAATGTTATTTGTAATTCTTTTTCTTTTTCATCAATGGATTATTATTGAGTACACACCAATCTATCAGATTGTATTTAACAAATTCTAAAAAGTTCTTTATATTTTTAGTTTTATGGGATGCTCATTTCCCCGTATAAGTTTATAGTAAATCGAATCTCCATATCGGAGAGATTGCACACAAAAAGACCTGGAAATGGTTAAGAAAAGGAAACATCTAGAAAGAAACTGAGTCGCTCATAATATCAGTACAAGACAATTGCAGCCATTAGAACAAATTATATCAAAGCAAAAATAGATAAAATACAATAGAACATCAAATTTAGGGTGTGTGGAGACAGAGATGAGACGATTAACCATGTTATAGGCGTATACAGAAAACTAGCACAACAAGAATACAAGGCAAGGCCCGAATGAATCGGAACGGTTATCCACTGGCAATTGTGAAAGAAACTCAAGTTTGACCATACAACAAAATGGTATATGCATAAACCAGAATCTGTTCTTGAAAATGAAGCGCATAGAATTCTCAAAAACTTTTAGATACAGGCGAATCCCCTTATCCTAGCTATAATACCAGACCTAGTATTGATTAGCAAGGAAAAGAGAACTTGTCAACTGGTAGATTTTGCAGTCCTAGAAGATCACAGCGTGTAGGCGAAAGAAAAGAAAAAGTTATACAAATACCTGGATCTTAGCACAGTTATATGTTTTCAACTATTTCCATAGGATACAGGGTGGCCCATGAAAAAATGTAATCCTTAATTATTTTGAGTCACAAAATATAGTCCAAGTAAATATATTTTTAGTTATTTGCGAAAAATGACATCTTGTAGATTGCTTCCATTTTCATGTATATAAAGTTACACCTTAATTCGAACACTTTGCGCAAGGTTTCATATTAGTAATTTGCAGTTATATAATTTTGAGTATTCCTATCTAATACTTCTAAGTTTTATATAATTATATAGTTTAAACTATTCCTAACTCATACTAATAATTTGCACTGTTATATGATTTTAGACTATTTATATCTAATACTACCAAGTTTTACATAATTATATGGCTTCAAGTATTACTATCTAATATATATATATATATATATATATATATATATATATATATGATTGAAAATAGATAGAAAAGAATGATGATACTAGTATGCTGACAGATATCTGTTTCGACCTTTTAATAAAACGGTCTTCCTCAAGAGCAACTATATTTATGAAAGAAAGAGGGAACAGTAACCGTTTGTCACGAGATGCTCAAACAACACTCACGCTCTGGATCGGAATGTCTTTTAAAATATGTATGAAAATGCGTATTTTATATTAAAAATAAAATTAATTTTATTTTTAAAACTAAAAGTGAGAAAAACTCAACAAAGTTTGAAGTAAAAATGTAATCGTAGATGAAAGTTGTATCAAAAGCGTTTAAGATGCAATCCAGCCACGAAAACGAGTATATATATATATATATATATATATATATATATATATATATATATATATATATGTATATATATATATATATATATATATATATATATATATATAAACCCCGTCACATGAACAGGAAGAGACACAAGGTCAATTTTAAGCAGTGGTTAACAGGTTTGAATTCAGAGTTTTCCTTCTCCTAGACTGGTTACCTAGTCATGGTTAAAGAGCCCAATCCACCCTACTATTTTCCCATAGCTGGAGGAAGAGTAGTTGAATTCCTACCTTGCCTATGGTATTAGCCTTATGTGAAATGCAAACAGTCTCGTTCATTTCCTACGACGCTAACCATTATACCACGCACCTCCATTCTTATATGAATATTAATCGAAAAGATCTATTTGATTCACAAATGGAAACCTAACAGGTAATAACTCTCTAGGGTCAGAGCCACCCAATGTCGTGTAATGGCTAGCAAGCGAGTCATGCAGATCAATTGCTACTGAATAGCGAGTTCGATCCTCGCTGGATACCCCAGATTTGCGACCTTGAGTCACATCCTACCCGGGGCAAAAGGGTTGGGTAAGTACCTGCTACCACTCCGGGATTAGAACCGGGTGTGAAGTCGATAAAGTGATACGCCATACGAACAAAGTGTTTTATTTAGATGAGTGCTTCGACCACCTGATTAACAATATTTATCCAGAAGTTTCGTTGACAATAATAAAATCATGAATGCGTTTATGAAAGAATTAACGATACTGAATAAATCGTTACCTCGTAAATTTAATAGGGGACAGAATAACCCTCGCGATTCTTTCAGATAAAAGATAAACGCATTTAATATCTTGTCTCGCGTATGACATTGTTAAACGACAGTAGATTTATTTGCCGTAATTGGCTTTGCAATATCCTATGCTGTTCATTCGTCCGTTACATTTAATGTAGGAAAAGTTCTCTGAATTAAAACGTAATAAATTTTATCCGTCCGGTTCTTTTTCTGATGTTCTTCCTGAATAAAAGTTTATTATTACATTAATATTTTATGAATTGTTCTTTGTTGGTGCTTAGTGTCTTGGTAACCCATTTATCGTATCAAAAGTTTCCTTTTCTAAATGACCGTTTGTAGAAAATGAATAAAATTATACCGCTAAAGTTTTTAGGGAAATAAATACAAACTTGCAGGACCTGTGGATATACAACAGTATGATAATTTACTATTTCTCTGAATGTTTGAGATGAGGCTTGAAGATTAGTATTATCTGTGAATGAGAACAGGATACCCCCGTGGTCTAAATAAAGGGTTAGGTTCAAAGTTCCGTGATGGCTCCCGAATACGAAAAGAAAGTTCCCGAGTCCGAGAAGGTTCCCAAGTCCGACAAGAAATACCTGAAGAAAGCCGGAGGGCATATCAGCCGAAACGTTGTACAAATAACAATGAAGGTGGAGACAATAGTCCGAATAACGTAGATAATATGATAATTTAATTATTACAATGTTTCATATGTTTACTTTACTTCTATTTGTAAAAAGTATATTCTTGATGTAACTCTCTCTCTCTCTCTCTCTCTCTCTCTCTCTCTCTCTCTCTCTCTCTCTCTCTCTCTCTCTCCCCCCACACACACACACACACACACTCTTATTCTTTCTTTCTTTCTTTTCATCTTTTCATTATGTTCAACTGAAACAGATTAGCTGTCTCGCTTCCGCACGCCTACCCCTTCTCTTTATTTTCCCCCTTCTTTCTTTCTTGCGATGCATTTTCTTATTTCTTATTTTCTTTCATTAGAATAAAAACGGATTGGTTCATTATTTACGTGGGGTAATGAGTGTCATAAGAAATAAGAATCCAACGGATAACGACACCAGACAATCAATATTTACATTTTTGCATTTCATCTTGGGCGATTTGGACGGTCTCATATTTAACCAGTGGGTGTTGCAAGATGATAACGGTCGGAAGATTAAGGAAAAAGATTATTATAGATACAAATAATATTACTATACATTTACTTAAGAATATACACAAGAATATGGGTTATTTTATGCCGAAGACGATTTGTTATATTTGATAAGTATTCAATTTTTTAACACATTTTTTAAACTGATTTTTTCCTATTTAACCCATAGATGGGACCGTAAAAGATACTTCCAATTCAGATCAGAGTTGACCTGGGAGTAATGGCAATGAAGGGGTACTCCACACTCCTTAGTTTAAAAAATGAGTTTAAAATGTGATTACTCATCAAGCATAATTAGAAAATATATGTTCGGTATAATATAACCCAACAAGGGTTGACATGCCGTAAAATGCAACAAGCCAAACTATATAAATGTGTGAGTGCATAAATGTGTGCATGTGAGTGTGTACACGCATTGAAACTCTACAAATACATATTTTATGAACTAGTCGCTATAATTTGTATCAATATCGAAATTCCATATTCACGTACATTTCAATCTCTGCCCTTTGCATTATAAGAATTAGTAAAAAATATAAAAATGAAAAAAAAAAAAAAAAAAAAAACACACAAACAGAAAGAATATCTTTTAACTTCATGTTTAGTGGTATCTACAAATATTCTATGCACTGTTAATTATCATGCCTGAGGCAATGTTTACCAGTTGTTAAAGACTATCTAAAAGAAAAGCAATATCTGCAAAATATATTAATAAAAACAATATTATTGAATAGTTTAAGAAGTCACTGAGCACAATATCAACATTTGAGAGTTCATGGAGCATTTGGATGATTGTCTTTAATTATAATCTTTCACTGAAATCCTGTACGTACATAGGAAAAAACTCTGAACTTGGCAGGTTCATATCTTCTAAAGTAGACTTTGCTCCCACACAAAATTCTTTGATGAACTTAGGCAGACATAGAAGATGTTAAGAAAAAAATATTATGAAAATTGACGAGGACACATTTTCGATAGACTGACCGTAAGCTATATAGGAGAAAAGTTGTTGATTTTGGAGTCATGCATTTGGCAAAATAAAAAATGTTCTATCAGGTATAGGGTTAAAATAGTTGGATATTTGGTTTTTACAGTCCTTATTTGTCTTACATACCAAATTTCAGAAATATTGAATGCATGAAAGTATATTTTTTTTAATTAAAAAAAAACACTGAGATTTTACGACACTGAGATTGTCTGTGCGTTATTGGATAACCAATTTGAAATGTCCTATTCACAGCAATATTTATTCACAGCTGAATCCTATTCAAGAATGGTGATAGACAACAACAAAAAGCATGAAAAGATTTGATAAATTGATTAATTTAAAATAAACAGTTATTTGAAAGAACAGGAAAAAATAATACTCTTCAAAGTAAAACTGAACATTTTGTAAAATTTAGGAAGAAATATATATATATATCTATATATTAGATACTTTTGTTAAAAGAAAACGCCCCAAAAATAAACAAGATATATATAGTAAAGAATAATGCCATGTTATGTGGAAATTCTCCTCCTTAATGTAAAAATGGAGACAATTCTATTTTGTCTCCCAACATTACCAAATTTAATTTCCATTCATCCCCAAATAAATTAATAGTATATTGAATTAAAAAAACATAACCAATTTACCATTGTTTAATACTTTAAGAATTGAATGTGTTGTTCTTATAATTCATTAGAAGGATCAGAGTAACCTTCCAAAGTATGTGAATATATACATAAATACATCCAAACAAAGAAGTACAACATAACAACAATACAGACTTTATTGTCTGAGCACGTAAAACATGATATACATGACAAGATACAAAACAGATAAGACGAAAGTCATTTCGAAGTAAGAAAGATTTCATAAAGAATATGAGAGGCAGTTACTGATAGTTGTGTGGGGGGGGCAAAGACCCCCGCTTAGTGGACAGAACACCACGCGTCTAGTCCATGTTTTGTGGATGTCAGACAAAGAGATAGAGATAGCTTCCCGGGCTGTGTTTAAACACCCAGCTAGCAGTGTCACCTAATGGCGAAACCCTGGCGACAAAGGAAGATAGCCCTTTTGGACACAAGTCCATCCCAGCAAGTGCAGACAATCGATACAGCATCTTTGTCTCCTAAAAATCACATACGATTCGGTCGACGATTGCATCTTTTAGTCGACTTAGACGTTTCTCTAGATTTTTAATCACGCGAGTAGGTGCGTGGATGAGGGTGTTGGTGGTGGTTTGGGGTTTACTAGGTGTGGCTGAAAAATACGCCGTCTGTCCCGCTGACGTTAGAAAAGAGCGAAATAAGATAGGTGCTTTCTTTTCATGATAGTGACCTGACAATATTAAAGTAGCCGCTCATATTGGATGACCACACAAGAAGACGAAGGCGCCTAAAAAAAAAATCTGCAAAACATGTCTCTCCAATTAGTTAATCTTTTATGTTATTCATCACTACACCAATTCCCATCGGATAGTTAAGCATCGATAAGCCTGCTTAGTATTCAGATGGGAGACCGCTTAGGGACAAGAGGTTATGTAGGCTACGAGGGGCCCGTATACCAAACGAAGCACAACGTTGTCCAAATTTAATCTCTGATAAGATAAAGCGAGCATTCTTCCAAGCTATAGCCGTGTCAGTGCTATTGAATGGCTGCACCGCATGGACTCTAACGAAACGCTTCGATAAAAGGATGCATGGGAAAAGGATGCATGTTGTCTTGAACAAATATTGGAAGCAGCACCCTTCAAGAAAACAGCTGTACGATCACTTACCTCCCATCAAATACACACTATCTAAGTAATCCGAACAAGACATGATGGACACTGTTGGCGAAACAAGGACAAGCTAAGTTCTCCTGTGGACACCTACACATGGACACACCAGAGTAAGCCGACCAGCAAAGCCTACATCAATCAGCTCTGTACTGATTCTGTATGCTGTTGAGGGTGCCTGCCAGGGTCAATGACCGATAGAGACGGTTGGCGAGAGAGAGAGAGAGAGAGAGATGAGTATCCGTGCTGTCAGCACGACATGATGATGATGATGATATTCAAAAGGTATGACCAAATTCTCTAACTTTTCTAACGTTTTTGATATTGATTTTTGTAGGTAAAGCATCGAAATATCAGATTCGAAATTCTGATTTTAACGGCATATCAAACCGTCTAGGATTATTTTAGGAGGTTAAGGAATAGCGTTTATTATACGTCCATATTCACGTTTTTTTTTTGTTTGTTTGTTTTTTAATATGTATTTACCCACCCACCCCGGACGAGCAGGATGTGACACAAAGTCATTTTAAGCGGGGTTTAACATGTTTGAATTCAGTGTTTTCCTTCTCCTAGACTGGTTGCCATACCAAGATTAAAGAGCTCAGTCTGGTTTACTGTTTACTCATAGCCGGAGGGAGAATAGTTGGATTAAGACCTTTCCTAAAGATATTAACACAATGTGAAATGCAATCAGCCTCGTCCAGGATTTGAACTCGGTTTGCCGTGTCCATGTCCTACGATGATAACCATTATACCACAAACACTTTGCTTACATTTTTTGTTTACTTGTTTCTTAAGAGTTTTTTGGAGATGGGGGGTCCCAACAGTTTTTTAGCGGGTTTGAGTGGATCTGGGAGGGGTATTCCCTTGCCATCATATGCAGTTTAGTGACACACTTTTTGAGGGGGATCATAACCCCTCGGCATGAGATAGTCAGTGTTTTCATTTCTTTCTTTTTTTTTTTATTTTTTTTTTTCATAGCAGGTTTTTTCGGGTCCGGGAGGACCTGGAAGTAATGGCAATGAAGGGGTACTCCATAAAATCCCTATTTCCAGAACTGGAGACTCGCCTTCATATGCAGTTTAGTGTCTTACCCCTCGGCATGCGATACAATCAGCGTATTTTTTTCACTGCGTTTTTTTCTCTGTCTGAGTGGACCTGGTAGTCATGGCAATGGTGGGGCATTTAACACAGTGTACATTTCGAGAACTGAAGGCTCACAATCATGTACAGCTTAGTGTCATACCCAAAAATAACCTTTTGTGGGGATCTTACTCCTCGGCATGGGATACGATTTAGCCCCTCCGAGAGGAATGGAAGTAACAGAAGGGTCGCATTTGGCATTTTAGACGGCCGCGAGTTCTCCACCTTTTTTCTGTTCTTTTTCTTCTTTGTATCAAAGGTTATAGTATCAACGTTATTCAATTTTAATCCTTTGAACATGAAATACACCTCACACCAACGCGTTTTATCAACCAATTCGAACGGCGAGTAATTTTCATGAATGAAACTTTTGTGCGTCCCTTAAGTGGCGGGAAACCGTGACAAATCTATTTAAGGACTTCATCAAATATACCGCTGGGTTTTTTTTGAACACGCCCAAT
Source organism: Doryteuthis pealeii (assembly GCA_023376005.1). NCBI lineage: Eukaryota > Metazoa > Mollusca > Cephalopoda > Myopsida > Loliginidae > Doryteuthis > Doryteuthis pealeii. Next base: position 102,670,239 of record CM042144.1, on the reverse strand, counting down.
CAAATCTGGAGAGGTTTTTTTGTTGTTTTTTCTTCTTTTTTTTCGGTTATTTTGATGGAAAAAATATTCATTCTTGCTTTTTGTTTTTGTCATTTCTTTTTGTCTTTTTCTTGTTTTTGTTTTTGTTTTTTTGTTTTTTATTCTTTTTTTATCATGAGTTAAAAATTTGTTTTTGTTGTCAATTCTCATTCGTCGACGTTGTTGCCTCTTCTCACGACTCTTAACAATTCTATTAACGTTGAGAGGAAGGAGAAAAGGCGAGAAGGCGGTGTTTTCTTCTTTTTTTTTCTTTTTTTTTCTTCTTTTTTGAGGTGTCAATCACTGGAAACAGCGAACGTAACCCAGATAAATATCACGCAGTGCACGATAAACGAGCAATTAAGATATACAGACAGAGAATGACGTCTAAATAGTACGAACGCTCATAAAGACACTCACACATCTGTATATACGTGCTTAAAGGCCGCTTCCCGGGGCAATTAAGCTCGATGACGAAAAATAAACTAGTTATAGAAATTATACTATAACTGATCGCAGATTTTTTTAAAATAAGGTTAATTACTCTGTAATTAAAGAAGAGTCCGTACCATAAGGGTTATTGTTGATATAAACTGAGTTCAAATCTTAAACGAGGCTCTTTATGTTTCATTTAAGAATAATGCTTGCGCGAAAGGCGTGAATCCTTCTATCCTACCCTTGTTTTAAGTAAATACAGAGTAGACCAGTCTCTTTAGCCTTTGTGAATCAACCGGTTTAGGAGAATTGTTGTATCAACTCTGAATTCAAAACCAGGGGATAGAGCCAAAAATGGACTCTCTCGTCGATTTTCGACGCATGAGGGTTCACACACACAATTGAGACCCACACAGTGATTTGTTTATAGTGGTGAAGGCTTGTGTTGGACCATCCACACTTTTTGGTACAGTCGATAGGAAAGAATTGGTGCATCAAGGGTTGCCACAAACCCAATCAACGACCGACCTCAGGAATTTTGAATTCAGAGTTATCCCTCTCCTAGACTGGTTACCTACCCAAGGCTGAAGAGCCCAGTCTGTCCTACTATTTAACCCATAGCTGGAGGGAGAATATATGGATTCATACCTTTCCCAAGAGTATTAGCGCTATGTGAAATGCAAACAGCTTCGTCTAGGAATTGAACTCGAATCGACGGATCTATTTTCCACGACTCTAACCACTAGCCCAGGCGCCACCCTGCTCTATAAAAATTTTAATCCTCTCCCGACACCTTTGGTGTAGAAATAGAAGTGGTTAGAAGATACAAAACCTCTTTAACACAAATTTGTTAGTTACTGCACTCTTACACATGGACACAATGTTGGCCGACCAGAAAAAAAATATATATTCATCTGCTCTGTGCAATCATTGGGTGCCTTTTAGAGGACTTGCCAGGGGGTGGGCTCGAGATTAATGCTGCCCCGTCGTCCCGGGGACGATAAAAATTATATCCGGGACGATCAATACGTCATCCGGGACAGTTTGCCGGGGACGGTAAAAAAATTTTCCTAAGAGTTAGTACTACATTCCAATAATAGCCGTCCAGTGATTGCCCGAATGCTGACCTCAAAATGAGGCTACGGCACCGTAGGTCTATTCTCAAAGCCATGTAATGAATAATGGTGGAGGGTGATAGTTTAAAAGGACCGAATTATGTACTAATATCCCTTCTCAGGGTAAGTTAAAGTAAAAAAGTATTTTTTAGCTCAAAACACACTAGGAAATGGATTTTTTGTCCAAATATCCAGAATTATCACTGCTTCAGTTTTTCTTAATGTTTATTACATGTTATTATGCTACTGATGACTGACAAGTATAGATGATGCTAATGAATTAAACAAAAATATTTTGATTTCGGGACGGTCCAAACCCATTCGGGACAGTTGATAATCTTTGTTCGGGACGGTCATGAAAAAAGTTAGTGTCGGGGCCTGTGAGCGTTCAAATCGGATCGAACTCGTCATGCCGGTAATAATCTGCTGATTAGTTGTTCAGGTTGCCATGCCTCTACCAATGTTTCTACCCCAGGGTTCGAAGAACTACTGTATCTGGGGGTAGGAAGCTCTAAATTTCTCTAAAAGCTGATTTCTCTCTTACACTATTCTGAACAACACAACCTTTGATGAGTAACATTGTTGCTTTAAAACCGCCTGATTATAAATCCTTTAGTTGAAGGGGTTTGAATCCTAACAAAGATTTGCTCAATTCAAACCTACAAACTTTCCAAATAACGTTATCTAACCCGTTAACGGGCGCACTTAAAAGTACTAAGAGCTTTATATCACATTTTTAGCTGATCTGTTAATAGAACATCTTGAGAAAAAAACTTTATGATAAACGGAAAACAAATCTAGAAAAAAAAAGTTTATTTGTTACTTAGCAATTACAGCAGCAGAAGCAGCAACAGCAGCAACAGCAGCAGCAGCAGCAGCAGCAGTAGTAGTAGTAGTACAAAAGCAAACCCGGCGGGGTAACCTATTGTATGTATCAAGGGAACAGTGAGGGAGTCTATTCACTTTTCGCTAGCGATAGACTAGGGAGATTAGTTTTGATGAGGTGGAGCACCATACCTACTGCTGGCTCCTAGAAGCTCTAACGCATATATTATCGCAAATGTGCTACTCATATACTGTGTTGGTGAGGACTGGTATCGAACCCAGAACCCTGCAATTTCTTAGTGAATGCTCTATTGACTAAGCTAAACCAGTCCTAGTATCTTAATAGTGAGGTTCTGAGACTAATATTTTATTTTTATTTATTTTTATTACATTGATTTTTTCACATTAATTCTCAATATCTTCTTTTTCTTTTTAATTGCAACATTTTTAACCAATTTATCAAAAAACAGGTCTTTTCAGTCAGGTAAAGCAAATTTGAGTAGCGATATCTTTACATGGATTTTACCGTTGTTTTTACTAAAAAGCCAAGAATGGCTCAGCTAAAACATCGTTACAATGAAATAAACAAAACGGCTTCAAAAAGAGACTAAAAGCGTAAAGATTTAGTAAAAGTAATAATACCTACGACCCATAATATTTGTTACATTTGTACTAAAATTTTCATCATATATATATTTTTTGGTTTGGAGGTTGATTTTGAAGGCTATCACAATGCAGGTGTAAAGAAAAAAAATAATACGGTAACAATGGTGTTGTGTGTTAACCTGTATTTGAATTCTTGAATTTTCGAGATAATATCTCTTTTTCAAAAAGATCACTGGAACTGAAGTAGTCTAGTTATGGCATTTCTTTTTAAATGAAATTTTTTTTTTTTTTGAAAATCATAGTATTTATTTATAACTGTATTCTCGTGTTGTATGTTTACGTGAATGCGGGTTTTTTTGTACTTGTGCGTATGTTGTCATGCGCGTGTCCATCAAAATGCGTGTTGGTTATGAAGTTATGACTGTATCCTAGCGCGGGATTGCACGTGTGTACTAAAGAGCGTATTTGTGTTTGGTGGCCATGGTGATGTATAATATATATATATATATATATATATATATAATATATATATATATATATATATATAAGTAAAGTCGTCGGGGCGGCCTAAAGTCAGTATCAGCTAATCAGCGAGGGAGTCTATCCCCTTTTCAATAGCGCTAGACCAAAGATATTGTTTTGGCATCTGAGGTGGAACGCCACACCTACCATCAGCTCCTTACTTTACCGCACAGATCCCTGTGCTACTGATACGCTGAGTTGGCGAGGATCTTAGAAAGGAAGGAAAAACTCAACACCGTAATTCCATAATAAATTTATTTCGACCAAAATTGGGGCCTTTATAAATCTAGGCTGATTTAATATAGCTCCCCAAAATTTTGTCTCATCAGATGGTAGATCAAGATAATTTGAATTGCATAACTGAAAAATTTACTTCTCAAAAAAAATGTTTAAAAATATTTTTTTTTTTTACATTGTATGAGTGTCACCATGGCGACAGGGAGTCAAATGATAAAAAAGGATACTCTTCAATGTCTGGTTTCTTAGAGGGATGGTAGTCAGACAAAATTAAACTATGAATTAAACTATTGAATGAGTCTGAAAAAGTATAGAGTAAGGATAAAACAAAAAAATAATATATAAAAAAATATAAAAATATATAAAGGAATATATTAAAAAAATTTTATATATAAAAGAATATATATATATATATATATATATATATATATATATATATATATATATATATATATATATATATTAGAGTGTTCGAAAAGTAATTACGTTTTATCAAAGAGGATATAAAAAAAATCACTTATCATTTTTTAAAGTGAAAACAAAATTTCGATTCCACATTTAAAGAAATCTGGAATTTTCCCCGAAAAATAGCTTGAAAGATCGTTTTCCGTGTATGGGTCTTTTTTTAAGTTATTTTTTCCATATAAATGAATGCCCGATGAGGGTTTGCTAAACAAACCGATACGTTATAACGTCGGCTCCTAAAATAAAATATCATCTATCTGAACACCTTGATGTTTTTTAAATTTTTATATACTTACATACCGTCGGATTAATTTCCATTCTGTTTTTCCATTATAACCATATAACCATATATATATATATATATATATATATGTGTGTGTGTGTGTGTGTGTGTGTGTGTGTGGTTTCGCATTTCTGCCTTTCCTTTCTGACCCAACAACGTGCTGTCTGCTCTTTAGTTTATAATCATCCTCCCTTGTTTTATGACAGATTTCAGGAAGAGGCGGAGTGAGTGAAAATTAGACGCCATAATACGCTGTCAACTGAATCTCTTTGAAGTGAAGAGAACAATTTTATTCCACGTCAATCTTCTGGCGACATTTGCCGTGTTTTCCACCAGGTTATTTGCAAAGCAACAAAAAAAATGGAAGAGAAAAAGATAGGCTTGCATTTTATTTTTTATTTTCTGTTTTTTAATTATTTCTTTAATGTAAAGTGTAAAGGAGAGTAAGGAGATGTGAAAAGGAGAAAGGAGAGTTTGAAAAGGAGAGTAAGGAGAGGTTGAAAAGGAGAGTAAGTTGAAAAGGAGAGTAAGGAGAGATTGAAAAGGAGAGTAAGGAGATGTTGAAAAGGAGAGTAAGGAGAGTTGAAAAGGAGAGTAAGGAGATGTTGAAAGGAGAGTAAGGAGAGATTGAAAAGGAGAGTAAGGAGAGATTGAAAGGAGAGTAAGGAGAGGTTGAAAAGGAGAGTAAGGAGGAGAGTAAGGAGAGGTTGAAAAGGAGAGTAAGGAGAGATTGAAAAGGAGAGTAAGGATTTGAAAAGGAGAGTAAGGAGATGTTGAAAAGGAGAGTAAGGAGATGTTGAAAAAGGAGGTAAGGAGAGTTGAAAGGAGAGTAAGGAGAGATTTGAAAAGGAGAGTAAGGAGAGGTTGAAAAGGGAGTAAGGAGAGGTTGAAAGGGAGAGTCAGAAGATGTTGAAAAGGAGAGTAAGGAGAGGTTGAAAAGGAGAGTAAGGAGATGTGAAAAGGAGAATAAGGAGAGGTTGAAAAGGAGAGTAAGGAGAGTAAGGAGAGGTTGAAAAGGAGAGTAAGGAGAGTTGAAAGGAGAGTAAGGAGAGGTTGAAAAGGAGAGTAAGAAGATGTTGAAAAGGAGAGACTGAAAGGAGAGTAAGGAGAGGTTGAAAAGGAGAGTAAGGAGAGATTGAAAACGGAGAGTTTACTAATTTTTTTCCTGTCTGCGTTATTCTACTAATACTTGCTTTTGTTCCTGTTTCTTTTCTACCCAAACATCTCGAATCGTGTAACGGTGGGCTGGACTAATATTTCAAAACAAAGATAAAGATGAATAAATAAATTAATCAATTAATCTCAGACGCAAATGCTATTCACCGATGTATTCGGATTAGTGTCTTCCATTTGAAAAGGTCTTGATCGGGGAGGAGTCGTCGTGACGTAGAGCATAACTGGACTGCGGTATCGTATTAAGCGTGTTCGAATTCCGGTCTCGCTATTACGTTCAATTTCAGGCTAGGGAAAGGTATGACACCCTTATCCCCGAGCTATGAGTTAAATAGAACCACTACTGTTCTTCTAGAAGGACAAGCAAACACGCGAACCTTTTTTGTCAGGAATACTTTCTCTCTCTCTCTCTCTCTCTCTCTCTCTCTCTCTCTCTCTCACACACACACACACACACACACACACACACACACACACACACACATAGAAATACACAGACACACACGCACAAACACATTTGGGAAGTCTCCATGCCGTCGTGACTAACGTGCAAGACAGCGACATCGTAGTAAGCAAGTTCGAATTCCAGTCGTGCGCTTACGCTCACTTTCGAACTGATACCCTTGTGAAAGTATGAATCCCCCAAATAACTATTTAATTAATAATCAATAGATGCATGCAACATTTTATTTGATGGGGACAGAACTAAGTTTCCATTTCAAATTGTTTTTTTTTTTATTCCTTTAATAAATTTGATGATTTTACTTACTTATGATACAAACCCTTTAACATTGAATTTTTAACCGCCTCCCTCAGGAAATATCTTTCAAAATTAATTTTTACACTCCCCGGAGGGCGTTTTATTTATTTATTTTTTGTTTTTGTTTTTTGTTTTTGTTGTTTTGTTTTGTTTTTTTGTTGTTTTTTTTGCTAGCTTATGTAATTAATATTATTTTTAGCTGCAAATGGTTAAAAGTAACTTAAAATCTGATTGATATCTGTTTAAGAAATGCATACTCAATGCTATGATTAGTATACGTTTATCTTAGCTCCCGTTTATAAATAAGTCTTGACATGAGGTCGTTGTTTTTAGAGGAGACCCTACCACATACGGATGGGTACGTCAAAAATAGCTTAGCTCAATCGGCATTCTTCTTTTTAGGGACGCCTCAGGCATCATAAAATGAAATTGTCCCAACCCTTTTTTACAACCTGGGTAGATACTGTGTAGCGAAACGGATCGTTTGAAGCTTAGATCTTTATCTTTTTAATTTATTAAACTTTTTTATTTAATATATATATATGTGTGTGTGTGTGTGTGTGTGTGTGTGAGAGAGAGAGAGAGAGAGTGTGTGTGTGTGTGTGCGTATGTGTCTATGTATATGTGAGAGAAAGAGGGGAGAGATGAAGAGGGAGAGAGTTTCCCGTAAATTGGTAGTGTATGTGTTTTCGCATTTGGTATGTTGGGGTAGGGCGAAAGATTACCTTTAAAATAACTTTGTAATGTGATCTTATTATTTAAGGTTTTCACACCTGCCTTAGCCGGTGTTTCACTGAAGTATGAGTGACAGTAAGTCTCCTCAGGTCTTCAGGACTCTTCTGAGTATTAACAGGGCTGTAGTTTGGATGGTCTCGATTCTTCCTCTGATTTCCAATTCACCCAAATTCTTTTCCAGAGCTTTGGGGATCGTACCAAGGGCACCAATTACAATTGGTATGACCTTCACCTTCATGTTCCCAGTTTCTTCAGTTCTCTAGCAAGGTCTAAGTATTTGTTTATCTTTTTGCTCTCTTTCAATTTCACTCGGTGGTCGGCCGGGACGGCAAAATCAGCGAGATGACAAGTTCTCTTCTTCTTGTAAATCAATACTAGGACTGTTCTCCTGGCCGGGATTAGGTGATCCGTTTGTACCTCGAAATCCCAGAGAAATTTCATGCGTCTCATTCTCCACGACAGGTTCAGGATTGTGTATATACCATTTAGTTGGATGGTGATAATTGAATTTCTTGTACAATTCATTGTGGATTACCTTTCCCACCAAGTCGTGCATAGTCGTGTATTTTCTTTGTGCTAGTTTGCTGCATTCGGTTATTATATGATTAACCGTTTCGTCTCTGTCGCCATACATTCTGCACTTGCTATTCTGCTGCGTCTTGTCTATTTTTGCCTTTATATAGTTTGTTCTTATAGCATTGTCTTGGGCTGCGATTATAAGCGATTCGGTTTCTCTTTTGAGTTTTCCTTTTTTAGTTATGTCCATGTCTTTGATATGATATATCTTGAGTTTGACACTTGAAGTACCCATATAGTTGTTTTTCTTCTCATTTCTGGTTTTTTTTTTTGTTTTTTGTTTTTTAGTTTATGATGTATTTCTACTTGTCAGTATGAAAACATTCGCAAAAACATTTAATTTTCCAAATTTATTACGCCAAAGAAAAATATCATCTATAAAAAAAATATGCATAAAAACATATTGCACCACATAATTCATTACATTCTATTTTATAATGTTTTTATATAATACAGTTCTTTTCTTACTTATTTAAAAAAAAAATGTAACAAAAATTAGTTAGTTTTCTGGCGGCGGGGAAATAAAACGGAATAATGGCATTTCAATTTATTTCAATGAGGAAAATTGATTTGATATACGAGGAAATTGTGTTATGGGCGGAACGAATTAAACGTGTAGTCAAGATATCACTGAATTTTGTTTTCGTATTTTTTACCAAGTTAAAGCGACTACATATCAACTTAAATGGAGTTCTAATTTTGGTAGACAACAGGAATGAGAGGGAATGATTTCGACCAGCTGGGCATTCCTCATTCAGCCAGACTTATGAAATAGATCATTTACTCTTGGTGACAGCTCCTTAGATAAATCTAAACGTTTGGGCAATGTGTCTCTTTTCATTTTCGTTGTCTTTTATAAAATATATGAAGTCGTACCGATATTGAAAAAGAAAAGAAGATATGGGCTCTGTCCAAAAACTCAAGGGTAATCACAAAAGTAAGGTCTCCAAAATATTTAGAAATCACAGAAACGTTTATTGCATTATTGTTTACATGATGTATCTATTTCTTTACATAACCGCCATTTCAACAATTTTCACTCCGAAATATAATATTAGGGCTTATTTTCGGGGGAGGTCTTATTATTCATATATCGAAAAACGACATTACGAAGTAGAAAATTACGAAAGTTCTAAATAGACAAAAATTACGAAAAAATGATATACATTTATTTACCGTTAACATGTTCTTTTATCAATCGGTAGATCGTTCGGCTAGAAACCACAAGGTTCCTTGTTCGATACCGGCCCTCGCCAACTCAGCGTATGAGTAGCATAGGGATCTGTGCGGTAAAGTAAGGAGCTGATGGTAGGTGTGGCGCTCCACCTCAGACGCAAAAACAATCTCTTTGGTCTAGTGCTTGTGAAAAGGGGATAGACTCCCTCGCTGATTGGCTGATACCGATGTATTTTTGTAGGCGCTGGGGCAGGTTTCATATGCCCATGTAATAACAGATCGTCACCAATTCTGGAGCTCTGGGGAGTGTGAAATACCCGTTCATTGCTATTACACTCAGGTCAACTCTGACTCGGGGTGGTACTACCTGTTAGAGTCCCATCCATGGGTTAAATAGGAAAAATGAGTTTTAAAAAATGTATTAAAAAATTGAGTTTATAAAAAAATTCGAATACCCATCAAGCAGGAGTAGAAGAAAACGTCTTCGGCATAAAATAGGCCAACAAGGTTTGACGTGCCGTAAAATCCAACAAACCAACTCATCTATCAGATCAATTCCTTAGTGCAGTGAGTGTATCACTATTATAAATTGCTAAGAAAATGTATTTATCTAGTATATGATGAGAGGTAAAATACCTAAGTCACCAAGGCGCGTGTCAAAATTTAGGTACTGAACTTGTATACCAAAAAGGGTCATATTACTTTAACATAACCTTTATCTAGATGTAGATATAATATAAATGATATGTTCATATATCTAAATAATGAATTGAAATAATTTATAGTGATTTATTTCAATCTTTTAATTTATATCCTCATGTCATTTTTCTATTTAACTTTTAACTTAACTAATCAAGTAATTTGAGAATTTAATGCAGATAGACAGATCATTCAACCGTGTCATATGGAAATCTAATAGATTGCAATGGAATTATCAGAATAATAATTAAATACAATAATTTTATTTAGTTTGTTATTGTCTAAAAAAAACTACAGCGTATACATTAAAAAAACTAGCAAATATATGCACCCTCAGGGTGCAAGTATTTCAGTTTTAATGTAATAAAATATTATATTTAATTAGAAAGGCTAATGAAACTAAATAAGAATACAGATAAAAAGATTTGAAACAGAGGGGGTATAATAAAAAAATAGAACAACTGAAACTTACTCTTCCTTCACTTCCGTCTTTCATTGCTACGTTTTCCTGATTTAACTATTTAGTTAAAATAGAAAGTAAAGAATAAAATTACAGTTATTTCTTCTTGTTAATGGATTTCTTTTAATATTTATCCTCAAGATTTTTGCTGATATTCATTAAGATAAAACCAAACAATTAGAAATCAATAATCCCAAGCACATTTTTATTAAGATAAAATGTTTAATATCAATATGCAAATTAACCTTCCCGTTCACCCTGTAAACCACTATTTTGTTGGATATATAAATACAATTGCAGGTTATTAGTATGTAGATATGGTCAACAGTATTAATAATGTAAACCATTTTTTTATTAATAATTGAGGTATAGATAAAATCGCGGAGAATGTGACGTAAATAATTATGGGAATTGTAACTTGAGTAGTAATATAGTTTCGGTTACAGCCAGACAAACACACTATCTCCATTATAATAAGATATTAATAGTACCGGGTTATTTCAGTTTAGGAATTACCCCCCCCCCTTTAGAGGTACCAGGTACTTTTTACAATATCACAATTTTTCCTTAAGGGGACCCCTTCTTTTCGACATACATGTCCGGTACGTAAAGTTTTACCCCCCCCTTCTAATGTCACCTTCTACTTTTCTGTTCTTTTTTCTTTTTTAATTTCCTCTCTCTCTCTCTCTCTCTCTCTCTCTCTCTCTCTCTCTCTCTCTCTCTCTCTCTCTCTCTCATTCTCGCTCTCGTTATAGGAGTCACACGTACTTCTCTTGAAATGGACACAGAGGCCTCACTTGCCATTTTATACATCCTACCACTGTCAGCCTCTTTTCCGAATTCCCTGTCAGTAAACCGGAAGTAATTTTCAACTTCAACATGTGTTTCCGCGTCTACAACGGACACGAATTCCTCGGAGATCTGTCCCGAACCAGCGAACTATTTGCGTTTATTCTGAATACGAATTTGTTAATCTCATTAAATGTAATCAATTATTGTCCAATTGATACAGATTATACATTATCTCCACGGAAAATAATCAACTTAGTTTTATTACTCAAATATCAGATTTCACTAGCGAGTAACAGCCCTTCCGAAGCGAACTAGAATAGGTCGACTGTATTCCCCGAAGAGGGGTAAGATGCCCCCAACAAAAATGGGTGTCTTGGTAGGACGCTGAACTGCATATGAAACCATATAGTTATTTACTAAGCTTAGCTTAGATGTGGCACATGGCCAGAAGTATGGGGTGCCCAATGAGAATCGAACTCACTAACAATGGTCTGCGAATCAAGCTGGCTAACCGTTACACCACGTGAGGTGTCCTATAGATACACCGTATATAGATTCCTACACATACTTATAAACTTTATATATATATATATATATATATATATATATATATATATATATATATATATATATATATATATATATATATATATATATATATATATATATATATATATATATATATATATATATATATATATATATATATATTATATATATATATATATATATGTCTAATTCTCCGACTCATCAGATGCGAATGATGAATTCTTTATTTTTAAGACATTTGAAAACAGGGGTTTTTTTGGGGGTTTTTTTGGTTTTTTTAAAATTGTCCTGTCCTGCTCAGCTGTAGAGTAATAAAAATAGGAATAAAAATACAAATAATAGTAACAATAATAAAACCAAAGACATCTGACCGCTTGTCAGTAATTTGTTAGGAGTTACTGTTAATTCAATTAATTCAGAATTCAGGGACACCCCTGTTCACTTATTTAGTAGTTTTTGTTTGACTTAATTTATTTTCCTTTCTTTCCATATCGCTTCAACTATACCCACCCCTACATACCTATACAAACTTATACATATACATACATATGCATACACACACATACATACACACACACATACATCTATATATACACACATATATATATATATACACACATACACACACATATACATATATATACACATATACACATATATATATACATACATATATATACATATACACACATATATACATACACCTATACACACATACACACACCCACATATACATACCTATATACAAATACACATATACACATACATCTATGGAGTTAGCCTGTTTTCTGTAAATTATTATTTAGCTAGTACAAATTATGTATTATTTCCTCCTTATTTGGAGGGTGGACCTGCAAAAGTTATATTGCATTATGTTAAATTTGAACACGCATATATACATACACACTCATATACATGCATACATAGATCGACACATAAATACGCATATATACACGTAAACAAATATATCCTGAAAATTGAAATATTATTAGTCATTATACCACTCAAACTTTTTGGGGCTACTACATCCATGCATATATATATCGTATCCCCAACTACACATATGCATATCCACACACACATATATACATATATACACACCTATACCCATATACACACATATATATACACACACACATATACATACACATACATACACATGTACGTATACCCGAATATACGCATATACATACATACACATACATATACACACATAGCCGAATATATACCCATACACATGCATACACATGCACCTGCACCAGGGAAGTAGTAATAATAATAATAATAGTAATAATAATAATAATAATAATAATAGTAGTAGTACTGATAATAAATAAGTAAGTAAATTCAAAAATAAATAAATAAAAATAAAATTAAAACTACAAAATATTAAGCTTTTAAAAATAATGAATAAAATCAGAGAATAATATAATAAAAGAATAATAAAATAAAAATATAACCAATACAACTAAAAAATAAATAATAAAAAAATAAAACATATAAAAATTAATAATAGAGAAACAAATGAAATAATCAAGTAACAAAAAATATCAGAATATGAAATTTTCAATTAGTAAAAGCTAAGACAAAAATAACCCATACCTACATGTACACACACACACACACACACACACACACACACACACACACACACACATATATATACATTCACATACACACGTACATACATATCTACATTCGCCCATACATATATCCATACTCCTATACATATATATGTATACACCCTTTCTGATATTAGTAGCAATAGTAAAAGTAACTATGGGTTGCACTAGTCTATAAGGGATATACTGACATTATATCTGGAATATACTAACATTATATTTTGAATTTTGCCTTATGTCTGCACTTGGCTATCAGTTCATTCCGTTTGTTCAGCAGTTTTCTAGAGTCCTTAAACAATATTATTTCTATTTTTTCTGCTATACAAAGCGGGCATTTATCTTTGAAGTTAGTAGCTGAGTTTGAAGTTCTGACAATTCTCCATTAAATATATATATATATATATATATATATATATATATATATATATATATATATATAATATATATATATATATGAGTATAGATAAAAGGATATGAAAACACCACAAAATGCTGTTAAAGTGAAAACATTTTATAACATATTCATAGCTGATATTGAACAATATTTCGATTTCATAAAAATCATCTTCAGAGCTTGTTTTATACTGTTTTGAACTCATATGACTTTTGTCTCCGCTCTTGACAACACGGAGTATAAATAAGCTCTGAAGATGATTTTTATAAAATCGAAACATTGTTCAATATCAGCTATGTATATGTTATAAAATGTTTTCACTTTAACAGCATTTTGTGGTGTTTTCATGCCCTCTTATCTATACTCATACTGTCGGATTCATTTCCTTTCTTTTAACTTATATATATATATATATATTATATATATATATATATATATATATATATAATAAACCTTTTGGTACAACTATTTATATAAACATATATATATATATATATATATATATATATATATATATATATATATTATACGCATGTACACGCACATGAAGTCATATAGTTATTTACTAAGCTTACTTTAGATGTGGCACAAGGCCAGAAGTATGGGGCGCCCAATGAGAATTGAACTCACTAACAATGGTGTGCGAATCTAGACTGCTAACCACAACACCACGTGAGGTGCTCTTATTGTGTGAAAATTATTTGTATTAAGAATAGTTACTTGATATTTTATACTTACTATAAATATGTTTGGTGAGACTCCAAATCTGGAGGTCTGGGGAGTGCGGAGTACCTCTTTATTGTTTATTTTTCCAGGTTCACTCAGACCTGGAGTGGTAGTACCACTTAGGATTCCATTAAGTCAATCAGTTTAAAGATCATATCCGATAGGACACAAAAGGTTCCGTCTGGGTATCGCAAGGTTCCAAGTTCGATACCGATCCTCGCCGACTCGGCACATGGTTAGCACAGCTTGGTAAACTGATCAGTGCAGTAAAGTGAGGAGTTGACGGTAGGTGTAGCGCTCCATCTCACCAGAAACAATTTCACAGCTCTAGGGAATATGAAGTACCCCTTCATTGCAATTACTTCCAGGTTCACCCTAACCCGGAATGATAGTACCTGTTAGGGTCCCATCTACGGATTAAATAGAAAAAAATGAATTAAAATAAATGTGCTTTAAAAAAATTGAGTTTAAAATAAATTTCAATACCCATCAAGAATGAATAAAACAAAATGTCTTCGGCATAAGATAACCCAAGCGTTGACATGCCATAAAATCCAACCAACACACCAATCATCTTCTATTCTATTGCTGATGGAGTCTCTTTTCCAGGTTTTAGGAGAATGTTCCATGATCAGAGCAGTAAATGGGGAGCTGACGGTAGCTGTAGTGCTCCACCTCAGCAGAAAACAATCCCCCATGTCTAGCGCTAGGAAAAAGGAGATGGACTCCCTCGCTATCCGGCTGATACCGACTATAGATCATGACCTACTGAAACGAGAAAATCCGTTAAATCACTGGTTATTTTCTTCTTGCTAATTAAAACTAGATCTGATCTTCTGGCTTGGTTTGGCTTTTCTTCACGTTCAAACTGTAGCCCGCTAGCACGTCAAAATCCACTAGAGGAAAAATTATTTCTTTATTGTTAATCAACACATTTTCTAGTCTTCTAGCCGCGATTAGGTTATTCATCTGTATCTCACAATCAGAGAGAATTTTATTTATCTTATTCTCAGCGTATGAGTAGCACAGGGATTTATGCGGTAAAGTAAGGAGCTGACAAGGGCCGGGTTAGCTCAGTCGGTAGAGCGTTCGGCTAGAAACCACAAGGTCCCTAGTTCGATACCGGCCCTCGCCAACTCAAATTTGTAGCAGTTTTATTTAAACACAGTCTGTGATTGAAACTTGTCGTGTTGAGAGGGAGAAAATGTCCCCATGAATTTTTAGTTGATTAAAAAGAGAACATTTCTGAGATACATCCCGATATTTTGTATGATTTAAGGTTAATGACTTCAAGATTGAGTTGGATTAGAATTAGGCTAGTAGTATCGCCGTGTCGAGACTGGAGGCTGTGAATGTGTTCCCAATGGGCCTCTCGGTCTCCAGTGACGCCTGGAACTCGGAGTGTTTGAGCTGTGAAGGTCATTAAGTGTGAATCTTAAGGCGCCAAAACTTTTTGCAAACTCTGAATGTTTTGACTCAGCTTATTCCACTGTGAAGATATGGCGTATATATAATATATATATATATATATATTAATATATATATATATATATATATAATATGCACCACACACACACACACACACACACATAGTATATATATATAATATATATATATATATATATAATATATATATATATATAAAGATATATATATTAATAGATAGAAATCCTCAGCAGCTTGAAAGAATTTTGTAATTACATAATACAAACTTTTAACCCGTGAAAAAAATATATATTTTAAAAATACAAAATCATTTGCACCTCCTGAAATCAAATGGTATATAAAAAAAATGACAAGAAAATACTTGTAAGAGTTTCCTAATTTAAATATACTAAAGTGCTCAATACAAAAAGTAGAGCTAATAAATAAAAGGCTTAATTTATTATATATATATATATATATATAGATATATATATATATATTATAGAGAGAGAGAGAGAGAGAAGAGAGAGAGAGGGGGAAAGTCAGTGGATAGAGGGAGAGAGAGTATCCCCAGAAGTCTGTATCCATGCACATTTTCATTCTATTCCAATGGAATTTTTTTTTTAAAACAAACTTTTACAGACAGGTGGATTTAAATGCGTGGTGAAGTCGAATGTCTCTCTATGCCTCCAGATCACTCAAACCTTTTTCTTTGGGTGGTGGTGATGGCTGTGGTGATGGGGATGGGGATATGTAGTCACTCATATACAGCAATCGGTTCTGAACAATTATTGAACTAAAGGAGGAAACCATCTCTGCGTGTAGCAACATCAGTTCTGCTAAATTAAGAAAGGCTCAACGTTCTTGGATTCTGCGTCTCCCCAAATACACGCCAATTCAAGGAAATCACGTTGAACATTTACTCTAACTTGCAGGACCTGTGGATATACCACAGTATGATAATTTAATTATTACAACGTTTGATAATTTACTTAAGAGCTATTTTGAAAAATGTGAAAAGCATATTAATCTTGATTCAATTCTCTCTCTCTCTCTCTCTCTCTCTCTCTCTCTCTCTCTCTCTCTCTCTCTCTCTCTCTCTCTCTCTCTCTCTCTCTCATCTTTGCATTATGCTAATAATAAATAATAATAATAACTGGCAGATTCTGTGGATATACCACATTATGATAATTTAATTATTACAACGTTACAACGTTTGCTCTTGCAAATAGTTCAATATGTAAAAAGTATACAAATCTTTTTTCTTTCTTTCCTTCTTTTCATCAAAATTATCTTGTAAAAATTCTTTAAAAAAAGGAGCGTTTGGCCTAATTTAAGTTACGCGCTAGATGTTTCTGAAACTTAACATACAAATATATTTCACACTCGCTAAGTTACTTTCTTTACGCCTAATGAGAAGCTAACATATATAACAAGGGGGTATTCTAGATATATATTGAGATTGAGAAAGTGACAGGTATAATGTGAGGCAAGAGACGGGTCCATTTCTGTCTTTATTGCTAATTAGAACCAAATAAAATGGATTTTTTAAAACATAACTCGATCCTAAAACTAAGAAATATTTTTATATGAATTTTGCGTCATTAAACTAAATAGGAAAAAGCCTTTGGGTAATTCCATGTCAAATCATCCGGGCCATCTCTTCAATTTTTCTGAAGTATTGTCTATGATTTTTGTCATAGATGCAGTGCCACAAAATAACTTGAAAATTGGTTGACTTTAAGAATATCTTTTATAAACAGATTTTTTTGTAGTAGGGAAGCTCTAGAACTCATTTTACTGACAAAAATAGATTACAACACGTCGCCATTTTTTGCAAACCCCACCAAATTTGGAGAGCTAAAAATCAACATAACCCCGCCAATTTTTGAAATTGGAAGCTCAAATTTTGGGGATTGTCTAACGTTAACATAGTCCACGCCTGAAGTGGGTGACAATTATACTTTTTTCAGGATGATTTCATATGGAATTACCTCTTCAACAAACAATCATTGATTCACTCAGCTTTAGTACAAAAATAGATATATATGACGTTTCTAGAATTCTAATCCTGGACTTCTTCAGAATTTTTTCCTTTTTTTTTTTTAATTGTCCTTGAAATAATGTTTCCCGAAAAGTTATTCTCTCTTTTCATTAGCTTAATCAATAATTCGCTTAGAGCTAAATAATATATATATATATATATATATAATTTTTTTCTTATTATCTTTTTTCTCCCTCTCTTGAGCTTTTGAACTCGGTTCCGTTTATTATTTTAGGTCTGCGGCAGTTCAGTTCAATCATGTGAGCCACACGTTACATTACGTGCGTTCATAGCAGGGGGAACGTTATGGAGATTTCTCTACAACCAAGTTCAACTCTCCGCGGTGTCATTAGGTACATTACTTCCCACGATTCATTGCGGAAATCCCTGGTGACATATAACACGAAATATTATTCTCTTTCAACGAACGAACAGGAAAAAATGGCAATCGGGTTTCAAATAAAACCCTTAATTAACGGAGATACTTTCATGTTTATTTGTGTTCTCTTTATATATATATATATATATATATATATATATATAGATAGATAGATAGATAGATAGATAGATAGATAGATAGATAATATATTGTGTGTGTGTTATATTATTATATCATTATATGTTATATATATTATATTATGTATTATCTATAATATATATTGTTTATTATATATATCATTATCTATTATATATATATATATATATATATATATATATATATATATATATTGTATATTATTATATATTGTATAATTCTCTCTCCCTCACCCCACCCCACCTCTCTCTCTCTCTCTCTCTCTCTCTCTCTCTCTCTCTCTATATCTCTATATTTATTATATATTTATCAAAAAAAAAATGATAATATAATTTCAATATCAGTCCATGTATCCCATGCAACAGGCATAAATAAATTAGTATAAATAAATAAATGAAAATCTTAAATAAATTCATTGAACTGTTCATATTCTACTACATATATGTGAATATATGCGCATATATTATTTTATATGTACGTATGTAAACTTTATTCATATGTACGTTTTAGTACTCAATTTTGGTTTAATCCAATCACCGAAAATTATTCTCTCTCTCTCTCTCTCTCTTCTCTCTCTCTCTCTCTCTCTCTCTCTCTCTCTCTCTCTCTCTCTCTCTCTCTCTCTCTCTCTAAAAGTTACTACACTACATGCTACGGTCGTATTTATTTTTTAACAATTTAATTCGCTTTGAAAACTCCCTTTTCCCTAATCCCAATTATCTACCTAGAGCTCAATGGGAGACCCAACGGATCGCGTTTTGTCTAATATATATATATATATATATAATATGTAAATAAATGGAAATTAATCCGACAGAATGAATTTAACATTTTGAAAAAACAATTAGTAATTATTATCTGCTGACAGAAACTGTTTCGACGCCTTAGTAGAAGGGTCATCATCAACGAGCAAAAAATATATGAAAGAAAGAAGGGATAAAAAACCGTTGGAAGAGAATAGGGGGTACAAACACACGCTGGAATGTTTGAATTTTTTAAAATGCGCATACTGTTTCAAAAATAGAATAAATTTTATTTTTAAAAATCAGAAGCATTTTTAATCCAAAAATAAACTCAAAAAGAGTTTGGTGTAAATATATAAAAAAAAAAGTGTAAGAGATTATCAAAAATGTTCAAAATATAATCCAGCTATTAAGTTGTTTACATGTCCACAGCACAATTGAAAGAAGATGTTAAGTTTCAAAAAGTTTGTGGTGTAGGTAAATTTTTTTGTAGTGTTCGTAGAATAATCTTCGGAGGTGTAAAAATCCGTTTATTTTGTTCCCCAGAGCTTCAAAATTAGTACTTCACTCTTAGATGCAGTTTAGATTTATACCTAGGATACTAAGACCCTCAGCCACCGCCTTCTAGCCCACATATGATAATTGGGATTGTCATAAGGTTAAGAGGGTTACTCAATTGTTAAAAGTTTTCTCCGGGGTTTCGAAATTGCCAACTATCAGGCATTATGTATTACTATGGAAACTTGCTAGAAATAACAGTTAGAACGTTATTTTATTAGTTTATGTACTTAACTGATTTTTGAGAAAAAAATTAGTTAATTTTTAGTGGGCAGATTAATAATAAGATGAGCGAGAAATCCAAGCTTGATCACGATACTATTGTAGCTGGGATGGACTTGTGTCCAAAAGGGTTACCTTCCCTTACCACCGGAGTTCGCCAATAGATGACATTACTAGTATTAAAGCAGCCCGGGAATCTCTCTCTCTCTCTCTCTCTCTCTCTCTCTCTCTCTCTCTCTCTCTCTCTCTCTCTCTCTCTCTCTCTCTCTTGGTCAAGCATCCACAAAACATGGACTAGACGTGTGGTGTCTTTGTCCATTAAATAAGGGGCTTTGTCCCCCAACTATCAGTAAGTGATTCTGATATTCTTTATGAACTCTTTCGTACTTCCAAAGGACTTTTGTCCTATCTGTTTTGTATATTTTTATGTATGCCATCCTCCACGTGCCCCGACAATAAAGTCTGTATTTGTTGTTATATGTGCCTTTTGTTCATAGTTATTCATATTCACGTTGGAAGGTTACTCAGAGCCTTCTAAAGTATTTTAAGAACCACACATTCAATGCTTATACTATTATCAAGAATCATTATAAGCTTTCAACAAAACATTCGCTGAATAAGAAAAAACAACACATGATTAAAAAAACGAATTAAAATAAATAATAAAACATTGTTATTCATTTTCCATCTTGTTTTTCTAATAACCTATCTTCGTTTTCAAATAACCTATTTTCGCTTTTTAATTAACTGTTTTTCTAATAACATATTTTCTTTTTCTAATAAACAATTTTAAAACTTATTTATCTGAAGATGAGGCTTGATGTATATTATCTTGATTTTTCGTTTATTAATTTTTCGTATTATCAATTCATCATTAATACTATATATATATATATATATATATATATATATATATATATATATATATGTGTATGTATGTGTGTGTGTGTGTGTGTGTGTGTGTGTGTAGAAGGTTTTGTAGAAAAAAAACCAAGATGTTTAAAGTTATGCTGACAGAAATCTGTTTCGACCAAATGAGGTCTTTATCAAAGCAACATTGTAAACGGAAGGACGAAATAAATATATCATAAATCACGAGGCACAGAACGCTCTCGATCAGTACCGGAATTGTTTTTTCTACAAGACTTTCTACACATATTGTCGGATTCATATCCATTTTACCTTTCATATATATATATATATATATATAAACTGGTAGAGCTCTCTAGGAGCGATTTTAATTGATTTTCACGGCCAGCGTAATAAAGCAATGATCGTCTATTGTTTATAGATTTGATCTCTCTGGTAAAATATATACACAGATGTATGCATTTATGAGTTAAAACACCGCTCCTTAAGGGCAGCCGAGAGGTTAAGGAGACGAGCTGATGAAAAGTCAAGTCGGGTTTCGCTCCAGTTCAGAAGTAGTTGCTGTGTCTAGCCACGCCGATGAGATGTGAAACGTCGAAACACGGTGTCTGTGGATGACATATATATATATATATATATATAGAGAGAGAGAGAGAGAGAGAGAGAGAGAGAGAGAGAGAGAGAATCAACACTCTGATACCATTCGGAAAAGTAGGAATCCAATTATTTTTCCTCCAGCTATGAGTAAAAAATTTATGACGAACTGGTTCTTTAACCTTAACAACCGATCTAGAGAAGGAAAACTGTACAATGCACCCACCCAACAAACTAATCATTACTTCCACGCCCATTCTAACCCAGAGTGGTAGTACCTTTTTTTGGTCCTATCTATGGGTTAATTAAAAGAAGAGTTTGGAAAAAATATTGGATTCCCATCAAGCACGAATAAAACAAAAACGTCTTCGGCATATTGGGTTGACATGCGTAAAACCCAACCAACCAACCAACCGATTGTATAACTCTTTTAAAACTAAAATCACGTCACCTAGAAAGTGTCAGACGTCTTTATTGATCGAGACATGAAATGTCCGTCCGGATTTTGACAATCCCAGATCGATGAATTGAAGCCTTGAATCGATCACTAATATAAATTCGTTTTTCACAATGTTTAAAAAAAATCCTTGTTTTGCATCTTGCTCGTGTGGAAGGGTTAGTTAAACACATACATACACACACATACAAACACACACAAACACACACATTATATATACTAACAAATATATGCACCCTGTGGGTGTAACTATTTAAGTTTTAGTAGAATAGTAATTTTCAAAATTTCTTAATAATAAAAGTTGTGGGTTTTGGGTAGAATAGAAATTCGCCAGGATTTGAGTTGAGACATTCAGGAACCAAACCGTATGAGAATAACAGAAGTTGATACGGTCTGTGAAGCAGTAAAAAAAAAACTGTCCTGGGGATCCCCTGGGAAAGACGAAAACAAGTCCATAGTCTGGAAAAAGAAGAAAACACCGATAGTTAAAAGCAGCACATATACAGGAAAATATCTTTGGCGCTAAGAGAAGATTAAAGGTCATACGGGTCAGACATTTTAGTGTTGTTCTAGATAGATAGATAGATAGATATGAACAATCTAATATAGCTTGCTACCTATTTACCAGCCTACCTACCCACCAACCGACCGACCTACATAGATAGATAGATAGATATATAGATAATTTGTAGGCATTTCAAGTTTTTGCTAGCTAGCTAGATAGATAGATAGATAGACCGATAGACAGACAGACAGACATATAGATAGATAGATAGATAGATAGATAGATAGATAGATAGATAGATAGATAGATAGATAGATAGATAGATAGATAGAACGACAGACAGATAGATAGATAGACAGATAGATAGATGGATAGATATGGCTTAAGGTGATAAAAAAAGAAGGAAAAAAGGCAGAGAAAAATATGAGAGATGATAGAGTAGAGGAAAGCGAATTGAATTTTCTTACTGATAAGAAATGGCTGTACCCCCCAAAAAAAAAAAAAAAAAACTGTCACAAGTTAATGACTGCTCCGTACCCAAAATTATTATTCAGTAGAAATGAACAAGCCACTTTATTAATCTAAATAGTTCAAAGATTTAGCTTTTATTCTTTTTTTTTTTAAAGAGGAAAAATAAAATATATATATCAAATATCAAAGATTGTTAATAACGGTTACTTTAAGCGCGTAATGTTATTAACGTCCAAAAAGTAAACGCGTTTTTTTTGTTTTTTTTTAGAAAATCACTAACTACACTTAGAATTAAACTGACTTGATGAACGTCCGTTATAATTTATTTTCTCAAATGAAACATGTATTTATTCAAATTGTTTGTATGTTGTTTGACATAATGAAAGCAGTGTTATTGGGTCAAATTGTTCCAATACGAATGTATCACTTTTTACCGAAATCAAGTGAACATTGAAAATAAAGAAATACGCTGACATAAATATAGAAAGAAAGAAAGAAAGAAAGAAAGAAAAACACTGACGTAAATATAGAAAGAAAGAAAAAAAAGAAAGAAAGAAACACAATGTCATACACATAGAAAGAAAGAAAGAAAGAAAGAAAGAAAGAAAGAAAGAAACACACTGATATACACATAGAAAGAAAGACAATGGTATACATGTAAAAAAGAAAGAAAGAAAAAAGAAAAAAGAAACTGACATAAATATGAAGAGAAAGATAGAGACTGGTATAGATACATAGATACGAGAAAGAAACAAACAAACAAAAAGACAAATAGACAAATAAATGTCATAAATAGGAAATGAAAGAAAGAAAGAAAGAAAGAAAGAAAGAAAGAAATAAAGAAACTTAGCCAAATGGTTATGAAGAGAAAGAAATAATAGATAAAAAAAGACTCTTTCTTTATATATATTATATATATATATATATATATATATATATAAAGAAAGAGTCTTTTTTTTCTTATTAATTTCTTTCTCTTCATAACTTTTGGCTAAGTTTTCTTTATTTCTTTCTTTCATTCTTTCTTTCTTTTATATATATATATATATATATATATATATATATATATAATATATATATATATATATATTTATTTATTATTTATAATATATATATATATATATATATATA
The DNA here is from genome assembly GCA_023376005.1 of Doryteuthis pealeii. Classification (NCBI taxonomy): domain Eukaryota; kingdom Metazoa; phylum Mollusca; class Cephalopoda; order Myopsida; family Loliginidae; genus Doryteuthis; species Doryteuthis pealeii. The sequence goes on along the minus strand of CM042144.1, from coordinate 102,646,516 downwards.
TATATATATATATATATATCATTAACTAGACAAGATTAAGATATTACAAAATAAACATTCAAACCCATTCTCAACAGATATTGCAAAGGTAAGAGACGAATTTTATCTTCTCTAATAACTTATAGAATAATTATATTAATTTGATGCTTCAAAGGAGTCTAATAATAGATATGAGAAAAAACTTTCTATCAGATATAAAAGTGTTTTAATTACTTTTGAGAAGGGTCCCTGGGAAAGTATTTTTCATTCTATACCATGATTTCATTCATTTTATTTCATCTATTCATTCATTTTACCACAATTAAACTATATATATATATATATATATATATATATATATATATATATTATATATATATAAGCTTGGGTGGACTAATTCACGAATTCCATCCAAATATAAAAATGTTGGCCAGAAAAACTTGAAAAGATCATCAATAAAATCGTTAAACAGGAAACTGTTCATTTTTGTTTTAATTCGACATGCATAAATATATATTCACACACACACACACACACACACACATTATATATATATATATTATATATATATATATATATATATATATATATATATATATATATAAACCATCCTTAAACAAAATTAATTTCCAATGCAGTACACACATTTAAAATGCCTATAACACCTTTCTCATCAATTCTTCTCCTTCCAGCCTCCACATTAATATAATAAAAAAGAAAGTGGAACACATAACCCCTGTTGATGGCACTTCGAAGTGCCGAAAGTACTCGGGACCCGAACTTTGGTGGACTTATCCATGAATTCCACCCAAACATTAAAAAGTTGGCCAGAAAACTCGAAAGGATCAAAAAAATAAAAATTGTTAAACAGGAGATGTGTCTTTTGTTTAATTCTTACATATATATATATATATATATATATATATATATATTATATTATTTAATATTTTGCTTTGAAGGCAATTATAATGCATGTATCGCATAAAATTCGATAATTATAGAAAATAATCTTGACAAGTGAATCCCGGCAAAGGATGGCTCGCTATGCAGAACACCGTACAGACTGTTTCGACTTTATTAAGTCTCATCAGCGATGTATACTAACGACTCCCCTCCGAACAGGAATCGAAACCGGGACCCTCAGCAGGCATAGTCAGAGACCATATCCGTTCGGCCACCGGTACTAGCGAACAATCCCTGGCGAAATTAACCTTGTCAATGATACTACACGCCTCTACCATAGTAGGTAAGGTGACGTTTATTGAGTAGTAAAACAAACCCGGCCGTAAGCTCTTCGGCGCGAAGTGAATAAGATTTTGGATGTTTGTTTTTTATAGAAGCATTGTTGAATAAATTATTATTTATATTTTGCTTGAAGGCAATTATAATGCATTGTATCGCATAAAATTCGATAATTATAGAAAATAATCTTGACAAGTGAATCCCGGCAAAGGATGGGCTCGCTATGCAGAACACCGTACAGACTGTTTCGACTTTATTAAGTAATATATATATATATATAATATATATGTGTGTGTGTGTTGTGTGGTGTGTGTGTGTGTGTAGATTGAGAGGAAGGAGGAAGGAATGAAGGAAGGTAGAAAGAATAACCTATAACCAAATACTTGAATAGTTCTTATCAAGTATCCAGATGTGCTGCTGATGTCTTCCAAACAGGAAACATATACGGATATTTTGTTTATTTATTTTATTTTATCTTATCTTATCTTATATTTATTTATTTATTTATTCATTTACGTATTTTTTGCAAAATTACGGATGTTTGTTTGTGTTGACTCTGTTGATAGTTGTCGTGTGAAATAGAGTCATTGAAAAAGATGACAGGTACCTAACGAGAAATATGATGAATGACAACCGACCCAGAATGCTTTGCTCAATCTGAAGGCCTATCTGACCCTAATAGCTGGTATCTTTTCCTTTTTTCCTTTTTTTAGAAAAGTGGGGTGTTCCATGACACATATTCACGTAGACATAGAGGCAAGGTTACCCGGCGTTGGACGGGTCAGAACGAATTTCATCGTATTTTTTCAAAATACTTCCTGGATTTAAAAGACAGTTATACAAAATGCTTTTATTTTATCATTTATATAAGTAAAGTCATTGGGGTGGCCTAAAGTCGGCATCACCGAGACAGCGAGAAAGTATATCTCCTTTTCAATAGCACTAGACCAAGGAGATTCTTTTTGGGCGTCTGAGATGGAGTGCCACACCTACCATCTGCCCCTCACTTTACCGCGCAGATCATTGTGCTATTCATACGGTGAGTAGGCGAGGTAAGGTGTAGGTTGGCGAACCCGGAGCCCTGTAGTTTCTAGTCGGACGCTCTACCGACTGAGCTAAACCGGTTATATATATATATATATATATATATATATATATATATATATATATATATATATATAAATACGGTGAGGAAATTAATCTGACAATATGAGAAGAAAATATTTAAAAAATGTAACAAACACAGGATGTTATGATCAGGGGAAACAATTTTATGTAATTTAAGCATTTCGGTACATTGTACCATCTTCAGGACACCGTTAAGTAATGTTTTTGTGAGGGACAAAATGAAAGATGTTAATTGATAAAATGATAAAATTGTTTCCCCTGATCATAACATCCTGTGTTTGTTATATTTTTTATATATTTTCTTCTCATATATATATATATATATATATATATATATATATATATGTGTGTGTGTGTGTGTGTGTGTGTGTGTGTGTGTGTGTGTGTAAATGCTCATGGATTTCGTTTGGTTAATTCTTATTGTAAACGCTTTAAAATCCTTTAAATGTTTCGTAGTAAATTCTTTAAATTTATTTTTTCTGTAGTTTATATTTTATAGATTTAAATTCCTTTAACATATTTTATGGTAAAAGCTTTAAATTCCTTTAAAATATTTTATATTAAAAGCTTTAAATTCATTTTTACATGTTTTATAGTAAACGCTTTACATTTCATTTTTTAATTTAGAAAACAGACTAGAGGAACTGGAATTCAGAGGAAGAATTGTAGCAATCCAAACAACAGCATTGTTAAGATCGGCTAGAATACTCAGAAGAGACCGGAAGACCGGAGTAGATTTATTTTCACTCAGACTCCAGTGAATGACCATCAGACGATGTGAAAAATTCACAAGGGTGAAATAACCCAGACCAGGAGACCAAATCTTGTTTTAATTAAAGAAGAAGAGAATTTGTCATCCCGTGGATTTTGCTGACCCTGCCGACCACCGAGTGGATAGATAGATAGCTACTTGAACCTTGCCAGGAACTGAGAAAACTGTTAAACATGAGGGTGAAGGTAGTACTAATTCTAATTGGGACCCTTGAAACAATCCCCAAGGGTTTGGAAAAGAGTCTGGATTAATTGGAAATCAGAGGAAGGATCGAGAACCATCCAGACTACAGCATTATTGAGATCGGATGAATACTTAGAACAGTCCTGGAGACCTGGGGAGACTTGCTGTCACTCAGATCCAGTAACCACTGGCTACGGCAGGTGTGAAAAACTCAAATGGAGGGAAAATAATAATAATAATAAAATAATAATAATAATTAATAATAATAATAATAATAATAATAATAATAATAATAATAATAATAATGATCCCAGAAGAAGACCAGACCTAGTGTTGATAAACAAAAAAAAGAACTTGTCAACTGGTGGATTTTGCAGTTCCAGCAGATCACGGGTGAAGCTAAAGGAAAATGAAAAATGGACAAATATCTGGACCTTGCCAGAGAACTAAAAAAGTTATGGAATATGAAAGTCAAAGTTATGTCAATTGTAGTTGGTGCACTTGGAACGGTCCCCAAATGATTGAAAAAGGTTTGGAAAGTCTGGAAATCAGAGGAAGAATCGATACCATCCAGAACACTGCACTGCTGCAATCTGCCAGAATACTCAGAAGAGTCCTGAAGACCTGAGTAGACTTGCTGTCACTCAGACTCCAGTGAAAGATCATCAACTAACGCTGATGTGAAAACTCAAAAGGAGTAAATAATAATAATAATAATAATAATAATCTGAACCACTTTATTCTATGGACTATTATTTTCTGATTCTTTCTAAATCACAACGTTACTTTGGTAAAACAAAAATGCAGATGCTGATAAAAAATTAACTTACTGAAATTTATGCATATATGATTTCAGGCTGCCATCGAGAGAAGAGACAACTAAGTATTATCTATATTTCTTTATCAATGATTTTCCATCATTATCTCACAATATTGGGTTATTCCGTACATTCCTCAGCAGGGAACAGAAAAAAATTATACCATTTATTTCAATTATTTTATCCAGTTTGTTTAACGTTTTACAGATAACAATAAAGATGAGGACAACAGTCCGAATAATCCAAATAATACAATATTTCTGGATACAACTTAACTAACGGTCCATTAGGTAATTCAATCTAGTAATTACCATGTACTTGTTTTGTAATGTTAACTATTTAAACAACCAAGCTTTAGTTTCGAGTAAGCAAACTTTGTGGCTCTCTACAAATTTGAAGCCCGGATATTGCGCTATTAACTTTTTAAAAAAGGTTGTGTCCTATCTGTTATCAGTTTATATTGGAAGGAAATCCGATGTTGAAAGACCAGAAATTTCCATTGATCATAAGGAATACAACATCGCTGACGACTCTCCCCTCATTCATCTAATAGATGTATTCAGTGATATTATATATATATAATATATTATATATATATATATGTATATATATATATATATATATATTTGTGTAGCATTTTTCTTTAATGCATACACTATTAAATAAGTCGAACATCTCGTGTCTGACGAGTTTTTTCTCGATCATTTCTAATTTTCAGGCCAATTTCTTAATATCATGGTGGAATCTGTTGATATGTGGACCAATATTTTCATCCCGAGTACTTTTGACACTCAAAAGTTGCATCTTCAGGGGTCGATGTAATTGAGTGTTTTCCGCGTTCTAGTCAAATACAGAATGTGATTAAACGATCAAGTAGTATAGGAGTAAGTAGGAGGAGAAATTCACAGAAATTATATAAAATGGTCTAAGGTTATATATATATATATATATATATATATATATATATATATATATAGGGAGATTATGTGCTTAATTAAAGTCATACCTAATTTGTTAATTAATTAATTATAATTAAATGAATTAGGCGTGCATATCGGTTTCAATGTAAAGCGTAAACAAATCGAGAAAAAGTCTTTACACTTTACATTTAAACCGATATGCACGCCTAATTCATTTAATTATAATTAATTAATTAACAAATTAGGTATGACTTTAATTAAGCACATAATCTCCCTAAAAATTGTCGGCTTTCGCCATTTCAAACACATCGTTTGACCACTTCATATATATATATATATATATATATATATATATATATCATGTTCACCAGACAATAAAACCTACCTGCAAAATAAAACCTAGCGTGATTTTGATAAAAGCCCTCCCCTTAAAATGAGCCCTAGTTGAGAACGACTGACAAACGAAAGAAATAAGCATTTTTCATAATCACATCCTATATGGTATATGAAGAATAAGACATCCCGCGAAAATAAGCCCTAGAGTTATATTTCGGAGTGAAAATTAATAAGCCCTGTCTTCTTTTTGGGGAAGCGTAGTATATATATATATATTGTTCTTTTGTTCCTCACACACACACACACACACACACACACACACACAGACATATATATATGTATATATATATGTGTGTGTATATATATATATATATATATAGAGAGAGAGAGGGGGAGAGAGAGAGAGCGGAGGAAAGAGAGAGTGAGAGAGGGAGGGGGTGGAAGAGAATATGATTTCATCTGCATTTATTTAAGTGGGGAATGTGACATGTTAAAGTGGTTGGACACGTGCTGTGAAAAAATGAGCCGGATGGCACGAGGTCATCTGTAATAAGATCCTTCCGACTAGTAGTTTGCCGTCAGACACTATAGCTCAATTAATTTCACTAACGCTGTTTTCAAATTGAATAAATCTGTCATGAATCCCTACAACAATCCAACGCATCTCTTACTTAATTCTAAATATTTTGATTTCTTTTCCTTTATGTGTGTATGCGTTTTTTCTCTTGTTTTTGTTTTTTCATTCAGTTGTCATAACGTTTTTCTCTGACAGACAGAGAAAAACGTTATTCATAGAAATATACAAGAGAAATTACAGGGGTACACAAAGTTTGTAAAATTACTGGAATTTTGAAGTAATCACAAACAACTAAATGCAACTAATATATTGAAAACCTAACTTATATTTGACAATATTGTTTGAATTAAAGGGATCTTCCCATAAAATGAACACATCTTTGTTTTTTTGGGGGTTTATTTTCGATGCTCTAATCTCAAATCAATTCCAGACAAGTTGCAAAATTAATTTGTCTCCAAAATTAATGTCTCCACAATGATCTTTTTAAAACTTCTTCCCTAACAAAATTTGAGTGTTCCATGGCAAATTCGGAATGTCTGTCTGTGGTTCTCTCTTCCCATTTGATCCAACAAATTACTCAAACATTGCCCAAATATATATATATATATATATATATATATATATATATATATAATATTATATATATATGAAGTGAACAATGTGTTTGAAATGGCGAAAGCCGACAATTTTGGGGAGATTATTTGCTTAATTAAAGCCATACCTAATTTGTTAATTAATTAATTATAATTAAATGAATTACGATATGCACGCCTAATTCATTTAATTATAATTAATTAATTAACAAATTAGGTATGATTTTATTAAGCACATAATCTCAAAAATATATATATATAACCTGGGATAGTCACCGCTTCAGCTTTCACTGGAATGGTGCGCCAAATTGCAGTAGTATTAGGAGAGTGCTCGATATAAAGAATAGAGCTATTATATAATATAATTACCATCAAATAAATAGATATGTAATACCTTTATATATTTATTTTATTATATATATATATATATATATATATATATATATATATATATATATACAAATGAATCGTTTCTGTATTCTACAACGAGCCGTCTTATTGTCATATGTAAGGCGCTTTGGATTTTGATTTGTTAGTTTCTTTGTTTCATTAAACCTTCGTGGGTTATTTAATGCTGAAGTCATTCTTTTAGTAATGTAACTATTCATCCCATAGCTTGGGATGAGGGGTTTATACATTTCCTAATGGCATTAGTCCGAAAGGGAACGTAATAGCACGACTGAATTTTGAACTCACTTACTACTGTAACATAATAGAGAGGGAGTCATAAGTATAGCAGTGACATGTAAATTAGCACGAATAAGTTTTTAGAAGGAAAATAATAATTACGTGTTAGATTAGAATGGAAAAGTTTAAGGATGAATCATCATAAGGCTACACGTCATTTTTTATTGGACGAGACGTGATACGTGGCGAAGTAGGAGAGAGGAGGAGTGAGAGGTAAGAATAGAGAGGGGAGTCTGGTACGATACATTGAAAGAGGGAGATGTGTTCTAGGTAATTGGGAATTTGGGGAAAATAAAAAATCGCATGAGAAAAAGAAGTGACCAAGTGTTATTACTAAGAACTCTAAATGGCACAAGGCAAGAGCTCCCCCAGCACCCAAAGGGCAAGAGCTCCCCAGCACCCCAAGCTGGTTTTCAGACTCCAAGGATTCAAGAATTGTCAGCCAACTCTGCCTCGGCCCAACAAACGGATTCAAGTCTCTCTACGTAGCACAAAAAATGAGATAAGTATACAATTATGTTACCATCAACACATCATCTCCGGTTGTGATTCGAGTCCTTTCGACTATCACTGGTCATTATTAATAAAATAAGTGTCATAGTGTTGTGCTTGAAATCCGGAAAATTAATTAAATGTAACTAGCAAAATAAAAAACACCCTCCGGGCGATGTAAAAATAATGTTTGAAAGATATTGCTTGAAGAGGTGGAAGTTAAAAATTAAATGTCGGAGAGTTTGAACCATAAATCATGAAATCATCAGATTTATTAAAGGAGTAAAAAATAAAAAATAAAACAATTTGAAATCGAAACTAAGTTCTATTAACTTTGAATATCTATTAAAATAAAACAAACTACATATAAATATATGATACTGGGGATGTATCTATTAAAACTTGTTTTAAAAAATAATGAGGACTGTCTAATGTTGCATGCTCAAATTTTGAGTGTATTCATTCTATGTTATGACTATTTCGGGTATAGTGACGTAAGCAGTGACGTAGTTTTTGTTACAGACAAATAACGGAAGCGAATCTCCATTATTAATAGATTTAACATCATACCCATGACTCTAAAATCCCTCAGCCACCGCCATTTACCTGATATATGATGAAAAGTGTGGGTGTTTGCCATAAAGCCAATAAAATCAAGTTGTTACTATCAACACGTCATCTCTCCATTGAGACAATAAGACCCGTAACGTCGCACTACAATTTCGCAGACCAGTACCTTATCCACTACGCCACGGGGATTCCCCTTATAAGGCACTTTAATAATACTGACAGTGATAAGGAGATATTATATAAACACAATACAGTGCAAACTTAAAGGTGATAATACTGAAACCGTCAGTACACGTAGGTATTTATCTCTAGACTACGCGGCAGTTATTTAGAAAAGAAAGTAAATGAAGTGAGCACAGAGAGAATAACGGTTTGGTTTGGTTTCTTTGTTTTAATGGCATATCAACCTTAGTGGGTTATTTAATGCCAACACAATCCATGTAGAAAACATATTATACTAATTAACTCATAGCTGGAAGGATGAGAAGGTTCATAACTTTCCTAACGATATAGTCCGAAAGTGAGCGTACTAGTGCGACTGGAGTTCGAACTTGCTTACTACGATATCACAGTCCTACACGTTAGCCATTACACCACGGGGACTCATGGAGAGAAGAAAGAAACACAAATTCAAAAGAGTGTAAGCACAAAGTCACACAGAGACAAGAAAGCACCGAAGTATAAAAAGGTTAAATGAGAGATAAAGATGGAAGATTAAAAGGAGAGACGAAGAGGTGGAGAGAGAAAGAGGGGGAGACAGGGAGAAAGAGACAGAGAGAGAGAGAGAGAGAGAGAGAGAGAGAGATGAAACATTTTAACTGGATATATTTGAATTTTTAAAATTCCCCGTGTTACTATAACAACGGTATTTTCATTATCTCTTTTTAGTGACACAATTATCATTATCTATATGACACACATCCATAAAATACCCCACACAATCCCACACCCTCACACACACACACACACACACACACACACACACACATATATATATATATATATATATATATATATATATAAAGATAGGAGGGTTGGAGTAAAATCCTACAGTCTAAGGTGAGGTAAAAGGAAAAGTGAACAAAAATAATGACTCAAACAAGTCCAAGTAGGAGAGAAATATTTTGTCCTTCTGAGGATGTTCTTCGCGTCAGAAGGACGAAATATTTCTCTCCTACTTGGACTTTTTGGAGTCATTATTTTTGTTCACTTTTCCTTTACCTTACCTCATATATATATATATATATATATATATATATTCATAAAAAATTGCTGCCACATTTTCATTGTAGTAGCATTAGTAGTTAATTCAAAAGGGCTCCACATATTTCGTTAAATATAGAGCATTCATAGTTGTAGAAACAAGTTTGTCTCTCTACTACCAGGAGTGCTGGGGGAAGGGGTACCTTGAACACCGAAACCAGGTAAAGATAAAAACTTTTTCTACAACAATATATATATATATATATATATATATATATATATATATATATATATATAGTATTGAGAAAGAATGAATAAAGAAAAGAAAAAACATAATGGATAATAAAAGATGAATTTAATCAATATACTTACACATGTGTTTCGGTCAGTTCATCTGTGTGAAAATATTCCGCCCACAGAGAAGATTCGACCTTCATCAGAGTGAAATTTTATTTTGAATGAAAAAATTCGTTGTGGAAAAACGGAGAATTTTTAGAAATGTTCAAAGATAATTTTTTTTTTTAAATCACTTTTGGAACGCTGAAATCATCATCATGTCGCGCAGGCTGCACGGATATCCATGACAATCTCTCGCCAGCCTTCCCTATCATTCATTGCACCTGGGAGTTCTTCCTCGCTGCAGCCAGCATCTTTACATAGCTGGTCAATGTAGGTCCTTGCTGGGCGTCCCACACTAGCATGTCCGTGTGTTGGCTTCCACAGGAGAACATCGCTTATGAGTTCGTCCTTGCTTCTCCAGCAGTGTCCTGCATGCCTAGTCCGTCTCACTCGGATGCTCTGTGAGATAGGGGGCAGGTGACCATACAGCTGTTCCCTAGTGGTGTGCTGTTTCCACGACTTATTCAATACTGCACGCAACATTTTTGTGCAGATCCCATCTAGCTTACTCTCAAGGCGCCTCGTCAGGGTCCAGGTGGTGCAGCCATACATCAGTACTGATATGACTACAGCCTGGAAGAAATGTCGCTTCAGCCTGTCAGTAAGATCAGATTTCCATATGCCTGACAGTTTGTTTGTGGTTAGCCATGCCTTTCCTATTCGTGCATTAATATCGTCATCTGTGGATGAGATATTACTACCTAGGTATGTGAATTGTTCTACAGGCTTAAGGGGCTTACCGTCTAGTGTGAAGATGTCTCCTTTCTTTTTGAAGCTCATGAACTCTGTTTTATCGGAGTTCACAAAGAGACCGATGTTTTTTGCTGCCTCCTCCAGGCTATGTAGCAGTTACTCAGCCTGTGCCGGTGTATCTGCAAAAAGTGCGAGGTCATCCGCGTAGTCTGCATCTGTGACTGTTTGTGCAGGGTATCTCCTACTTCTTGCCTTTCTTAATGTAAAACCTTTTTCTTTTATGTTATCTAATGATGTTCGGAGTACATAGTCTAGACATTTTATAAATATATATGGTGCTAATGTGTCTCCTTGTAGGACTCCTGCAGCGATGTCAAAGAAATCCGTATCGCCATCAGGTGAGCGTATCATTGCCTTAGTGTCTTTATAGAGCATCATTATAGCGGCAACCGTCTCTTTGGGGAGACCATATGCCAGTAATATTTGTTCCATTTTCCCTCTGTGTATGGAATCGAATGCTTTGGAAAAATCTACGAATAGTAGCGTTGCCTCCAAATTCTTCGCTCGAACCCCTTCTATGATCCGTCGTACTGTCAGGATCTGAGAGGTTGTGGATCTATTTCTGCAGAATCCTTTTTGGTTTTTCCTGAGGCTTTTCTCTATTTCGGGTCGGATTCGATTTAGAAGAAGGGCATTATATACCTTAGCTGCAATGGCAGTAAGAGTTATGCCTCTGAAATAGACCGTTAGAATTTGGATATTTTATTTTTCTAGGGGTTATGGTAGAAACAATTAAAGTCCTTATTTTACCTCATATATATATATATATATATATATGTGTGTGTGTGTGTGTGTGGGTCCTCACATCATCAGTGAGGAGGGCCGGTGTTGCTATATAAAACCGTAGAGAGATAGGCCTCGAAACGGTTTGCACATTCTCTTCTGATGAGCCCATGGATTTGTAAACATCCTTTGTTTTTTTCAATATATTATTTTACACTGTCGGATTAAGTTCCAATTTTATTTTCACATACTTGTCTATGAAAAAACTACACATGAATGTTTACTCCTCTGAAAATATTTATCCATAAACACTACGGATTTACCTATATTTGTGGGCTACTTATTTAACAGTTGGATCGTATTATGAACAATTTTTATATTTTATTATACACTTTTTATATAATTATACACTTTTTTAAATAATTCTACCTCAGGCTCTTTTGAGTCTTATTTACTATAATGCTTGTGATTTTTTTTAAATTAAAAATAAAATTCATTTTATTTTAAAATAAAATTCATTTTAATTTTAATACAGACAGCGCATTTTTTCTTTTGAATAATTCCAACTTTTGACTAGCAGCGTTCTGTTTTTGCTAACGGTCATTTCTTCCCGTCTTATTTTTGTTGAAGACCGATCCACATGCGGTCGATGCATGATATTATTTGGGTCCTCACATCATCAGTGAGGAGGGCCGGTGTTACTATATAAAACCGTAGAGAGATAGGCCCCGAAACGGTTTGCACATTCTCTCCTGATGAGCCCATGGATTTGTAAACATCCTTTGTTTTTTCAATATATATATATATATATATATATATATATATACAAAACTTGTTGGTAAATCCTCGCGGTGAGAAAAAACCCAGCAAATAGTTTGATTGTAAAAATATAATACCAACCATCAACCGGGGAGAAAAAAAGTTTCGCTTAGTGCTCTTCAGGGCTAAGATCCGACTAAAGAGATTTGGAGCAAACTCACTTTTAAACAAACCTACCTCCTAGGCACAAGGATGTAGGTTCGTATAAATGTGAGTTTGCTCCAAATCTCTTTAGTCGGATCGTAGCCCTGAAGAGCCCTAAGCGAAACTTTTAGTAGGTTTATCTGACTCATTAGGTTTATATATATATATATATATATATAGTGAGCCACAGGCACCGTGTTTCGAAATTTACGTCTCATCAGTGTTTCGATACCGTGTTTCATATTGAGTCCAAAGTTAGTTTTCGGTTTTGATTCGAGTCCTTTCGATTATCACTGGTCATTATTTTAGAAAAAATAAGAGTTGTAGTGTTGTGCTTGAAATCCGAAAAATTAATTAGATGTAATTTAACATCATACCCATGACACCAAAACCCGTTAGCCACCGCCATCTAGCTGATATATGATGAAAAGTTTAAGTGTTCGCCATAAAACCAATAGGATTAGGGGGGGAATAGCCGAATGATCGGAAGGGGCCTCTCCGACCGACCGTCTAGCGTAAGTAAGAGCCAAAGTGAACTGTTGCATGCTATGGACTATTCAGTCACCAGGATTCCGTCCTTAAGTATCATGAGTGGCCACCGACGACCAGCAGTAGCCCCAGTGGGGTGATTTTACCCTTCTGCAGAGGATCAGTCGGTGTATTCTGTCTAAGCTGACAAGGTGACTAATTATTTCTTAAATCCTATAGATATATAAATATGTTAGGAGGAAATGGAAATGAATCCGACAGTATGTGAAAAAAGTAAAAAATAAATGCGAAAAAGTCGTGAAGATGATTTACTAATATTTGAAAATTATTGTCGATGTTTAGAAAGTTTCAATTGTTAAATCTATATTAAATATATATCTTAATATATATAAGATAAGTTGGTGGTTGGAATGATTCTATTCAGAACCTTTTTGATATAGCTGTATTACAAATTGCTAGTCCATGTGGAGAGCTCAATAATTTGATAATCATATACAGAACAATATTCATAAGATTGATGAAAAAAGGGTTAAATTTGTTAACTGTTACAAAAATGTTTACCAAAAGATTCTCATATCTTAATATATATATATATATATTCTTACTAATTGAAACATTCTTAACGTCGACAATAATATTCAAATATAAATAAATCATCCTCATAACTCTTATTTTTCACATTTATTTATTATTTTTCCACATACTGTCAGATTCATTTCCATTTGTAATATTCAGATTTTTCGAACTGTTGTCCTCATCTTTATCGTTATATACATAGCGTGTCGGCTGATGTGCCTCCCAGCCTTCTTCATGTGTTTCTTGTCATGTTCTGGAACCTTCTCGTAGAATTCGGGAACCTTAGACACATGGCGCAACGGATATAAGGGTTGAGTTAATACAGTTTTAAGTGACAATAATGTGTAAGTTGCAGGTTCAATCCTGACTACGGGTGATAATGACATAGAATGCTTAACATAGCTTAACACTTGTATCCGGTCATGTTTAGTGGAATGAGGACAGTCAACCTCGATGGATTGATGAAAGGGTTCTGCTCGAAGTTCCATAAAGGCTCCCGATTATGATACGAAGGCTTCGACAAGAAGGTTCCCCAGTTCGACGAGAACGTTCTCCAGATTGAAAGAAGGTTCTCGAGTTCGACAAGAAACATCTGAAGAAAGATAGAGGGCACATCAGCCGAAACATTGTGTATATCTTATTATAATGGTGATTCGGTGTCTGTTTGCAACCGAACCTACGTCACTGCTTGCGACACAGTACCCATATTGCGTAAGTTCATCAATGAGTAATTTGATTTATAGTCAAAATTATTAAGACATAAAAATAACTCTTATTTATCAACGTTGTTTGTATGAAAATCTGAGTTAGATTTACCTCAGAACAGTTCATGTTATTAAGATATTTACCTCGCATCCCACTTATGCGTGTGTGACACAAGGTCGTTTAATGTGAACGTTTGGATGTTCGCATATGGTCTCCTTGACGCGATGCCCCTACCCATACGCCAACGCGTCGCTCACGGTCTCCGACGGTCGCCTACAACCACCGTTCGGGGTCTTAGCAGTTGTTGTATTCTTGTCGTCGCTTTCTGTCCGCTGTTCCCGCCGATTACACGTTCCCCTTCGTTTGTTGCTGCTGGCTCGCTCGAACGAACGAAACCGACGGGCGCCGAGAAAGACGTGCGACGAACGACACTCTCGTTTATCGTTACCGTTTTCTCGGCGAAATCACTCAGTATCGAACGTCCTGCTCTCACTCGTGAGTCGGTGCTCGAATCGGACTCGTTCTATTCCTCACAGATGCGATCGCGTATAGAGGTGGCCTTTCCGTAGCGCGTCGAAGCCCATGGGATGGCAGGCACAAAAAAATGCATGGATCCCGTCGGTATTCCCCCTCAAATGAGCCGCCCCAGGCACTGGGCAATAAATCCAGCCTGCCACTTCAAATCAAGGGAGCAGGTGTGCCTGGGGAGAAGGCCGCCTGGGATCACGCCGTTAATTGCAGCACTGGTCCAGAGGCTGAAGCCACCGGAAACCCACCCCGAAGGCCGGGTTATTAGTGAGTTTAAAATCCTTCAATATATATATATATATATATATATATATATATATATATACCGACCCCTCCGCACGAGCAGGATGTGACGCAAGGTCAATTTCTTAAGCAGAGTTCAGCAGGTTTGAGTTTAGAGTTTTCCTTCTCCTAGACCGGTTGCCTAACCAAGGTTAAAGAGTCCAGCCTGCCCTACTAATTATCTATAGCTGGAGGGAGAGTAGGATTCATACCTTTCCCAATGGTATTAGCGCTAAGTAAAATGCAATTACCATGTCTAGGATTTGAACTCGGGGCGACTAGTCCATTTCCCATGACTTTAACCATTACACTACGCGCTTCCATATATGTCCTTTATATAACCAAGAAATAATGGTTTATATAATATATGGTGTGGTTAATTTGCATACTGGTTTAAACAAAACCGGGTTTAGTAAATAATTACTTGGTTTTATTGATCAGTAATATAATTGTTTTATTCTCCAATATTAAAATCAACCCTATGAATGATTTTATATACAAACCAATTAAAGTATAATTAAAATAAGTGTAATATTTTTACATGCGTTATTCTATTTCGTTAGTCTTTCTAATTTAATATAGTTTATGACAGTCAGGAGGTTGCATATTTTTACTTGTAACAATAGATATGTGAACAACAGATCGAAAAATACAAAATAATGCAAATTATCAATCCTCATTAAAAAATCATCAATCCTCGCAACATATAATCATATATTTTATGACATATAATAATTTTATGACATATCATTTTTTTTTTAAATTTTTAATTTTATGACATATAATATTTTTTAATTCTTAATTTTAGGACATATAATATTTTATGACATATAATAATTTCATGACATAATATTTTTTTAATTTTTAATTTTTAATTTTATGACATAATATTTTATGACATATAATATTTTATGACATATAATATTTTTAGATCTTAAATTTTTAATTTTTAATTTTTAATTTTATGACATTTAATAATTTTATGACATATAATATTTTTTAATTTTTAATTTTTAATTTTATGACATATAATATTTTATGACATATGATATTTTTAAATCTTAAATTTTTAATTTTATGACATAATATTTTATGACATATAATATTTTTAAATTTTAAATTTTTAATTTTATGACATATAATAATTTTGTGACATATAATATTTTTTAATTTTAATTTTTAATTTTATGACATAATATTTTATGACATATAATATTTTTAAATTTTGAATTTTGAATTTTATGACATATAATATTTTATGACATATAGTATTTTATGACATAATATTTTTTAATCTTTAATTTTAATTTTATGACATATAATATTTTATGACATATAATCATATAGCTTATGACAGTCAGGAGGTTGCATATTCTTGCTAGTAACAATAGATATGTGAACAACAAAATAATGCAAATTATCAATCCTCATCAAAAACATTCAGACATATCATTTCAATTTCCTCGCAACATATCTATTCATATATCTATCTGTCTGTCTGTGTGTCTGTTCATTATCTTTCTTCCTTTCGGAGTTACATTTCCAGATATTTCTTAGTGGGACATCTCTACAACCGCCATAGTTCTATCTCTGGGCGACTAGCAAATCACGTTAACCAAAGGTGAACACGAGTCATTGATACCTGACTAAACATTTATGAAAAAAACTCCTACTAGACGAAAATAAATACAAATTCCTGATATCCGTAACATTTAGACAAATTTCTGACATACAAAATTCTTGACTATGAATCTGATCCATTAAGTCGACCGACAAACCAACACAAAAAAGAAAAACGGGAGCCTCGGTTATTAGATTTTGTACAGTGGTATTCGCATTTTTGATTTTAACGGCTGGTGACCTCCCAGAGGAATCACACACACATACACACACACATACATACACACATACACACACACACAAACACACACACACATACACATACATACATACACACACACAAACACACACACACATACACAAACACAAACACACAAACACATAAACACATACACACATACATACACACACACACACATACATACAAACACAAATATACACACAAATACACACACATACACACACACACACAAACACACACATACATACACACACACAAACACAGATACATACACACATATGCACACATACACACACACATACACATACATACACACACACACACACACACAAACACACACACACATACATACACGCACACATACACACACACAAACACACATACATACACACACACACATACACACACACATACATACACACATACACAAACAAATACACACACACACAAACACACACTCATACACACACATACACACAAACACACACACACAAATACACACACACATACATAGACACATACACGCACACATACACACACATACACACACACACACATATATTATACATATATATATATATATATATATATATATAATTGATAAGCTTAGATTACCTTGATCTATATATATATATATATATATATATATACATATATCAAGGGGTAATCTAAGCTTATCAGTCGGCTGTCGAAGTGCCGAGCGTGATACACTGAGGAGCACAGTTTGTTTATAATAGATTTTTTTTATTGTCAGCAACGCGATACGTTAAAAGCGCTGGACACGTGCTGTGGGAAAAATGTGCCCGAGAGAGCTAGACCATCAGTAATAAGATCTCTCCAGCTAGTCTATCTGCCGTCAGATACCGAAGCTCGATCTTCCAATATTGCAGTGTCACCACGGCGCGCTGTGGTATGACGACGGATCCATGAACAAAATATATCACAGTCGGTGTGAGATACAGTTTTCTCGGCTTTTTCTTATTTTTTATTTATTTCATTTTATTTTTGTTTTTTTAGTGTGTGGGGGGAGGGGTGCCCTTGGTGAGATAAAGAACTGACTTTGATACCCTTTTTTCTTGTTTTTGTTTTTTTAAATACTCATTAGAATAGGTGCTTACAATATATGACTAAAGAATACAAAAAAATGAGAAGTAATTATCCACTGGGCTTAGCTAAGTTGTGGCACAAAGAGAGGAGTATAGGACACACAGTGAGAATCACATTCCGAGTATTGGTCTGCTGGGCTAGATTACTAATTATCAAAACACCTTAAGTTTTTATTTGTCAAAAGATTTGAGATGAAGTTTAATATGTATTATTTTGATCATTCGGACTATTGTCCTCATATTCATCGTGATATACAAAAACACAACGCTTCGGCCATTGTACCGGTCTTCTTCAGGTGTACCTTGTCTATCCGAGTATAGCATTGGTTCAGCTTTGAAAATAATTTGACAAACTATTCAAAATGATTTCCCAAGCTTAATCCTTGCTATGCTCGGATAGACAAAGGACACCTGAAGAGACCGGAGGGTACAATGGTCGAAACGTTGTGTTTTTATATATCACGATAAAGCTGAGAACAACAGTCCGAAAGGAAAATGATACGTTAAGTTCTGTAGTGAAGAATTGTCTAGAAGGGGGGTAACTCAGAGTGATTTGAGTAGTGTAAAATGGAAAGGAAATTAACAGCTTTCTTACCTCAAAACACACGACTTGTAGCAGCATTTTGTTAAAGAAAGCTAAAATAATCCGGCTTTCATTTTTAAAGGAAGTCACGTGATTTGATTGGCCAGTGGGCCGTGCCGTGCCATAATGAAAGATTGGGGGAACTTTTGAGAAGATACAGTCTTTTTCACATAATGAGTTGGTCGAGCGTTCACAAACACGAGAACTCGTTTGTTTGAAAGTGATTTTCGGTGTTGGACAAGAAGAGATTCTCATTTGACTACAAGCTCCCATTCTTACTTAACAATCTTGGTTTAGTTGCGTCACATGTTATAATGAGAGAATGGATAGTTCCCGAGAAATAGTAAATTCCTTAGAAAATAGCGCCTAGGGGGCTGATGTTTGCGTTTCAGTTCGTGCTAATGCCCTTTGGAAAGCCAGGTATTCTCGGGGGCCTTCTTATCAAACTCGGGAGCCTTTATAAACTTCGAACCGAACCCTTTATTTAATCCATTGGGATACATTGTTTTTATTCCGGTAACTAAGTCAGGGTATAAGTGTTAAACTATGTTAAGTTATTATCGCCAGTGGGCAGGATTGAACCTACAACCTACAGATGATTGTAACTTACAACTGTATCAAATCAACCCTTATATCCGTTGCACCATGTGTCCAACTGGACAATCCAGAGTGATTTTTTACATTTATACGATTTTTAAAAAATCTTATTATAATGGAAATTGTGTGTTTTTCTGTCTGTAACCAAAATACAACAGGTTCCGAAAATTCCGACTCAGACGTTCAGAATGACGACCATCATCACAAAGAAGACGAAATCGACAATGACTCGAAAAAGATTCGTCTCACTTTAATGGAGGAATTACTATTGGTTGGTTTAAAAGATAGAGAAGTAGTCAAATACCAACAAAAAAGAGACCCAATCTCTATCGTATATTTAAAATTAATAACCTTTGTTCTTCTTTAAAAAGTTACTTATATCTGTTAAAATATTTTAAACCTGAAAACCTATGAAATAGCAGAGGTGGTCACTACTAGAATAGGCTCAGTCCTAATTAGTGATCATCCTCCACACATTAATTAATCATTTGTTGTGTTTTTTGTAAAAATGTTATATGTTAAAATAAACATATTTCTTTCTTCTTTTTTTTTTTTTCTTTCTTTCTTTCTTTCTTTCTTTCTTTCTTTTTTTGTTGGGTCTTTTTTATAGCTTGTTTAAGTGTTTATTTTTTTTTTTTTTTTTTGTTTTTTTGTATTATTTTGTTTTTCGGAATGGCTCGAATGCATAGCTTATTTTAGCTCCACGAAGATGATTGAATTAAATTTTTGATTCAGAATTCCCAAGTTACTAAATACGACAAATACCTGAAGAAGGCCGGAGAGTTCACCAGTCAAAATATTGTTGACATCGCTTATTTACCTATTCTCCATAATTTGACACAGAAATTAATACAGTCTTCTTATATTTCAGCCAAAATAAGAGCGCCCACCTCCTTTTTTTATCTCACTTTCTTCATCAACGTCAACGTCATTGTCTCATTGTTTGCTGTCTCGGTGTGAGATGAGGTGAGATGTGTTTCTTTTTAGGGTTTTTTTGTTTTGTTTTGTTGGGGGATTGGAGGGTCCTACTGCTGTTTCAAACGTCATTGTCTCCCGTTCAGTGGAGGTTCTTCCCTCTTAAAGGGATCCGTTCACATCCCATCAATTTGTTTTCCTTTCCACTTCATATCAACTATCAGTTTTTATCTGTACAGACTCCATCGAGTGTGACCGGTGACTTCTTCTCTGCAATTCACCAGTTCTTTCGCTTCTCGGCTGGCATTTGACGCAGGTCGCCGTATTCAACGAAATCCAACCGTTGTTAACAAATAAAACTATTCTATGTTTAAATGCAAACAAAAATGTCAACAGCCACTGATATCCAACAGCAAATTATTTTTTTCTAAATATGCTAATGGAAACAACGACTATACTGATTCACGATAAGAAAAAGACAAAGCCGACATGTATTACTGACAACTCCAGGCCGCTCTGTCGGTTGGGGCGTTATAATACACCAATTGCACCTCTGCAGAGGAGTAAGACTTCCCCAATGGGGCCAGCTATTGGCTGTGGGTGGTGACCCGTGATGCTTAAGGAGGGAACCCTGGTGGATGAACAGTCCATTAAATGCAACACTCCACTTAGACCCTTACTAAGGCTAGACGGGCGGTCGGAGAGGACCCCTCCAATCAATTGCCTGGTCACGTCAAGCCCAGGCACCTATATGATTGTCCCAACCCTATTGCCTTTATAGCAAGCCCAACCCTTTTTATCATATATGTGCTAGAAGGCGGTGGCCGAGGGTCTTCATGTCCTGGAATTGACGTTAATCTCTGATGGTGAGGTTTCAGTTCTGGAGTTTTGGGGAATCTGGAGCACCCGTTTATCACCATTGCTCACAGATCCACTCTGACCCAAAGTGGTAGTACCTATTAAGGTCCCATCTATGGGTTAAATAGAAAAATGTGTTTATAAAAAAATTGAGTATCCATTAAGAATAAATTTGTTTCAAAAGTTTGTCGGCATCAAATGACTCACTGGGGTTGATATGCCGTAAAGCCAAACCAACCAACCAACTAACCAACCGTTGTTAACAATTAAAACTATTCTATGTTGAAATGGAAACAAAGATTATTCTGCTTAACAAGAAGACAACGCCGACATGTATTACTGTTACTCCTGTTGAATGACTGGGCCCATAACCTGTTGATGTTGAATGGTTTAGTTGACTCATAAGGAATAATTTCGTGTCATTAAACTAAACATTAAAAAAGCCTTTTGGAGACAAATTCGGTCAGCTTTAGTATAATAATAATAATAATAATAATAATAATAATAATATATACATATATATTAGGGGAGTACCCCCCCACACACACACACACATTCAAAAAAATCGGGAGAGGCAGTCTCTAATGTGGTGTGATGCTGAACTACAGTGTCACCCAGCAACTCCTGCGACACATCCGCTGCCAAACTGCATTGGCTTCTTACCTTTCCTTTAGATCATAGCGGCAGTGTGGAGAGAGGGGATTTGCTGTCTGGGCAACAGCTCATCCTCCATATCAATCCGACCAGGCTACGTAGTTCCACGCCCAGTGATATCCAGTGATAAACGATTTCTTTCTAAATAAGCTTAAAGAAATCTTTTGGTTCACGCTAAGAAGAAGGAAAAGCCAACATGTTTTATTGAGTACACCAAACCTCCTGCCTAAGCTGAATTCTTTATTTTCTGGATCTTTGTATTTCGATATCGATCAGTCTAAGTATAATAAGTAATAGTTAAGTATAACTGCATTTTTGCGATTAAATTCAATCGTGTTTGATAAATGTAAGTATTTAAAAATGTTTAAGAAAATTTAGACAATTCAAATTGAGTAATTAAAAATGAATGAGTTAGTTGTGTAAGTGTAGTAATAACGTATCGTAATTTGATTGTGTCTAATAGTTGTATGTGTGTAATAGTTGTATGTGATAGTAAAATTTTTAATAACTCAATCGTATATATATATATATATATATATATATATATATATATAGGGACTAGCAAAAAAATCGGATACTACGAGTTTTAAAAGCGAATTAAGAATAATTAAAACTTTTATTTAAGGTTAAACTTTGTCTAAATCGATAAGTAGTAGCATAATAACCAACATTAAAAAAAGAAAAATATAATTACATATGCAGTTTATTTTAAAAAGATTTAAAACTATTTGTTTGGGTCAATTTCGACGATATCCGCCATTCAGCCTCTTTTTCGGTGGTTTTAGGTGCTTGTTTACAATTTTACTGTAACATTCGCGATTGCAAAAAAAATACTAAAAATCAGGTAATTATCCGATTTTAATGAAATTTTCAGTATTGATTTAACAATTAATGAATTTTATAATGCATTAGTTATTTTATTTCAAAACTTTAATTTAGTATTTTTGCTATGAAAAATTAATATATAAAATTCATTTAAAATATGAAAATCCCGATGTTAAGTTTAAAATGTTATATTTTTAGATTCTAAAAATAAATATCTACTTAATGCAAACCTTATTTTAGGCGCCAAAAGTAATAAGTTTTGAAGAAAACTCGATTGAAAATGTACCCCCTTTTAAGCAGAAAAAACATCGATGTATAATTTTTTCTTTATAAAAATAATAGCCAATTGAATAATTATCGAAATGAGTAAAAAAGAAATCTCCAAAAAATTAATAATTTATTATTTTTTTGCATTTTATTTTTCGATTTTTGGTACTTATTTTCTCATAAAAGCGCAACCGTAAAAAAATTTGTTTTGTTTCTATTCATAACTTCGGTCTTTTATCTCATTATTTATACTGTAATTAGTATCGAAAATGATCAACTTGCAAAACATTTTACGCCCCCAAAATAAGGGGGTCAAAATTAAGTGACCTGAAAAAAATTAGAAAGTTTTGAAATAAAATAAATAATGCTTTATAAAGATCATTCATTGATACATAAACACTGAAAATTTTATTAAAATCCGATAATTTCCTGATTTTTGGTAAATTATTTTCCGTAGGGGGGCTAAAGTCATTTTGTCAAAAACGAATTTTAGACTCCGTTTGCCAGTCCCTATATATATATATATATATATATATATATATCAACCCCTCCACACGAGCTGGATGTGACACAAGGTCAATTTCTTAAGCGGAGTTCAACAGGTTTGAATTCAGAGTGTTCCTTCTCCTAGACTGGTTACCTAGCCATAGTTAAAGAAGACAGTCTGTCCTGCTATTTACCTGGAGGGAGAGTAGGATTCATACCTTTCCCAAGGGTATATTAGTATATATATATGTGTGTGTGTGTATTAGTATATATATATATATGTGTGTGTGTGTGTGTGTGTGTGTGTGTGCTGGTTTAGCTCAGTCGGTAGAGCACCCACCAAGGAATCCCGAGGTTTAGGGTTCGATACCGGTTCCCGCCGACTCAGCGTATGAGTAGCAAAGCTTTGTGTAATCTGATCTGTGCGGTAAAGTTGGGAGTTGACGGTAGGTGTTGTGCTCTACCTCAGTAAAAACAATGTCCCTGGTCTAGCGCTAGTGAAAAGGGGATAGACAAGAGGCCACTCCGCGAACTTTTACTTTTACATAGCTATATATATATATATATATTATATATATATTATTATTATTATTATTATTATTATTATTATTATTACTAGCAAATATATGCACCCCCGGGTGCAAGTATTTAAGTTTTAATGTAATAAAATATTGTATTAAATTAGAAAGGCTAATGAAACTAATAAGAATACAGATAAAAAGATTTGAAACAGAGGGAGTATAATAAAAGATTTGAAACAGAGGAATATAATAAAATGGAACAACTGAAACTTACTCTTCCATCACTCTCGTCTTTCATTGTTATTTTTCTAATTTAAGTATTTAGTTATAAGAGGAAGTAAAGAATAAAATGACAGTTATTTTATCTTGTTAATGGATTTCATTTAAGATTCATTGAAGAGATTTTTGCTTATATTCATTAGAATAAAATCAAACAGTTAGAAATCAATAATACTTAGCACATATTTATTAAATTCGATTTTTTAATATTAATATGCAAATTAACCTTCCCGTTCACACTGTAAACCGCTATTTTCTTGTATATATAAATATAATTGCATGTTCTCAGTATGTAGACATAGTTAACAGTATTAATAATGTAAGACAATTTTATTAATAATTGAGGTGTAGATAAAAATAAAAAACATGGAGAATGTAATGTCAATAACTAAGAGAATTGTGACTTGAGTAGGAATATAGTTTCGGTTACAGACAGAAAAACACACAATCTCCATTATAATAAGATTATTATTATTTATATTTTGCTTGAAGGCAATTACAATGCGTATATCGTATATAAAATTCGATAATTATAGAAAATAACCATGACAAGTGAATTTCGCAAATGATCATGCGATGCTAGAACATCGTACAGTCTGTTTCAACTTTATTGAGTCTCATCAGCGATGTATACTAACGATTTCCCTCCGACAGAAATCGAAACCAGTAGTCCAGCAGGCAAAGTCTGTGACTATGCCGCTCTGCCAACAGTCCGCATCGCACAATCCCTGCGAAATTAACATGTCAATGATATTAGCACGCCTCTACCATATGAGGTACGCGGACGTTGAGTAAATAACAACAAACCAGATCCATGCCCCGGTGAAGGAAATAAGATTTTTGGATGTTTGTTCTTTAGAAGCATTGTTGAATAAAGTATATATTATTATTTATATTTTTGCTTGAAGGCAATTACAATGCGTATATCGTATATAAAATTCAATAATTATAGAAAATAACCATGCCAAGTGAATTTCACAAATGATATATATATAATCCAAAAGTCCAGAGAAGAAATCTTCCTTACGACACAAGAGTTTATTTAAAAAAACTGTCACAGTTTGAGAGCTCAATGTGTGCTCTTAATGTTAGAGTCACAGAGCAAATATATGAGTAAAGAAATAACAAAAGACTTAGAGATTTTGCATTATAGTCTATTTCATGGAGCTTAGCTTACTAGACTATAATGCTAAATCTTAAGTCTTTTGTTATTTCTTTACTTATATACGTATAACACAATATAAATAATCTATCTTGAATATTATATGAAATTTACGATAGCAATTACATAAGATATACATATATATGAGTGCTATTTGCTTAAATGTCCATGTCTTAGTTACATGATATCCCAGTACCTGACATCCGGGCATTATTCTAGTATTTATTTATTCGAAAATAAAGAATGATATATGACAGTGACTTTTATTTGTCTGTCTGGGTGGCGCATATTTCGATGTCTAAAAATTTAGTTTAGTCTGACGCAAAACAAAATAGGTGTAAACTGGATTTAGAAAGATTGTATTGCGCCATTCTTTCTCCTTGTGATTTAGCATTCGAATTTAAAATTTAACAAGCGCTGACTGTTTGGATTGACGCAACTATCACAGCTCTAAGCAAATTTATCATAGTATGGCACAAGGTCAACGGGTAAGTTAGTTGTTGCTCAGTTGGTTGGATTTTACGGCATGTCAATCTTTGTGGGGTTGTTTTATGCCAAAGACGTTTTGTTTTATTGATTCTTGATGGGTACTCAATTTTTTAAAAACATTTTCTAAACTCATTTTTTCTATTGAATCAATAGATGGGACCCTAACAGGTACTACCACTCCGAGTCTGAGTGGACCTAGAAGTAATGGCGAGGAAGAGGTACTCCACATTCCGCCTACTAGCACATATATGATATAAAGGGTCTATATAGGTGCTAGGGCTTGACGTGACCAACCGAGGGGCGTCTCCTACCGCCCATCTAACCTAAGTAAGGGCCTAAGTGGAGTGTTGAATCACCTCTTTCTTTTACAAGAATTTTTGTTAGATTAGAGAGTCTAACATTTCTAACATCATAAAAATTCTGATGAAAGAAAAAGGCGATTCTTTCGAAATATTGGCACGGAATAAAATGGAACTCAGTACATAATATCTAACTCGGTTTCTCTTTTATTTCACACATTACTCATGCTTTGCATTAAATCCAAGAACATATATTATAGACACACACACACACACACACACACACACACACACACACACACACACATATATATATATATATATATATATATATATATATATATATATATATACATGTAGAATTAAACAAAAGACACATTTCCTGTTCAACAATTTTATTTTTGATCTTTTCGAGTTTTCTGGCCAACTTTTTAATATTTGAGTGGAATTGGGTGGATAAGTCCACCAAAGTTCAAGTCCCGAATGCATTCGGCACTTCGAAGTGCCATCATCAGGGGTGATGTGCTCCAGTTTCTTTTTAAATTTTGATATATATATATATATATATATATATATATATATATATATATATATGAGAGAGGGGCGGGAAATAGATAGTTAGATAGATTAGAGACAGAGACAGAAAGAAAATTTATTAAGAAAATGCGTGTTTCTTTGTAGAAAGAGAAAGGGTTAGAGAAGGGGTTAAATAAATATGTGCGATGCGTGTGTGTCTGAGAGAGAGTGAGTTATGCATGTAGGTGATAAAGAGAGAGAGAGAGAGAGAGAGAGAGAGAATCTGTGCACGTATGTATATATTTACCAACCTCTCCGCGTGATCAAGGATATGACACAAGATCAATTTCTTAAGCGTTTAACAGGTTTGAATTCAGAGTTTATCTTCTCCTAGACTGGTTACCTAACCATGGTTAAAGAGGACAGCCTAGACCAGTTGCTATAGCAAGGTTATAGAGCCCAGTCTACCCTACTATTTACCCATAGCTGTAGAGAGAATAGTTGGGTTCATACCTTTCCCAAGGGTATTGGCACTATGTGAATTGCAAGAATCCTTGTCCAGGATTTGAACTCGTTTCGTCGTGTCCCTTTCCTAAGACGGTAACCATTACACCACCACGCGCCTCCAATCTGTGCACGTATGTATGTGTGAGAGACAGAGACAGAGACAGACTGAGAGAAAGAGAGAGAGAGAGAAAGAGAGGGAGAGAGAGTTTTAGTCTGATCCACAAACTATGTCGTTGCGATCTTTTCCCTAGGATCGTATTTCTGATTGACGGGAGCCTGGCCGGCAGGTATTGTTTGTTGCCAGTACACCAGTAACAACAACAACAACAACAACAACCACCCGATACTTTAACCCGCCTTCCCAGCCTAAAGATCAACAACACACAACCAACCACCGCCTCGACCTTCGCCTCCGCCTCCCTACAATGTCATGTAGCAGTAAACAGAGTTATTTAGCAAAACAAATATACCTCACAGTAAAAGAGAAAGATGAAAAAAAGAGTAAACTAATGACAAATAAGTAATAATACGAAAGCATGTGAATTCTTGTCTAAAGGGAGATAACTCTTTGTGTTCTCGTATTCAAAAATAATTAATC
>CM042144.1:102596575-102614075 GCA_023376005.1 Doryteuthis pealeii | reverse complement strand
AATGATGTTGAACTCTATCTGATGGTGAGGTTCCAGTTTTGGAGGTTTGGGGAATGTGGAGCACCCCTTCATCACCATTGCTCCCTGGTCCACTCTGACCCGGAGTGGTAGTACATGTTAGGGTCTCATCTATGGGATAAATAGAAAACATGAGTTTATAAAAAAAATTGTATTATCCATTAAAAATGAAATTATTTCAAAACTTTGTCAGCATTAAATATTTTTTTTTTTACCAATAGTAGTATTCGGCATAAAATGACCCAAGGGATTGACATGTCGTAAAACCCAACCAACCAGCCAACCAACCAAACCCTTCATCGCGAGCAGGATGTGACATATCTATATAGTTTCAAATAACTAATAATACCAATCTTTAATAAAGAGTTATAGATTCAGGTAACTGTTCTGAATACAAATAATTTGCTCTCAACTATATGGCTTCAAGTATCCGTATATGATACGAATATTTGATACACACATGGTTTCAAGAGTGAGCCTGGGAGTAATCGCAATGAAGGAGTGATTCACCATTCCCCAGAACTTCATAAACGGTGCCACCTCAATGAATGCAGTTGTTGTATCCAGGACACACCATTTTCTGCAGAAAATGCAGTCGGTGGATTTTAAGACCCAGTGACAGAATGGTTGTTTAGTGTTGTAAATTTGATACTCACTATGTGTCCTAGACTAAGCTAAACTGAGTATATTATATATATATATATATATATATATATATATATATATATATATATTATTATTATTATTATTATTATTTATATTTTTTGCTTGAAGGCAATTATAAATGCATGTATCGCATAAAATTCGATAATTATAGAAAAAATCTTGATAAGTAAATCCCGCAAAGGATGGCTCGCTATGCAGAACACCGTACAGGACTGTTTCGACTTTATTAAGTCTCTTCAGCGATGTATACTAACGACTCCCCTCCGAGAGGAATCGAAACCGGGACTTCACAGGCATAGTCAGAGACCATATCCGTTCGGCCGCCGTACATAGCGAACAATCCCTGCGAAATTAACCTTGTCAATGATACTATTACACGCCCCTGCCATAGTAGGCAAGTGGACGTTTATTTAGTAAACAAACCCGGCCGTAAGCTCTTCGGCGAAGTGAATAAGATTTTTGGATGTTTGTTTTTATAGAAGCAATGTTGAATAAATTATTATTTATATTTTTGCTTGAAGGCAATTATAAATGCATGTATCGCATAAAATTCGATAATTATAGAAAATAATCTTGACAAGTAAATCCCGCAAAGGATGGCTCGCTATGCAGAACACCGTACAGACTGTTTCGACTTTATTAAGTCTCTTCAGCGATGTATACTAACGACTCCCCTCCGACAGGAATCGAAACCGGGACTTCACAGGCATAGTCAGAGATATATATATATGATCCAAAAGTCCGGAGAAGAAATCTTCCTTACGACACAAAAGTTTTATTTAAAAAACCTGTCGCAGTTTGAGAGCTCAATGTGTGCTCTTAATGTTAGAGTCACAGAGCAAATATATAAGTAAAGAAAGACTTAGAGATTTAGCATTGTAGTCTATTTCAGGAAGCTTAACTTAATAGACTATAATGCTAAATCTCTAAGTCTTTTGTTATTTCTTTACTTATGAATTTATGTAGTAGTATAAGTCGGCGGAGCGGCCTATTGTCTTTATTGTATTAGCCGGATAGTGAGAGTATATCCTTTTTTTTCAGTAGACCAGGGGGATTGTTTTTGCATTTGAGGTGGAGATCCACACCTACCACCAGCTCCTTACTTTACTGAAAAAATCCTGAGTTGGCGAGGGCTCGTATCGAACCAGGAACCTTGTGGTTCCTAGGCGGAACCTCTACCGACTGAGCTAAACTGACTCTATTCATGTATATACATGTAATTATACAGTTGGAAAATTAATAACGGATGGTTCCGATAGATATGAAAGAGACAATAGACAGATATTGCGGACTTTCACCGGATGTCCAGGGAATTGTGGGACAGTCGAAAAATTAGCTGAAATTGCAAAATCAAGTTTAGTGCGCCAACTGACCGCCAGGTGACCCCAATTTCGATCACGTTTCCATCTTAGCCGACGGCATTCTTCACCTCTTGACCACAGAATCCAGCGAAGCATCCATCTTTAAATTGTTTCCACATTCTGTCATACCAAGATCATATCCAACGCCCAACGCCCAACCCCCAACGCCCAACGCCCGTTTCTGCCGATTGGATTCAACCCAAACACCCAACTACAGATGGTTTCTTATTAATGTTGTGCTTGTCTTCTTCAAGTAATAAATATTAAGATATTACAGAATTCAAATTTTGGCGATGAAAACAAAAAATGAGACAAAGAGTTTTAAAAAAAAGACAATTAGAGTAACCTTCCTTGACTTTCACTTTGAACTAAGCCAGTAGCTATTTTGAAAGTCTCCGTGTGAAATAAACAAACTTTTTCGAAGACAATACAACTGCATGCTTTAACACAAAAATATCATAAAATGTGTTCTTAATAACAATTAAGTTCATTTCAGATAATGCACAATTTTATGCTAAACTCTATAGAAATAATGGCGTCAGCAGATATTCACTTTCGAATTTTTGCATTAGTTAAAAAAAAGAACAATTTATATTCTACTAGAAGTGGCTACCCTGCGTCACCTGGGAAGAAGGGGACAGAAATTAGTATCGCAGATCCATTATTAGTGAATAGTGAGTTAGATCCTTGCAGGATGCCCCATTAAAATCCCTTCGTAAAAAAAGACCTTGTGTCGATTCGGTCAAGTGGAGTGTCAGAAAAAAGTGCACAGACATTCTGAGAAAAAGAATAAGTATCTCCTTTTTAAAATATAAATTGTAAAAAAATCCCTGCTGTTACTATTTAAATTTTATTTTTTTATTATCTGCATAAATGTAAACCAAATCTTCATTATTTTTGCTCAAAAAGCAAGATTTGTTGATAGTGAGTGTCTATATATATTTCATTTCAGATAATGCGCACGCACAATTTTATGCTAAACTCTATAGAAATAATGGCGTCAGCAGATATTCACTTTCGAATTTTTGCCGTTAATTATTTTATTTTTGTAGTTTCAGCCGGGCATATATACATGCACACAACTGCCCTTTATATATGTATAGAATAGAAAACTTTCAGAAGTCGTTAGAATCCTAAATTTTGGTTTCGTAATTCTAGTGACATAATTCAAGACAATAACAGACACAAAGTCGCAAGAATGGAGCATCTAGCAAAGATCGAACTCGCTATTCAGTAGTAAGGAATCTGTGAGACTAGATTGCTAACCAATACACCACGATGGGATGCTCTGGTTAATCTCATCTTTGTATACTTGATAAATAAGAAGGACCATATGACCTTTAGGCACCCCTTTTGCTTTGCTGATTCATAAGTACATTCTTTTCATTTACACCGCCAACATCCGGTTGTTTGTTAACAGACGATTTTTAGAGGGTTTTTTTTTTCATTATAAATTAGCCCCTGCATAAGGGCGGGAATTCTTGTAGCTGAGCAGTCATGACATGCAACAATTCACTTTGGTCCTTACTTAGGCGAGACGGGCGATTGGAAAGTCTCCTCAATCAACATTGTCAAGCCCTAGTACATATATGATTGTTCCCGACCCCATTGCCTTATGGCAAACCCTCAACTCTTTTATCATATATATGCTAGAAGACGACGGCTGAGGCTGATTGGTCTTGTATATGGAAAATACATCGAATTATGTAACACATTGGCATTACTCTCAGGTCCACTCCGACCTGAAATGGTAGTACCTGTTAAGATCATATCTATTTGGTCAATAAAGTGGCCTAAAGTCGGTATCAGCCAATCAGCAGGGGAGTCTATCCTTTTTCACTAGACCAAGAGATTGTTTTTGCGTCTGAGGTGGAGCGCCACACCTACCATCAGCTTCCTTTCTTTACCGCAAAAAATCTATGTTGCTACTCATACGCTGAGTTGGCGAGGGCCGGTATCGAACTAGGAACCTTGTGGTTTTTTAGCCGAACGCTCTAACGACTGAGCTAAACCGGCCCTCAGATTTTGCAAATTATTTCGCATTCGATAGGGCCGTGTGCAAAAATGAAAGAAGAATCTTCCGAAATAACTAGACAAAAATTGAAATATGAACGTAAAGGATAGGCTGGCTGGTTGGTTGGTTGGTTGGTTGGTTGGTTTTTTATGGCGTGTCAGTCATTGGTTATTCATGATGAAGACGTTTTTATTTTGTTCATTTTTCGTTGCGTTTTCAAATTTTTTAAACTCGTTTTTTTAAACACATTTTTTAAAATCATTTTTAAAATCTATTTAACCTATAGATGGGACCCTAACAGGTATTAACACTCTGAGTTAGAGTGACCTGTGAGTTATTATCAATGAAGGGGTACTCCACACTCCTTAGAGTTTAAGAATTAGAACCTTCACAACTAAAATCCAGTTTAACATCATACACAGGAAGAACGTACAATTGAACTCGATTCCCTAACATCTAGGCGTAAAATAACTGTAGACTGGTTGACATGCCGTTAAAATCAGTTTGGAAATAATGGGGTGCATTGTCATTATTAGGAGGGTGTTTGCGTATTTGAGGGATTGTGTATACCTTTTTGGGTATACCCTGTATGTTAAAGATTTTGCAGATAGATAGATAACTAATTGAGCAGTAATTAGATATTAAGTTTGTGAGGAAAGTTTTCTAAGCGTTTATAAAAGTGGCAAGTTGAGGCGAAAAAGTCAGGTTTACGTCTGGCCAGTTAATGGCTTTCAGAATAAAATCATTAGGCGGTCGAAGAGAGTGCATTTTTTCTTTGCGCATCTTTACCCAAACAATTTGATCGGCTTGTAAATCTACAGTACTTACTGCCACACTGCATGATTTCCACAAACACGAAACACTCTCACGCACGCACACATATATTTGGCCAATAATTCAAATCTACTTTTATGACGTAAGATAGACAGACAAAGAAAAAAAACATACATACACACACACACATATATATAATATATATATATATATATAATTAATATATATATATAATATATATACATTGTGTGTTTAACAATTTTGGTACAAGGTGATTCTAGGATGGTCCTATTCTCTACCAGTAGTTTGTTGTAGAGTTCAGGTTCCGTATGAGAGCTCAATGTTTAACTATTGTAAACAGAGCAAAGTTATTTGTGAATAAAAAGGCCTTAAAATACCATGGTATCGTGGAAATGGTCCATAACCCATACCCATGGTATTTAAGGGCTTTATTCACAAATGTATATATATGGTCTGAAGATCTCATTGGAGAGAACCGGTCAGTAACCAGGCGCCGTTGACTCCATGTCCACCATAACTTATTATATATTATTATATATATATATATATATATATAAAGATAATCTACTGAGTCAGACGAACCTACTATTAGTTTCGCATAAAGCTCTTCAGGGGCTAAAATCTGACTGAAGAAGAAAAGGAGCAAGACCAATAAATACTACTAACCACATTAATCATTAAATTATCAAATTCATACTGACCAATAAAAACACAGAACGCTATAAGTTTATGTTTAATTAAAAATATTTAATTTCTAATATTAACTGATTTTTTTTTTAATTATATATTATTTAGAATTAAGCAGATTTGAAACAATAAATAAGTGTAAGCACCCGTCGTCATTCTCATCCCCTCAACCAAATGGGAACCAGCATGCCAACGATTGTCCATCTCTTTGCCGTAGTTAAACGATCCATCGATACGACTAGATTTAAGGTTCGTCTGACTCAGTAGATTATCTTTATTACTTGGCTCTACTTAGGTATCGAGCACTTTTTACAGATTAGCTTCTCCTAGCGGTTATATGAATATATATGTATCTTATATACATATAGATACATATAAATTGTTTTTCTTTGGCCAAATACTATACCAATAGATTACTTTGTTGGTACGAATATCTTGGTCTTCCTGGTTGATGTTTGGTAGTATATTTTTACAATCAAACTCTCTGCCGGTTTTTTCTTTCCACAAGGATCTACCAACACGCTTGGTATATTATATATATATATATATATATATATATATATATATATATATATATATTATAATATATATATATATATATGGAGACAGAGAAAGAGAGAGTGTGAAAGAAAGAAATACATTGATAAAGGGAGAAGAGAGAGAGGTTACACAAGAGAAATAGATAGGGATATACAAAGCTAGCTAAATATATAGGTATGTACAGAGTGAGTAAATGATCGTATATACATACAATATATTATATATATATATATATATATGAACTACTCAAACGATGTGTTTGAAAATGGCGAAGGCCGATAATTTGTAGGGAGATTATGTGCTTAATTAAAGTCATACCCAATTTGTTAATTAATTAATTATAATTAAAATGAATTAGGCGTGCATATAGGTTTAAATGTAAAGCGTAAAACAAATCGAGAAAAAGTCAATCTCTGTATGTACATTTCAGCCATTAGACCTCATCAGCAGAGCTATAGACTGGACAGTGCTTTGTGCGCGATTCGAACCCTACCTGTCAGGCTGACATTCTAACCACTACACTAGCTAGGTTCCCCAGAATCTCTCGTTTATTTTAGACCGATATGTGTATCGCACTTTTTGGGTGACTTATGGCACGACAGTATGGGAGAAATATTGTCGGATATATATATATATATATATATATATATTATATTATATATATAACCCTCTATCTATATCTAAATATATATGGTGTGTGTACATAAGTAAAAAGTAAGTAGAGTCGTCGGGGCGGCCTAAAGTCGGTATCAGCCAGTCAGCAGGGAAATCTATCCCCTTTTCAATAGCGCTAGAACAAGGAGATTGTTTTGGCGTCTGAGGTGGAGCGCCACACCTACCATCAACTCCTTACTTTACCGCACAGATACATGTGCTACTCATACGCTGAGTTGGCGAGGACCTGTATCGAACTAGGAACCTTGTGGTTTCTAGCCGAAACGCTCTATCGACAGCTAACCCCGCCATATATATATATATTATATATATATATATGTATGTATATTATGGACTCTGTCGATTTTCGACGCATGGGGGTTCACATACACAATGACACCCACACAGTGATTTGTTTATAGTGGTAAAGGCTTGTGTTGGACATCCACACTTTTGGCACAGTCGATAGGAAAAGAATTGGTGCATCAAGGGTTGCCACAAACCCAATCAACGACGACCTCAGAATTTGAATTTCAGAAGTTCCTCTCTCGTCTCTTATATTCATAATATATATGTGTGTTGAAAGGTAAAATGGATATAGAATCGACAATAAGTGTTGAAAGTTTGTAGAAAAAAACACACGATGTTAAAATTTTCAGAGAAGAAATCTGTTCGACAATTATGAAAAGGTCTTTTGTCAAAGTAAATTGTAACGGAAAGATAAGTCTTGGGTAGGTAACCCAGTCTAGGGAGAGGGATAACTCTGAATTCAAATTCCTGAGGTCGGTCGTTGAATTGGGTTTGTGGCAACCCTTGATGCCACCAATTCTTTCCTATCGACTGTGCCAAAAAGGTGTGGATTCAACACAAGCCTTACCACTATAAACAAATCACTGTGTGGGTGTTCATGTGTATGTGAACCCCATGCGTCGAAAATCGACGAGAGTCCATAATATACATACATATATATATATATATATATTATATAGTGGCGGTTAGCTGTCGATAGAGCGTTCGGTAGAAACCAACAAGGTTCCTAGTTCGATACAGGTCCTCGCCAACTCAGCGTATGAGTAGCACATGTATCTGTGCGTAAAGTAAGGAGTTGATGGTAGGTGTGGCGCTCCACCTCAGACGCCAAACAATCTCCTTGTTCTAGCGCTATTGAAAAGGGGATGATTCCCCTGCTGACTGGCTGATACCGACTTTAGGCCGCCCCGACGACTCTACTTACTTTTTAACTTATGTACACACACCATATATATTTAGATATAGATAGAGGGATTATATATATATATAATATATATATATTATATATATAATCCGACAATATTTCTTCCCATACTTCGTGCCATAAGTCACCCAAAAAAGTGCGATACACATATCGGTCTAAAATAAACGAGAGATTCTGGGGAACCTAGCTAGTGTAGTGGTTAAATGTCAGCCTGACAGGTAGGCGTTCGAATCGCGCACAAAGCACTGTCCAGTCTATAGCTCTGCTGATGAGGTCTAATGGGCTGAAATGTACATACAGAGATTGACTTTTCTCGATTTGTTTACGCTTTACATTTAAACCTATATGCACGCCTAATTCATTTAATATAATAATTAATTACCAAAATTGGGTATGACTTTAATTAAGCACATAATCTCCCTACAAATTATCGGCCTCGCCATTTTCAAAACATCGTTTGAGTAGTTCATATATAGTATATAATATATATATAAATATGTATGTATAATAACGATCATTTACTCACTCTGTACATACCTATATATTTAGCTAGCTTTTTATTATCCCTATCTATTCTCTTGTGTAACCCTCTCTCTCTTCTCCCTTTATCAATGTTTTCTTTCTTCACACTTCTCTCTTTCTCTGTCCTCCATTATATATATATATATATATAATATATATATATATATATATTATATATAATATATATATATATAATATACCAAGCTGTTGTAGATCCTTGTGGAAAGAAAAAAACCGCAAGAGTTTGATTGTAAAAATATACTTACCAAAACATCAACCAGGAAGAACCAAGATATTCGTACCAACAAAGTAATTATTGTATAGTTATTTGGCCAAAGAAAAACCATTTAAATGTATATATATGTATAATAGATCACATAATAATTTCATATAACCGCTAGGAGAAAGCTAATCTGTAAAAGTGCTCGATACCTAAGTAGAGCCAAGTTTAATTAAAGATACATTCTACTGGGTCAGACGAACCTTAAATCTATCGTATCGATGGATCGTTTAACTACGGCAAAGATATGGACAATCGTTGCATGCTGCGGTTCCATTTGGTTGAGGGGATGAGAATGACGACGGGTGGCTTACACTTAATTTATTGTTTCAAATCTGCTTAAATTTCTAAAATAATATATAATTTTTTTTTTTTTTTTAAAAAAAAAAAATCATAATATAGAAATTAAATATTTTTTAATAAACAATAAAACTTATAGCGTTCTGTGTTTTTATTGTCAGTATGATTTGATAATTTAAAATTGATTAATGTGGTTAGTAGTATTTATTGGTCTTGCTCCTTTTCTTTCTTCAGTCAGGATTTTAGCCCTGAAGAGCTTTATGCGAAACTAATAGTAGGTTCGTCTGACTCAGCTAGATTATCTTTATATATATATATATATATATATTAATATATATATAAAGTTATGGTGGACATGGAGTCAACGACGCCTGTTACTGACCGGTTCTCTCCAATGAGATCTCTCAGACCATAATATACATTTGTGAAAAAAAGCCCTTAAATACCATGGGTGTTATCGTTGGTTATGGACCATTTCACGATTACCCATGCGTATTAAGGCCTTTTTATTCACAAATAACTTTGCTCGTTTACAATAGTTAAACATTGAGCTCTCATACCGGAACCTGAACTCTAAACAAACTTATGGTTAGAGAATTAGACATCCTAGATCACCTTGTACAAGAAAACTTGTTACACACCAATGTATATATATATATATATAATATATAATATATTATATATAATATATATATATAAGTGGTGTGTGTATGTTATGTTTTTTTTCTTTTGTCTGTCTATCTTACTCA
The DNA here is from genome assembly GCA_023376005.1 of Doryteuthis pealeii. Lineage (NCBI taxonomy): Eukaryota > Metazoa > Mollusca > Cephalopoda > Myopsida > Loliginidae > Doryteuthis > Doryteuthis pealeii. Next base: position 102,604,255 of record CM042144.1, on the reverse strand, counting down.
TAAAAGTAGATCTTGAATATTGGCCAATATATGTGGTGCGTGCGTGAGAGTGTTTCGTGTTTGCGGACTCATTGCAGTGTGGGCAGTAGTACTGTAATTTACAAACCACGATCAAATTGTTTGGGTAAAGAGCAGCAAAAGAAAAATGCACTCTCTCGACCGGCTAATGATTTTATTCTGAAAGCCAATTAACGGCCAGAGTTATATATTTTCGCCCCAACTTGGCACTTTATAAACGCTTAGAAAACTTTTCCTCACAAAAACTTAATATCTAATTACTGCTCAATTAGTTTATCTATCTATCTGCAAAATCTTTAACATACAGGGTATACCCAAAAAGGTATACACAATCCCTCAAATACGCAATACACCCTCCTAATAATGACAATGCACCCCATTATTTCAACAAACTGATTTTAACGGCATGTCAACCAGTCTACAGTTATTTTACGCCTAGATGTTAGGGAATCGAGTTCGTTGTAGTTCTCTCCTGTGTATGATGTTAAAACTGGATTTAGCTTGGTGAGGTTCCTATTCTTCAAACACTCTAAGAGTTGAAGTACCCCTGTCATTAGATATAACTCACAGGTCCCATCGTAATCAGAGTGTTAATACCTGTTAGGGTCCCATCTATAGTTAACGATAGATTTTAAAAAATTGACTTTTTAAAAAAATGTGTTTAAAAAAACGGTTTTTTAAAATTTGTAATATCGCAACAAAATGAACCAAAATAAAAACGTCTTTCATCATGAGATAACCCACATGACTGACACGCCCATAAAAACCAACCAACCAAGAACCAACCAACCCAACCACCGCCAGCCTAATCTTTTACGTTCATATTTCAATTTTTGCTTCTGTTATTTCGGAGAGTTCCTTCTCTTCATCTTGTGCAACACGGCCCTATTCGACTGCGAATAATTTGCCAAAAAATTGAGGGCCGGTTCGAGCTCAGTGCGTTAGAGCGTTCGGCTAAAACCACAAGGTTTCCATATTCCATACCGGGCCCTTCCGCCACTCAGCGTAGAGTAGCACATAGATTTTTGCGTAAAGAAGAGCTGATGGTAGGTGTGGCGCTCCGAACCACTCAGACGCAAAAACAATTCTCCTGGTTAGTGAACAAGAGGATAGATTCCCTCGCTGATTGGCTGATACCGACTTTAGGCACTTATTTTGACCCAATAGATAGTGATCTTAACAGATGTACTACCATTTATCGAGTGGACACTGCAGAGTAATGGCCAATGTTTACATATTAATTCGAAATCTGTATTTCATATAAGACAATCAGACCTCAGCCAGTCGATCTTCTAGCATATATATGAATAAAGAGTTGAGGGTTTGCCATAAGGGCGAATGGAGGTTCGGGACATCATATATGTACTAGGGCTTGACATTGATGAATTTTGATGGGGAGAACCCTTTTTCCCCATATCGCCGTCTCGCCTAAGTTAAGGACCAAAATGTGAATTGTTGCATGTCATGGACTGGCTCAGCTACAGAATTCCGCCCTTATCAGGGCTAATTTAATAATGAAAAAAAAACCCCTCTAAAAATCGTCTGTTAACAACATACCGGAGTTGCGGTCTGTAAATGAAAAGGATGTACTTATGAATACAGCAAAGCAAAAGGGGGGCCTAATGTCATGTCCTTGCTTATTTACTCAAGTTAACAAAGATGAGCATTAACCAGCATCCATCGTGGGATATTGGTTAGCAATCCTAGTCTGCACAAGATTCCTCGACTACTGAATAGCGAGTTCGCATCTTTGCTAAGTGCTCCATTCTTGCGACTTTGTGTCTTTACTTGTCTGGAATTATGTCACTAGAATATACGAAACGCAAAATTTAGGATTCTAAGCGACTCTGAAAGTGTTCTATTTCTATACATATACTAAAGGCATTGAGTGCATGATATATGCCCGGCTGAAACTACCAAAAATAAAAATAATTAACGGCAAAAATTCGAAAGTGAATAATTCTGCATGACGCTTATTTCTATAGGAAAAAGGTTTACGCATAAAAATTTGGTTGCCGTGCGCAATTATCTGAAATGAATTAATATATAGACACTCACTATCAACAAATCTTGCTTGTTGAGCAAAAATAATGAAGACTTTGTTTACATTTATGCAGATTATAAAAAATAAAATGTTAAATAGTAACAGCACAGGGATTTCTTTTCAAATTATGATTTTAAAAAAGGAGATAAACTTATTCTTTTTGCAGAATGTCTGATGCACTTTTTCTGACCTCCACGTTGGACAATCGACAAAGGCTTTTTTGACGAAGGGATTTAAATGGGGCATCCGTGCAAGGATCTGAACTCACTATTCACTAATAAGGATCTCGCGTATAATTCTGTCCCCCTTTCTTCCAGGGACTGCAGGCGTAGCACTTCTAGTAGAATATAAATTAAGTTCGTTATTTTTTAACTAATGCAAAAAAATTCGAAAAGTGAATATCTTTCGTTCGCCATATTGCTATAAGATTTAGCATAAATTGTGCAGTTATCTGAAAATGAACTTATTGTTATTAACAGAACACATTTATTGATTTTTTGTGTTAAAAGCATGAGATTGTATGTCTGCGAAAAATTGTTATTTCACACGGAGGGACTTTTCAAAATAGCTACTGCGCTTTTTCAAAGTGAAAAGTAAGAAGTTCTACTCTAATTGTCTTTTTTTTAAAACTCTTTGCTAATTATTTTGTCTCATGTCGACCAAACATTTTGAATTCGTAAATCTTTAATATTCATATACTTGAAGAAGACCAAGCCAACATAATAAAAACCATTCTGTAGAATTGAGGTGTTTGGTTGAACAATCGGCAGAAACGGGCGTTGAGAGACGGTTGGGGTGTGGCGTGGGCGTCTGATATGATCTTGTATGACAGAATGTAGAAACAATTTAAAGGATGGACAGCTTCGCTGGATTCTCGCTGGTCAAGATGAAGAATCCGTCGGCTAACGACTGAAAGCGTGATCGAATGGGTCACCTGGCGGTCAGTTGGCGCCCATCTTAACTTGATTTTTGCCAATTCTCAGCTATTTTTCGACTGTCCCACAATTCCCTGGAGACCATCCGGCGAAATTCACGCAATCTCGTTCTATTGTCTCTTTTCATATCGAATCGGAACCATTCCGTATATATAATTTTCCAACTGTATAATTACATGTATATACATGAATAGAGTCCAGTTTAGCTCCAGTCGGTAGAGGTTCCGCCGTAGGAACCACAAGGTTCCATGGTTCCGCCCACCTACGAGCCCTCGCCAACTCACAAGGACTTTTTTGCAGATAAAGTAGGAGCTGGTGGTACGTTGTGGAATCTCCACACTCAAAGCAAAAAGACAATCCCTGGATTTCTACTGAAAAAAAAGGCACTATACTCTCACTATCCGGCTAATACAATAACGGACGATAGGGCCGGCTCCGCCGACTTATACTACCTACTAAATTCATAAGTAAAGAAATAACAAAAGACTTATGAGATTTAGGCATATGTCTATTAAGTTAAGCTTCCTGAAATGAGACTACAATGCTACAATCTCTAAGTCTTGTCTTTACTTATTATATTCTGTCTCTGTGACTCTACATTCAAGGCACACATATGAGCTCTCAAACTGCGACAGGTTTTTTAAATAACTTTGCTGTCGTAAGGAAGATTATCTTCTCCGGACTTTTAGGATTCCTATATATATACTCTGACTATGCTGTTGAGTCCGGTTTCGATTCCTGTCGGAGGGGATCGTTAGTATACATCGTGAAGAGGACTTAATAAAGTCGAAACAGTCTGTACGGTGTTCTGCATAAGCGAGCATCCTTTGCGGATTACTTGTCAAGATTATTTTCTGATTAATATGAAATTTTATGCGATACATGCATTTATATGCCTTCAAGACAAAAATTAAATAGACTAATTATTCAACCATTGCTTCTATAAAAACAAACATCCAAAAATTCTTAGTCACTTCGTCAAGGAGCTTACGGCGGGTTTGTTTATAAAATACAACGTCCACTTGCCTACTGACTGGCAGGCGTGTAAATCGTATCATTGACAAGGTTAATTTCGCCAGGGGATTGTTCGCTATGTACCGTGGCCGAACGGATATGGGTCTCTGACTAGTGCCTGTGAGAGGGCCCGTTTTCGAATTCCTCTCGGAGGGGAGTCGTTAGTATAACATCGCTGAAGGAGACTTAATTAAAGTCGAAACCAGTCTACTCGGTGTTCTGCATAGCGGCATCCTTGCGGATTACTTATCAAGATTATTTTTCTATAATTATTCGAATTGTTATGCGATACAATGATTTATAATGGCCTTCAAGCAAAAATATAAATAATATAAATAATAATAATAATATATATATATATATTATATATATATATATATATATATATAATATCATACTCATGTTTAGCTTATGTCTAGGACACCATAGTGAAGTATTCAAATTGTACAACACTACACAACCATTCTGTCACTGGGTCTTAAATCCACCGACTGGCATTTTCTGCAGAAAATGTACTGTTGTCCTGGATTACAACCTGCATTCATTCTGTGGCACCGTTTATGAAGTTCTGGAGGAATGCTGAATCACTCCTCATTGCGATTACTCCCAGGCTCACTCTTGAAACCATTGTGATAATCAAAATATTTCGTAATCATTACGTACGGTATTGAAGCCATATAGTGTTGAAGATGCAATTATTTGTATTCAGAGCAGTTATCCTGAATTCTATAACTCTTTATTAAAGAGTTGGTATTATTAGTTATTTGGAACATTATAGTATGTCACCATCCTCGCTCGCGATGAAGGTTTGGTTGGTTGAGTGGCTTGGCTTTGGTTGGGTTTTACGAACATGGTCAATCCCTTGGGTCATTTTATGCCAAGTACTATATGGTAAAAAAAAAAAAATATTTAATGCTGGACAAGTTTTGAGAAATAAATTTAATTTTTTATGGATAATACAATTTTTTTTATAAACTCATGTATTTCTATTTATCCCACTAGATGAGACAAACTAACATATGTACTACCACTTCCGGGTCAGAGTGGACAAGGAGCAATGGTGGATGAAGGGGTGCTCCACATTCCCCAAACCTTCCAAACTGGAACCTCACCATTCGAAGAGCAACACATTCCCAGGGACATATAGAGCCGCAGCCGACAGCCTCTCTAGCACCATATAATAGATAAGGGTTGGGGATTGCCATAAGGGCAAAGGGTTGGGAAATCATATAGTGATATGGGCTTGACGTGACCTGCCGATTTGATCGGAGGTGGGGTCTCCGACCGCCCGTCTATTTCTAGATAGGGCCAAAGTGGAGTATTGCAGTCTATGGAACTGCTCAATCCACCTGGCGTTCTATCCTTAACATTCACGGGTCGCCACCCGACAACAAGTGAGGGGTATGGGGGAACACATATAGACGCAATTCGTTATATGGTGCCGGGTAGTCATAGTGGTACTTCCTGAAATTAGACTTCTGCTATTGCCCGGTAGATTTTCGTGTCAAGTCAAAGGATTTCTCGTTTGAATTCGCAACCCTAAACAACGCAACAACAGGAAAATATAAACGGTGGGGTTGTGTATACATACACTATATTGATTACATGGTAGTCATTAGCGGTACTCCTGAGTGGATTCTTGCTTTTGCACGTAGTTATGAGTGTCAAATCAATGGGTTTCTCGATTGAAATTTAATCCAACCTTAAAACTCTAGAACAAGACAACATACAATAAAAATGAAAATAAAAGAATAAAAGGGTTGATACTTACATACAGACTTACTGGGTTAAATGGTGCCAATACCTTTTGCTTTTGACCGTAGATTTTTTCGTGTCAACTCAATAGATTTCTTTAATTGAAATGTAGCGCCACCTGCAAGACAACGAGTAATAAATAAATAAATAAATAAATTAAAATGAAAATAAAAAAAAAAGAAAAGATTTTTAAAAGAACGCAGGTAATGATGTTACTTCTAATTGTGCAGCCTGAGACTTTCGTCAGTATGAACATTAAGGTATGTATTGTTGTCGAGTTCACGATCGATCTCAGTTTCTTATCTTGTTAACACTTGTAAGCGTGTGTAAATCAGCAATGTCAATTCGGCATGTGAATAAATTATTATCGCTTGGTTTTTGATTATAGATCGACAATTTGAAAGTCGATTATATTCAGGGACACGTAAAATTACACCAACAAGAAAGCAAGAAATGATTAAGAAAACGGAGTCTTGGTTGGTCGGCTTGGACCGCTCTAAGAGTCCTTGCGCGGTAGAAAAGTGGGAGTGTTAACCACCTCTCTCTGTCTGACTGTTCTCTCTCTCTCTCTCTCACTGCTCTCTCTATTATATCTATATATATTATTATATTTATATATATATAATATACTAGCAATATATGCACCTAGGATGCAAGTATTTAAGTTTTAACTGTATAAAATCATTCAATTAAATTAGGAAGGTTAATGAAACTGAATAAGAACGATAAAGAGATTAGTAACAGAGGGGTAGGTGGATTGAAAAAATAGAAAACTTTGGAAACTAACTCTCCATCATTTTCCATTACTCCTATTTCATTGGTAAATTCCCAATTCAAAACTATTAGTTTTTAAAATAGGAAAGAAAGAATAAAAATTGTAGTTATTTCTTCTGCATAATGGATTTTCTTTTAAGATTTATCCCCGAGATTTTTGCTCCTAGTCAATAAGGTAAACCAAACAATTTAGAAATCGAATAATATTAAGCATATAGGTTATTAAAATCAATTTTAAATCAATATGCATAATTAAAGCCTTCCCATTTCACACTTAAACAGCTATTTTGTTGTATATATAGATTAATTGTATGTTGTAGTATGTGATATGTTAACAGATTAATAATGTAAACACTTTTATTAATAATAGAGGTTAAAAAAAAATAAAATCATTGAGAATGTGATGTCAAAACTAAGGATTGTAACTTGATAGTATATTTTCGTTTACAGACAAAAAAAGCACACATCTCCATGTAATAAGATATATAATATTATAATATATATATTATTATATGGTGTGTGTGTGTGTGTTGTAGATAATGTGAAAATGGAAGTGAATCCGACGGTATGTAGTATTTAGAAAATTGGAAAAAACACAGTTAAATAAGTTGCAGTGGTAAGTTTATTGGCTGACGCTTGCAGTTGTGTAAACAAGTGATTAAACAAGACTATCACTCTTTCCGTTATTCTGTATAAAAATTTTATCACCTTCCTTTATACCAAATGCCCTGAAATGATCTAATTCCATAGATTGAAACACTGCAGCGTTCGCCAATAACTACACTCAACTTATTTAACCTGTAGTTTTTCATCTTTCTTAATAATAGATAATATTATATATATTATATATATATATATATAATTATATATATATATATATATATATATAGACACACACACAGAGAGAGAGAGAGAGAGAGAGAGAGAGCAGAGAGAAGAGAGAGAGAGAGAGAGAGAGCAGAGAGCAGAGAGATCGTTGCTGACCGAAACAATTTCCTAATCTCTCTGAACATTATTCCAGGTCCACTTGACCCGGAATGGTAGTAACTTTTAGGGTATCATCATATTGGTTACAAGAAAAAATGAGTTTAAACCATGTGTTTAAAAAATATTGTAATAAAGTTTGGAATAACTAACAAG
>CM042144.1:102583500-102596475 GCA_023376005.1 Doryteuthis pealeii | reverse complement strand
TAGAGAGAGATGGGAAATAGATAAGTTAGAATAGATTAGAGACAGAGACAGAAAATGAAAATTTATTAATGAAAATGCGTGTTTCTTTGTAGAAAGAGAAAGGGTTAGAGATAGTGGGTTAAATAAATATGTGCCGACTGCGTGTGTGTCTGAGAAGAGAGTGAGTTATGCATGGTAGGTGATAAAGAGAGAGAGAGAGAGAGAGAGAGAGAGAATCTGTGCACGTATGTATTATATTTACCAACCTCTCCGCGTGATCAAGGATATGACACAAGATCATTTCTTTAGCGTTTTAACAGGTTTGAAATTCAGAGTTTATCTTCTCCTAAGACTGGTTACCTTAAAGCCATGGTTAAAGAGGACAGCCCTAGACTCAGTTGCTATAGCAAGGTTTAGAGCCGTCTATAACCCTACATTTACCCATAGCTGTAGAGCAGATAGTTGGGTTTCATACCTTTCCCAAGGGGTATTGGCACTATGTGATACTGCAAGAATCCTTGTCCAGGATTTGAACGTCGTTTCGTCGTGTCCTTTCCTAAGACGGTAACCATTACACCACCACGCGCCTCCAATCGCTGTGCAGTATGTATGTGTGAAAGACAGAGACAGAGACAGAGACAGACTGAGAGAAAGAGAGAGAGAGAGAAAGAGAAGGGAAGAGGAGAGTTTTTTAGTCTGATCCACAACATGTCGTTTGCGATCTTTTCCCCTAGATCGTATTCTGATTGACGGTTTGAGCCTGGCCGGCCAGGTAATTGTTTGTTGGCCAGTACATATGACCAGCAACAACAACAACAACAACAACAACCGAATACTTAACCGCCTTCCCAGCCTAAAGTCAACAACACACAACCAAACCACCGCTCGACCTTCGCCTCTCCGCCTTCCCCTACAAGTCATGTACAGTAAACAGAAGTTATTTAGCAAAACAAATATATACCTCACAGTAAAAGAGAAACGACGAAAAAAAGAGTAAACTAATGACTAAATAAGTAATAATCGAAAGCATGTTGAATTCTTGTCTAAAGGGAGATAACTCTTTGTGTTCTCGTATTCAAATGAATTAATCACGCAAAAAAACAAAAAAAACAACTGGACATTGTGACAGACATTACACCTGTGACAAAACAAAAGGCGCAAACCTAACTTTATATATATATATATATATATATTATATATAATAATTAACTTATATATATAACTTATATATCTAACTTATATATATATATATATATATATATATATTATACTATCTACTAAATCAGTAACTATATATGAAAAAAAATATACTATATATACTAGCAACATACTACAAAAACATATACTATATAATACATAGACATAAACGTGACCCCGTTGGGTCACCCATTGAGAATCTCGGTAAATAATTTGAGATTAGGGAAAAGGTGAGTTTTTCAAAGCGAATTAAATTAAATATAAATAGATATGTCCGGACAAAATATTAAAATCATTTGTAAGGTTTCTAAGAAAAGGGAATGTTTTTACTTATTTAAGCTGTACGGTGCTGCTTATAAAATTTAACAATCAAATACATTTTAAATGCCTTCCATCTCTCTCCTCTCTCTCTCGGCTTTCTGCTTTCTTTCTTTCTCTCTTCTCTCCAAGAGAAACTAACATATATAACGAGGAGGTATGAAGATATACATAGAGAGGAAAAAAATGATAGGCAATTAAAGTTAGAGATTGGTCAATTTTTTTATCTTAATTGCAAATTTACTATTAATTAGAGACCAAATTGAAATGGAGAAAATTGATTAGACACCGGACATTATTTTATCTTTAAATACGCATTGGTAATGCCTCTTAATATAAATAAATATATAATATACTTAACAATGCTTCAAGCAATCAATCAAATATATAATATATATATATATATATATTATAATATATGATATATATATATGGGGGTCATATAATTTATTATGTAAATGTATCCCCATTCAACAAATTCCGGAAAAAAATGAATGAAACTTTGACGTAATTTCTGCTGTAATACTGAATAGGAAGGATTATAGAATTACATGTAAGAATTATTTTATTTTTACAGTCTTTAAAACGGAAGAATTTTAATTAAATCAAATCCGTGTGATTTTCTTTTTGAAAAGGACCCAGACCTCCACCCTCACCCACCGATTGGTCTGTGGGGGTAGAAAACTCAGTTTGCAATTTTATTTTCCTTTCTAACTATTAATTAGGCCTTACTGATCATTTTAAAGCTAAATGTTCTGATCACTTCCGGTGACCCCCCCGCTGCCCCCTACGACAACACACAAATACAATTAAACCATCAACTTCTTATGTGAAAAGGTTTGTTCAGATTCCAAGTTTCATCAAGATTGGGTCATTAACAGAGAAGATCAATTTTCGCGCTAAAAACCCGGGAAAAAAATTATGAACGGTTCTACTTTTAACAAATTAACCCCACGGGTAAATTTTGCACACATCCGATACACACACAAACACAACAACAATACGTATATCTATATAATATATATATATATATATATATATAGACCGAGAGAGAGAAGAGAGAGAGAGAGAGAGAGAGAGAGGGAGAGAGGGGTAGAAGAAAAAAGAGTAAGAGGGAAGAGAAGAATAGGAAAATCCTCGATTAAAGAGATTCACGATATTTAGTTTTAAACAATATTGTCTCATTGTCACCTGGTGATGTTCTCACCTTTCGCACTTTCTAATTTCCATTTTGTTGTTTGTTGTTGTTGGTTGTGTTGTTTTCACGCCTTTCCACACGCCTTTACCTATAATTGTATTTCCACACCTTAATAACAGCCCGCACGATTATTCATTATAATTTTTGTTACGCCGCTCCACCTGCTAGGAAATCTCCGTAATTCTATACATCTTGGCCATTTACCTATCTAACTTAAATCAGTACTATTATAAAAAAAAACACCAGTGCCCTGTTGATTATCTATCTATCTAAATCTATCTACCTTCTTATGTTATGTATGTATGTATGTATGTATGTTATGTCTCTCTCTCTCTTCTCTCTCTCCCTCTCGTCTCTCTCTCTCCACAAGCACACATCAATACACACCACACATACATATATATATATATATATATATATATATATATATATATATACTAGACAAGAACGTGACTCACACGTTGGGTCACCCATTGAACTCTGTGTAGATAATTGGGATTAGGGAAAAGTTAGTTTGCAAAGCGTATTAATTTTTTACAAAATAAATACGTCGAGAATTAAAAAAAACATTAAATCATTTATAAGATTTCTAAACAGGGAACGTTTGACCTAAATTTATATTTATTAAGAGCCATATGTTTGGTTGGACTGGCTGCTTATGAACTTAACATACAAATACAATTTCATACTCTAATCTAAGAAAATAAAATCATATAGACAAGGAGGTAATCCAGATATAATAGAGAGGGGAGAAAGTGAAGCAGAATGTGGTAAAGAGACGGGTCAGTTTTTTGACTTAATTGCAAATTACGACTAATTAGAACCAATTAAAATGGAATTTCTTCAATCATAACTCAATCCTAAATCTAAGGAATAATTTAGAATAACTTTCATGTCATTAAACAAATAATTTTATAAGCAGTTTATAGATTATTTACGTACCTGTAGTTAGAATATTTTGATTAGGGTCCGTTAGATATAGAATGATGGGGTCCTTTGGAAACTTACCCAACAGTTATTAGCGGTTAGTAACCTTTTTTTCTTTTTTACGCCATTACAGGCGCGTGGGGATTAGTTTCAGATGCGACCCGATTTCCGAGGGGCGAAGACGCTATTGTCGGCTCTTATGGGTCGGTCTAACCGCGGAGGAATCAATCATGGGCTGGGTTGCGAAATAAAGCTTTATCAAAGAGAACAAGTCTTGTTAATTGCTTATTAAAAAAACAAGAAGTTACAACCCGAAGAAATCAACAGAAAGGAGAAGAATCAATCGTTAACAGGAAGACCACTAGATCGACGGAAGAACATGGTGGCCAAGTTAGAGGGAGTAAGCAGAAAATAACAAGTAAAAACTGTTGAGATTTTTTGAGTATATAAGGTGTGTGTTAAAAGTCCACTCCTACTTATAGACGGCGAGAACCACGTGATCAAACACTTGGCCAATCGCATCTCTTATATATATATATATATTATATATATATATATATATAATAGAGAGAGAGAGAGAGAGAGAGAGAGAGAAGAGAGAGATCGTGCTGACTGAAACGATTCCATGAATATCTCTTTGACATTACCCCAGGTCCACTTAGAAGATCCGAAGTGGTAGTACTTTAGGGTATCATCTATTACATAGAAAAAAATGAGTTTAAACATGAGTTTAAAAAATGATTTTAATAAAGTTTGAATAACTAACAACCATGAATAGAACAAAACGTCTTCGGCATAAAATAACCCAACAAATGTTGACATGCCGTAAATCTAACAAATTAGCGAAACCAAGAAAAAACCTGTGTGCTCATAATTTTTATTAAAGATACTTGAAACTATATAACTGCGAAAATTGATATTATTTGATAGAATAAACCTTGGGAACCTTGACTTACGAGTGCCCCAACTTATGAGTTTTCCGAGTTACGAGTCTTAATTAAGTCGATTTTTTGTTTCGTGTTGTGAGCTCTAATTCAAGTTACGAGCGAGCTTCAGATACGCTTATGTTAATAATTTTACTAAAAAAACATTTAAGTTTCCAAGTTTCTAACGCCAATAAGAAATATTATTTATGAAAAAACTAGAAGCAGCTACCCAGCATCGCCTGGTTAGAAGGGGGTTAAAAAAATGTCAGTCTCGCAGATCCATTAATACTGAATTGCGAGGTGGATGCTTGCAGGATGTCCTATTAAAATCCCTACGTAAAAAAGACCTTAACTTTTTATCTAACCCATAGATCATACCCTAAAAAGTACTACCACTTCGGATCAAAGTGGACCTGGGAATAATGTCAAGAGAGATTCATGGGAATCGTTTCGGTCAGCACGATCTCTCTCTCTCTCTCTCTCTATATATATATAATATATATATATAATATATTATATATATATATATATATATATTATATTATTATATTAAGAAAATTGAAAAAAATACAGGTTTAAATAAGTTGAGTGCTAAGTTTATTGACCGACGCTGCAGTGTTTCAATCTATGAATTAGATCATATTCAGGGCATTTTTTGGTATAAGGAACGTGATAAAAAATGTTATCACGGAATAACGAGAAAAATGATAGTTCTTGTTTATCACTTGTTAACACTGCAGCGTCAGCCAATTAACTTACCACTCAACTTATTTAAACCTGTGTTTTTTCAATTTTTCTTAATATACTATATACTGTCGGATTCACTTCCATCTCTTCACACACACACACACACACATATATATATATATATATATATCTTATTATAATGGAAATTGTGTGCTTTTTTTGTCTGTAACCGAAACTATATCACTACTCAAGTTACAATTCCCTTAGTTATTGACATCACATTCTCAATGATTTTATTTTATTTTACCTCAATTATTAAATAAAATTGTTTACATTATTAATACTGTTAACCATATCTACATGATATTTCCACGTACCCACTTGTACGGGTCAGGCACAAAAGGCCCTATTTATGTGGGACCACCCACAAGCGAGACTCATGGGTGGCAGGTGAAAAATTGCGTCGATCCCGTCGGCATTCCCCCTCAAGGGGGGCGCCTCAGGCACTGGGCAATAAACCCAGCCCTGCCCATTTAAATCAAGGGGCAGGTGTTGCCTGGGGGGATGGCCCCCCTGGATCGACGCTGTTAATTATATCAATGGTCCAGAGGCCGAAGCCACTGTTGACCATATCCACATACTAACAACATACATTATGTTATATATACAACAAAATAGCTGTTTACAGTGTGAATGGGAAAGGCTAATTTGCATATTGATATTAAAATTTGAATTTTAATAAATATATGCTTAAATTATTGATTTCTAATTGTTTGGTTTTACCTTATTGAATATGAGCAAAAATCTCGGGGATAAAATCTAAAAGAATCCATTAGCAAGAAGAAATAACTACAATTTTATTCTTTATTTCCTATTTTAACTAAAATAGTTGAATTAGGAAAATTTGCCAATGAAATAAGGGAGTAATGGAAAATGAGGAAGAGTTAGTTTCAAAGTAGTTCTATTTTTCAATCATACCCCCTCTGTTACTAATCTTTTTATCTGCTTTCTTATTCAGTTTCATTAGCCTTTTCTAATTTAATATTATATTTTATTACATTAAACTTAAATACTTGCACGCCTACGGTGCATTATATTTGCTAGTATATATATATATATATAAATATATATATAGAGAGAGAAGAGAGAGAGAGAGAAGAGGAGAGGAGAGAGAGAGAGAGAGAGAGGGGACAGTCAGACAGAGAAGGGGAGTTAACACTCCTTTCTACGCGCAAGGATTCTTACGAGCGTCCACCGACCAACCGACTCGTGTTTTCTTATTCATTTCTTGCTTTTCTTGTGGTGTATTTTACGTGTTCTGAATAATCGACTTCATTGTCATCATATCCAAACCAAGCGGAAATAATTTATTCACCCAGAATTGACATTGCTGATTTACACACGTTACAAGTTGTACAAGATAAGAAACTGAGATCTGTGACTGACAACAATAAATACCTTTAATGTTTCATACTGACGACAAGTCTCAGGCTGACAATAGAAGTAACATCAAAATTAACCTGCGTTCTTTTAAATCTTTTTGTTTTTTATTTTCATTTATTTATTTATTTATTTATTTATTTATTACTGTTGTCTTGTCAGGTTGGCCTAAATTTCAATTAAGAAATCTATTTGAGTTGACACGAAAAATCTACGGTCAAAAGCAAAAAGCTATTGGCACCATGTAACCCAGTAAAGTCTGTATGTATTTATCAACACCTTTTTATTTATTTATTTTCATTTTTTATTTCTATTGTTGTTTGTTAGGTTTGTTAGGTTGGCTTCAATTTCAAATCGAGAAACCCAGTTGACTTGACCACTATAATCTACGTGCAAAAGCACAATCCACCTCAGGAAGTACCATGACTACCATGTAACCCAATATAGTCTGTTATGTATTACACAACCCCACATTTTTATTTATTTTCCCCTGTTGTTTGCCTTGTTAGGTGGCCTAAATTTCAAACGAAAACCCCTTGACTTGAACACGAAAATCTACGGGCAATAGCAAAAGTCCATTTCAGGAAGTAACCCTATGACTACCGGCACCCTTATAACCGAATTGCGTCTATATGTGTTACCCCAACCCCTCCACTTGTTGGTCGTGGGTGGCGACCCGTGATGCTTAAGGATAGAACCCAGGTGGATTAGCAGTTCATGACTTGCAATACTCCACTTTGGCCCCTACCTTAGACTAGACGGGGCGGTCGGATCAATCGGCAGGTCACGTCAAGCCCTAGCACCTATATGATTTTCCCAACCCTTTGCTCTTATGGCAATCCCCAACCCTTTCTATTCATATGGGTGCTAGAAGGCTGTGGCTGCGGTCTACATGTCCTGGGATGATGTTGAACTCTATCTGATGGTGAGGTTCCAGTTTTGGAGGTTTGGGGAATGTGGAGCACCCCCTTCATCACCATTGCTCCCTGGTCCACTCTGACCCGGAGTGGTAGTACATGTTAGGGTCCCATCTATGGGATAAATAGAAAACATGAGTTTATAAACAAAATTGTATTATCCATTAAAAATGAAATTATTTCAAAACTTTGTCAGCATTAAATATTTTTTTTTACTAATAGAAGTATTCGGCATAAAATGACCCAAGGGATTGACATGTCGTAAAACCCAACCAACCAACCAACCAACCAAACAAACCCTTCATCGCGAGCAGGATGTGACACATCTATATAGTTTCAAATAACTAATAATACCAATCTTTAACAAAGAGTTATAGATTCAGGTAACTGTTCTGAATACAAATAATTTGCTCTCAACTCTATGGCTTCAAGTATCCGTATATGATACGAATATTTGGTACACACATGGTTTCAAGAGTGGACCTGGGAGTAATCGCAATGAAGGAATGATTCAACATTCCCCAGAACTTCATAAACGGTGCCACCTCAATGAATGCAGTTGTTGTATCCAGGACACACCATTTTCTGCAGAAAATGCAGTCGGTAGATTTTAAGACCCAGTGACAGAATGGTTGTTTAGTGTTGTAAATTCGATACTCACTATGTGTCATAGACTAAGCTAAACTGAGTATATATATATATATATATATATATATATATATATATATATATATATATATATATATGATCCAAAAGTCCAGAGAAGAAATCTTCCTTACGACACAAAAGTTTTATTTAAAAAACCTGTCGCAGTTTGAGAGTTCAACGTGTGCTCTTAATGTTAGAGTCACAGAGCAAATATATAAGTAAATAAATAACAAAAGACTTTGAGATTAGCTTTATAGTCTATTTCAGGGAGCTTAGCTTAATAGACTATAATGCTAAATCTCTAAGTCTTTTGTTATTTCTTTAGTTACATATATATATATATATATATATATATATATATATATATATATATATATATGAGATCCAATTATGAATTCATGTAGTAGTATAAGTCGGCGGAGCGGCCTATTGTCGGTATTAGCCGGATAGCGAGAGAGTATATCCTATTTTCAGTAGCGCTAGACCAGCGGGGTTGTTTCTGGATTTGAGGTGGGGTTCCACACCTACCACCAGCTCCCCACTTTACTGACAAAATCCAGCGGCTGAGTTGGTGAGGGCTCGTATCGAACCAGGAACCTGGTGGTTCCTAGGCGGAATCTCTACCGACTGAGCTAAACTGACTCTATTCATGTATATACATGTAATTATACAGTTGGGAAATTAATAACGGATGGTGCCGATAGATATGAAAGAGACAATAGACAGATATTGCGGACTTTCACCGGATGTCCAGGGAATTGTGGGACAGTCGAAAAATTAGCAGAAATTGCAAAATCAAGTTTAGTGCGCCAACTGACCGCCAGGTGACCCCAATTTCGATCACGTTTCCATCTTAGCCGACGGCATTCTTCACCTCTTGACCACAGAATCCAGCGAAGCATCCATCTTTAAATTGTTTCCACATTCTGTCATACCAAGATCATATCCAACGCCCAACGCCCAACCCCCAACGCCCAACGCCCGTTTCTGCCGATTGGATTCAACCCAAACACCCAACTACAGATGGTTTCTTATTAATGTTGTGCTTGTCTTCTTCAAGTAATAAATATTAAAATATTACAGAATTCAAATTTTGGCGATGAAAACAAAAAATGAGACAAAGAGTTTTTTAAAAAAAGACAATTAGAGTAACCTTCCTTGACTTTCACTTTGAACTAAGCCAGTAGCTATTTTGAAAGTCTCCGTGTGAAATAAACAAACTTTTTCGAAGACAATACAACTGCATGCTTTAACACAAAAATATCATAAAATGTGTTCTTAATAACAATTATGTTCATTTCAGATAATGCACAAAATTTTTGCTAAACTCTAATAGAAATAATGGCGTCAGCAGATATTCACTTTCGAATTTTTGCATTAGTTAAAAAAAAGAACAATTTATATTCTACTAGAAGTGGCTACCCTGCGTCACCTGGGAAGAAGGGACAGAAATTAGTATCGCAGATCCATTATTAGTGAATAGTGAGTTAGATCCTTGCAGGATGCCCCATTAAAATCCCTTCGTAAAAAAAGACCTTGTGTCGATTCGGTCAAGTGGAGCGTCAGAAAAAAGTGCACAGACATTCTGAGAAAAAGAATAAGTATCTCCTTTTTAAAAATATAAATTGTAAAAAAAATCCCTGCTGTTACTATTTAATTTTATTTTTTTTATTATCTGCATAAATGTAAACCAAATCTTCATTAATTTTTGCTCAAAAAGCAAGATTTGTTGATAGTGAGTGTCTATATATATTTCATTTCAGATAATGCGCACGCACAATTTTATGCTAAACTCTATAGAAATAATGGCGTCAGCAGATATTCACTTTCGAATTTTTGCCGTTAATTATTTTATTTTTGTAGTTTCAGCCGGGCATATATACATGCACACAACTGCCCTTTATATATGTATAGAATAGAAAACTTTCAGAAGAGTCGTTAGAATCCTAAATTTTGGTTTCGTAATTCTAGTGACATAATTCAAGACAATAACAGACACAAAGTCGCAAGAATGGAGCATCTAGCGAAGATCGAACTCGCTATTCAGTAGTAAGGAATCTGTGAGACTAGATTGCTAACCAATACACCACGATGGGATGCTCTGGTTAATCTCATCTTTGTATACTTGATAAATAAGAAGGACCATATGACCTTTAGGCACCCCTTTTGCTTTGCTGATTCATAAGTACATTCTTTTCATTTACACTGTCAACATCCGCTTGTTTGTTAACAGACGATTTTTAGAGGGGTTTTTTTTTCATTATAAATTAGCCCCTGCATAAGGGCGGAATTCTTGTAGCTGAGCAGTCCATGACATGCAACAATTCACTTTGGTCCTTACTTAGGCGAGATGGGCGATTGGAAAGTCTCCCATCAATCAATCATGTCAAGCCCTAGTACATATATGATTGTCCCGACCCCATTGCCCTTATGGCAAACCCCAACTCTTTGTATCATATATATGCTAGAAGACGACGGCTGAGGGTCTGATTGTCTTGTATATGAAAATACATCGAATTATGTAACACATTGGCATTACTCTCAGGTCCACTCCGACCTGAAATGGCAGTACCTGTTAAGATCATATCTATGGGTCAAAATAAAGTAAAATCGTAGGGGTGGCCTAAAGTCGGTATCAGCCAATCAGCGAGGGAGTCTATCCTCTTTTCACTAGACCAAGGAGATTGTTTTTGCGTCTGAGGTGGAGCGCCACACCTACCATCAGCTCCTTTCTTTACCGCAAAAATCTCTGTGCTACTCATACGCTGAGTTGGCGAGGGCCGGTATCGAACTAGGAACCTTGTGGTTTTTTAGCCGAACGCTCTAACGACTGAGCTAAACCGGCCCTCAGATTTTGCAAATTATTCGCATTCGATAGGGCCGTGTGCAAAAATGAAAGAAGAAATCTTCCGAAATAACTAGACAAAAATTGAAATATGAACGTAAAAGGATAGGCATGTTGGTTGGTTGGTTGGTTGGTTGGTTTTTGCGTGTCAATCATTGGGTTATTCATGATGAAGACGTTTTTATTTTGTTCATTTTTGTTGCGTATTCAAATTTTTTAAACTCGTTTTTTTAAACACATTTTTAAAAGTCATTTTTTTTTAATCTATTTAACCTATAGATGGGACCCTAACAGGTATTAACACTCGAGTTAGAGTGGACCTGTGAGTTATATCAATGAAGGGGTACTCCACACTCCTTAGAGTTTAAGAATTAGAACCTCACAACTAAATCTAGTTTAACATCATACACAGGAGAGAACGTACAATGAACTCGATTCCCTAACATCTAGGCGTAAAATAACTGTAGACTGGTTGACATGCCGTTAAAATCAGTTTGTTGAAATAATGGGGTGCATTGTCATTATTAGGAGGGTGTATTGCGTATTTGAGGGATTGTGTATACCTTTTTGGGTATACCCTGTATGTTAAAGATTTTGCAGATAGATAGATAAACTAATTGAGCAGTAATTAGATATTAAGTTTTTGTGAGGAAAAGTTTTCTAAGCGTTTATAAAGTGGCCAAGTTGAGGCGAAAAGTCAGGTTTACGTCTGGCCAGTTAATGGCTTTCAGAATAAAATCATTAGGCCGGTCGAGAGAGTGCATTTTTTCTTTTGCGCATCTTTACCCAAACAATTTGATCGGCTTGTAAATCTACAGTACTTACTGCCACACTGCATGATCCCACAAACACGAAACACTCTCACGCACGCACACATATATTGGCCAATAATTCAAGATCTACTTTTATGACGTAAGATAGACAGACAAAGAAAAAAAACATACATACACACACACACACTTATATATATATATATATATATATATATATATATATATATATATATAAACATTGGTGTGGTAACAAGTTTCTTGGTACAAGGTGATTCTAGGATGGTCCTATTCTCTACCAGTAGTTTGTTGTAGAGTTCAGGTTCCGTATGAGAGCTCAATGTTTAACTATTGTAAACAGAGCAAAGTTATTTGTGAATAAAAAGGCCTTAAATACCATGGGTATCGTGGAAATGGTCCATAACCACGATATCCATGGTATTTAAGGCCTTTTTATTCACAAATGTATATATATGGTCTGAAGATCTCATTGGAGAGAACCGGTCAGTAACCAGGCGCCGTTGACTCCATGTCCACCATAACTTATATATATATATATATATATATATATATATATATAAAGATAATCTACTGAGTCAGACGAACCTACTATTAGTTTCGCATAAAGCTCTTCAGGGCTAAAATCTGACTGAAGAAGAAAAGGAGCAAGACCAATAAATACTACTAACCACATTAATCATTTAAATTATCAAATCATACTGACCAATAAAAACACAGAACGCTATAAGTTTATTGTTTAATTAAAAAATATTTAATTTCTATATTAACTGATTTTTTTTTTTAATTATATATTATTTAGAATTAAGCAGATTTGAAACAATAAATAAGTGTAAGCACCCCGTCGTCATTCTCATCCCCTCAACCAAATGGAACCCAGCATGCCAACGATTGTCCATCTCTTTGCCCGTAGTTAAACGATCCATCGATACGACTAGATTTAAGGTTCGTCTGACTCAGTAGATTATCTTTATTACTTGGCTCTACTTAGGTATCGAGCACTTTTTACAGATTAGCTTCTCCTAGCGGTTATATGAATATATATGTATCTTATATACATATAGATACATATAAATTGTTTTTTCTTTTGGCCAAATACTATACC
>CM042144.1:102571000-102578500 GCA_023376005.1 Doryteuthis pealeii | reverse complement strand
ATTTTGAACGTGAATTTGTTAAAAAGTTCTTTTTCGAACATTTCAAAAATTCTCCGCTTTTTCCAACGAATTGCATTTCAAATAAGGATTTACTCTGATGAAGGTCGAATTTTCTTTGCGTGCGGAACATTTCTACATTTTTTTCTATTATTATTATTTCATTTCATTTGGTTATTTAAAAATGATAATAGTTTGAATAATGTACACATGGATAAACTCCTGACTGAAACACGTGTAAGTAAAATTGATTAAAATATCCTATTTTATCCATTCTATACTTTCTTTCCTTTATTTATTTTTTCAACACACACATACACACACACACACACACACACACACACACTTATGTTAGTAAGTTCACTAAAAACATTTGAGTTTCCAAATTTATTTCCAAGAAAATGATTATTATAGTAAATAAAGACTAACCATATTACAGCACATATTTCATTAAATTCTATTTTATTATGTTCTTTCATAGAAAACAGTGGGATTCTTCTTATTCAAAAGAACGTAACAAAACATTAATATGTTTGGGGGGGCTCTAATGGATTAATAGCATTTTAGTTTATTTCATATATATGAGGGGAGTGAACGCTGACATCGGAATACTCCGTTATTATAATTTTTTTACAGGCGCTGCCACTGTCAATAACAACAGAGACAAAAGATCCGTTGAACAGGAACAACAGTCATTTGATAAAGGGTTTCTAACGAACCCGAAAAATTTATAATAAAAAATAATAATAATAAAAAAATAAGTGAATCCAATACTCCATAACATCGAGTTCATTCATTTATTTTTAGATGCTTCGTAATAATGCCCAGCTTAAAAAACACATAAAAATATATACCGAAAGAAGCATACGGAGACCCCTAAAATACAACACACACGCACATATATATATATATATATATATATATAGAGAGAGAGAGAGAGAGAGAGAGAGAGAGAGACAGTGAGAGAGAGAGAGAGAGAGAGAGAAATTGAACATTTGCTTTTTGAAGCATTCTTAAGTAAAGTATATTATTGTTTATATTTTTTGAAGGCAATTACAATGCGTATATCTGTCGGAGGTAAATGGTAGGTATACTCCGCTTTTGAGACTTAATAAAGTTGAAACAGCTGTACGGTGTTCCACGTCGCGCCCGTTATTTGCTGAGTTTATTTGTCATGATTATTTTCAATAATTATCGAATTTTATACAGTATACGCATTGTAATTGCCTTCAACAAATATTAAAAATAATATATATATATATATATATATATATATATATATATGTATATGTATATATATATATATGCCGGAAATATATAGAGACACTGAGGACACTAAGACCATCAGTCAACGCCTTCTAGTACATATATCATAAAAGGGTTTTCCATAAGAGCAATAGGGTTGAGACCATCAAACCGGTGCTAGGGCTTTATGTAAACCAGCCGATTGATATATTACTAAAACCATCCACTCGTGTAGGAAGGACACATGATTAATTTCTTAAGCGGGGTTTAACAGCTTTGAATTCAGTTTTCCTTCTCCTAAAGTGGTTACCTAACCAATTTTAAAGAGCCCAGTTCACGCATACTCTTTACCCATAGCTGGAGGGAGTTGGACGCATAACTCTCCCAATGATATTAGCGCTATGGAAATGCAACCAAATTAGAACATAATTCCATAATTTGTTTCATCAACATCGAGTTATTTCCACTACATGGAGGCGCTCGTAATATTATGGTTATCGACAGGGTAACAAGAGTTCAAATCCCGGACAAGACTGTTTGCATGTCACATAGCGTTAATACCTTTGAAAAATGCATGAATCCAACGCATACCTTTCCCAATGGTATTAGCGCTATGTTAAATGCAACCAACCAAATTAGAAGATAATTCCATAATTTGTTTCATCAACATCGAGTTATTCTATAGTACATTCCACTACATGAAGGCACTCGTAATGTTATGGTTATCGACAGGGTAACAAGAGTTCAAATCCCGGACAAAGCTGTTTGCATGTCACATAGCACTAATACCCTTGAAAGATGTATGAATCCAACGCATACCTTTCCCAATGGTATTAGCGCTATGTGAAATGTAAAGAGCATCGTCCATGATTTGAACTCGTCTCGCTGAGTTTATTTCCTTGGCGCCTCTATATGTGTATATAATCTGTATACACTAATTAAAGCGTGGCATTTTCACAGATTGAGCTAGTTTTCTTTATTAACCTATTTTCTTGCTGTATCTCCAGCGAAAACTTTTAGGGCTAATATTTTAGACTTTGGTTCTATTTCGCCTCTAGCGATTCTGGCCCATAATTTTATGAGTCACTTTACCGCTAATCAATTCACTTCCTATTTATTCCTATTTAATGAGTAATCTATTAAAGACTAGAAGCAGCTGCTCAGCATCGCCTGGTTGGGGTGGGGGTTATATATATATATATTATATATATATATATATATATATATAGTATCCAATTGCTGCTTTAACTTTTCCATTGCATTGGCATCAATAAATAATCCAAAAGTGCTCAATATATTAAAAACATAGAGCATTAATAATATTAATAATAATAATAATAATAATAATAATAATAATAATAATAGTGGAAAAGTTATTGTTTTGGCATGGGGTGTTTTTAACGAGTGCTTGAAATTAAATTTATCCATGTTGTTGGTCAAATTAGATGTTTAAACTTAGAAAATGCTCAACAACCGGAAAAGTGGGGCTATTTAGTATCCAATTGCCGCTTTAACTTCTCTGTTGCTATGGCATCAGTGAATAATCCAAAAGTTCTCAATATATTAAAAATAGGGCAGTTGTGTGTATGTATATCCGGAATAAACTACGAAAATTCATCAATTAACGACAAAGTAAATATATATACGCATTCACTATCACTAGATCTTGGTATTTGAACAAAAATAATGAAGATTTGATTTATATTCATGAAGATAATTAAAAAAATAGATTTAAATTATAACAGCATAGACTTTTTTGCATTTAATAGTGTAAATAGTAGACATTATTTCTTTCTTTTATAGTAGCTGGATCAAGGCAAGATCTTTTTTTTTTTACATGGGGATGCAAATTGGGCATCCTGCGAGGGCCCCGTTCACGATTCAGTTTCAAATTATTACTGAATCGTGAGTGGGATCCCCGCAAGATGCCCCCTGGACCTGCGAGACTAACTTTAAAAAAATCTCCCTCTACCCGGGAGAATATATATATATATATATATATATATATATATATATATTGTTTTACATTTCCCTGTGATGATGGCCCGTGAAGGGACTGAATGTATTTTGGAACAAATAAGTTATGGCAAATAGATCAGCCAATTCCAGCCTGATATTATATAAGAATTTGCAAAATTTTGTCTGCTTTGTTTAACTAAATATGACTATATATATATATATATATATATATATATATATATATATATATATATCTTATAACCGGTAAATTTTAACCATTTATGTAACCCAATGTAAATCCTTTATATCTAAACCCAATATCTAACCACCCATCTTCAATAATTAAGAAAATACCATACTCAATAGAATGTAGACTTACCAAAAATTCCTCAAATGAACAAATTTTCTATAATACTAGCAATTCATATAATAAAGCATTACATGATAGTGGATACAAAAAAAAAGAATTTAGATTTAACAAAGAGCATAAAAGCAATCCAAAAGATTAGAATAAAAAATTAGATCGAAAAATAGGAGAATCATCTGGTACAACCCCACATTCAACTTACAAGTAAAAACTAAAATTGGTAAAATATTTTTTAATTTATTTAAACACTTTACAGAAAACCACATACTACATAATATTTTTAACAAGAACAATTTTAAAAATATTTTCTCTTGCATAGATAATATAGAAAGGAATATAAAGAAACACAATAATAATATAATAAATAACCACACACAAAATAGAAATAATAATCAGGATAAACAGAAACAATGCAACTGTCGAAGTCCTATAATGTGCCCCATGAAGGGAAGATGCTTGACTAAAAGCGTCATTTACCAGGTCTCCGTAACATCTGCCCAAAAGCCAAATATAACTGAATTTTACGTAGGATGCACAAAGTCGGAGTTCAAAACTAGATTTACAAACCATAAGCACTTATTTGATAATATTAAGCTTAGAAACGCAATTATTCTATCTAGATATATTTTGGATTTAAAAGATATTCTAATCCTACGAAAATCAAATGTGTGCAGATCGCTAAAGGGTCCATGCTACCTTTGTCTACAAGAAAAGTTAACTATAATTGAATTCCCCGATAAGAAAAACCTTTTAAATAATATATTTCAATCGATCTGCAATTGTAGACATAGGTTGGGTTGGTCACTAAAATATTGTTAGAACTACATTACTAAATTTAACTAAATAAATTATATTTTTTCTTAAATAGTTATTCGTTTTAAATAGGATAAATACAAAAAAGAACAATAAAAAACTATAAATTAGTAATATTAAACCCCTAAAATATAATTAGGATTAAATTCTAACTGCTTTTACTAGCTATTATTTAGAATTACAATTAAATTGATAACAATAGAGAAATGAGAATTAAGGATGAATACAGGTGTGGAACGATACACAGTTTTTTCTTGTTTTTTTTTCCTTATTTTTCGCGTGCGGGCTGAATGCGAAAATGGAGGGAAAGATATCGTATCGTTCAACCGTTATTATCCGAAAAATATCTTTAATTTAACTAAGGAATTACATCGACTTATTTAAACGTAGAGTTAGGGTCCTGATATATATATATATATATATATATATATATATATATATATATAACGGATGGGTCACTCTCTTGTGGCTTTTACATATATACATATGCATGTATTTATCAGTTAAACTACTCCCTCAAGAGGGGTCACTCTCTGGCGGCCCTTATATATTTAAACATATGTATGTATTTATCAGTTAAACTACTCATTCCAGAGTATAGGTTTGTGTAAATAAATAGTCTATATAAAATATATACAGTATATGTAAAACAAAAAATCTTTAAAAACAATCCATTTTGCGGACCTTCTTTTTATAAAATATTTCATTTTCTCTCGTTGGACCCATAACAATACTTCATATATATATATTATATATATATATATATATATATATATATATAGTGTTTGTGAGTATGGATTGCTACTGGACATCCCAATTGAATGTTCTGATCAGTATATTACACACGCAGTATAGTATCAGTCTCCGTTGTCGTCCATGACCTTTACAGGTCACAATAATTCAGCTCTTTTAAGATTTCATTACTTTGTGTTAATTAAGGTGATGTGTTTATGATCCGTTAATGAAGATTTGGAAACGAGTCCCGACAAAAGTAGCAAAGTTGACTAATTTTCATTAACCCCCAAATATCAAATTAGGTTCGATTTGATCAACCGGAAGAGGAAGTTCTTTGAGGAGAAATCCAAATTTGAATGGAATCAAACAAATGACCATGAAATTTTATCCTCTGGCCCAAATCAAGCTACAAGAAGGAAGTAATTTACTAAGCTTAACTTAGTTTGACACAAGGCCAGTATTTTGACGTGAGAAGAGAATTTTAGTCACTGGCAGTCTGGTATGGCAAAAATGTCAATAGTTTTTTAACCCCTCACCCCGCCAAAAAAATCTTCAATCGAAAAAATTGAACGAAAAATTACGTAATTTATGCTGTATTATGAAGAGGAAGAGTTATTTATTTTAAAGTCTTCAGAACGGGAGAAAATTAAAAATTAAAATTTGTATGTCAAAATGGCGTGGGCTTTTAAGGGGTCAAATAAGAACAAAACGCCGGGTAACAAATGTATTAACAAAAGAGTAGACAATTACAGTACAGAGAAGTGGGAATTACGTCCGATAAATAGAGTTATGAGCTGACTCGCATTGGCTTACTCTCAAGTCATAATTATCCCTGTTACTTATAGTAACCGTCGGCGCATTCCATTAGTCTATAGGGTATATCGCCTATAACATTTTCCTGTTTGTTTGTTTTTTTTAATTTTTGATTTAAAAAAATTTTTTTTTTTTTTTTTTTTGATTATGAGCTCAATTTAATGCAGGGGTTCCCCACCTTTTTTTTGCCATGCCCCACAAAACACCTCTAAAATATTGATGCTCCCTGGGTGGTAATATATTATTCTTATAAATTAAAAAGTAAACTATGTTTGAGCTGAAGAAGCTTAAAACACCAATACGTTGGTTTAAACAAACTTCAAAAGAACAAGCCATCTATGAAAAGTAGAAATGAAATAAACAAAAGACAGAAAATAATAAAGAAATAAATTTTCTATATAAGCATTTCAATAAATTTATTGAAATATTTGTGTGCAAGAAAATAAGGTTACCTATTAAAAACAAAATACTATTTGAGGTTACCCCAAGACAAGTAGAATAAAGTTATTGAGACCCTTGTTTTTTATGTCGGCTGCAAAGAAATTGTATATCAGGCACTAATTTAGTCATCTCAGTCTTACATCTCCTCGGTTAGTGATATCCAGTCGATTTATTGTTTTTAGTAGAAAATCATTTACATTACTAAAGTCACCTTCAGCTAACTATGAAGATTGGAATGGTAAGAGCAGTTTTCTTGCAAAGGTGCTTGAATTTGGGTATTTTGTTTCTGTTTCATTACAAAACTATTCATTACAATCATTTCATTCAGAAATATTAAAATTACAATCATTTCATTCAGAAATATTAAAATTACAATCATTTCATTCAGAAATATTAACATTTATAATAATATTATTTTTGTTTTATTACTTCTAATCCTAATTTCTGTTTTCTTACAAAACTATGCCATCACTCCTTTTTCATTAACCTCATAATATTAATAAATTAGTAGAAATAATTTTCATAAAATTTTAGTAGAAATAGATTTCATTAATTTCATATGGATTAATAAATTGATAGAAATTATTTTCATTAACTTCATGTGTGTTAAAAAATTGGTAGAAATAATTTTCATTAACTTCAGGCTTATTGATGAATTGGTAGAAATGATTTCATTAAGTTCAGGTGTATTAATAAATTCTGAGGCTTGACTCTCAGTCACAGCCTTCTAGCTTCTATATTATAAAAAAGAGATGGGTACATGCCATAAGGGCAATTTGAAGAATACGGTCGGGACAATCATATAGGTGCTAGGGCTTAACAGGACCAGCTTATTGATCAATTGGAGACTCTCAGACCACCCGTCTAGCCCAAGTAAGGACCACTTTCAAACATCTACATGATAAAAGGTGGGGAGCTGTTTGCCATAAGAGCAATTTAAAGAATACGTTTGTGAAAATAAGCTTGCAAGCTTTCTCGAGGACCAATTATTAGAGAGTTGTGAGTTCAATCTTCACTGGGTGTTCCATACAGCTGGCCTTGTGCCAAGATATGATAAGCTCAGTGAATGATATTCTATAGCTTGGCAGACCGTTATCTGTAAGTTTGATTTTTTTTAGTGCCTCATACAT